>CAOLHI010000500.1:0-609172 GCA_948474755.1 Ctenosaura bakeri | reverse complement strand
CCAGACAGTGACTGTCCCATCTGACCAAGATTTGGACACTGTGAATTCATGATTTATGTTACAGGGGAGAATGTTCCAAGATCAATTAGCTAACCTCCAGAATATCCTTAAGAAAGCTAGATCTCATGATGCTAGTGTAGATCCTGGATATACTAGTCTTTTACCAGGATCTAGTGGACTGGACCCCACTGAACTCTGTAGCAGTTACAATTTTCCAGTTACAATTTCCCAGCAGGATTATAGAGTTTCACAGAAACACCTTATGATGGTGATTCCAATATGACACAGTAGGCATCCAAGTTGGTAGCTGGCACCATTGTAACTGAGGACTACCCGTTTCAGCACCCACCAGGAAAATCATAAATATTGGTGAAAGTCTGTTCTAGTGGTGGGCCTAGCCGATCACAAACTAGTCCATGGAACTCCATCTCAGTCAGAGAAATAGAGAATGAACTTTCTAGCCTCGCATGAGCTCAGATGGAAGATAGTGATATATTTATCAGAACGGACAACATGTCAGAAAAAGCTTGAATTTTTAATCAGGAGGGCATATACTCTGCAAATTAGTGACAGGCTGATGTCTTGAGCACATTGGATTTTTTTCACTACCTTAGACAAAATTCTTCACAAGGTTCAGTTGTCTAGTGGACAAAGATAGTGGACAAAGATGAATGTACCCGTAGCGCTGGTCTCACAAGATGCTATAAGTTTTCTCCACCAGTTCCCTTGCTACCCAAGCTCATGATGGGAAAATGGCAGCAGAACTTATCTTCATTGTATTGCAGTAGTTAAGATGATCATGGTGTCTAGAATCATCCAGTATTCTGAAATATTCCAAGAACCATGAGATCTCCTGAAGTTAAGGGAACTGGGAGTCAAGGATCCAGTGGAGCACCCCACAATTATTCCAGTTAATATCCTGGAGGACGAGCAGCAGTGGCTAATGTTAAGGGAGCTTCCAGAAAGTATGCAGCACACATTCCTATCAATTAGGAATGCTTCCATCAACAAGATTTATAATACAACCTTAAAGTCTTCCTTCAAATGGTGTCAGCAAAAGAAGAAGGTTGAAATTAGGTAACATCAGAAAAGATTTGGGTTTTCAGCTAGGAATGTGATGAAACACTTTCGGTCTTCATTTTCTTATGTTTCACTTAAATCCCACCTGAATTTCTGGCACATCCTTGGTTAGTAGCAGGTTATAAGGCTTTGTTTTTCTTCCCAAATCTGTATATATTTTTCATTCATATTTTTCCTAATGACTTCATTCATATATGCATTTCTCTGAATGCATGCACCTTTTTTATGCATAGTTCCCATTGACTAAAGCAAGGTTCTGCATATTTTTCAACCATATGCATTTTAGCTTGTTTGAAATTTTAAAAACGTTTCCATGGTTTTATGCATATTTTATGCATCACAGGTTTTGCAAATGTGTGGATTTTCAATGCAACATTTGTTTAATCTCTCAACATATCTTGGATAGTATGGAATTGATTACTGTGAAATTGATGCCTTCACTGAGAGTTTTGCTTCCAGCAAGATTCTTTTCCATGCCTAATCTAGACCAAGGATCGAGTACCAGTACCATTAAATGGCAAGCAAGTGCACTGGGTAGTGTCCTGGGACGTAGGGGAAGCAAGAGCATTTCTTTCACCCTAACTTAAGAAGTTCCTGAAAAGCCTTGACTAACCTACTAGTTGTACACAGATTCCCTCCTGGAAACACTGCATTCTTAAAGCTCTGGGGGAGGTTCCCAGCAAAAAAACCTTCCCATCTTAGAGCTTTGATAAGAATATTCCATAGGAGTGCTTCTTCTTAAAGGAACGTTTCTGGTGGCCATCACGTATTCCTGATAGATTTCTCTCACCAGATGCAGCACTCCTGTTTTGTGCCTAAAGCAACCTCCATGTCCCATTGAGGTAGGCTCTGTTTGAGATGCTGATGCTGGTATTTTGGCTAAAATACCTTTGGAGGGAGTATGTTTTCTTTTAAAATAATTTAAGATTGATTTTTATTTTATTTGCTTCCCAAAAGAGCCAAAAGCTATGCCAGTGGATTAGCCATTTTAGGCTGTTCCCTGGTGTCATTGTAAAGTAATTCTCCTCACTGTTTGTCAACCTAAAGGCCTTACTGTTAACTTAATTATTTATTGAAAGAAAAATTATTTTCTTCCAGCAACTTTACAGAAAAAAGCCAGGATTAGCTATTACCTGTGCAAAACTACCTCAGAATATGGATAAAAATCGGTACAAAGATGTTCTACCTTGTGAGTATTAATTTTGTGTATCTTGGTTGTCATTCCCTGCAATAAAAACACAAGTGACCCCATGCCTGTCACTTTGGGAGCAAGATGGGACTACTAAGTAAAAAAAATATATCCTAAAATAGATTGCTAAGGACCTGTGGAGTACTGAGGACATTGAACCATAGAATATTGATTGTATCAGTTGAAGTGGGGAATAGAACATTGAAGCGTGTGAGAAAATTGGCATACTTGGGTTAGGAATGCAATAGATGTGCTCCATGGAGCTTTTAAAATATCCACAAGGAAAAGGAAAAGTGCACTCAGCCTGATCTACTGCTCCTGTAGATGGAAGAAGGGGGGGGGGAAGCCCAATCTTAAGGTTAGCATTCTTAGCAGTTTCAGAAGTTACTAAAGAAATAGCCTTGGTGCCACTCCTCAGCCTTTCAAGGGGCAGGCAGGGATTTCCCTTTACAAGGGCATGGATTGCAGGCTCCCTTCAGCAGTGGAATTTGGCCAAAATGCTAATCTGCCAAGGTTTAGATGCTATAAATGTGACAGACGATCAGATACAGATAAGCATGCTATATTTCCACACTCACCTCCCAACCCATCCCTGGTGAACCAGAAATTGTATTATTCTGTTCTAAGGTAGCTGCAGCCCCAAACAAGAGCTTTTACTGAAGGTTTTTTTTTTCCTTCTTACATTTATTATCTATGCAGTGTTCTCGTAAAATGGTTTCATTGATGCACTCCAGCCTTGTCTGTCTCGGCTAGCCAACAAATTGTTCATTTGCTTGTTTTACAAATGGAAAATTTGTGGTAACTATTTTGTGCAGCTAATAGACCCTTTCCCTCCCTGCCATGTGATTTAAAGATCTGTACTGCTTTTATTCATTCAGCATAATTACCATTCCTTTCTTACTTTTCTCCCAATAGATGATATTACTCGAGTGGTATTACAAGGAAAGGAAGATTATATAAATGCAAATTATGTGAATGTAAGTAATACAGATGACTTCTGAAGGGAAAGAAAAAAGAATCTCATGCTTAAAATAGATGACCTTTTACAAAGTTTCGGACTAGCAAAATAATTCAGATACCTTTATGTACACAAAGCTAATGAATAGGAAGACAAAAGCCAAGAATTACTGATGATATGTATAATCACAGGAGTTGGGGGGCATGACCCCACAAAAGTGGAAAAAAATGTGAATACCTCTAGGACCCCCAAACAGCACACAAAAAAGGTATGATACATTTTGAATGCACAGTGGGAAGCATGCCAGCTGCCCAGTTCTGCCTTCAGGGCAGCAGGTTTCTTCGCAAGGCAGAAGCAGATGGCTGGGAGAGCTTAGAATCATAGAATCATAGAGTTGGAAGAGACCCCAGGGGCCATCAAGTCCAACCCCCTGCTATGCAGGAACACCCATCAAAGCATTCCCAACAGATGGCCATCCAGCCTCTCCTTAAAAACCTCCAAAGAAGGAGACTCTACCACACTCCGAGGCAGCGTATTCCACTGCCAGACAGCTCTGATCATCAGGAAGTTCTTCTTCAGGTTCAGGTGGAATTTTCTTTCCTACAGCTTGAATCCATTACTCCATGTCCTAGTCTCTGGAGTGGCAGAGAACAAGTCCACTCCATCCTCAACATGACATCCCTTCAAATATTTAAACATGGCTATCATGTCCTCTCTTAACCTTCTCTTCTGCAGACTAAACATACCCAGCTCTCTAAGCTGTTCTCCATAGGGCATGGCTTCCAGACCCTTCACCATTTTGGTCGCCCTCCTCTGGACATGTTCCAGCTTGTCGATATCCTTCTTGACTTGAGGTGCCCAGAACTGTACACAGTATTCCAAATGAGGCCTAACCAGTGCAGAATAGAGTGGTACCATTACCTCCCTTGATCTAGAGACCATACTCCTATTGATGCAACCAAGAATCGTGTTGGCTTACTTGGCTGCCGCATCACACTGCTGACTCATGTTCAGCTTGTGATCTACCAAGACTTCTAGATCCCTTTCACATGTGCTGCTATCCAGCCACGCATCCTCCATCCTATATTTGTGCCTTCCATTTTTTATGCCTAAGTATAGGACCTTACATTTCTCTCTGTTGAAATTCATTTTGTTAGTTTTGGCTCAGCTCTTCAATCTGTCAAGGTCATTTTGAAATTTGATCCTGTCCTCTGGGGTATTAGCAACCCCTCCCAATTTGGTATCATCTGCAAATTTGATCAGCTTGCCCTCCACTCCTTCATCCAAGTCATTGATGAAGATGCTGAATAGCACTGGACCCAGGACAGAACCCTGTGGCACCCCACTAGTCATTTCTCTGCAGGATGAAAAGCAGCTATTGGTGATCACCCTTTGGGTTCGATTGGTCAACCAGTTACAAATCCAACTAACAGTAGCCCTGTCCAGCCTGCATTTTACTAGCTTCTTCACAAGAATGTCACGGGGAACTTTGTCAGAGAACTTACTGAGGTCAAGATATGCTACATCTACAGCATTCCCTTCATCTATCAAGCTTGTAACCCTATCATAAAAAGAGATAAGATTAGTCTGGCATGACTTATTTCTGAGAAATCCATGCTGGCTTTTATTGATTACAGCATTGCTTTCTAAGTAATTACAAGCAGACTGTTTAATGATTTGCTCTAGGATCTTTCCTGGAATTGATGTCAGGCTAACTGGGCAATAATTATTAGGGTCCTTCTTTTTCCCCTTCTTGAAGATGGGGAGGACATTTGCCCTCCTCCAGTCTGCTGGAACTTCTCCTATTCTCTAAAAGTTCTGAAAGATTATTGCAAGTGGTTCAGAAATGACTTCTGCCAGTTCTTTTAATATCCTTGGATGTAATTCATCTGGCCTTGGGGACTTGAATTATCTAGTTTAGCCAGATATTCCTGTACTACTTCTCTACTTATTCTGTGCTGCATTTCCTTGGCTTCCTCACCTGCTCCCCATGCCCCAGGTTGGGTACTTCTATCTTTTTGGGAGAAAATTGAGGCAAAGAAGATATTGAGTAGTTCTGCCTTCTAACTTCCCCCGTTATTAATTGGTCACCTTCTCCACGCAGTGATCCTATCGTTTTCTTGTTTTTCTGTTTGCTGTGGACATATCTAAAAAAAGCCCTTTTTATTGTTTTTGATGTCTCTGGCAAGCCTGAGTTCATTCTGTGCTTTAGCTTCTCTGACCTTCTCCCTATATCTCCTGGCTATTTGCTTGAATTCCTCTTTGGTGGTTTCACCATTTTTCTATTTCCTGTACTTGTTTCTTTTAACACTTAGTTCAGCTGAGAGTTCTTCAGTCAACCATTCCGGTTTCTTTTGACACTTGCCATTTTTCCTCCTTATTGGCACAGTTTTTCAAATATTACTCTGCTCATTATTTTTTCAAAATAAGTAAGGGCCAAATTTTAAAGTTTAGTTGAAAGGAATTAGGTAGGATTATTTATTTCATCAATTCATATATAGCTTAATACAATAGTAAGCAAAAATAAATGTATAGCACAGTTATAGTGAACTAGTCTAAAATGATATACATCTGTGGAGGTTAGGGCTGCAGAACCCCTGTGAAAGTGGGAAAACCACAAATACCTACAAGCCACAAACCATATTTAATACCTACCTACAAACCATATTTAACACACACACACACACACACACAGTACAGTATGATCTGTAGATTCAGCCCACTGTGGATTCAAATGTACAGTACACAATGCATTTGAATCCACAGTAGAGGGCATGCCATCTGTCCAGTACTGCTTTCAGGGCAGTGGGGTTACCTCACAAGGAAGAAGCGAGCTGCTGATGGAACTTGCTGCCATCTCTGCTGCTGCCCTGTGCCATTTGTACAGTGTCACCTTGCATTTGCAGTCTTTCTCGGCCTTTCAAGGCTGGGAAAGACTACAATCATGAGGTGAGATGTAAGTCCTTATTAAAAATGGCATAGGGGAATGGTGGAGGCAGTGGCAAGTAATCAAAAAAAAAAATCAAATCTGTGAATGTTAAGCCCATGGATGTGGAGGGCTGACTGTACGAGCGGCATATAAATTGATTAAATAAATAAAATAATTTATCTCACACACTTGCCTTTAGCTAAATTTTGAACTTTAGCTTCTTCTTCGTGGTCTCTGTGCCTTCATACACTAGGAGCTTTAGCGCCTGCGCGGTAGCGTTCGGAAACTTCTAGAGCTTGTTCGCTTGGCGGGAACCCCTCCCCCACGCCGGTACTGCGCATGCTCCTCCCGCCGAGCAACGGTCTCTCCTCAGTTCTTCCTCGTCCGCCGCCGCGTACGGAAGGTTCTTCAGTTTGTTCCTCTCACGTTGTGCTTGGCTTGCTGTTTTTCACGGTTTTACGGACTTTCGGACTGTCTTTGACCTCTCTTTCGGACTCCCCCTTCGGTTTTTCGTCTTTTTGGATTTCGGAATTTGGCGTTCTTCGTCTTATGTCCGCGCTCTTTAAGAAGTGCGTGTCCTGCGGCCGCAAGGTTGCCCTCAACGACGGCCATAAGGAGTGTCTCTTCTGTTTGGGTGAGTCCCACAACATCCGGACTTGCCCAATTTGCCGGGATTTTACTCCCCAAACTCTCCGCAACCGCTCCGCGAGACTCAAATCTTATTGTTGGGAACAGTCTCTGCGGGCGATAGACGAGACCTCCACTTCCAAGATGGCCGACAAGAAGACGACCACGCCATCGACGGTATCGGCGGCTGCCGTTCCGTCCACCTCGTCGGTATCGGGCTCGGTACCGGCAAAAACGCCGATCTCGGCACTACCGAGGATCCCGAAGCTGTCGGCGGCTGCCAAGTCAGCAAAAGGATCCTCGACGGCGAGGAAGGCTGAGGCTCCCCTTACGGAGACGCCTGCTAAAAAGCGCCCTGCTCCGGACGGAGGCAAGGGCAAGGAGAAGAAGAAGAAGAAGAAGGAAAAGAAGCGCTCCCCGGCTGGGGACGTTCAACCTCCTACTCCTCCTCCTACTCAGCAGCCTTCCAAAGGGCGAGGCGAGTCCGTCGATCTCTCGGAGGATGAGATCGAGGACGTTCCCCAACAGCGCCCGGACTCGCCTGTGGCAGACCCTCCAACCCTGGTGGAGGAGCGCCACCGCCCTCTTAGCCGTCGCAGGTCGGCCGACCTGCAGCAGAGAGAGCCCTCTGCTTCTCCGGAGCGGCGTTCGACCTCCTTTAGGTCCCGGTCCCGCTCTTCCGAGCGTCCGGTGGCCTCGCCGCCTCCGAGGGAGACAAGAGAGGAACAACCTCGCTCGTCTGCCTCCAGATACACCTCGGCGTCCTACGTGGCCAGGTACGCGAGGGAATCTGAATGGAGAGAGCGCCCGGCCTCCTATCGGTCGCATTCGCCATCGTACCGGGATCGGTACCATCGTGGCCCGAGTCGCTGGGAGACCTTCCGGAGGTCCCGGTCACCTCGTCGACAGCACGAATCGCGCTCGCCTAGAGGGGACGAGGCTCGGTACCGTCGACGCCGAAGCCGATCTCCGTCGGACCGCCGCTCCTTCAGCCGCTCTCCCTCTCCTCGATATCATAGGGCGAGGGAGCCTTCACCACGGTATCGGGCGATATCGCCACCTCCTAGGGTCATGGCAACGGCGACGCGCCCTACGGAGTCGGTGGTGACTGAGCGGGCTACGACGACGTCAGCCTGCAAAACTACCCCGGTCACCACCAAGAGGGTGAAGTCAGTAGTCAGCCATCCCAAGCGGGACGCTGCTGCTACCACCGCCCCGGCTGCGGAGAAGCCTAGGAAGGCAACACCTGCGGCGACTACGAAGGAGCCGGAAAGCGAGCGGCGAGAGGACTCACCGAGCTCGGAGTCGTACGACTCGAGTGCGGAGTCAGAGGTGTCTGAGGCGGCCTCCCAGGAGTCTCCTCCGTTGGGATTCGGGGACCCGATCCCAGATTCTGCTCCAGAGGACGTCCACCAGTTCTCTGCGATGCTGCTCCGCATGGCCACTACCCTCGGCCTTAAGATCGCCGATGCGGAGCCGGAGGACGACGATCCAGCCTTCTCCGTCTTCGAGGAGAAGCGACCTTCCACGGCCCCGCTGCCTCTCCTGCCCCGGGTATCCAGACTGGTGAAGGCCGCCTGGGATAGACCGGCCTCGGCTCAGCCGATACCGCAGCGGTTAGAACACCTCTACAGGGTGCAGAAGGATAACGCCGGTTATCTCTTTAATCACCCTGCACCGAACTCTGTGGTCGTCGAGTCGGCACAGACGAAGGGCTCCGGCAGGCAACACACCACCCCGCCGGACAAAGAGGGCAGGAAGTTGGACGCCTACGCAAGGAGGTTTTATCCAGCTGCCTCCTTGCAGATCAGGCTGTCCAACACTCAGGCTTGCCTCGCGGCATACCTGAAAAAAGTGCTCGATCGCCTGCAACCGGTGATGGAGGCGGTACCGGAGGACATCCGCCAAGCCTCCTCCGTGATCTACAACGAGGCCATCTCCATCACTCGCCACCAGATGGCCTCCTCCAGGCACGCAGTGGAGATTGCCTCCCGGGTCATGGCGGGATCCGTCGGCCTCCGCCGCCATGCTTGGCTGCGACCGGCCGACATCCAGGAGGACACCAGAAGGAGGATTGAAGATCTCCCCTTCGACGGTGAAGGCCTATTCAATTCGTCCACAGACGAAGCTTTGGACAATCTCGTCAAGGCGAGGCTGACCGCCAAAAAGATCGGGCTGCAGCCGGCCACGCAAGCCCGCAGGGCCTCCACCTTCCGCCCATCCTGGCGACGATCTTCCACCTCGTCGTTCCAGCGTTCGGCCCAGTCTGGACAGTCGAGACCGTCCTCCGGCTCATCGGCCAGACGCACGATTAGGCGGCGCCCGGCTTCGTCCAAGAAGTCCTCCTCCGAGACAAAGTCTCGGTTTTGATGTGCCTGGCAGGACCTACCAATACCCACTCTTCAGCCTACCATCAGCGCTCGGAGACCGACCGACACTGGCTCGACACCTAGCGGAGTGGCAGTATGTCACCACGGACTCTTGGGTGCTTTCCATCGTCCGTCTTGGCTACGCCATCGAGTTTCTCGATATTCCTCCTCGCGGCGTTTACTACTCCACGCCGTCGAGTCCGGCCCTCCTGGAAGAGATCCAATCCCTCCTCCAGAAAGGGGCGATCGAGCAGCTCCCGCAAGAGGCCAAGACCACCGGCTTCTTCTCCAGGTACTTCACGGTACCGAAAGCCGACGGTACCCTCCGGCCGATCCTAGACCTCAGAGGGGTGAACTACTACATCCGCCCCAAAAGGTTCAAGATGGTCACGATACCGTCGATCCTGCCCTTCCTACATCGAGGGGACTGGTTCGCCTCCATCGATCTCCGAGACGCATACTTCCATATCGCCATTCGCCCGCAGCACAGACGGTACCTCCGCTTCGCAGTCGACGACACCTGTTACCAGTACAAGGTGCTGCCGTTCGGACTCTCGACTGCCCCAAGGGTCTTCACCAAGTGCATGGCCCCGGTGGTATCCTACCTGCGGACGAAGGGCGCTTCTGTCTTCCCTTACCTCGACGATTGGCTGTTGGTGGCGTCCTGCAAACAGAGACTTTACCACGACGTCCACATGACGTTGTCACTCCTGACCCGCCTTGGTCTACGGGTGAATCCGAAGAAGTCCCACCTAGAGCCGGCGAGGATCTTGGACTTCATCGGGGCGACGCTCGACTCGACCTCCGCCAGGGCGTACCTGCCAGAGTCTCGAGCCCAAACCCTGATCCGGGCCGCCGCTCACGCTCGTACGGCCCCGACGTTATCTGCGAGAAGCGTCCAGCAGCTCTTGGGCTACATGGCTGCGACGACCGCTGTGACATATCTCGCCAGGCTGAGAGCAAGACCTCTTCAACACTGGTTCGTCCGCATATCGACCCCCTGCGAGACGAACAGACACTCCGACTGCAGCTGCCGGGAGACGTCCGCTCATCCCTCCGATGGTGGCAGTCGCGATGCAATCTCATGTCAGGGATGCCTTTCCAACAGCCGACACCGAAGGTGACGGTAACGACCGACGCCTCCCTGTATGGATGGGGTGCCCACTGCGGCGATCTCAGAGTCCGCGACAGATGGACCGACGACGAGACCGCTCTCCATATCAACGCGTTGGAGCTACTCGCCGTCTGGAAAGCCCTACGGGCGTTCCGCCACGCCGTGGCGGGGCGCACGGTCCTGATTCTGACGGACAACACCACCGCCGTCTGCTACATCAACAGACAAGGTGGGACTCATTCCACGACCCTGCTCCACATCGCGCTCGACCTGTGGGACTGGTGCATTCGCCTGCACACGCATCCCGTGGCGGTTCACCTGGCCGGGCAGGAGAACACCACGGCAGACGCCCTCAGCAGGGACACCTCATCCCATCACGAATGGTCTCTCTCCGGAGAGGCGTTCAGACTGATTCGGGACCGCTGGGGCGAACCATCGATCGACCTCTTCGCGACCAGGGAAAACGCGAAGTGTCGCCGATTCTGTTCCAGAGCGGGCCACGATCGCGCCTCCATCGGGGACGCTTTCCAGCTTCCGTGGACCGGGGAACTCCTCTACGCGTTCCCGCCGTTCCCGCTGCTCGGCCGGACGATATCGAAGATCCTCGCTGACCGAGCCGACGCGATCCTGGTAGCCCCGTATTGGCCGAGGCAACATTGGTTCGCACCCCTGCTACAAGCCGCACGGGACGACCTGCTCCGGCTGCCACCGACACCGGACCTGCTCTCCCACTCCGGCGGCCGAGTCCTCCATCCGGACCTGCCACACCTGGCCCTCCATGCCTGGAGGATATCGCACTAGACGACCCCGTCCTCGGTACCGTCCTCGTCGCGGCCAGGAAGGAATCCACCCGTCGCAACTATCAATACAAGTGGCGACGCTTCCTGACCTTCGCTAACGAGAGGAGTGAGCCGGTATCGCCCGCGGGGCTCTCGACCGTCCTGCATTTCCTCCTGCACCTCCGGCAACAGGGGCTGGCGTTTCCATCCCTGAAGGTGTATCTCTCCGCGATCGTGGCATACCAACCGCCACGGTCGGCTGCCTCGGCCTTCTTCAGGAACGATACCGTTAAGCGGTTCCTGAAAGGACTACATCATCTCTACCCGCCGGTATCGCCGCCGCTACCGCCGTGGTCCCTCTCATTGGTGCTCTCGCAGCTGACAAAGCCGCCCTTCGAGCCGATGGCGACCTCGGATGACAGGCTCCTGACCATGAAAACTGCCTTCCTGGTAGCGGTGACCTCAGCGAGGCGAGCGGGTGAGATCACAGCTCTTCGATCCGATGAGCCCTTCACGGTCTTCCACAGGGACAAGGTGGTCCTGAGACCTGACATCTCGTTCCTGCCTAAGGTGGTGTCCAGTTTCCATCTCAACCAGGACATCATCCTGCCTGCCTTCTTCCCGAACCCGACGACACCGTTGGAGCGGTCCCTCCACTCACTGGACGTGCGTCGGGCATTGGCCTTCTACAAGGACAGGACTGCTTCCTTCCGACAGACGCCGCATCTCTTCGTTTGCTATGGGCGACGTCGGAAGGGCCTCAAAGTGTCCACCCAGCGCTTCTCCAAATGGGTGGTGAGGACTATTCAACTGGCGTATGAGCTCGCGAGGAAGCCTCCGCCAGTCCTGCTTCGAGCCCACTCCACCAGAGCTGTGGCTACTTCTGCGGCCCTCCTGCGAGGAGTTGACCTGCATGAACTCTGCCGTGTGGCGACCTGGTCCCAACCGTCGACCTTCGTGCGCCACTACAGGCTCGACTGCCGGTCGCGCAGAGATGCCCGGTTTGGACGTGAGGTGTTGGCTTCCGTGCTGTAGGACCTGACCCGCCGTCCGACCGGTAAGCTACACAGTCTCCTAGTGTATGAAGGCACAGAGACCACGAAGAAGAACAGGTTGCTTACCTGTAACTGTGGTTCTTCGAGTGGTCATCTGTGCCATCATACACACCCGCCCTTCCTCCCCTCTTTCTCAGGTCCCTGTAGGTTCTACGGCGGACGACAGAACTGAGGAGAGACCGTTGCTCGGCGGGAGGAGCATGCGCAGTACCGGCGTGGGGGAGGGGTTCCCGCCAAGCGAACAAGCTCTAGAAGTTTCCGAACGCTACCGCGCAGGCGCTAAAGCTCCTAGTGTATGATGGCACAGATGACCACTCGAAGAACCACAGTTACAGGTAAGCAACCTGTTCTTACTTTATTTTGATAAGGGATGAATAAGATTATTTGCATTAATTAGGAAATAATAATTCTTTTGGGCCACAGCAGAGCAAGAAGGTGAAATGCCGTATCTACACTTGCTCTGCTGTTTTTGTTTCTATGTAGATTAAATGAAAGGAGTCACATTTAATGACACATCTCCTTCAGCTTTTGGTTGATTTTTAAAGCATTATCACCCACCCTGAGTCAGAGAGAAAAAAAAATCAAATGTAGTAAGAACTATGGCTCCAGTCCAGTTGAAGATAGTCGTGATCAGGTCCAACTGAAAGCAACAGAACTTGAGTTAGCTCTATCTAATTTGCTCTGTTATTCTGTAGAAGTGCCAGCTTATCAGGTTATCAGCTTATTTGGGTTTTGCATCCAAAATTCATCCAGATTTGTGCTTTGGAATATATTTCTTCTTAAATTACTTTTACATCTCATATTGCGTTTTCCCCTGTGAATCCAGAGTTCTGTAATAAGCCTGGGAGGGAAAGTCTTATCTCCATCATCAGCCATGCAACTAATATCTTTCCTCTTCTCAATGTGTTCTTAAAGCTAAAGAGGTGGCACTCATGTGCCATTTTCACACTACACTGTTATAGTGCTATTATTCCACTTTCAACATCCTCTGGAATCCTGTGGTTTGCAGTTTAGGGAGGGGCCTTTAGAATTCTCAGCCAGAGAGTTCTTTGGCCTCAGGAAACTACAAACCACAGAATTCTATAGGATGTTGAATGTGGAATAATAGCACTATAACAGCGTAGGGCGGAAATGGCCAAAGTGATCCACAGAAGAACTTTCTTTCTTAAAGTCTTTCCCTGCATGAAAATTTAGTAGGACTTGCCTTTTTTATTACAGGACAAAAATTGCCATCTGTTCTCTTAACAATATGATAAAGATAGTAGGCAATTGCTGGATCTCATATATTGGCCCGTGAAAGCAGGGCAATAAAATCAGTATTTTCTCTCTAATTGAAAAGACATATATATTGTGAAATAAAAGTATTAAAAGAAAAGGCTAATTTTTATAAACATTTCATAAACACTTCGGTGGAAACTTGTGCATCCAACCTCAGACTTGCATATACCTAGTAGAAGTTAACACTCTTTAAGGATCCTTAAATCTCCAACCACCTTGAAGTCATCTCAATTTCAAAAGAATTTTTGAGGTGATACGAATAATGTTGTATGGGCATGTAAAAATTAGTTTAGGTTTAGAGCTCTGGAAGGCTGAATGGCACAGGAACTCAGATTTGATTAGTTTTTTCATTTTATAAAGAATTTTGCCAATCATGTAGAATTAATTGCATAGCTCTTTAGCACTTGACATTGATCTGTCTTCATATTCTGGTTATAACATATGAATTCATTTAGGGTAGAGAAAGGAAGAAGTGTTTTTCCCAGACTATTTAAAGCTAGAGGGCTTTGAATGCAACATGTATGTCACCAACCATTAACAGTAAACATAAGCTGTGGGAATACTATACCTATGAATTTTCTTTTCAAGCTGCTGCCTAGAAGTGTTGCTCATTTCTATAGCAAGGGGAAGTCTGCATGGTGGTTGAAGTGAAGGCCTTTCACACGTGGAAAGGCTACACAGAGTTGACAGGGACTTTTGAGGTTGTATAGACTGACTTCATAATGTACAGTGTGCCGTACAGAATGCAACTGCAGCATCTTGAGAGTCTGTCCTTCAGAAATAACTCCCCAGGTAGATGGCTTGCCATAGAGGTGCAATTCCAAGTAAGTATTTTAGCAATTACATTTGATGGGGAAAAAAAAGCTTAATAGCTTACTTTAATTTAGATTAAAGTTTTTCTAAAATTGCCAATTTATATATTCTAATTCTCAGCTCATTTTTTTATCTATTTGTCTGTGTACGGGCACTAGAATATTTGAGGACAGCTTCCAGTTCTTTCTGTCTGTGTCTGTCTGTCTGTCTGTGTATGGGTGTGGGTATATGTTTGCACGTATGTTTAGTAACCTTGCATTTGTTAATCATATATTTTTCAAAGAATTTTCTAGTGACAGTCAAGTTTATGTGTAGCTGTGTTTCTCCTGGTAGATGGAAATTTCTTCCACTGGCATTGTGAACAAATATATTGCCACTCAAGGCCCTCTTCCACACACCTGTGTGCATTTCTGGCAAGCAGTTTGGGATCACAAATTGTCACTAATTATCATGCTGACAACCCTCACAGAACGAGGACGGGTAGGTAGAATTTATTTGCTTTTCAGTGCATTCTGGGCATGTGGAGGTTTGTGTAAAAAGACTTTCATGTAAATTGAAATCTGTTTTGAAGTTGGTTTCTTTTCTGTTTTACAATGCCACTCTTTTTTTTATTATTATTAATAGCCATACATTGCAGCTTGTGGATGTGAAAGACTTTATACAAAAAGGCACAACCATAAAATATTTGTTTTGTTTTGTTTTGTTGAAACAATTTATATCTGATTTTTCTATGCAACAGTGCCTTGTAGAATTGGTAAAGTGGGACTCTGGTTTGTGCACTCTCCTGTCACTCACTTCATAGCAAAATAAACCAGAAATTGCTGAGGCATTTAAAAAAAAACAGAGTTCCACAATAAATTCAACATTTCAAGGTAAATTACATAAAAATTCTGTTAAAAATGGTAATAACAACAGCTGAACAGATCTCATGTGAGATGAACAATCTGTCACTTTTACGTTCTCCTACATCATTTTTTAAAAAAAATCACAAGTTCTTTCTGTCAAACTTATGAAAAAATGTGCAAATATTAGTTCTTTTTAAAAAATTATCAAATAAAATCCTCAACTATCTACACTGGCCACATTCAGTTATTCCTGATAACAGAGAAGATCATTCTCTGCCTGGTTGCCATGTAACTTTAAACATGAGACAGCCCTGCTCTCAGTCTTGAAAGCAGGATAGCAGCTGCAAAGCTCAATAACAGTTTGACTTTGATTTCTGAACTGTCAAAAATGAAGCTCATAGCAGCCCACTTAGCATACATTATTATAAAGACTAAATGTATACCTGCTTTGCACTAATATTAGTTAACAGATGAAAGTATTATGTATGTAACTTTCTAAGATGTGATGCCACGTAGGAGAGGCAAATGCCGCTGAATAGAAAACTACAATATCATGTCAACTTTGGGTTTTTATTTTTCTGTCTTAGACCAAATGTTATCACTATTGGCCTGATCCTCCTGAAATTGCAGAGTATGGCAACTTTCGTATCAAGTGTCGCTCTGAAGATTGCACTATTGCTTACGTCTTTAGAGAAATTGTTATAACAAATATTGAAGTAAGTGGTTGTTCTTTTTATTCTTTTACCAAAAAAAAATTATTTTTTTTGGAACTTGTTAGATGTGATACGCCTGTTTTGCTTAGGGCTTGATCTAAATACTGATGCACCTTGTTGATCAGACTCCCACTCTTACTGACAGATGAATCCACACAGAGGATTAAAGTCAATTTAACTACCTAGTTGTTTTTTAAAAAAAGAAATGTAATTTTGACAAGGTGGGGTATAAATCCAAAAAAGAAAGAAATGCAACTCAGCATGCTTATAAATTCTTGTCCTATTCTTCATTTTTTTTGGGGCCCAGGTAGGGAGTGGTGTGATATTTGAGTACAGGGAGGCAGCAGCTGAGGCTGTGACTCTATTTCCATAGGGAGAAAAATTGAAGCTAAATTGGAGATCATACTTGAGTATATTTATAGAAATTGATTTCTGTATAACTGCTCAGAGATTTGCTGTAGTGAACTTGAAGCAGTTCTAGAGCAGAAAAAGCAACATTTTGAACACTGAGTTCCCACTGTAATCCTTCCTTTGTATAAAGTTTGCATTGAGTCTCAAAATTGTGCTTGCATCTTCTTTGTATTCACTAGTATAAGCCCAAACAATGTCTATTCTGTAAGACTGAAGGTGGAATTCTAGTAATTTCTTTGCTTCTGCTGTGTATATATACACACATACATACACACATGAAGACATCCATGCATATAATGAAAAGTAATCTTTCCTTGTTTATTTGACTGAGGAGGCTTTCCCGAATCATGCAGCAGGAAAGGGTTCATTTAAGTCTTGTGCTGATTTTATTGTACATAGAAGTGAGGAGAAAGAAGTAACATACAAGCAGACACTAAATTTCATTTAAATTATTTTTCAGGTTGAGTAGAGTTTTATGTTTATCATAAACAGGGCGGTGGAGAAAGAGACTTAAAGTAACATCCATCAGATGTAGACCTTCCTCTATTATTCTAGCTTCAAGGAATTAATAGGACTTTCTATAATGAATCAGTAATAATTGAGAAAGAACTAAAACAAATAAGCTTTTCTAAAACATTGGAGACAGCTATCCCTGCTTAAAAATAGTGATCTTGCTGTTATAGTGCTATTATTCCACTTTTCAACATCCTGTGGAATTCTGGGGTTTGTCATTTATTAAGGCCAAAGGGCAATCTGGCTGAGAATTCTAAATGCCCCTCCCTAAACTGCAAATCACAGGATTCCAGAGGATATTGAAAGTAGAATAATAGCACTATAACAGTGTAGTGTGGAAATGGCCCTAGTGTTGATCCTTATTACTTGATGCAAGTTTGTCCATCTTGTTACTATATTCTGCTGATTGGCTAGGTTTACTAATTTCCATGATTCATCAAATTTCATGTGACAGTAGCAAAATATAGCCATATGTAAACTTATCTACCTGGCTGTACAGTTAATACATGACCAATTTATTTCATTTGGATTTGTCGCCTCTTTCTATTAGAGCAGGTACAATTAAAGTGCATATGGACCACATGCAGCCCCAGGGCTGTTTTTGTGGCCCACAGCAGGGTCCCTAGTTTAAAAAAAAGGCAAAAAATGTATCCAAATGCTCTCTATATGGAACATTAGAGCATTTTTATCCTTTTCCCCCTCCCTGGCAATTTTAGGCCCAGGAGAGGCCATTTTTAAAACAGGAAGTGAACAAGAAATGACTTCTACTCACTTCCTTTTTAAAAAAGGGCCTCAGAGCCTGATAACATGGTAAAAATGGTCCCCATGTCCCCAGAGAGAATTAGAGGACAAAAACGTGTGGATTTTTTTTACAGAGGTGCCTTGGGGAGGTGTTACACATTTGGTTTCACCAGCATGGTGGAGTGGTCACATACTCTCAGCCCCAGAAAACCTCATGGTAAGTTTGCCTTAAGGTCACCATAAGTCAGTAAATAAACAACTTGAAGGCATACAACAACAGGTTTTATACCAACCTGAGAAAGATGCAGCTCACAGACCATATATGGCTCCAAACCCCATTACCACCATTGCTTTTTACAGCACCCAGGACACTCCTAAGCCTTTCAGATCTGTGCAGGCAAAAAGGCACCTGAAAATGCAAATACAAGATGGATTAAAAATCTAGCTGTTCAGTCAGCTTTCCTGTCCCTGATAACCTAAATAGACCCTCCAAATGGCTAACTTCCCTCCTAAGCAAATCTACCATGTTACTTCTGGGTCCCCTAAAATGCAGTAGTGTGGCTGGCCAGAGGCTACAGGGAAGAAAATTGGCCCCCAACCCCACCTACTTGTCCATCTACATTACAAATTCTTGTGGTTTTTTATTATGTTGTTTCTAAAAATTCAGCAAAATGGATTTGCCAAAAAGAAATGTTAAAAAGTGCAGCATCTGTATGACCCCAAAGGAAAGGAATCCAGAGTTTGGTTACAAGTATTTCTATTGGCTGCTAATTCTTAGAGTTAAGAGGCAAATTGCCTTGGAGAGTTATTTTATAGAGACTCCCAGGAAAATCCACTGCATTTCAGATGGCCTTGGCTTAGGATTCTCTAGAGGTGAGACTTTTTTCTGTCTTTCTGACTAGTGAATAGTAAACAATTCTCTGTGTTAAAAATAACTGGGCTGTTGTAGGGACTGCATATAATTCCACTTACTTGAAGTAGGGAGCACAGAAAACATTCAATACAAAGGTAACTGAAAGAGCTATTTTCTGTAAGTTTTTCGTGATACAGAGTCCAGTGTTAACAAGAAAAACTCTGAACTGACAAACATTTCGTGCTTGGAAAGAAATTGTCTGGTGGATTCTTTTTAATTAAGATTGTTTTTACAACAGTACCTTAATAATTTATGGTGAACATGTTTATTGATTTCAGACAGAGGAAGAACACACTGTTACTCATCTTCAGTATGTGGCGTGGCCTGATCATGGTGTCCCTGATGACTCCACAGCCTTTTTAGAATTTGTGACCTATATGAGACCAAAGAGAGTAGAAAATGAGCCCGTTCTTGTTCACTGCAGGTACTATAAATTATTATATATGATTTTCTCTGAATCAAAATTGCTCTAGCAGATTTGCTAAATTCATTTGAATCGGTAATGTTTTCAGTAGATTTCTGCAAAGGAGAGAAAGTTTATGACTGGCTGTGCAGTTTTCTGTAAGAGCTTGTTGCTCTACAAGGAAACTAATAACCTGAGACAAACCCTGCTGTCCTTAGGAATGCCCTTAGGAAGAAAAGCATGGAGGCCACAGACACTCCCACTGTTAGTCTCCGGCAGCTGTCACCGGTGGCATGTTGTCTTTGACTTAGATGTTCTGTATAGCCATTGTGGCTAGAAGGTGTTGAAAGCTTCTTCCTTAATCCCCCGTTTAAAACCATCTAAGTTGGTGACCACTACTACACTACCAAACTCCCTGTGTTAATTAGAAGGTTGACAGTTCCTTTTATCTGTTTAGAGTTTCTTATACGTCATTCATTGGATTATTCCAAGTTCTAGTCTTATAGAAGAAAGACCTTTTCTATCTACTTTCTCTACACCATGCAGAATATTGTATTTTTAAATGCCCCTCACCATATCCTGTCAAATTTTACTGGAGTCAAATACCATTTCCAAACTGTTTTATAATAATTCTCTTTTATTCTTATAGATAATTTTTTTAAATGGCATTGTTTCCAAATTTTTCTCCATTCTTGTATATCTATATTTTGTGCTGTCTCTTCCTCCCATATTTTTCTAAAATAATCCTCTTCTTGTTCTTTTACCAATATTTTATATATTTCACTTGTAATACCCTTTAATATTTCATTTTCTTGCATATTTTCTCTTTGAATAATAATTTGTTCAAATTTAGTATATTCTTTGAAATCTTTGACATATCTTTTCATACTCTTTGTCCATTGCTCTAATTGTATATAATTTAACCAAGATATTTTGGTTTCCTGCAATCTCTCTTTCATTTTATCTTTATTAGTCATTATTTTCATCCAATCTTTTAATCTATATATTTTTTGTTTTTTTATTTCTTTTTCTATTATTTCTCTTAAATTTATTGGAAATTTTTCCATCATTACTATCGGAGTTAATATTGATATATTCGGTAATAATTTTCTTTTATTCTTCTTCCATATTTCTATTATATTTTTTTATAAAGGGATTTTCTATCTTTTCTATTTCTTTCTTTGAAATATTCCTAAAAAATATATTTTCCAGTTTCATCTCGGTATTCCTATCTTCTATCTCTAACCATTCTAAATCACCTTTTCCTGAAACTCCTTCTATAATATACCTCAGTTGATTTGCGTAGTAATACCATTTTAGATTTGGAAGTCCCAGGCCACCTTCTTTTTGACTTTTGTACCAATATTTCTTATTAATCCTCGCTCTCTCATAGCCATTACAAAAATTGTTTAATAACTTTTGCAACTCTTTTAATTCTTCCTCTGATACTTTTATTGGTAACATTCTAAACAAAAAATTAATTTTAGGTAGTATTTTCATTTTTACCACCGCTATTCTACCAAACCATGATAGTTTTATATTTTTATAATCCTCTAATTTTTGTTTAATTTCTGATTTTAATTTCTTATAATTTTTTTCCTGTAATCCTTGTAAATTTTTTGTAATATCTATTCCTAAATATTCTCTCTTCCTAGAGAATGTAACCCTTTCTCACTTTTATCCCTTACTGGCTTCTCCTCGTAGGTACCTCCCTCTACTGCTTTCCTTAAATCTGCACCCTTTCAGATATAAGGCCAAGCAAGGATTTATCTCTCCAATGACTGTGTCATTGTTGGTTCCAGTGGTGTGTGTGTAACCTAGTACTGATCAAAGACACTCTGTTGAGACAGCTTTTATAAAAAAAATGTAAACAAATCTTTATTTCATACACTGACAAGGTAAATGGTAGGTGGAAATAAAGAATTTGTAAACCAGCAAAACACTTCTCTCTCTCTCTCTGAACTCCAATCACACTCGTCTCTCAACCTCAACACCCAACTCTCTACATCAACTCTCAACTCTGTTCTCCACACCAACAACTCCCTGTTTTCAGTTAGATTTCTGTTGCTCACTCCCTCCCACCCCCAGACTCTCCCTCTAGCTAGCCTGGGGTTCCATTTGCACCAGCCAATAATTTGAACCCTCTGGGTTGCTAAGGTGCTCTGTTGCGAACCCCCCCACCCGGGTTCATCACAGTCACTACCTGTATGACAGTTGTTGTTGTTGTTGCTGCTATTGTGTGCTTTCCAGTCATTTTTTATGTATGGTGACCCTAAAATGAACCTATCACATGGTTTTCTGGAGCTGGGACACTCAGTGGGTTTCCATGGCCAAGCAGGGAATTGAATCATGTTCCCAGGATTGTACCCCAATCCTCAAACCACTGTGCCATGTTGGCTCATACAAATACTGCTTGGTTGTATTTTGTTGATAGTTCAGTGAAAGCATATCTTTGACTACGGTTCCTTAGGCACAACAGTGGGAAAGGGTCATTATCTTCATGACTTGATTGTGGACTTCCTAGAGGCTTCTGTGGAAAAGAGGATATTGGATGACGTAGACCCTTTGTCTGATCCAACAGAGCTTTTCTTAGTCTGTAATTCTGTGTTACTGGGCTATCAACCCAGGACCAGTTTTCACACAAGAGGGCCAGTATCCGGAGGGCAGATAACATGACTACAGACTCTGGAGTTTACACAATTATAGAGGACCTCTTGTGGTAGGCAGATAGAGCTTTTGGGAGGAATCAAACCTCTACAGAAGGAGTCCTTTCAGGTGCACTTGAGCCCTGTTCTCCGAAGCTTTAGAAACAAAAAGGGAAAAGAGAATGTAGGTATCACATAAGGAAAGGAAGGGATGTCTTGAAGAAGGCTTGCTTGGGCTAGCCCAGGGCACAGACAGATGAAGCCTGCTTTATTTTCTCCCTCACTGGAGTAGCAGCACCCCATTTAATCTTACTATCACCCACCCTGGCTCCCTCCCCACACTTATTCACAACTCTGCTTTCCCTAAAACGCACAACCGTAGTGGATAAAGGGCAAAGCTTTTAAATGATTATTCAAAAAGGAATGCATAATCTGTGATAGTTTTATTAAAAAATAAAACTGAATAAAATACTCTGAGGCAAAACTTATAAAAATAGAATGAAGTCTTTATTAAATAACAAACAGGGAAAGTGGTATTGTGGATTCAAGAATATTCAAACAAAATAATAATTTCTTGAAGATATTTAACTAATTCCTTCAAAACACCACAGCGTTCACCAACAGGGCTTTCTAACACACTTCTTTGGCTCCCCTTAGCACAAAGGTCTGTTTCCCCACTCAGGGTTCCATTTTCTGACCCTTTCAGAAGTGGCTTCGTTTCTTCTCTGCCCTAACACTAGGCCACTGAGAAGATAATGTTCTCCTGGAAAACCCTCTTTTGGTTGACTGGAGTCCTGATGTAGAGCGCCCTCTACAAATCTCACTGAAGGGAGCTAGATTCCAAATCACTCCCAGGATATATGCTTTCTGTTGTCTTACCCACAGCCACTCCTTCTTTCTAGGGCTGGGTTTTTTCCTCAAAGACCCTCTGCTACTAGGCAGCTCTGCTAGCCACACCCTCAGCCTCTGTCACAGTAGGTTTCTTTCTCTTCATCACTCCTCTTCCCCTTTACCAGAGAAATAGTCAGTTTGTTCTCTCTGCTCTCCCATCAGCATCAGCATTTTCTTCATCTTTCATGCCTCCTTTCTCTCAAAATTGAGACTCAAGGCAGCTTATTATTTTAAAAAAATACAACTAAATACATGCAAAACAGTACAGCGCCCTCAGTCCATTCTTTAAAATATTTATATTTTAAAAGCTTTGCTACCTCCCACTTCCTTTTTCTGTTCTGGCTGGGAGTGGGCTGGCAAGATGACAAGAGTATGAAGAGCATGGCTAAAATTCTTTGTTAAGCACTTGGCTTAGCTATTTTTAACATTAACTATGACAGTGTATCACTTAACCATTTTTATGGTAGATTGAAGGAATATAATTTGGATGGAATTGGCCATGAAGTTTTGGGAGGCCCTCCTCATCTTCACAGTGTAGCTAAAAGATAAGCCACATTTTTTTTCTCTGTGAAATCTCAAAATAAAATGCCAAAGACAACAGAAAAGTAGAATAAAAGTATAACATTAACCATCAGTCAGTAAAAAGTGAATTCCACTTTTTTCTGACAAATGCAGAAAGTACACCTTGCTAGTATGATTTTGAGTGTTCCATTGTTTGCTGGGTTCTTTGTGTTTTCAAGAGTTTTCTAACATTAAAAAGTATCAAGGTAGTAATTTGATTTCAGGATAAAAGCCACAGCTTTGGCATCTTTATTCAGTGTTGTTGCTTATCTCTTACAGTGCTGGAATAGGCCGGACTGGAGTATTGGTTGCTATGGAAACAGCTATGTGCTTAATTGAAAGAAACCAACCTGTTTATCCACTGGATATTGTACGAAAAATGCGAGACCATCGTGCTATGATGGTGCAAACATCAGTAAGTGAGAAAGACAGAAATCTGTTTTATGTCTGTATGCTGTATGTTCCAGCTGTTACCTACATCTTTCAATTTCAGAATAATGCATTATTTAAAAACAACAACAATCCTTTTTGTTTTGTAAGATTGCATCTTAAGAATTGAAAGTGGAATGCTTGAGTCTGCTTTTAAGCTCTGTGAGCTCTTGGGCAAGCAACAGAAATGAATCTAGAGATACCCCCAAATTAGGCAAACTAGAATCTTCTTTTTCAGGGGGATTGCAACCTTCCTAGAAAAGGTAACAAGCCTATCTCTCAAACTCAAGAGCTGTACACCTGAAAGGTCTTACAAGGATTCAGACTAGATGTATTGGCTCTTGTCCAGCCCATTACTCTTCCAAGTATTGGTTGAGGACTTTGCACAGCCTTATCTGCCTTATCTGATTCAGTGATGACAAGAGTGGTAGAGTTTCATGTCTCAGCCCACTGATGACATTGTATTCCTAAACCCCTAATTATGTCCCCAAAGGCTTCATGGCGGATTAGGTCTTAAACTGAACCCAGCAAGAAAACTGGCAAGAACTGGGGAGTATCCAGCTTGGGTTAAATTGTCCCTAGAGAATGAACATAAAAATGTTTATGATTGTACAGATAGAGAGAGGATAGAAATGAATCATAAACATACTGTGGCCAATCAAAGAGACTTAAAAGCCAAAACAGAAAATGCACAGTCACATTTGACTTATAAAAAAGAAATAGCTCTAACATAAGGAAATTGCTAAAAAGGAAAGATAACTCAAAAAGGTTAAACCTCTCTAAAAATGCTCAGAGATCAATCAGGGCCCCAGTAATGATATCTACCGTAGGTTAGGAAAAAGTAGCACAGGATCCATGAGGTCATCAGCATGGTAAATAAGCAACACAAAGGAAGCTTTAGAGAAGAAAGGTTTCCTTCAAAGACAAGAAGTTTTGCCCAAACAAGGAGAAGGGAAGGGGCCTAAATTTACATAAAGGAAGTGGCAGCTGTCAATAAGGGCTGGGGGAAGAGCCTATCATTAAAAACTTCAAGGTCAACAGTAGGCACTTTCTGAATTCATCAGAAGCAGAAAATGAGCTAGGGAGGCAGTTGGATCATTTGGTGAGTGTAGAGTTAAAGGAATTTTGTTGTTGCTGCTGCTGTTGTTGTGTTCCTTCAAGTCACTTCCAACCTGTGGCAACCCTAGGGTGAACCTAACACAGGCTTTTCTGGGGCTGAGAATGTGATGCACACAAAGTCACCAAGTGGTTTTCCATGGCTGAGCAGGGAATCAATCCTGGTCTCCAGGGTCATAGTCCTGCACTCAAATCGCTACACCATGCTGGGTCTCAATTAAGGAACACTATGCAGCAAAAATGGCAAATGCTATTTTAGCTTGCATTAATAGAAGTCTGATTTCCAAACTGAGGGAATTAACACTCGTCCTATATTCTGTACTGGTCAGGCGACATCAAGGAGTACTGAATTCAGTTCTGGGCACATCATTTTAAGAAGGATACAGACAAGTTAAAGCAGATTCAGAGAAGGGTGACGATGATGATAAGAGGTATGGAGAAAAAAACATGAGGAGAGGTTTAAGGAGCTGGGCATGTTCAGCTTGGTGAAAAGAAGACTGGGGATAGCTGGGTGGGAAGCATGATTGCACTCTTTAAACACCTCAATGGCTGTCACAGAGAGGCAGGGACAGGCCAGAGAGTAGGACCAGGTCTAACGGTCTGAAGTTACAGGAGGAACTTCTTGACAGAAGGACCAGATCAGCAGTAGAATCAGTTTCCTGGGAGAGGTGGTAGGGTCTCCTTTTCTAGGTGACTTCAAAATGAGGCTGGACAGCTGCCTGCAGGAGATTCTGCATTGAGCAGAGAGGTGACTAGATGGCCCATGAGGCCCCTTGCAGCTGTATGTTTCTGTGATTCTGTGAGAGTAGGGAGGCTGCAGAGAAGTTAAAAGAATGATTTTAAACTGTTTTCACTGCCAAAAGATCTGAAGCAGAAGATACTTGTACTTTAACTTTCCTCATAAAGGAAATCTGGGCAGCTGTAGCAAATAATAACGATGAGCTGAATTCTAGAACTTAATCATTTATTTTTAAAAACCCTAGTAGGTCCAGCTATCCATCCTGGAACTCAAATGTGAAATTGTTGTTTCTCCAACAAAAATAGGCAGCATATCCTAAGAACAGCCACTGTAGCAAGAGGACTGAAGAATGGCCAGAGTAAATCCAAGTTTTAAAAAGGTTCATGGATGGGTAGATGGGTACTTTTGGGTAACAATAATAATAAAAAAGAAGATTTCTGAGTTAGAGAAAAGGTAATTAGAATGGCAAATGACATTTGGTCTAAAATATTACCTATTAGGACAACAACACCACAAAAAAGTTTCAGTGGATGGGATCTAAGTAGGTGGCAACTGAGCAAAAAAAGGATGTTAGGTAAATAGCTTAGAGACCTAAATGCCCTGAAGGCATCAGATCTCCTCTCATCTTGAAAGCTAAGCAGCATCAAGTCTGGTCAGTCCTTGGATGGGAACTGCCAGGGAATGCCAAGTACTGTAGCCAGTATTTCAGAGGAAGGTAATGGCAAACAATCTCTGATTATTTCTTACCTAAGCAAACACTATGAAATTCATGGGGTCACCAAAAGTGGCAGGTGGCTTGAGGGCACATGCACGCATGTTTAGATAGTTTGATGAAAATGTCATCCCAATGTATGGCTGCTGTTTAAGCAAAAGGTAGATTGCACATTGGACATAATTGGAAAAAGAATCAAATATAAAACTGCCAGCCCTGCTGAAAAATAACAACACTGCCCATATACTTATCCTTGGTGTGACCACATCTGGAATACTGTTTACAATTCAACAGTTCTGGTTACCACATATGAAAAAGGACATTGTAAAACTGGGAAGGTATAGAAAAGGAAAACTAAAATGATCCAAGGGCTGGAGCAACTCCCTTGTAAGGAAAAATTAAAATGTGGTGGGAGGTGAGTGGTCAGGGACATGATAAAAGATGCATTAAATTATGCCTAGTGTAAGTAAGAAGAAACTTTTTCTCTAAGAACTTTGGTTCTTTCATTGAGGCCAAATACGGGAGATATAAAACATATAAAAGGAAGTGTTTCTTCACAAAGCTCAAGTATAGAATTCCTTGCCAAATTGGCCAGCTTTACAAGGAGATGAGATCCATAGAGGATGGGATCATAAATGGCTGTTAGGAGGAGTGACTATATATCATTTCTGCATCAGAGACCTCTGTATGCCGTTTGCTCAGGCATACAAGAGAGAGGATACTGTTGTACTCATGTTTCATCAGTGTGCTTTGTATAGGCAACTGACAGCTACAATGGGAACAGAATACTGGACTAATTAGACTTTCGGTCTAGCATGGCTCTTCACAAGTTTATATTCCTAGTAGGAAACTTTCCATTTTATAATTTAACACAAGAGTCTTATTCAAGTACTGCTTATTTGTAAGTTACTTGTGAAGAAACAGGAAAAGGGGACACACCAGACCTCATTCCAGTTTTGTAAACCCAAGGTAATCTGCCCTTCAAAGTCCACAGTTTTCTACTAAGGAATCCTTGAACCTGTTTGCAGTCCCTTCTGTTCCACATGGCCAAGTTCTTCATGATAAGAATAAGAACAAAAAGTTTGGTGACATCTTAAAGACTATCGTGTGTTTGAGTCTAGCTTAGGACTCTGTTTTGTTGTAGCGTATTAACATGGCCACCCCCTGGAAACAATCAGATTCTTCACCCATCTGGTGTCCTATTATGTAGTACATTTATGTTTGAGCAACTACGTAGAGATACCTTTGCAAGAAATTATGCTCAGTGCATAGGATCAATTGGGATAGGATCAGGGGTGTAGTCTCTTCCACATGTGTGAGCTGTGAAAGAGCTAAGGTCATATAAGCCTCAAAGATTTGTCAGTGAAAATGATTGTTAACCTAAAGCTGAAATTTGCCACGTAGCCTAGATTAGGAGTAGGCTACTTTTTTGCATTTGGGGTGCATCCCACTGCATATGTCAGGCTGGTGACAGACAGGTCCAGTCCTAACCGGCTTTCTCTCTTAAGATCATCTTTACCCTATATTGTTCCTTTCCTTTTTAACATTCTCTCTTTCAAGATTCTTGGAAGAGAGCGTGAGGTGCTGTTTTGTGTTCTGTCTTTGGAAGAGAGCTTGAGGTGTTCTTTCTGTTGTACACATGCACATACATACATACATACAATCATTCTTTCTCCTTCCTTTCAGTACCTTTTCAAAATCTCTTCAGTACCCTCCCATCTGCTTTCTCGTTACTCATACAACACACAGAGAGGGAAAGAGATGGAAGGCTTTGGAAAGTGAAGATCAGTTTGGATCCATACTTTCCAAAGATTCTTTTTTCTGTGCTTAGGTGGGGCTTGCCAGATGCATCCCAACTGATATGCAGCTCACAGATTCCCCATGGTCTGAATCAGGGGACAGGTTGTGTGGTACTCCAGGTATTATTGGATTGCAGTTCCCAGGAGCCCTACCCAGTATAACCAATGATGACAGATGCTGGGAGTTGTAGTTTGGCAACATCTGGAGGGCTGCACAGTTTCCATCCATGTCTGAAATGAACATATATATTAATATTTTATTTGTTGAACTTACCCTTATCTCTCTACCAAAAAATAGCACCTGCCAGCTTTTCTTTGTACTTCTTTCACTTTTCTGCTGCTTGTAGTTCTGTCTCTCAGCTGCCTATCTTGGCCCTTTAAAGACAGATTTGAATCACTTAGAAAATTAATCTGAAAGGCCACGTAACATTTGTAATGTTAACTTCTTGAATTTATGAAAAATGAAGGCATCATAGTTGAACATTGTGCTATTATATAAATGCAATTTAACTGAAGAGTATTTTTAACCTTTTTCTTTTGTGTATATGTATGTGTCTTACACAGAGCCAGTACAAATTTGTCTGTGAAGCTATTCTTCATGTTTATAAAGAAGGAATTGTTCGTCCACTGGATTCCAGTTAGCCTAACTGTGAAGAAAATGAGTTCGTTTTTCTAAAAACACATCAATAAAGCCCAAGTGGTTTGCGGTTATAAATTACACTGGAGCTCTCCAAGGCTGTTGGGAAGATAAAGCAAGCTTGTACTCTGGCACTTTAAAATTGTGTAGAAAATTATTGAACTCTGTAGTATATAAACAAGTAGGCTTGCAAAGACATGGGACATGGAATGTACTTCTGTGGAAAACAAGGAAATTTTAACATACCCACTGTATGCACCTTTTTATTGCCTTAGAACATTTTTCATCAAAAAGTTTTGTAAATCTGGTGCTTACCGTTGTAAACTGGAAAAGAGCAACCAGCAATACCAGTGGAAAAGCAACTAATTACTCAAGAGCTGTGCCTTCATCTTGTGGAGAGCTGAGTACGTCACCACAGCTCACACAGAACTGTATTGGATCAGCCAATCAAGGTAGCATTGGTAGTATTTGTTAGCTTATCAAACATATTCCTGATTTGGAATGTCAATGGTTGAAATGATGATGTTAGGACTTCCATAAATCTGTATGCATCACTACTAAATGTTCATAACTTGAGTACAGATTGCATGACATCCAAAAAATGTGTGATTTATATAAGGAATAATACACTCTTGTGTCTTTCCCTGGTTCTTTGTATGTGTCCTCTGTGTCTCTGAATCTTCTGGTTTGTTGTTCAAAGTATGCAATGATGATGTTTTTAAGTTCAGCTTGTAAGATACACTCTTCTGTCTGTTTCTACTGGATGATTTTTGCACACGACTACTGAAGTTTCTTTACTGTTAGTGTTTAACCTAATGCTGGAGACCTTTACTGTTGAATGGAATATCCTTTTGCTGCTAAAATGTAAAGAAGTGTAAATATTCAGATGTTTAAGCACCAAGTTTTTTTTTTTCTGTCAAGAGAAAGTCTGTCTGCTTTAACTTTGGGCCAGCAATTCAGTTCCATTTGCAGCATCATTTCTAATGCAAAGCCACTCTCTTCTGTTTTGCTTCAAGCCATACTGGATGCTTGCATCACGTGATGGGGTGAGATCTCAGGGATGTGTCTTATACTGTTATCCCATTATCAGCCATACCTGCTTCCATTTGGAAATATCCATGCATGTTGGCCTACACATAGATATACAAGAAAGAAAGAAAAAGTTGTCCCCAAAGCAGCAAAAATACTGAGAAGCAGAAGCTGCAGGGAATCTTGACTGAAAATTTGTGGGGGAACAGCTATTTAGCTAGAAAGGAGAAGACCATGGGTTGGATCCAGACTTCTGTGAATGGAAGGTTGGGGTCTCCCCCACAGCTTATCATATTCTTTGCATCTGTTTTTCCATGGGTCTGACAGGTCTGCTATGGAGAGGCTGAAATGGAGAATTACACCTCTGCAGCTCAATTGTGCTCACCTAAATGTGGATCTAACCTACTTGATTTTATCTATCCTGAAGAGCTGTGGTTTGGATTGCACAAAGCATGTATTGTCCAGTCCTATGGATGCTTACTCAGAAATATATCCCACTGTCTTCTTTTGGAACTAAAAGCATTTAGCCTTAATTCCTTGATAAATAATTGAACTTGTAGCTTTGGAATTTTATCTGTATGCGTGCAAACATTTGTATGGTGGCAGCATGAAAATCAGTGAGTGTCAGTGGCCTAGAAGTATACTACAAAGGTAATATCTGAATTTGCTTTTCTATATAGTATGAATGAGATGTGGAAACAAATCTGAGTGAATGTAATATAAGAATTAATTGTATGTTGGTAATTTACTTTTAAGGCATACTGGTCTCAGTTTCATTTCAAAGGAGAGAATTGAAATAAGCAACCACTGTATGAAGTTTAAGATTCTGTTCTAGTGAATTATGCTGCTTTAAACATGAAAATGTTCCACGAGGATGTGTATGTTACACACAAACACCAAAAAAGAAAAAAAAGTGAGGAAAACTGTTTATCAAATTGAAAAACATTGGGTTAGATCCAGACTTAGTGACACATGGAATGAGCCATTGAACCATGATTAATGTTTATTTCAATGGTTCTGACTAAGGCTATGTCTGAATGCAGTCACTTGTACCTATGAGTGTTGAGCTGTATTTTTTTCTTTTTTAGCAAGTAAAATTTAGCTACAGATGTATTATACTAGCCAGGGGGTGGGAATGTCTTAAAAGGTTCTTTTCTATTTCTTTTTCTTATCTAAAATCAACAGTGGTTTGAAAATGAATGTAATAAGTGATTTGTTTTGCTCTAAAGACTAATGATTTAGTTATTTTAATGTTTTTTGTGTGTATGTTTTATTTTAAAGTGGTTAATACATAAACAAATTGGCAGGTCTGTGTATGAAAGTTAAAAGGGTGACCAGTTACAATTAGAAATTTCTCCTTTATTCTAAAGCGGCCTTATTCTGGCTTTTTTTTTTATTGAACCACTGTGATCTGGTGGATAAGACGTGACTCCTACATTTGAATAGGGGGTTCATCAAATCTATTTTCTTACTAGTCACCTTTTACCTTGTGCAAAACATTGTCTAAAAGTCAAAATAGCAAGTTACAAGTGCTGTATTGTTACAGATATCTGATGTACTAGTTTCTGCCATGTTGGGAAAAAATGTATTCCTCTTGCATCCAGTTAGAAACTGCAAGGAAAAGTATAGCATTTAAAATAAGAGGTGAAGAAAATTGTTGGAATATTAGGATTGCTCATGGCACAGACCAATGCCTGAATTTACAGTAGTTGCATCTGTTTTATGAACAGTTAAAATTATCTGTAAAAATTATGTTCGGAGAGTACAATGAAGAATAGACTGTATTTTGAAACAAGAAAACATAAATATAGACACATTCTTTATAAGGTTAATCCAGAACATTTTCAGTCCAGTCCTTCATTGTCTTACCTCACTTGAATATTCATAGCATGTTTAAAATTTATCATAACTTGCCATAGTGTTTTCTCTAAAATTTATAACATGATTTCTCTTTTAATTGCTCAGAATCAGAAGTAATTTTTGCAGCATGTCTTCCATGTAATGTTTAGTACCTATTTTCAGAAAGAGTTACGTTTCTAGACTTTAATGAATAACATCTCTGCAGAGAAATTGTGTACTAAAAAGAATCAAAAGTTTTGAATTAAAGTAACCCTAATGTTCAGAGAAAAAAGGCTGAAAAAAGCTGAATTCTTTCTTGTGTGTAAATTATGCAAATGAAATAAATGTCTATGATGGTTTGTATAATTTGTTTTACTCTGTATCGTAGCTACTGATCTCAGGCTACTGAAAACCTATCCTCAGCTCACTGGAAACATTGTTTAGCGTTCCCCTAGCTTCTGACATTTTGCTCAGGTATTCAGTAGGCACATTTTTGGAATCATAAGGATTAAAACTATACCTTGTGTAATTATTCATCTATTATTCATGTATTCTTTAATCTTCAGGTTAAACTAATGGAACTCCAGATGCTGTTGGACTTCAATTCCTATGATTTTCACCATTGTTCATGTTGATGGGAGCAGCAAGACCACAACATCTAGGGTGCCACCAGTTGCTCATCCTTGTATAGGGAATGGTAAAGTTCTGTTTTAGAAAGTATTTTTATTAAACACATAAATTTTGGATATATAAAACTACACACAAGGATATACAAATACCACAAATACAAATGAAAAAGCATATATCTAAAACTATACCTCATCTTAAAAAAACTAAACTATGCTACTAAACTACACTGCACTAACTGCATAAAACTAAGATTAGACAACTATGACTTCCAGCCTCTCAAGTGATGGCTAGACATTGAACTAATATACTTCTTCAAAGCTACTTAAAGCCTACTAAAAAGGGTGGGGGGAGAATGTAACAGAGTCAAAATATAATAGAACTAAAAAATGTACTTCTGCTAAAATACTAGCAACATCTTAAACCCTGACTTTAAAAATCCCTCCCAATCTGTTTAAAACTGTGTCCCAATCTGTTTATAAGTTGTTCATAAACACATCTTTCAGCAATGCAGTTAATTTGTCCATTTCAACCACATAAAAGAAATTCATCATCAACTTCTTGCATTGGAATCTACGTGTCTTTCCACCTCTGTGCCAAGAGTAGTCTGGCAATATAAGCTTATACTATAAACCAATTTTGTCAGTTCTGTTTATCTGGTCATCCATCAGGCCCTGTAGGCACATCTCCAGCCCTAGTTTGAGCTTTATTTTCAAAATGTCTTTTGTTAGTTCATGCATCAAAGTCCAAAAGTTCTTGACTTTTACTCATGTCCACCACATTGTGGAAAAAAGTCCATTCTTGTTTCTTACATTTGCAACAAATGTTAGAAGAACATTTTGGACAACTTTTCTAGTGTTAAATACTGTCTGTACTGAATTTTATAAACATTCTCTTGAAGATCATAACTTATTGTTCTAATTGAATTTGATGACCAAATATTTGAGCCCACTTAATCATACAATCTTTTAACAATCTTTAATCTGTCTCTATTTTCAACAATAACTTATACATTTTGATAATTAAATGTTCATCATCAGTACATAATTGCTTCTTAAAAATTAGATTTAGATATTTCAAGCCCCAGTAGATTTTTATCCATTGTAAGCCAATTTTAAGTTCAGTCAATTGCCTTTAAGCAACCCATCTAATATCAGGCCCTTCTTGAATCAATATATCATTAGCTTTCATTTGCCGTTCACCAATTCCATTAATAACAAATCATTGTATGTAATCCAATTATCTTTAAAAATTATTTCCCTTTTAAACAAAGCTTCATGGGGTGAAACCCATAAAGGCATTTCAGGGCATAGTCTTATTTTATATTTGTTCCAAACTCTTAAAATTGACCTTCTCACAAAATGATTATTGAAATCAAGATTTGCTTTAACCTTATCATATCATGAATGGGCATGAAGCCTGAATCTTAAGCAAATTTTTCTAATGAAAGAAGCCTTTCCCTCTTCATTATGTGCATGATTTTTTAATGGTGGGCAGAGGCTCGGGGGGAGTCAAGTTTGCTAAGCTATTAAAATCTTGGTGATGAACTGGGCATCCTGCTAATGCATGAGGGCTCTTCCAGTTCCCTGATGTACTTAGATATCTTGTTGGATTCAGTGCGGGGGGGGGTATCTTGCTTGCCTCAGGAGAGGTTGGCAGGTCTAAGGGAACTCATCTCAGGTATGTTGGCGCATGAGAAAGCAATGATCTGGTAGGTGCAGGTTTTACTAGGCCATCTTAATTTTGCATGCAAAGTGGTGTCCCTAGGCAGGGCTTTTTGTGTGAAATTAGCTGCCATGACAGCAGGGTTTAGAGCTCTACGTCACCACGTTAGGTTCACAAAAGGGGTTATGTAGGACCTGCAAGTTTTGATCAATTTTTTGAAAAACTACAACAGCATGTCTCTGTGGCAAGACAGGTTCGAACTGGGGACAGGGTTGTAGATGCATTCTAATGCAGTGGAGGGAGTAGGTTTTGGTGTGTATTTATGTGGGCACTAGTGTGTTCAAAGCTGGCCTGAGGACTGGGTACAAGGTGACATTGTCAGAGACCTAACTTTCCTGAAGTTGTTCCTTATTGTAATAGTAGTCACCATTTGGATGGAGCAGTTCAGGAATAAAAAAGTGTGTTTCTGATGTGACATTCAAGCTGTGGTCAGCATTATAAATAGTGGTGAAGATCATAAGGTTGGTCAGGAAGATGATACTGATTTGTTTATCAGTTAACATAACATTCTCAGCCTGATATGTGCCACGACTGGATAATGGGATCACAGATTCAGGAAAGCAAGTTTTGATCTTTGGCACCAACAACATCCCCAGATTACCTGTGGCAGCTTGGGAGATCAGCATAATAGAGTGAATATTGCAGTCAGTGGTCCCTGAAACCTTTAGGACTTATAGTAGGGTGCTCAGATGATTTCAGGTGTTTTGTAGGAGAGAAGGGTTCCAGTTATCTGTTTCAGTGTGTGAGAGGCAGGTCCTCCAATTTCCAGCCTACTCCAGGGCCACCAGGACAACCCCTTGTGAGGGAGTGCCTCTCCTGTTGTTCCAGCAGTTCCGGTGGCAGGCTGGAAGATCAGGCTCATTGGTCAGCAGGCAGATTGGTCAATGTCTGTATCCAGACCCATGCATATGCCAACCCTACCAGCATTTATAGTCAATAAAGTTGTATTGTTATTTCTTCCACTCCTGGGTCTTGGTATGTTATTGACAGCATTCATCACCCCTGAGTATGCAATGTATGCGGTCCTGATGATGTGAATATTTGATGTTGGCCATGATAAGTGATAAGCATAAGCAATCTGATTGTGAAGCTACTCTGATAGAATCTAGCACGGTAAGGGTGTACGCCCATTATCTTCCTTCTTTTCTTAATATAACATGCATGATAAATATGAGTGAATAGTATTCAACAAATTTAAATTGTAATTGCTCTTCTTTTCTCAATTAGAGATATGATTGTTCTGTTTTTTTAAAGAAGTAAATTTTTATTCTTCTCCAAGTGAAAAATTATTCCAATTACTCTTGAAAAGAAGAATTTAATTTCTATTTTTGCCTCAGGTGTCTTCCATATTTAATATAGGCTGTAAAATACATTTTTGCCTGTGGCTGAACTTGTTCTGTGAAATTACAGACACCAGTTTTTATTTATTCTTATTTTCCTATTTAGTATTGATTTGGGATCTATATGAAATTGAGCATTTTTAAATCTTATTAATCGGAAAGAAAGGCATGCAGTTGCATGGGATTAAATTTCTCTCTGAAATTGGTGACCTGTATCTGATGATACCATTGTGCTAATGCAAGCCCTACTGAGCTACTGGTTGCACATTTTCAGATATAGACCATTTCCGCACTAGACTGTTACAATGCTATTATTCCACTTTCAACATCCCATGGAATCCTGGGGTTTGCAGTTTAGGGAGAGGCCCCAGGATTCCCTAGGATATTGAAAGAGGAATAATAGTACTATAACAATCTAGTGCAGAAATGGCCATAGTACATGGGTTGTACTCAATGCAGTTTTTCTTGTGCAAACAGTTCTACAAGCAGTTCTGCATCTGATTGCACAAACTTTATACAACAACAAATTACGTTAGTGGGAATTTTCACTCATCCAGTGTTATGTTGGATTTAGACCACTGGGATTTTAAAGTGCTTAACCCTATCCAGATTGTATTTTGTATTTTTATTTTAAGACAAAATGTCTCTACTCCATTTGGATTATTTTGATCTATGTATTTAGTAAGGTATCGTGTTAGTTATCTGGTGCTTAGAGTAATAACTGGAAACTAAACATGGGTGGTTTTCGATATGTATTTCCAGTTCCATACAGCAGATGTTTAGTAAGCTTAGTCAGTCAATTGTACTATTGCTTTGCAATGCACTTGCAAATTGTTTGGTAAGACTAAATCAGATTAGCACTCAGTCGTACAGATGAGCATAGTTGCAGTGATGCAAAGAACAGTTTGCTCTAATAACTTCAACAGTAGCATCATATGTGATGTCAGTGGTACAAATCTGTCAATCTTTTCTATGTATCTGCTGAAATCCTATTATCACAGCTTACTGCAAGTAAATCAGGCGTGGTGCCATCTTAGCTGGATTTGTGCTGGCTAGGCCTGTAATACATTTTTTTCCCCTGTCCTGTTTTCCTTTGTATTTCAAGCTGAACCTGAGATGACAACTGGCCTACAATTACCTTGTAAACTTCACAATGGAGTGGGGATTGGAGCATAGGTCTCTCCAGCCCAAGTAGGTCATTTTGCAACACAGCATGCAGGCAAAGCCAAGACCTGGTTTCTCGTATTTATCTTGGATCTGGGAAGTCTAAGGCTTCATAATGTTTTCCAGGCATAACCAGAAGCCACTGTTGCATACCTCTATTCACTTCTTTATCTAATGGGGCCTCTGAGACAGAAGCATAGTCCAGGTGACTTCCTAGCCTATTCTGGAATATCTAGTAGTGATCTTCTTGGAAAGCAAGTTATTCCATCATTGCTATATTTGTTTTATATGGTTATGCAAGCTAAACACATACTGTTATCCAGCCATGTGTCCCCCATCCTATATTTGTGCATTCCATTTTTTTCTCCCTAAGTGTAAGACTTTACATTTCTCTCTGTTGAAATTCATTTTGTTAGCTTTGGCCCAGCTCTCCAATCTGTCAAGGTCATTTTGAATGTTGATCCTGTCCTCTGGTGTATTAGCAACTCCTCCCAATTTGGTGTCATCTGCAAATTTGATCAGCATGCCCTCTATTCCTTCATCCATCATTGATGAAGAGTAGCACTGGGCCCAGGACAGAACCCTGTGGCACCCTACTAGTCACTTCTCTCCAGGAAGAAGAGAAGCCATTAGTGAACACCCTTTGGGTTCAGTCGGTCAACCAATTACAACTCCACCTAACATTAGCGTTGTCTGGCTCAGATATTACTAGCTTGTTTCCAAGAATATCATGGGGAAACTTGTCAAAGGCCTTACTGAAATCAAGATATGCTATGTCCTCAGCATTCCCTTCATCTATCAAGCTTGTAACTCTATCATAAAAAGAGATAAGATTAGTCTGGCATGACTTGTTTTTAAGAAACTTATGTTGACTCTTAGTGATTATGACATTGCTTTCTAAGTAATTACAAACTGTTTAACGATCTGCTCTAGGATATTTCCAGGTATTGATGTCAGGCTGACCAGGCGATAATTATTTGGGTCCTCTTTCTTCCCCTTTTTGAAGATGAGGATAACATTTGCCCTCCTCCAGTCGGCTAGGACTTCTCCTGTTCTCCAAGCATTCTCAAAGATTATTGCGAGTGGTTCTGAAATGACTTCTGCCAGTTCTTTTAGTATCCTTGGATGTAATTCATCTGGCCCTGGAAACTTGAATTCATCTAGTGTAGCTAGGTATTCCTGTACTACTTCTCTATCTATTCTGTGCTGCATTCCCCCCCACCTTCCCCACCTGCTCCCTACCCCCCAGATTGAGTACTTCTATCCTTTTGGGAGAAAACTGAGGCAAAGAAGGTGTTGAATAGTTCTGCCTTCTCTCTTCTCCTTGTTCGGACTTGGCTATCTTCTCTATGCAGCAACCCTATCATTTTCTTGTTTTTCCTTTTGCTGCAGACATATCTAAAAAAGCCCTTTTTATTGCTTTTAATCTCTCTGGCAAGCCAAAGTTTATTCTGTGCTTTAACTTTTCTGACCTTCTCCCTACATATCCTGGCTATTTGTTTGAGTTCCTCTTTGGTTCACATGGTTCACCATTCTTCTATTTCCTTTACATGTTTCTTTTAAGACTGAGCTCAGCTGAGAGTTCTTTAGTCAACCATTCTGGTTTCTTTAGGTGCCTGCCATTTTTCCTCCTTATTGGCAGTTTTAAATTGTGCCTTCAGTATCTCACTTTTAAGAAACTCCTATCTGTCATGAACTCCCTTCTCTTTCAGTATTCTTGACCACAGAATTTCAGCCAGTAATTCCCTAAGTTTACAGAAATCAGCTTTTTTAAAGTCTAGAATGTGTCTTGGCTCCCCCTTCCCACTGAATGACAAATTCCAATAGAGCATGGTCACTCCCGCCTAAGGATCCCATGACTTCCACCCCATTAACAAGATCATCCCTGTTGGTCAGCATCAGATCTAAAATAGTCAATCCACTTGTTGCCTCTTCCACCTTCTGGACCATAAAATTGTCTGCAAGGCAAGTGAGCAACTTGTTGGACCTTGTGCTTTTGGCAGCATTTGACTGCCAACATATATCAGGATAGTTGAAATCTCCCATTACTACTGCATCTCTCCTTTTTGAATGTGTGGTCATCTGCTTCAGGAAGGCATCATCCAAATTGTCAAGCTGGCTTGGAGGTCTGTAGTCCCTATTGTTTCTCGCTCCCTTAATTCTTACCCAGATGCTCTCAACCTGACTTCCTGGATTTAAGTCATGGATCTCTTCACAGGTGAGAACATCCTTGACATATAAGGCTACTCCTCCTCCTTTCTTGTTGGGTCTATTTCTGCAGAATAGGTTATACCCCCCTAATACTACATTCCAATCATGAGATTCATCCAACCAGGTTTCAGTATGTCTGTTATATCATATTTATTTTGTTGTATTAAAAGTTCCAGTTCATCTTGTTTATTCCTCATGCTCTATGCATTAGTTTAGAGACATTTAAGACCATGTGCCCTTCCTGTAGGCCCTTTACTAAAGTTGCTTTTCCTCTCACTGTTGGTCTCTAGTACTACTTGGCCTGCTCTGTCTATAACATTTTGAGGGTTTTGCCCAGCACTTGTTGAATTCCTGCCCTGAATAATACTGACTCCTTCCCCGCTCGAACTCAGTTTAAAGCCCTCCTGATCAACTCTGTGAGACTGTTAGCAAAAACATTCCTGCCAATGGCTGTGAGGTATATTCCATCCATTGCCAGAAGACCATCTTTGTGAAAATGCAGACCATGGTTCAAAAGCCCAAATCGTTCCCAGTGGCACCATCTGCAGAGCCAGTTGTTGACCTCCACAGCTCTTCTCTCCCTTCGTGGGCCATGTCCTTCAACAGGGAGGAGAGATGAAATTACAACCTGCGCACCAAGATCTTTCAGTTTCCTACCCATAACCTCATAATCCTTTGTAATATGCTGAAAACAGTGCCTTGCAGTGTTGTTTGTTCCCATGTGAACCAAAAGGAGGGGGTTATGGTCAGTAGGCTTGACTAGTCTTGTTAGCCTGTCTGTTACATTGTTGATTTTGGCCCCAGGGAGACAGCACACCTCACGATTCATCCAGGAAGTGCTTGATTTTTTTCTGAAGCTTCTGTCTTGGAAAGGACTTGAAGAGTATTAATAGAATGTCATTTCAAGGCTAAGGGCAATCTAGGGGACAGCTACATGCACTGTGGTACACTAATAGTTTATTGATTCTATCTTCTCTAGAACATAAATGAAATGCTGGCAGCTTGGACTTTTAGGAGACAAATTACCAGTTCCAGTTCCATCTCTTCTGGGGACCATGTTGTTCTGACTCCTAGACTACTTTGACATGGAGATGGTTTTCTAGTAAGAAAGAAATTTAAGATATTAACCAAAATCCATGTCTACTGTCAAAGTTTTTATGCTACTACATAGGAATCTTCTCCTTCTGTTCAGTGTCCATTACCACAATAAGCAAGTCTTACTCTGAACAGTCAGAAGAAATGTGATATCACCATATCACATTTCTTCTGGCTAATATGGGAGAAGATAAATTCCACTCTCTTCCATTTACCCACAGAAAGGGCCACCTCTTTTGAGATTATGTTTACTATGGTCTTACCATGACACATGTGTACCTCATTCCAAAGTTAAAGAACTGTATTTTCCATTCCAGAAATACTGCTTATACCAACTTACAAATTTATACCAAATTTATCTATCAGTTAAGATAAAAAATGGATCAAAACTGTCTTAATTCTTTCAAAATAACACTGATTTTTTTTGAAGGAGCAAGTTACACAAAACATAAATCCCTTTGGGGAGTTATTTATCTGTTATTTGGTGTAATAAAATGCATCTCCCAGAAAATTGCTGCATAATAAATACTTTTGCAGGGACAGTGGACATAAGATACAAAAGTGTGGGAAAGTAGGACAAGAATTTATTGAAATATTTAAACCTGCAGTTCTTAACTGTGTGGGAAATCAGCTCTCTCTCAGGAACCAGCAAGTGGCTCAACTAAGCAGCAGCTGGGGTGAATTCCCTGCCCCATCATAGCCTTTGCCCTTCCTGTCTGCTACATTCTTGCAGATACTCAAAGGAGGCCTTCTTGCCATACAGCTCTAGGGCAGTGAAGATAGGCTAGCACCAGAAGAACCTGTTCCACTCCAATTCAAAAAGAGGCTGAACAGCTACCTGCTGCAAATGCTCTAGCTGGTGAACCTGCATTAGGCAGTTGGACCTAATGACTCACAGGACCCTTTCCAATTCCATGATTGTATGAAAGTATTTAATAAGTCCTTCCCTTTGCAGTTTACATCGTCCAGTCACACCGCATAGAACAGACATGCTTCTCTTTTGTCCCTCTTACCTCAACTGCTCTAGAGGGTATCTTGCAGGCAAAGCTTTGAGACCTTCAACAAGATCAATGTCTGAAAGGGATGTACTTTATATCTGCCACTTTGGAGTGCCTGGTACCCAGATGGGGTTAAATAATACAAATTAGGACAGACTGACTAAATGAAAAGATTTCTTCTCTTCCTAATTGGCCCTCTCCCATTTTCTACCTGGTCCTATCTATACCGACAGTCTCTGGTTTTCATATTTGGCCCTCCCATAGGCCTCTTTCACAACATTTCATGAACGGTGATTGGCCAAATCTACCAATGTTTGGCCTGCTCCTCACTTGTCTTTTGTTATATGGTAATCTGTAATCTGAGAGAAGTGAATTAACTGCTCTACTAGGACAGACCAACTAAATGAAAAGATTTCAGAAGGACATTATTTAACTACCTACAACAAAGGTGGAATTCACTTTGAACTATGGGCCAAAGATTGTGCTATCACATACTCTGCTTCAGTACTCCCATATTCCACAAAACAACTGGCATGACATGGTGCCAATCTGGTTATGTGACTGTGACTGTGCATTAGCAATACTGTTATCAAACCCTGCATGCAACAAAAAGGACACTGAAGGGAGGATGCTCCATAACCTAACCAACGTTGTAAAGTAGATGCAGTGTGGCTCAGTTATCACACTGAGCTACTTTTGGGGCTTTGGGGGTTCCCAAGTCAGAAGCCATAGAAGCAAAAGATATCCAATGTCAAAACAATACAAGATCAAGAAAACAGTAAACCAGAGACAGGTTTCCATGGAATTGCGGTAGCTGAGTCATTAAATGACCGAAGGTTCATAAAACCATTAGACACACTTGCACAAGCTGAGCTGTTCAGATGAAGACTGTGGGTGTACTCAACAAGGTGGCTGGTGAATGTAACCTCCTTATATAGATTGCATGATCAGCAAATGCACTGATCCCCAGAAGTATTTAGGGAGAGCACTCCTTCTGACACCTTGATTGCAGCCTTGCAGTCCATCTACCGAGGATGGCCTGAGCCAGACACCTGACCCAACACCTTTCTTTAGGACTCGGGGGTGTGTGACTCCTCCATTTCCTCTTCTTGCTCTGAACCCGACCTGACCTACTGAATGAAAGGAACACTTTGCTGGCTATCTAGTGTCTGCTGCAGCTCCCTCAAGGGTAGGTCAGCTTTGTCTTCATTGGAAGAAGAACTCTCAAGGCAGTGGGGGGTGGAGTTGACAGATGGTCTCCCAACCACCTCAAGTTTTAGCTTTGACTTTTCTTTTGGGTTCTGTAATTACAGGGCACTTCTTGTTTGTCCTTTTAAGACAAATTCTTTTCCAGACCTCTTGACTTCTAAAGAGTCCCTACATAAGTTAATAATGTAACTATGTCTGCTCACTCATCTTTGTCTGAGAATGATGTACTGGGCTCATTGCAGAAGGCCTGCCAAACAGGAGGGGATGATGAGAGCACCTAGGAGGCTCTCATAGCTCCAACATGAGAGGGTGCACCAGCTGGCACCAGCTGCAAGAAATGTCACTGCTTCCACAGAGGCAGCTGCTCCTTTGCCAGTGAAAGCAAGAAGAAAATCCAGTGCAGGCTTCGTTAGTTTTGCAAACCCCATCCAGGCCAGCAGCGACATACATGCATCTGGATGTCTATGTGTTATTGTGCCCGCACCTCACTTAACAGTCCACACATGTGACACCAAGCAAATTGTGGGAGATTTTCTGGGCCAGATTAAGCAGTCTAGTCAAGAAAGGAGCCAAATAGGATTCAACAGGCAAGAATGGGGGATGAAACTGTGCATCCCTACATGTGGCATTGAACTGCAGCATCCAGAAGCCCTAGCCATCAAAGTGGATGATGAGGAATGCAGCACCCAAAGCCTCCCCTCAACCTACTGAAAATCTCCTGAAGGTGCCTCTGTGGCCATTCCATGCTTTGCGGCAAACAGGCAGGATCAGAGAAGTTTCTGGCTTAGTTGCCACAGCCAGATGTGAAAGATGATATTAGTGCTGAGACCACTGGAGGACCATCAGTTCTCAATGCAGCTGTAATCGTTTGGTATGGGGATGTAGCCACACATTTCTTTGATTCTGCCTGCTCACTGCAAAGCATGAAATCACTGTGCAGGGTGGCTTTCAGGGCTTTTCTGTTAAGTCCGAGGGAGGGTATATAGCTCAGCATCATGTACGTCTGCACATGGATATTTATGCCACACTGATGGGATGTTGGCTTGCAGCCTTGGACTATCCAATTTTAAGATGTGCTCCTGTACACACAGAACATGTTGAAAATAAATACCCTCTTATAAGAAGACAGAGCAGCTGGTAATCTTTTAGCAGCCTTGCAATGATGGAGCATCTCCAGGCATTTCTCTGCACCATGCCTTTGGACCCATATGAGTTAGGGTTTAAGCAAGAATACAGGACTGATGCTGCATTGATCACATTGATCAATGACCTACACCAAGGACTGGGTGGGGGGAACAGAATCCTATCAGTGATCCTGCTGCTCTTGACAGCTCTTGATGCCACATGGTATCCTTCTGGACCACATGGCTATATTCATCATTAGGGATGCTATATTGTACTCTTTCTGACCTTTTCTGTTGGGTCATACCTAGATGCTGGTGTGCATGCTTGATTGATTGATGTCACTATTTGACACCATGGCTCTTCAGGTATCACACCCCACAGGGGTTTATTGTGTTCTTCATGTATATGAAACCACTGGGAGAGATTATTTCACACTTTTGCAATAAGGAGTCAATAATATGCTCACTGATACCTAGCCTTACTATTTATCACCTAATGTTGAGGATAGTAGGAAATCTGGTGTGGGAACTAGGATCTATTCTTGAAGAAGTTGTACTCCCTGTGAAAGGTCAGATTTGTAGGCTCTGAGTGTTCCTTGATTCTTCACTGCTCCTGATCTTCTAGGTAGCAGTGGTGTGTGAAGGAGTGTTTTTGCACAACTCTTCTTACTTGCAACCTTACTTGACAACTATCATCCGTGCCTATCATCAGCCATCTGTTCTTGACTGCTGCATCCTATTTTGGACTACTCTTGAAGAGTATGTAGGAGCTTCATTTGGTACAATGTATGACTGCAAAGCTGCTAATATGTGCACAATTGTCAAGACTGTGTCACTCAAATACTGAAAATTCTATACAGATTGCTAATTGCTTTTCAGACCTAATTCAAAATGCTGGTTTTAACTTTTAGAGACCTAAACAGCTTGGGGACCTTGCTATCTAAGGGACCTCAAGAATCTTCTTGTGGACTTGCTCAGATAATAAGATCTAAAGGAAAGACCCTCTTGAGAGCACCATCACCTGCTGAGGGCTCCTTCATTAGATATGGAAAGAAATTCTGCAGTACTCGGTAGCCATGACAAAAGTAGAATTTTCATACCTTTGAAGCCTTGTTGAAAGTAAATGCTCTCTTTAACTTGAACATCCACAAAATGTTTTTAAATCTTACCAGGGAGCTTCCAAGAAACAAAGTGCACATAAAACAATTTCAACATTTTTAAATGCATGACAGAAAACATATCAACAAACATGTTTTAATTAATGGTTAAAGCAAACTGTGGAAACATGCAGTTTAGGGAAAAAAGCATTAGAATATGTACAAGTTTCAGTTTAAGAAAATACAAGGCCTTACAAGCCATTGTAAGATGCAGGCAGGAAGAAAATGCCGGTGGAATTTGGGGAAGCTTAATACTGGCTCAGAGATGATCTCATCTCTATGTTTGACAGTCACATAGGAGAGGGTTTCCACTTTTGTTACTTGTAGATGGTGGAAACATTCCCCTCAAAGTGATCAGCAACCACTTCCACTGTTTTTCATTCTTTAGGTGAGTGGGTGGGATCTGTTTTGCTTTGTTTTTTCAGGAATAGTATGAATACTACTTTAAACTTTTTGAAATGTATTGATTGTATAGATCTTAATGGCTTTATTGTTTAATTGTACTAGCAGTAATTTTAATATGGTTTATATAGTGTTGTTTTTAGTTATATTGTTAGTCACATTGTTAGTTATTTTTAGTGGAAAGATGTTGCACAAATACCAGTAAATAAAATAAAAAAGATACTATTACAGCTGTGAATACCCAATACCTGCACAGCCCTGGTCCCAGATATCTTTTGAATTGCTCATTCTTTTTAGGAGTTCAGAAATGTTATTTTCCCAGATCCTTGATCACTCATTCATATTGAGTAGGTCAGGCAAACTTACTCTAATGAGTTAGGTCTTTTAGTCAGTTATCCACTCCTATCCAGTGAAAAGAACTCATTAAATTTTCATGCAAAGTGGAACCTTCCCCAGGCCCAAGTATCATGCAGGAGACAGTGCACATTCTCCCATAAAGAACCATCCCATCCTGTTCCTAGTTGAGCTGGCATTTAGGGGCTGTTTGGTTGATTCTGCATTGCTCCCTCTGCCCAGGAGCTTCAATTTGACTGGTAATCACTGCTAGAGTCATTTCTGAGAGCAGATGTCTCAAATGTGTCCCAGTGCCATTTTCTCCCACTGGAAGTCTTCTGTATACACAAGCTTTCCATGAGATCGGGAACCAGGGTCACATGGGCTATTCTAGGAGTTTTCACTATTCCTCCTCAACAGCTTTTCCAAACTCTATATTAAGCTGTTAACTATAGGAGCAAGATGTCACTTATGTGCAATCTTTTATTTTCACTTATTTTATCTGATACCAATTTAAAGTGCCCTTTATGCCAGTTGACTGGTACAATATTTGTGACTTTGGACTGCAAATCTTTCATTCTTTCCCACAAAATCATCAGAGACTGACAGCCAATGGCTCATCAGCCCACACCATTTCATAAACCACTATTTTTGAGTAGCACTGTTTTATGCCACATGGCACAGCTTCCTCATTTTCCAAATTCTTTTCTCCCTCCTTTCAGTATCATCAAGCACTTTTTCCTCAGTATTTAAGTCCTCAGAATAGATCCAACTATTTTATCAATTAATATTTTGTATAGCAGTTTGAGCTTTGGACTATGACCCTGGACCCGCTTGGCCATGGCAACTCAGCATGTGACCCTGGGTGTGTCACACACTCTTAGCCCTAGAATACATGTGAGAGGGTTTCCTTAGGATCACTGTAAGTTGGAAACAACTTGAAGGCACACAGAAACTGCGTATGTCTGAAGTGGGATCCTTCCTGTATGCCTTTAAAGCAGCATTCTTGATTGAAATAAACCATGTACTTTCTTGAAATTCCTCAAACTGTACATTTCTGTCAGTATCTTAATGGTATGATGATATGGACTCAGTAGCATGTATATGCCTGTACTTTTACAAATCCACCAAGCACAAAAATGCTCATTCCATTTGTCACTATAGTCAAGCAAGTAAAAGGAACATCACTTCCCAAAGTGAATGGCACAGTCAACTCTGAGACAAGCTCTAAGCATAAGTAAAAGCACATAGAAGTACAGTTTCACTTCAGGGCACATCTTTTGAAATAAGAGAAGACAGGTACATGGTGGCAAGCAAGGGGTAATTACATAAGATGGAATGTTTCCACATCTTCTGCAACAATACCTCTCTCCTTTGGGGGAAAAAAGTGCTTTCATTATTACTTACAATCAGTGAAAATTTTAGTTTTGTATCCCTGAATATATGAGAATCATTAGACCTATATACAATAATGTTCTGTGAGGGCAGAATTTTGATACTCAGAAAGAAAAAAACTGCAGAATTTCAAAATTATTATCTTCCACTGCATCACAAGATGTAAAGATATTTCTATTTCATACTGCAGTATTGTGAAGTATAATGACTCAGATCAAGGAATGGGAAATCTTTGGTTCAGTTCCTACTTCTGCCATGAATGGACTTCCATGAAGCAAACTATTTTCTATCTCCCCAACAGCAATATGGGAATAATATTACAGGCATTCATTTATTTATTTAGTTATTTAATTTGTATTCCACCTTTCTCCCAATATGGGATACATAGATTAAAACAAATACAGCTAAAACAATTTCCTATACAGAAGTTTCAAAACAATTAAATAACCAATCTCATTTAAAAATACTAATTTAAGATGGTTTAAAAAGTATTTTAAATGATAATGAAGATAATACAGTACCTCAAATAAAAGACCCTTCTGCAATAGCCAGTTAATACCTGAAGGCTTATCTAAGTAAAATAGGCTTTGCCTGCCACTGGAAATGTTTGCTACTGCAAAGAGAACACACGAGGAGTGGGGGTGGTAACCTCTAGCTTCTTGTGGGAAGGAATTCCACAGGATGGCTGCAGCCATGGAGAAGTCCCCTTCACATTTCAAAGTGCTAATTATGACCTACAGTCCTATATGGCTCAGGTCCAGGCTATCTGGTAGACCATATGTCTTTATATGTGCCTGCTTGAACCCTGAGATTATCAAGAAAGGATCTTCTCTCAGTCCTGCCACCACCATAAGCACAGTTGTGGGGAACATGAGGGCCTTCTTGGTGGTTGCCTCTAGGTGTATTATTCTATTTAAATTATAAGCCACCTTGAGTCCCCAGTTTGGGAGAAAGACAGGATACAAACGATACAAAGAAAAGAAAAGAAAAGTATTAATTAGGGATGGGACGAATTCAGAATTTTCCAGATCCAGATCCAAATCCCTGGAAGGTTCTGGGAATCCATGAATCTTACGAATTTTGAATCTTTCGAATCCTTTTTTTTAAAAAGTATTTTAAAAGCAAGGGAAAGAAAGCACTCCTACTGAAAGGTGCTTTTGAACCAGAGTACTGGGTGCAACAGACAATATCTGTAGTAACACAAAGCAGCAAAGCTTTATGCATGAATTCTCCCTTGTCACAGATGAGACAGTCAGATAATTGGTCCTTATAGTATATTATTATATACTATTCAAATGAGCTTATGAAGACTGATAGGAGACAGTAGTCTTTTCTATTTTCAGTTTTCCATTTCGTCATCTTATTCTCATTTATTTAAGAAATGACTTCGTTTCTAACTAAATCTCATATTACAGATGCACAAAAAATCTACTTTCTATGCCATATTTTATTATCCTACCCCACAAAATTTATGCAGCTGCACAGTAGAATAATGCCTGGTACCAGAGTAAGTCAATGTGGTTTGAGTGATGGACTAGACTTTGGAGACCAGGTTCAGATCCCCTCCCAGCCATGGAAACCCACTGGGTGACCTTGGGCAAGTCACATTATCTCAGCCTCAGAGGAAAGAAAGGCAAGCTCCTTCCTGACAAGAAAGCCCCATGACAGGATCGGCCGGCAGGAGCAGAGCTGGCTGCATGCGATTGCACATTCTGCCACCTTTCCCCACCCACCCTGGGCCAGATTGGGCCCAAGGCAGGTCAGAGCAGAGCACGCAGCACGCAATCACGTTCTCCGCCACCTTTTTTCACCCACCCCAGGCCTGATCTGACCTGTGGCGGGCCAGAGCAGAGTGGGCAGCACACAATCGCGCTCTCCGCCATCTTTTCTCACCTGCCCCAGGCCGGATCGGGCCCCTAATGGGAGGAAGAAGGTGGGGGCAGAATTCAAGAGATTCGATTCTCCTGTTTTGGTGAGGGGATTTGGATCCCCAAATCTTGAATCCTTTCTCAGGATTCAAGGATTCGGCTGGCCCATCCCTAGTATTAAAAATAATAGTAGTAATAATAATGATGATGATGATCGTCATCGTCATCATCATCATCATCATCATCTCCTCACCAAATGTACTTGTGGCAGTGGTGGGACTAAGAGAAAGCCCTCTCCTAAGTACCTTAAAAATCAGGCATGCTCATATAGGGAGATATGGTCATTGAGATGGCCTGGATTAAGCTGTATTGTTACCAGGCTATACATCCACACTCCATGATATGGTTTAATTAGCAAATATTAATTGACATGAAATATAGATTATATCCTTCTATGGCTGGGAAGCCTGCTGGTAGAAAGGAACTGGCTGCACACATACATTGCAAAACTAGGTCAATTGGGACCCACAGGCATGGCCAGGTCATACTCAGGGAAACTTGGGTGATAATGGACTTGCAGATGTCCCTCAACAACTCAGTCTTTAGAAACAATAGCTCCTGAAGCTGCCTCCACAGAACAACTGATTGCCTTAGACCCTCTTCCTCTGTCCATCAAAACTGTCCTTTTGTTCCTTTATCTATCCTACCATTAAAGAGCTATCACAATTCCTATCAGTCTTTTGTCACCTAATGCTAAGGCCATTACTTCATTCCAGATCCCACTGTCTACTCCGCCCGAGAGCCATTAATACTTTCCGCCTCAGGGCAGAAAAAGAGTATTTAAACCCTTTGCCAAATAGCTCATCCTCTGAGCGTAGAAAGTTACTCTGCTTCTCCAATTCCTGTTCTGGTACTACCTTCAGACTTTTAGTCTGGACCACATTGCTTCATCTCTTTTCTCTGGATAGGTAAATATCACCCACCATGCCCTAACTTCTTGCTATTTAATTTTTCCTCCCTTTCCTTTAATTAGCCTCGTGTCATTGTGAGACTGCTTGGATCTTGTATGCAAATGGATGCTAATTCCCCCAATAAAACAAGTATTCCTTGAATCTCCAGCTGGTGACCCTGCATTAGGACCGATATACACAAGTGTAAAAGATCCTGTTAAGTTTCCTCTCTTTCTCTCTTTAGCTCTTTGAGCTAATATTCCCCACTGTCTCATGGAGGCACTGGCATTGTGGGTGGACCTGAGCCACCAATGTTTTGGCATAACAGTATAAGTCATAATTTGCATTTTGAATTGTGCTCAAAAATGAATCAGTAGCCAGTGGGAGCTATATCAACAAAGGATATATATGTTTTCTATATCCAGGTCAGAAGGCTGGGGAAAGTTTAGGGGCAACAAGCACCCTTTGGTTTTCTCTTCTCCCATAGTTACAACACTGACTCCCCACTCCCACTTCACACATTTTACCCCAAAAGGTGGGGGAACTTGAGGTCCTCCAGCAGTACCCATGCCTTGAGGGAAAAAGTGGGGATATATAGCTCAAAACAGAGGGCTGTGAGACATGTAGTAACCTTATAAGATTTTTTCACCAGTGTATACTAGTACTAACTGTAAATTTTAAAAAAAATGTCTTTATTGGGAAAATTCACAAACAACGAAACAGTCTCATGAATCATACAAGGCTAACAAAGATAAAGGATAGAAAGGTTGCATAGCAAGATTTGGGAGTGCAGTGGGTAATAGTTCCAGTTCCAGAAGCAGCAGATTTGGATGAGCTGTCTCAGAGTGGGGAAGCCAGAGGGCAGTACAATAAACTGGAATTTGGGGGCCCTCATGCAAGTAACGTGCCACGTGTGTTCAAGGCACCAGCAAGAAGCCAGTGGGGGAGCTAAGGTTTAAATATTCTTTTTCTGCCCTGAGGGAAATGTGTGAATTGCTCTCTGGTAGAGCAGACAAAGGGTTGCAACCTTTGCATACCTTATGCTCACTAATAGAGTGCATGTAGCTCTCTAGGAGTTTAGGTACACTATGTTTATGGTCACATCCTGTTTGTTCGTTCACACCCACTCTCTTCCTGTATGATTTAGGCATTTTTTGTCATCTGGGGTCTCAGGTCCCCTCCTCTCTCCTTGCCTACATCCATGAAGCACGTGCTCCTAAGAGCTCTCTCAAGCTGAGAAGCTCCAACTTCCTGATACAATGTAGTGCCTTTTTTCCCTTCCTTTCCTCAAGAAGATGAACCTGTGTTGATTATGCACAAGTATTAGTGAGTAAACTACTTTTATGAAGAAGACTAAGTTTGATTTTTTTTTCTCTGTTAGTTAATGTGGGTGGAGTGGGGTGGACTGGTTACTGCTTCAAACCTCTGCCTAGCCCATTTATACTCTGCTTAAGAAATGCACTAAAAATCTCTCAAATTTCTCAATAGTCAGCAGACTCATGGTTGTCATAGAGGATATGAAGTCCTGAGCCACTCCGAACAAAGTAGATGGCAAAGTTTCCCAGCACAGCGAGCTGAGGTGACCCCAAAACTATCATGATGATCAGCTCCACCAGCCCAAGAAAGGAGACTATTGAGCAGGGAGGGGAGGATGGGCGGGCTGGTATGCCAACAGAATTCCTATTCTGTCCCAGCCACCCAGCTTGTCATCCTTATGCAGGATCAGTATTGGTCATCTATGTACCAACCTGACACTGAGCAGCAGCATTTTCAGTCTATCCAGACTATTTGAAGTAAAGGATAGTTTAAGTGGTGAACAGAGAAACCATGAGGGATAGAATAATCTAAGGGAAATATTGTGAATGGTCTAAGGTAAATAGTTAAGTAAATGATTAGGTTAAGTACACTCAATTCTCCAAAGCAAAATTTGGAAGATGGCAGATCAGTTGCATAGTCCCTCTTCCATATGCTGTTTTATAGCTCTCCCTTTCTGTTTAGCAGTTAAAATAATTTGTTTCAAAGTGTAATTATTCAACAAAAGTTGGCATTTGCCCTCCAATCCAGAATGTGAAACTGAATTTGGACATTAGGGTAAATAATAATAAAAACTTCACAGCAAATTATCGTTAGCACATGCCAGAAAACAGAAAGGAAATTTGCACAGGAGAAGGGAAGTAGAACTTGCAAGCTTGCTTCTTACTTTTAATCTCCAACCAAATGCAAATCTACTTGTAATACACTTTAGACAAACTCATTGCCATTTCCTTAGGAATTCAGACAAAAGATCATCATACTCTACTGTGAACTGTTTTTGCAAACTGACATCAAGAGAGCTCCTTTCTAGCTTATGCCTGCAAGTTACAACTTTTATACCCTTGACCTAACCCACTTCTGCCAACCAACATAGGATCCTTGTTCTAAGCGGGTATTTTTCCTTAGGTGTCCTAATTTTCATCAGTGTTTAATTTCTCAGTTTGTTCTTGCTTCTCCCTCAGGATTTTTTCTCCTTTCTGTAAAAATACCCAGGTAAAATGTGCCTGTAGAATATGAAAGGGATCTCACAGCTACTGTGAATCGTATGCTTTCAGCCTGGCTGTCACAAAGGACAGAAGAAAGTTGAAAGAAGTATTTTGGCAATCAGAGGTAAGAAATGCTGAGGATCACTATTTCATTAACTATTTTACCATCTATTGCATTTTTAATTTCCCTGTGAAATGTATGTTTCCTAAAACATATCTGTTATCCTTCATTCTGCCTTGACATTTCACACTTTCTACAGCCAATTCAGAAGCCCACCGGGTTCTAAAACAAACACTATTTGTTGAGGTACTTTATATGCAGTGTTTGCTTATATATTCCAAGGATCCCTGATAGGTGACATGAAAAATTAACCAGTGCCATTAGTAGAGGACAGGCTTTGCTCTTCTTGAAACTGATTCCCTCTCCAAGTACAGTAGTTTCCATCAGAAAGAAAGGCGACTTTCCATTTATGAAAGAAAAAATAAAGGGTTGTTCTCATGGACAATGTTGGGGTACAATACTTGCAACTGGAAATGGGGTCCCAGTCCTGGTTCATGAAGATATATCAGTTTACCTTTAATTTCTGGTTAAGACTGAAAGAAATGTCAGAAAAGCACCTAGCAAACTTGTATTTATTGAGAAGAACTGACTCTTAGCTTGTCAAAAGAAAAATCCAGGTATCAAAATATCACATGACTTCTTCATAAATTTGGCTTTTCAGAAACATATTATTCCCAGAAAGCTAATTTACCAGCAAACAAAGAATTCAAGTTACATGCTAATAATATGTTCTTACAAGAAAACTTTGCTTCCCTCACTTCAATTAAAAACTCCCCATGGTATAATTTACTTAAACACCTTCCAGGCCCAGAGGACTACCTGTTAAAAATTGAAAGGAAGGGAACTAATGCCTTCCACAATTCTGGACAGATTAGCTAAGCTCCATTATCATTTACATTGCTGTTACTGTGGTCTGGATGAAGTTGAGAACCTCCCTTGCTATTTGTTTGGTTGTCCTTTGTCAAAAGGAATTAGAGAAAAAAAAACTTCTGGGTTATCTATTAAAACCATTTGGTCCATATGTGGAAAAAAATAGGATTTTTACTTTTTAATAAAGATTTGAGTATCACTATAAGACCTGGCACCTTCTTAATGGAATTATCTTACCCTAAAGTTATTATAAGGCATTCCCAAAAGTTTGAAGTCTTGGTGCCCCATGGCTTTATTTTGTATATTTTAACTCTGTTAAGCTTAGTAATATTAGAAATTGTGTTGGAAATTCTATGTTATATTTTATATTTTAACTTTGTTATTTGATATTTGTATAGCCTCCTTGTTTATACCTTGTAATGACTTATGATTATAACCATTAAAACTTGAACTGAACTGAAAAATTAAGCAGTGTCATGGGACAGACTTTGCTCGTCTTGAAACAGAATCTATCCCCAAGTGCAGTAGTAGATAAGCAACTTTCTATTTATGCAAGGAAAAGTAAAGAGCTGTACTCATGGACAATGTTGAGAGTCTCATGAGCCTGTTCTCTTCTTGTGGTGTCCTCAAGCCAGCTCTGATCTAGGAAGTCCTTCAGAAGAGGCACTTTGATTAACAGTATTTCCCTCTCTGAGGGAAATAGTAACAAGTAATTCCTTTTCCTAGAAGTATTATTACTTGCTGCCAGAATGCTGTTGAAGATTTGTATGATATCAGGTACAATGCCCTGGCTAAACTGACATTTGAATGATGCACTATACTTTTCCCCCCGGGCATAACCAAATTAGCAATAATTCAATGTTATTTGTTCTCAGGTGAGTCTCAAAATATAAGAATTTCCTTCATGTTGGCCTGGCTTATTTTACGATAGGGGCGTGATGGAAGTGATCATTATAATGACAATCTCTATGGGTCCTAGGGAGAGGTCCTTCTCAGTGGAAGCCCCTGTTCTGTGGAATTCCCTCCCAAAAGACACATACCTGGGTTTGTATATGGCTGCTTTAGGGTCACTATAAACATACATTTGTTCCCTTTGGTTTTCAGATAATGATGATGATGGTAGAGAGGTGTTGCTAACAGTTAAGATAGTTACATTATTTAGTTACTCCTTGCTCCACCACATCCCATTGCTTTATGGTCCCCTCTCTTGCACTCTCTTGGAGATGACTGCATGCTGAAGAATGAAATATACTTCAGACTAGCTTTGGATCTTTGGATTAATTGCTTACTTTCAGCCTATTGATCCACTTGGTTTGTCCAAGATGTGATTTCTGAGCTTTTCATGAGGGTACTAGGCCATCTAAAGGGACTTAAAAGGGCCAAAGTGAAAAATGAACCAAGAATATGAGTCCTTCCAAGCTTTGCTTCAGTAATTTCAATCAGAGCTACATTAGGAAAGCACTGGCTGCTATTTTGTCACTTAGAGGCATGAACATGGCCAATGTAAGATAAGGAGCCCACTTTGCTTGGACCATGGACAGCCACTGCCTCTATTCTCTAGTACTTTATAACTAGTTGTCATGTTTTATAGTAAGGCCATGGCATATTTCCATGCTGTACCCAACTGAGCAATTAGAATCATGTTCATCTTTATTTCCTTAGAATGATTCAGCTTGACCCAGATGTTCCTCAATTACTGATGGTTTTCTCTTAACGTTCTGCAACCTTTTAAAGAGCACATAGCAGTTTAGTTCCATCCTGGTTCAAATAGAAATGGATTTGTGCCATACAAACCTAAACTCATCCTCTCTACACCTACCTTTAAGCTCTCAGTTGCCTCTCTCTAGCCAGCCCTCCATGTGAAACAGCACATGGAAGAAAGCTGACCCTAAACTCCTGACTCCTCCCTAGAAACAAAAAGTTAGCTTGAAGACCTCATGACAACAACTTCCCTTGCTACTGTGCACAATGACCACTGATTCTACCACAGCATTATCTGTCAGGCTACACAGCCATTAGAAACTCAGTTATATCCCTAATCCCATTACCACAATCCATAATCCTTGGCATGCTAAAATATCTTTATGTCTTCCAAATAATGGATCACATCTAAGTGAGCATTCCACTCTTCCTCAGAGTGAGACTCTTCTTCCCCAAGGCTCTGATTCTCCATAATTGCAAAGGAGCCAAGTCTGAAAGTGGGATGCTAGAATCACATTCCAAAAGGTCCTGTCTACATAGTATACTCAGTTTCTTCAGATCAGAAACCACAGCTAGAATAATATAAACTTTTCCTCTGAAGGCCAGGAGCTCATTGCATTGAGCACACATCCACTTCTGTTCTCTGGGCAGATGGTCATACATGTGATACTCAGTGCTAAGCATCATCCACACTTCTGCTGGCTTTCTACCTTCATTTCTAATTGCTTGCTATTAGGCTTTCTTACCTGAAAAACTTAACTAAATAAAACAACTCTTATCATGCTGCCAAGACACTCATCCCTGGCAATTTATTTTTTAACTGGCTCAACTCACGGGCAGCTCCACAGTTACTGGTGCTAATAATTGCTCCAAAACAAAGCTCTACCATTCAGCTTCTTTGAATTTCTTTTCTGGTCCTTGCCTATGGTTCCAGAATAATTCTCAGGAAGGAAAGATGCTAAGCTAAGCTAAGCTAAGCAAGCTAAGACATTGGTATCCAACATATGCCTCCATTTAAGAAAGGCTGCCGGTTGTCTTGTGTGGTGCTAGAAGGATTGGTTAGGAGCAGTACGGTAAGATAGTGAAAAGAATGGAGACTATGGTAAAGTGTCAAAAGCAACTCGTGAGAAAGACAAATAAAGTGAGAAAGCATGCACAGAGAATGAGAAAGAAAGTGTACATGTACATACATTGAAAAGCAGCAAGTATGGGTGTCCACCTACATACAGAACATGAGAAGAGCTGCTTGCAGCACTTTGGATTTACACCAACCATTTCATAGGAATAGAAGAGAATTCTGCAAGGATGTATGTCAGTGTGACTTATCCAAACTCTTTTTAAAAATCAGATGCCTACTTTACCCCTTTTCAAAACACCAAGTGTCAGTGTCATTTCTCCCCTCAGCCAGAAGGGGGGAAAACACTAAATACACACATAATCCTTTATAAAAACAGGCACATGCCATCTACAGTTGACATCAAAAGAAGGATTAATCTTTTATGGATTACTCTTAAAATATGATATATATACACAAACCTACACATATATAGTAGATTTATTTGCAATGAATAACTTTCCTTTAGTCTTTCTGTATCCTATTTTCACATTTTATTAAGTAATATTATGGTAAATATACAACCTCCTTTTGTTTCACAGCCTTAAATATTGCAGAAAAGGTTATTTGGAAATTGAGGAATTATTTTGGCCTATTACAGTGTGTTTGTATGATTCATTTTGTAAATTCCTCCTTGCATTTTCCCATCCCAAAAGCTATGTTACCCTGTTCTCTGGGGGGCCTGGGAGGGGCACCCAAATAACCAAACACAAACACAAAGTTGAGAAATTAACTGAAGCACTCTCTTAAGCTAGCGAGAGGCAGGGTAACTTGGCAGAGATCTTGTAACCCAATGTCTATGGGGTCAGGTCAGTTAAGCAGTCAGACAGTTTTTAAAATAGTAAAAATGATGCTTTTTATTAAAGGACAAACAAACAGTAAAGACACCACATTCATGCAGCTAACCTAAGGAATTAGAAATAACGATTTTCGGGGGAAATGGGTGATACGGCACCTTTTCTCGTAGTCCTGAAGAAGCTGGAAGATGGTGGGGAAGAAAGCTCAGCGCGGTTTGCTGAGGGGAACTTGCCAGACAAAGCGGCAGCAAGGCAGGATGGAAGTCCAGAGCGATCCAAGGTGCTCTCGGAATCAGGGGCTTTATAGGGTGAATTGTGACTGCAGGCCATGCCATACTCAGTGAGAACAATGCGAGTTTGGAGCAGGACAAAGCTTTGGAAAAGGTCAAGTTTAACATGATCGGCTTAGCGCAGAATCAACAATAATAGTGTAGCCAGTATGCAAATGCAAGGTGCTTAGCTTGGCTTTGTAAGACTATCAGCTCAGAGCTGGGTGCCTTTGTTAGTGTCGCGCTTAAGCAAAAGGTGTTTGCAGGGAGGTCCCTGAAGCAACGGAGTGGCTCTGTTCTGCCTGCCTAGGTGGATAATGGAATGTCCAACAATTACCGGCCACGCCTGTTTATGTGCTTGTCCGGAGGCCTTGCAAACATGTGGAGCGGGGTGGCAGAGGAAGGCCGAATGATTTTGATGTCAAAACAGATATCTAGTGCTATCACCGGGTAGGCCTGGGCCGAAGTAACAGCTACCTCAAAAAACAGGGGTAGGCAGGTGAGCAATACATCAAACCAACTCAGGTGCAAGAGTAATGGTAAGAGGTAAAGAGGTTCTTTCAGTTTCTATTCCTTAAAAAAATCCAATTATTTATTTGTGACCAGTATTACAACACCAGCATTCTAAAACTGTATGGGAAACATTAAAAGTATCTATCCAGGAATTAGGAATTTGTTTGAAAGTAAACAGACAGAGAGGTAAGTGTTCCAGTTTCACTCATTCCTTCAGTTTTTTGCTCTTTGAAAAATCTGGGTTCCAGGCACACATGAAAAGTGACATCCTGATGTTTCAAAGAGTAATGCAAGTGATGAAGGAAGGAACAGAAACAGCAAGCTTTCTTCCTTACATTTGCTTTCTACCCCATTCCTAATTCCCTAAGTTTTAGTGCCTAAAAAAAAAAAAAAGCAACACAGTTCTGAAATCAATCTGCCATAATATTAGGACAATTCAGAAAAATGAATGTTTCCCAGTTTCCCCCTCAGTTTATTCTCTTGTGTCCCCATTCCAGCCTGGATCCCCCACCCCAATTGCTTATTTTCAGCTGCTGAATTCATAAGCAGAGGAAGCTGCTGCTGGTCTAGTAGAAGGCAAAAGAATGAAAGTTAGCATTTCTTATTCTTGTGTGCCTTCGAGTGATTTTCAATGTATGGCAACACTAAGGCTATTTCCGCACTGGACTGTTACAGTGTTATTATTCCACTTTCAATATCCTATGGGAATCTTGGGGCTTGCAGTTTAGGGAGGGGCCTCCATAGGATGTTGAAAGTGGAATAAAAGCACTGTAACAATCTAGTGCAGGAAATGGCCTAAGGCAAACCTATCATGATTTTTCTTGGCAAGATTTGTTCAGAGGAGAGTGTTGCCTCTGAGGCTGAGAGGATGTGACTTACCCAAGATCTTGCAGTGGATTTCTATGGTCCAGCAGGGATTCTAATCCTGGTCTTCAGAGTCAATGCTTTATTCATTCATTCATTCATTCATTCATTCCAATCTTTCCTCCCAGAAAGCTGGGAGTGAGAACTCATTGCTAATTCTGCTGATGAAGCATCAGAAGGACTGATTCCATCTCTAAAACATTAAAACTAATGATGCACTAGGCAGCAACTACAATTTGTATTTCTAAGTTAATCCATAGCAAAATATACAACAGTCTACTGTTTTATGATTTCTCTTATCTGATATATGGAATTCAAATCTGTGGAAAGTGGTGGAGGGATGGAAGTTGGCATTGCCCATCTAGCAATGTTGGGGCAACCCAAATTCTCCTCTTCCCAAGAGCCAGCCCATCCACTAGACATTAAGGTGGCTTCCTCAGGCAGTGGAGCAAGAATCTGTATAGCCCACCCCTCCTAGAGGACTTCCACCACTGCTCACCTCCTCCACTTTGCACCTTCCTCACCACATCCCTTTGTCTCCTCTCCCTTCCTTTCCTCCCCGTCTCCCTCACTTGCACCATAAGCCTTTGCTTCGCAACTTCTTTTTTTCCTCCTCACCACTTGTCTCACTTTGCAACACCTGTCTGCCCACCATAAAGCAGTGGCAGGCACCCGCACAAAGTGGGCACTTTAAGAAGAGTCAATAGGCAAGCAGACAGCACTGCTGCCATGAGATGAGAACCAGAAGCAGAGGGAGGCAATGCGAGGTGGCACAGAGAGGAGGCAGGGAGAAGGCAGCAATAATGGAGGGCAGGAGCTCTTTTCCTCATAAATCAAGCAGGAAACAACCCAGGACATCTATACTTCCCCCACTGTCACTTCCCCTCATACAACTAGGTGTGAGTGGCAGAAGGTGGCAATAATAGGAGAGGCACTAGCACAGTGGTTCTCAACCTTCCTAATGCCGCAACCCTTTAATACAGTTCCTCATGTTGTGGTGACCCCCAACCATAAAATTATTTATTTATTATTTACAATGCCTCCCCCCCCGGCAAAGGCCGCCTCGCCGGCCAGGAATGGGAGGGGGCAGGCAGGGAGAGAAAGAGGAGCTGTGTGTCTCCCCCGGGAAAAAACTCCGAGAACTTCCCCCGGGCTCTGCTTCTGCTTTGCTCTCTTTTCCGCTGGGGGGGGGCAGTGTTGGAAAAGTTTCCAGAGTGTCGACCCTGGCTGGGGGGGGGAGGAATCCCAGCGCCTTTGTCTTTCGCACCGGGCGCAGCTCGCCCCCCTGGAAAAATGCCGCCTTGCACCCCCCGGCCCTTATGCAGCGCCCCCTCCGTGGCGAGTGGGGCAGGGGCCATGGCGAGTAGCGCACCTGCCCCCCGTGCTGCTGCCACACCCCCCAAGCTGGCCTGTCAGACGGGAGGTTCTCCTGGTAGTGGAGAAGGGGAGCGATTTCAGTCCCTTCTGAACAAGCGGCAGGAGAACGTGAGTGTGTAGCTTGCGCTTGCGCACCACCGTTCCTGCTGTGGCAACACTGTGGCCACACATGCTCCCGCCAAAGGGGGCAGGAGGACGTGAGTGCACCACCACCAAGGAGGGAATGGAGCCTAAGACCATCGGAAATACGTATTTTCCAATGGTCTTAGGCGACCCCTGTGAAAGGGTTGTTTGACCTTCAAAGGGGTTGCGACCCACAGGTTGAAAAACGCTGCACTAGCAGCTTTCCCCTCTCACCTCTGAGGATGGGATGGCCCAGAATACCCCCCCGCTCCCTATATCTCATCATCCCTCCCACTCCTCCCTGTCCTGGCTGATCCCTGATGCTTAAAACAGCTCCAGGTAGCCAGACAGGAGCAGTAAATGAGGGCAGAGGAGAGAGAGGAAGGGAGGTGTGGGTCACAGGGGCAACAGAGCAAGATGCAGGTGCGCCAGGTGAGATCAGGAAAAAGAAAGGGGTGCGGCAGGGAAGGGGATGGAGAAGTAAAGTCCTTCTCAGGCTGCCACCTAACTCTGCCTAACAGACTGGCTCCCAACAATGTTGATGTATTACTTCCCATGTGTGAGGCCTAACGCAACTCACCACCCACCTTGTATCTCAAGTTTACCTGAAGTTCAGACCCACAAATATCAGGAGGGGCTCTTCAGGTAACATACTATGTCAGCTGATCATGTATTTTATTAGCCACACGGCGTCTGAAGCGCAGGCGGAGGCCATGAAGGGCGTGAGGCAGCCACGCAAGAGGGCGCTTAATTTTGGAGGCGGCCCGGGGCTACCCGGCCTCCCAGAGCCGCGCGCGTGAGGGCAGGTGGCCCAGCGGGTGAGACGAGGCCACCGGTGCCCTCGGACCCGCCGGAAAGCGCGGTTCCCAAAAGGAAGGGGAAAACGGCTCCGAGGCGGCGACAGAAGACAGACTCGAGGTAGCGCCTTGGGAGGAAGGGAAAAAAAGGCGGTGCCGCCGCCCGGCGAGGCAAAGAATATCGGGTTACGCGCCTCGACGGCCGAAGGGAAGGGCGGCGGCGGCGGCGGCGGCCCGGACCTGTTGCCCTCACGTCCAGGCCTGAGGGGGCCCCACAGTTGTTCCTTCTCTCCCGGGCGCAGAAGTGGCCCAAGCGGCGGAGCCTCCCACAGGCTGTCCCCCTCCTCGTGCGGCCCCGCCGCCGGAAGAAAGGCGGGGCGGGGAAGGGCCGCCCAAGGAGGACTCGCCCGCCCAGCCTCCGCCTGCCTCTGCGCCGCGAGGAGCCCACCTCTGCCGGCTGCTGCCTGGCTCCTGGGCGGCGGCTGGTGGCGCTGCAGGGAGAGGCGAGCTGCCTGGCGCCTCCTCAGTCGCTACCTAGGCTCGCTGCTTCCTCCTCCTCAGAGAGCCGCGCCGCCGGCAGCGCTGGGGCGGCCAGGCTGGGGAGGGGGTGTGCGCGAGCCGCCGCCGCCGCCGCCGCCCCCCGGGACGGCCGCTCAGCGCAGCTCAGGATGCTGCGGTTTCTCCGGAGGACCTTCGGCCGGCGGTCGATGCAGCGTTACGGGCGCGGAGGGGGACGCGGCGCCGGCGAAGGAGACGAGCGCGACGGGGTGCTGGCAGGGGCGGGGGCTGCCTCGCCGCTCGCAGGAGCCGCAGCAGCAGCAGGAGCCGCGCACAGCCCGCCGGCGGTGCACCACATCCAGGCGGTGGTGGCGGGCGGGAAAGGGGCGCTGCACTGCCGGGTGCAGCTGCTCGACGGCACCGAAGTCACTGTGGAGCTGCCCGTGAGTTGAGCGACCAAAGGGAGCAGCGCGGCTCGGCGACCTAGGCCAGTTTTGCACTAGCCTGCGGTAGCGCTGTGATCCCACTTTCAACATCCTGGGGAATCCTGGGGTTTGCAGTTTCGGGAGGGGCCGACCGGCCCCTCCCGGAACTGCAAACCCCAGGATTCCAGAGGAGGTTGAAAGTGGAATCATCGCGCGGCAACAGGCTAATGTGGAAATGACCCTAGTCCCCCTTCTAGAAACAATCTGCGCGAGTCTCCTGCTTGGCGGGAAGGCGGGCGCCCCCTTTGCCTCGCGCGCCTCTTTGGGCCGCCCGGTGTCCGCCTCCGCTGCTGGCCTCGGCTCCCGCATGTACCTGCCGTTCCCGCTTGACGATCCTTCCTCGCCAGCCTGCCCTCCTTTCCCTTCGCCACGTGCATCGGAGGCACCTTCTTAGTGTGAGGACCTTCCTGGCGCCCGAATGCATGCGGCTCGCCTCCTCCTCCTCCTCCTCCCCCTCCCGTGCCGTGTGTGGCCCCCTCCCCTTCTGCACCTGACATGCCTCAGACGGCGGTGCAACTCCCCTTTGTCCCGGCGGTGTTTTGAACCATTGAAGCTGCCCAGCGGTTGTGCCTGGCTCCTCCCCGTACAGTGTAGGTGACCCTCTCCCCGGTGCCAGTGCATCGGGGCTTCGCTAGCCCTCCCCTGGTGTTGAGATGCTTCTTGAGTTCCCCAGAGGGGCAGCAGCTGCCTCCGGCACGTCCTCCAAAGGAGCAGATGTGAGGTTCCCGCCTCCCCCCGAAACAAGCTCAGATCGCAGCATGATTTAACCTCCGGATCTAGCGCTACCCCTTTGGTATCCCAGATGCGGCGGGGTGGGGGCGGTAATGGTGCCTTTTCCGTCCCTCTCCACCTTCAGCTACAAGCCTGCCTGGACAGACACGGGCAGTTTTTCACTAACTTCCCTCCTTTTCCCTAAGCGGCCGCTCAGCGTATACCTGTAGCGGCGCTGGCGAGGAAAAACAACTCGCTGAGGCCAGCCAAGGGTTATTTTCTTGCCTTGCTTGCTTGAGCGCACCGCGTATGCATACATACGTGTTCGGATTATGTTTGCCTGAGGCGGGTTGGACCTAAGAGACTTGCTGGATGAGGAAAGAGCCCTGCCTTGTTTGCTTTTCCTGGTCACGATCGTGCCTTTAGAAGTGCGAGCTCATTTCTGTCGCTTGCCAGACACTGCTTCCTGCTTGGTGAAATCCTGCTAGAAGCCATGGCTTTAATTTTTGCGCATGGAGAGGCTTACCTGGGCCTTGGACCAAGAGCAATGTGAACCTTGCAAGAGCCCACGGTCCGGCATGCCTGTTCCCTTGTTGTTTATATCGGCAAGAGGACGGCAATCTGTACTGCTGGGTTAGTTTGTACTCCTTTCCAGTGTGTGCTTCCCAGGAGCCTACTGTTGCCACCAGTTATGGGAAGAGATGCCTAAATACTGGAATGTTAGTTGGGTTTCTCACTTCCTTTTTCTTCACATTTTAAATGACATTTTTGTCTCTCTTTTGTTGCCTCTGAAAGTATCTTTAATGTGTCAGTGCATTTCTACAGTGTTCTTTTCTTTTCTTTTTTTGAGTACAAATAATAAGCACTATAGACAGTGGTGCTTCTTAGCTCATCACGCTCACTAAAAGAAAGAAAACAAGTAGTCCAGTGCAGCATTAAACAAATTTTAGTATCTGTTAACAATATTGCAATAGAAACAAGGCAATGCCTTGGTTTTTTAAGGACCAGAGTTTCATGTGAATATGTATGGAATCTGATTATATGCTAGATCCAGGAGTCTAGTGTTAGGGGCTTTAAAAAAGAAAATCAGTCTTGTGCCTGTTACTTAGAACTAATCCTGACTGAGTTTGGTAGGGGTTAGACTCCAGTAAAAGTGTAAGAACTGAAGTCTATATAATCTTCTGTTTTTGTTTGATGCATTTGTAGATGACATTGGCAGAGTTCATATACATAAGACTATCATTGTAGTAGGTATTGCTGTTGCAGCTATTATTTTAAGAGACAAGTGGGTGATTTTTTGGATATATACACATATCAGATTAAAGCCCTATTCAGCTGTTGATTCTTTGAAAGCACAGAGGGAAGCAGGGACAGTGTCCACTCCTTTTACTTTTGTCATCCCTGTGTTGATGAGGAAGGTCTGTAGCAGAAGTTTAACCTGGTGTTTATGATAATCTGAAGCTCTGTGACCAGACGCAGTTACATTTCCATGACAAATGTTTTCCACAATATAGAGAGGTCACCGGTGGATTCAAGGCATGCTTTCTTTCCCCTCCCCTTACCAGAGTGGGAAAAAGTTAATTTTTAGGACTATAGCTTCAATAATTTTTGAGAGTTATAATCTAAATAGGTGACTTTTTTCAAGCTCTGGAGCTGCAAGTAATGAAGAGCTGAGTAGAACCTAAATACATGTGGGATCTGAGTATTTAAAATATCTATACTTTTAACTTACATATAATGTTAGTTGAGATGTAGGTAATATTGAAACTCAGATCGTACTGTTTATACTCTGATTTCTTAAGTAGGTCTGGCATGCTTAGTTCTGATACTTGGAAACCAAAATGTTATCCTGAAGCAGATCAGACTGCCCCGAGGGAATCACAGTAGGGCAAATAATTTACTAGATGGAACTTGTCTGATGGCTGATTCCCAGATGCCATGATTGTATGCAAGTTAGGTTGAAGATGTATGCATCTTCATTTCACTTTCTATTTTTAAAAACATACTAATTATGAATATTTTCAAGGCCGTTAAACGAAAGTAAATTCATCTCATAAAAAACCTTGCAATTAAAATCACTGAAAGCAGGAACAGGGGTAAAAGGAGAAATATCAGTGAAAGCAAAAATATCAACCAAATCAAAACATATAAAGCAGCACAATAAACAGTCTACTTAAAAGCTTGATAAAAATAAGATGCTATTTTACTTGCTCCTTTAAAAATAACAGAGTCTGTGCCAACTGTATGTTTCCAAAGTGAGCTGCACACTTCAGCTGTTATCAACCCAAATAGCGTGTCACTAGTCACCACCTGTCTGACCTCAGAAGGATCTCTGACGAGCATCTTTTTAAAAAATGGACAAGTTCATGTGGTTATCAGATACCTGTTTCTAAGCCATAAAGGGATTTTAAGCTCAAAGCTAACGCCTTGTACTAGTTTTGATATATTGTTTCTTTCCCCAAAGCAAGGATTGTACAGATAAGTTATTCATGCTTAGAATCTCATTATATCCTGATCTCAAATCTATTGTTCTGTTCTTTGGCTGTCTCAAATTGTGATTGTGTACTTTTTGGTTCCTTTTAATTCAATACTTTGTGACTTATGAGGCAACAGGCAACTTGCTTACTTAAATTCTCCACATGTCAATGTTGAGATTATGAAGTACAATAGCTTAAAAAAATTCCTGACAAAATTCTTCCTTCATCCAAGTCTGAGAATTCCACATGGTTCTTGGTCTACCTTGTAACTCTTGAAGAGATTTTATGGTTAGTTTAACTTCTCCAGTTAACAAAAGTTCCTTTTCTGCCATTGTGCATTCAGTTCTACAAGGAGGCAGAACTAGGAGATGGACTTTTGGTTCTAGTGGAAAAAATGAAGGCCTAGGAAAGGAGAATGCAGGAGCCTACAGTTGTCCAAGGCAGGGATGAGCAATGGGGGGAGGAGACATTCTTCCCAGACCACATAGCTACTCCAGGTACAGTTCTTGGAACTGGCTAAAATATGGCTGGGAACTGGGCTAGGGGAGCCAAACTCTCAGGGTTTTTTTTTGTTACTTTGAGTTGGCTGATTTCTTTTTTTAAAAGGGGGGCTATGGGGATATTTTTAGTCTTTAGGGGGCATTGGAGGCTCCAAAATGAGCCTCTGGGAGCTGCATGCAGTCCACGGACTGCACTTTCTCTACCTAGCCTGAAGTCCTTTATTTTGGTAAGTTACTCAAAATAACCTACTTCAAATACTATTTTTTTAGACTTTTTTAACATGCCATTTTGTTTTGTACCTTTTCCTCTTATTGTTATTATCCTTTCCTATGAAAAACATATTTTAAACTAGGAGGGGGCAGAGGTTGGATTGTGATATATCTGGTGGATTACCAGACTCCCAATTGTTTAACAATAGGAAAAAAAAAATCCCCCCCTCCAAACTGTGTTGCTGACATGAAGAAATGTAGGAAGGGGGGTAGACAGTAGTGGATCTTTGTATAAGAGGACTTGAAGCTCTCTTCAGTTATTGTACTCAGATGAAATTCTTGCAGTCAGAGATCTTTAATTCTATCTCCTGGCTTCATCTGATAAACCTAGGGGTTCTAGTAGAATAGATCCCATGAACCCAAAGTCTAGTCTCCCCATATCTTAAGCTGCAAAAGCCATGCATATATATTAGTATGAGGTAAGCTCTTCAGACTTTTGTTGTGATGGCCTTGATCACTTAATGATTCATGCTCTCTTCCTCTGGTTTTAAGTGTTTACAATGTGTACTTTTCAGTATTCTCTCTCCTTTTAACTTGAATAATGCACTAGCTGGCCTCTTAAGCCTGGAACTCTCCTGTGAGAGATTCAGGCACAGATCTCAGTTCATTACTTCCGTTTCTGTGGGGTGGATGCCCAAGGGGTTAAGGGTGTAAATGCAGTCTATTAGTTCCTGTTGACCTGGTATCATACAACCAAGTTCAGAAACATAGCTTCTCTTATAGAGCAGTGGGAAATGAGAAGAGGTCTTCTTTTTTTGGGTCATATTGAGAGAGCAGTACATGTCTTGTGAGAGGCAAATTTGAGAGAGATAACGCAGGGGGATGGTAAAGAGACTGAGCAGTGAGCCAGAAAATCCCCAGTTCAAATCTTGGTCCTCATCTGCCATGAACTCACAAGACAGCTATTCTGTGGATAGTTAATGTGAGGAAGTTCTATTGAACTGTTGGATTTACTCCTTAATACACCTTTGTATCATTGGAATGTGCATGATCTTAAGTAGGCTTCTGTGCCTCAGTCTCACTTTCCATCTGCCAGCGACTTAACTTTCCTTAAAGAGATGTTTTGAAGATTACAGCAATCATACAGCTCCCCTTCTCCAGCAGCTCCACTGGCTACCATTCTGCTTCTAGGTGCAATCCAAAATGCTGATTATGACTTTTAAGCCCTATATGCTTTAGGTCCAGGCTGACAGGACCGTATGGCCTGATATGAGTCTGCCCAGAACCTGAGATCTACAAGAGAGGCCCTTCTCTCGGTCCCACCAGTGTTACAGGTAGAACTGTTTAGAAAACAAGAGAGGGTTTCTCAGTGGCTGCCTGTGCTCTTTGGAACTCCCTCCCTCCTTTCCTAGGAGGGCTAAAATGGCTGCCTCCTTGATGTTGGACTATGACTCTGAGACCAGGTTTGAATCCCCACTCGGCCATAGAAACCCATTGGGTCCCCATGGGCAAGTCATAGTCTCAGAGACAGTAAAGACAATCCCCCTCTGAACAAATCTTGCCAAAAACACCCTGTGATAGTTTTGCATTAGTGCTACCATGAGTCATAAATGACTTGAAGGCGTACAACCACAAAAACTCAGCAATATTGCATTTTTTCACAAGAAGTGTTTTCTGTCCTGCTGGTCAAAGCTCTAAGGGTACTCAAGATATATGATAAATGAGAAAGTGGCATTTATCACTCCCATTCTTTGGTATATGTCCATTCATTGAACATCCATAGTTCTAACATGTGGATCTGGGTCACCTTGCTCAAGTATGGAAACACTATGGATTGTACAGCTTCAGTAGAGACAGTTGCAAGGAGTCTAAACTCCCTGGATATGTAAGTGGCAATCTGTTCATTTGTCGAACCATTATGTCATTCAGAAAGTGTGCCATGAGTGTTTAAATTTTTTGAAGATCTTGAAGAGGCTGCCAAGAAAGCACCATAAAGTAGTTGTTCTTACCTTTTTCTTTACCGGAGGCCACCTGTCTTGAGACCCCCAAGACTTAAGACAGAATTTAAATTTAGATTGACATATTCAAGTATTCAAGGCTTCTGGAGAGTAGGATTCAATTTTTTCCCCTTAATGCCTCACTACTGCAAGTTTATCTTTCTTTTAATCCCTGAATCTTCTTTTGCTGGCTACCAATAAAACGATAAGAAGAATCTGGGAGGAGATATCCCAAATGCATCTTCTCCTTTTTACTAGCAGCTGCATAGAGGAATAAAAATGTGTATTCCTCATTTTCCCCAGGTGGTGAAACACATGGGGCAACCCTGAAGGAATCTGTTGAGATGAGACTGATCTCTGCTTTGTTCAGTGTTTGGGAAATGACAACTGGATTTATACATACTTCCTTCCCATTGTGTTTGTACCATATCAGTGTTCTCTAGGTAGTTATGGAAGCCTGCACTTTGTGTATCATCATCAGTCTTCCATATGTTCATGTTATTGTAAAACAGTTGGACTCTATTTGGCCTATGAACTGCTACTTAGGGAAATGATGATGAAGCTTTGTTGACTGCCGTGTTCCCGTCCTAATCTTACTAATGAGGTCACATTTCTGGACGTTAATAAATGGCTGCAACTGAGTGATGGCATTAGAAAGTCACCTACAATTTTTTAAATCAGGTTTGTAATTGTGTATGAAAAAAGAATAAGCTCACTGCCTCAGAAGCAGTCAAAGCTGTCTGTATTTTGCTCATAACGATGATAGACAACTTAGCACAAAACAATTTAATTTTTTGTGTTACAACGTTTTGCAAGAATACTTGGTTAGTTTTTTGAGAGCATGGCAGTTTCAGATTTCAGACTGATGGCATACATTCCAAATATTATTTGTTGCTATTAATCAGAAGGGAAATGGGAATACAATGCTTGTTTTATACTATTACTACTATTAAAAATTAAATTGAGGGGTTGGTGTCCAGAATGGTCAAGTACAATCTATATTGTTGAGCTAAAATCTGGTTTAAATTACTCAGATAAAAGTAATCTAAAACCCAACTTGTGTTTTATTTTTACCCTGATGGCAAGCTTGCCTTTCAGCTATCAGACTTCAGCAGCTCAAACAAGAGGCCCACTGTTCATCCTCTTAGACACAATTATTGTTCCCATGCCTTGCAGGAGAAACAAGGCATGAGGTCAGTATCCCTACTGTTGTGTTTCTCATCCTGCATGACATATTCAGAGATGTAATGCCTCTGAACATGGATGGAGGTTCTATTTAGGTACCATAGTTAATAGCCATAGGTTGATGTTGATGTTAAGCATTAATCAATGGTTGACAACCATTGTTATCTTCCGTGAACTTAGTTTAATCGTTTCTTAAAGCCACCTGACAACATCTTTGCTGGTATCATTTTGTACGAATTGGAAACATTTTATTTCAAGGAAGTTTTGTAAATGGCAAATGGTAGTGAAGTATAGTTCATAAATGAAAATGGGGGTTCCATAATACTACCAATCCAATTCCAATTGGCTCTAAAACAAATAGCCTTGCATTCCAGATCATTCACTTGTTACAGTATAATAACCCTGCTAAGGAGGGAGATATTACTTCCACCATGCAGATGCCAAGCTGCAGTTAGGGGAAAGGGTTTGTTTAAAACCTTCTAATTGTTTCGTGGCAGAGGTAAAATTTGAACTAGGAATTTTTTTGAAATACAGCTTTATCTTTCAGCTAATATGCTGTATCAGCTCTCTGGTTTGCAGCCCAAGTTAAAATATTACTGTGCAAATGGGGTTGACATATGGAAGTCTTTTTGTTACACATGAACCATGAACTTAGTCCCCAGAGTTAAGCAGACCTTTGTATTTCAGGTGTGAATAAATGTTGGCACTGCTTCCTCTTTATATTAAACAGAACATGGTGCAGTTGCATAAACAAACATGAAACTGTTGGGAATATGAAACACAGGAGGCACTGGCTGTCTCCTGAAACTCATCTGTCATCTCTTCCTACTTGTAGCATGTGTTTTGTTTGCATGAATCCAGAAAGTTGCCCTTTAGCACCAAGGGCTTAGGTATACAAACAGAGAATAAGTTACTTTCAAGTTCCACCTCACCAGGGCATGGACCTGCCTGTCTGTAGTAGGAAAAAAATGGATCCATCTGGAAGCAAGGGACTTGAGAAGTCAGGGGCTTCTCAAGTCAGATTTGGATGAAGCCTCAGGTTCTCATCAAAAGGTTGTTATTTGTATTCTGTCTCCTCATTTCTACTTTCTTCTGAAAATATATTTGCAGGTATTTTAAAATACGCACTGAGCAGTTCCTTAAGATGGGCTTTGTAAGCAATATCTTACTGTGTATCTTTTTATTGTTGTGATGAATGTTTACTACATCTTTGTTGCCCTACATTTTCCTAGATGACAAGTAAGGAAAAATTGTTACTTTTAGCAACAGATTTTGCTAAATCTTCTTAAGACAATGTAATGCATATAAGCATGGAATGTCACTGCCCTGTAACTGCAATATGGCTCGTTAGAATTAGTGACTGGGCTGGATGAATCATGCTCCATCTTTATAACGAGAAAATGGAGCAGAGAGAAGAAGCAGTAGGTTTTATGTTCATATTCAGGAATGGCTTATCTGAAAATGAGCAGCATAGGCAATATAGGGAAGACCACCGTGAATTAAGCTCTGTCAATTCTGAGGTGAAAGGAATAATGACACATTTATATGAGTATGAAATCTGAATGACTCCCACAGCTTTTTCCTCTGTGTACATTGCTGGGATTGGTTTTGCCGGCTGATATATCAGGAAACAGTTTGTTGTCTTGTGCCCTAGCAGATGCAGATGTGCTGTTTTTATTAAACCTGGGATTTTCTACCTATTTTATCTAGTGGACTTCATAAGATCTCATACACATGTACTTTGTGGGTGTTGCCTGTTTAGCAATATGTAATATGAGAGACAGCAGGAAGGAGGAAGTAGAATGAGAGTGAGCACATGGCAGGTTTTCTAGGAGATCGATGAGACTGCATGGTTGGAAGCAAATTGTAATCTCTTGTTTCCTTTAAATCTTCTCTTCTTCAGGATAAGTATTTGTTTTTAGGAATTGGTTTCCAGACCACTCACCTCTGACACTCATCAGCCTCAAACTTCATTCTTCATAAAAGGTGGTATCCAGAACTAGACATAGTACTCTGATATGACTAGTGCAGGAGAGAATGATTACTTCATCTGATCTGAGTACTGCTTCTGTTTATGTAGCCCAAGACTGTATCAACCTTTTTAGCAGGTGCAGCACAGTACTGACTCACATTCAGTTTATGATTAACTAATAGCTGTACTGCTGCAAAACCAGTTCCCTCCGATCTTGTACTTGTTCCCATGATTTGGGAGAAGAGGGGGACACTGATATGTAAAGTTGTAAAGTTCTACATTTATCTTGTTGGATTTTATCTTGTTAGTTTGGCCAAGCATCAAAATTAATTGTAATCTTGATTCTGTTTTCTGTGGTGTTAGCTGTCTTTCCCAATTTTGTGTTCTCACCAGAATGCCTATTCTTAAAAGCCATTCCTGACTGTTCTGCAAAAACTAAATTGACTGTTCTCTTGAAATCCATGTCCTAATTCCTGGATGATAACAGATGAGTACTGTTACACTAAATATATTTATATCTTGAATACCTCGAAGATCCATAATTTTATTGATATAGGTAACCCCCCACACCACTGCTGTAGAAATTATTTCACACCATCTTTGTGATCGTAATTCTGTGGCCAGTTCATCAACTGTGTCCAGCTTTCTGGTGATGATTGTTCTCTATAGTTAAATTGAACTAGTTCTCAGAAGACAGAGAAGCAGTCTTCCACCAGAAAAATACTCAAAACTTGGTAAAAGCCACTGGAGTTTTCACTTTGCTGACTTTGTTTTTGATAGGTGGTGCAGTAGGAATTTATTTGTAAAGTTATGGAGATCAAGCTATATCATATTTATATAAACAAACCTAAGGCAATCAAAATAATTACAATTGGGTAAAGACAACATGAAACAAAACTTGATTAGTTAATATTATTTGATTGGTTGTCACATACCATATCGGGTAAAGAATGACTAATAGATACAAATGGACAGCTTCTGAGAAGGGTAATAAATGTATGTTCATTCTTTGTTTCTCACTTTTAAATTGTTTTCCTCATGGTTAATTTGCGCATCCTTGTGATCTTAGTTCTGCTATCAGTATTATTTATATTGTGGTACATTTTTATGAAATGTATGGACTTTTTAAATTTGGTTTGCTTATTTTTTGGTAAATTTTGTCTGTGTAACTCATATGAATCAGCAATGACTCATGCAGTAAGATCATCTAAAGAACTGTATATGAAAGTGCATCTTCCCGAATGAGAATAATGAATTAACTGTTATTTCAGATTTTAAAGTGTAAAAAAAGGATCAAGTATTTAGGTGTCACAATTGCAAAGATCAACTGTTTATTATTTCAATTTATGAAAAAGTTTGGAAAGAAATTAAAAGAGATTTTAATAAATGGGGAAATTTAAATGCATCCCTCCCGGGTAGAATTGCAGTAATAAAAGCAAATGTGTTGCCACAGCTTTTATTTCTCTTTCAAATGAGCTCTGTTATAAGAAAAGGAATACGTTTTGTACAATGGCAGAAAGAGATTTCTAGATTTGTTTGGCAGGCAGAAAAACCCAGAATAAACTTAAAATGATGCACAACATCAAGGAAAAGGGGCTTGGATGTCCTTAGTGCTAAACTGCATTATGAGTTCTTTTGTTTTGTATGGCTGAAGGAATGGGTGCTTATTGATGAGAGACTCTTGGAAGTTGAAGGTCATGATTAAGATTTAGGTGGCATTATTATCTTTGGTATGATAAAGTTAAAGAACATTCTGAATTTAAAAATCATTGTACTAGAAGGGCTCTCCTGTGAGTCTAGTATTAGTAAAGACCTTTTCCTAATTTTAGCCACTTCACCACAGAAAGCCTTATAAACCTGTAAAAGAGTGCATGATAATGTGTGCTCAAATTTTTGGACATAATGTTCATGTGGATGTAAAACATTGTGGACTACGTATATCAAATTTACTTGGTGTAGTAATTTAAAGAAAACCTGTATAAAATGATGTACAGATGCTATTTAACCCCAAATAAGCTATCAAAAATGTCTCAGAATGCTTCAGATCAATGTTGGGGATGTTAAGATGAGGAAGGTTCTTTTTTCATATGTAGTGGACTTGTAAGAAGGTGAAAAGTTACTGGTCTAGAATAGAATAGAATCTTTATTACAGTCATAGACCAGCACAGGTTAAAAAAAAGGGGGGGTACAGAATAAAAAGAACATAAAAATACATGTTAAAAACAGTATTTAAAACATCCTTCCAGGTTACACAGCTCCAGTATAATAAGACAAGATTAGCACTAGTCTGCTGCGGAGGTCAAGGCCTGATAAAGATTTATATCTTAATCCAAAATTTTTGAAGGTAGATTTTGTAATGTTGCCAGAAGTGTTTCTGTTGGATATTATAGATAAAGAATTGGACAATAAGTATGGATTACTTCTTCAATACATGACAGTAGCTGCAAGATATTGTTCACTCAGGCTTAAAAATGAACTGGAGCAGTGATGACAGAGGAATGGGTTGCTGTGGTCCCGCTGTTAGCCCAAATTGCCAAATTAACTTGGGTTTTAAATGATAAGCCAACTGATGATTTTCTGATAGATTAGAAACCGTTTATGTACTTTTTGATCCATAAGAAATCTAATAATGTAATAATCTGTGGTTATGGCTATTAGTAATTAGTAGGATTATTTAGTTGGATCTGTAATTGTAGAATAATATATCTTTTCTTTTTCATTACAATTAGATTTGGAGGATCAGAGCCCTATTGTGTTTTAGTTAGTTAGTGTTTAGTGTTTTATATTTTAGTTTTATGGGGTTTCTTTCTCTCTCTTTCATTTTTCTTTTTGCTCTTTTCCTTTTTCAACCTTGTCATTCTTTAAATATATATTACTGTGATTGTGAGTTTAGATTCCTTATGTTAAGAATTAATAAATATATACTTCTTTAAAAATAAAATGCCTCTCAGATACCTTAGGGTGCATGTGAAGGAACAAAAGTCACAATACATCTCACTTCAAAATTCTTTCCAAAGGGACTTTTCCCAAGGTTACAACATGCCAGTCTCTCACTTTGTATGCTGATGAGATAGTATTTCATACCAGTATTATAGTTATCCAGTATGGACTAGCAGGAATTAACAGTGAGGCAGCATGTGATTTCCCACATTATGTGGGAAAACTCTTTTTGTGGAAACCCAACCAAAATGAATAGCAGTGGTACCTGAGCCTGGTCTGTTTGAGTATAGCTGTTGTTCATTTCAACAGTGCCTTGTTTGTAGACTCCTACAAAACAACAACAAAATCTCTGTTTTGAGAACAGATGTGGCAGCTGAAAGCAACAAAAGTGCAGAAAGCATTCAATGCAGATAGGGCTATTCATATTCTGAACCAGTGCTTGAGTGTGGTAATGGACTGGGTAAGTGTGAGTGCACCACACGGTGGAATCCAGAAAACATCATAGTAGTATTGGCAGGTGGTTCATCCACCTCAGTGAGACGTATTCTGCTTGTACTTCAGGGGATTGCATTGTGAATGAAGTGCTGACTGCTTATTGATCCAGATTTGTCACTGAAAGCTTAAGTGTCTACTGTGCAGCCTTGCTTTGTATGTCAGTTGCAGTAATATTGGAAGTCCTGCTCTGTGGTTCCAAACAATTAAGATATGGTAGAGGGTTGCTGGATGGCCCTCCAGAACAGCCTTCGGAGAAAGACTTGCCTTGTTCATGACTGTTCTGTTTTAAGGTGCACAGCAAAATTCCTGTTTTTCAGTGGTTGACATGTGCTTGCTTTAGTGATTGGAACTACACATTTGGATATCTCTTTGTTTACTAGAAAGGAAAATTTTTGTTCTATTCTGTTTGTAGTTGTGGTTTAATTTTTTGAATTAAATCATATCACCTTCATGATAATTATCTTATTATTTCTTTAAGTTAGGCATCCTCAGTAAAGTATCTCAATATTATTGATTCAGGGTGGAAACAAAATTCACTAGGGGTGCATTTTCATAATGAAAAAAATATCCATTTGTTACCTTGTAAAATGAGTAATGAGACAAAGAACATGTTTTCTTGGAAATTTGTGAAGGTCTGAGGCTTGCATTGCTTTTTGGCAAAGGAAAATCTGCACAGAACCATTTGAAAAGTGTACACAACCAAAAATGTGTGTATCTTAATTGTGTACAAACATGATTTCATCAATGGGAGGAAGGGATACGTTTGGGGGAAATGTATGCATTTGAAATGCACCCAAAGATACACACACATTCATGTGTGGCATTAAAAGAAGAGTGTTGCAACCTGCTACAAAACTGGGAAGAGCAATTATGCTACTACGATGCTGAGAAAAATGCAGCAAAATTGGGCTGACAGATTTTCATATTTGTAGTTCAGATTGGGGATCTGGTAAAATCAGAATGTGTCTAAATTGCAAAGAAAGCAGCAAATGGCACCTCCTCACTTGCTAGCTTCTGTTTTCTGTATTTTAAACACACTGTTGTGATGATTATATTGATATAGAAGCTTTCCCAGTGTAAATATTAAGCCTCTTTCCTCTCTCCCTTCTTTGTTATAATCAAGAGTGTTACAAGGACTGAGTTTGGTGAATGACCAATAAATAGACTAAATTTCATGGAGATTGGCTCAGTGTTCTTGTTTTTAACAGGTAAATGCTAAGGAGTCTGGTCAAGTCAGAGGAATCTTTTGACTGCATAAATCAAGCAGGTCCAATGATGTTCACCTGCCATCATTGTTGTAGCAAAGGACATGTAACAGGAGTGATTTTTAGGGGTGAGGGAGTCATTTAGGCTAACAGGTAGATCGTTGAGAGAGAGAGAGAGAGAGAGATTAAAAGTATGCTAGAATCCTGTACAGAAATGTTTGTTTCTGAAAATGGAAGGAGATTACTATTTATTTTGACACAAATACAATTAATAAATTATTCATATTTGTGTGAATGTGTTTTACTCATGTGTGCTGTTCTAGAATGCTGTGACTGTAGGTTTCCTTTTGAAAAACAAAGGAAAAACCATTATCCCTTCTAAAAAACTCTGCTGTTTTAAGACTAAGATTAGACTGTTTTATTTGTTGCCTCAAGCTCCAGGAAATTGGAAGCTGAAGATGGTGTAATTACAGAAGCATTATATGACTGGGGATGTTGTACATTGCCATACAGCATGGTGGCTTACAACTCACCTACATGCACCTACATATTGCTTTATCTTTAATTCCCAAATATAGATGACAAGGATACCTGGAACCAGCAAAGATGCTCTGCCTTTTCCTGGTCTTACATTGCCTTATGATGCACCTGAACCTTAGCGTATTGTTGCGAGAAAGTAGGCTGGACACCAGATTTGGGTTAAATATTGGCCACAAGTTTAATGCAAATATATTGTATTGCAGTTAATAAATCTACATGCAATATGCATATTCATGAAGTATATTCATAAGTGAGTAAGCACATAAATCAAATATATCCCAATAAGTTACAGGGGACACAGGGCCTGACGGCTACAAAAAGCAGAAAATGCCCAAGCAGGCCTTGCAGCCAAGGATATAAGTTAGACATCTGACAGGTCAAGCTGTATTATTCAAAATGGGTTAAATACATCATCGCTTCGTGGGGCTCATTCCCCACTGATCCAAAAATGTAATACCCCGGCATCTGCCCAGACTGCAGATTCCCCCTCCCATTTTGTGTCAGTTTTACCCCCAGGGTTATTTGCCTCATCCTGAAGCTCATGCTCGATGTCCCCTCTTCCCTTCAAGATCTGCAATGGAAAGGAGCCAGCCTAGCCTGGCACCCTTCCCCAACCCCAGACTCTGAATGTAGCCCTGTAGCTGGGGACAAGAGAGTTCACACAAATGTTGCAACCCTCAGGAGGGTCACCTTGCTCAAAGATGGAAACACTATGGATTATACAATTTCAGTAGAGAGGCTACAACAATAGTTGCAAGAAGCCTCAATTCCCTGGATATTTAAGTGGCAAATCTGTTCATTTGCCAAACCATTATGCCATTCAATAGCAATAGCAATAGCAATAGCATTTATTTCTATACCGCTTATCAACTGAGTGTTATCTAAGCGGTTTACAATGTATTTTAGCTAATTGCCCCCAACAAGCTGGGTACTCATTTTACCGACCTGCGGAAGGATGGAAGGCTGAGTCAACCTTGGAGCCCAGCAGGATCGAACTCACAACCTTGTGGCTTGCAGTACTGGCATTTAACCACTGCGCCACCAGGGCTCCTTCAGAAAGTGTGCTGAGAGTGATTGCATTTTTTGAAGAACTTTGTATTAAATTTTCTTCTAATCCCCTAAAATAGTATCTAGAATATACAACTAGTTGATAGATGATACAGTTCACCTTCCACTTTTGTTGTTTTCACTTTAATGGGTTTGATTATTTGCAAGTTTCTCTAGTGTCTACACCCTCAGCACTTATTTTCTGACAGAACTTTCCCTCTCAGCAGTTCTGATCATGCAGCCCTTTAAAAACCCATCTGTGGTCTTCCTCCTCCTCCACTAGCCACTGCCTAGCCAGCTAAGGACAGTTCACAACCCAATTTCTCAGCACCACAGACCCTCTCCCACTGCCCCTCACATATACCCAAGGAAGGAATGGGTGAGAGGAAGTATAGGGCCATTATGCTGATCCACTGCTTTCCCTGACCTAGTTTGAACCCTGCATGCTGGTTCTCCCTACCATGCCTTAGCCCCCTTTCTACAGGCACACACATACATTTTGATATTTGTAATTTTTCCACTTTTGTGGGGTTGTCCCGCATCCCTAACTCTAGCAAATGTGGAGGGCCAACTGTACTTACAAGTTGAGAAATGGTACAGAACTGTAATAGGAGTTAGAATTGGACATAAACATTCCTGAAGAGGAATGGTATAAATTATGGTTCTTCCTGCCCTATAAATTAACATCACCTTTATCAGAGAGAGTGTCTTCAGGGTAACTTACAGGTGGTACCTAGGTTGTCCACCTTTCAATGAATGAACATTTCACCCTTGTGCTGGAGGGGAGGCGATACGCATGGTACGGTACTACATATGTGATCTGTGTGGTAAAATACCACATGTCTTAAGACATTTTCGTATTGGGTAAAAAATTTACATTTTATGTCTGAAATGACTGAACTAATTATAGAACACAGAGAAACTTTTCTATTACTCTCAGTCTTCCCAGGTCCTAATGCAAATTTAAGGAACAGGCCCCTAATTTCCATTTTGCTTGGTGGTGCTCAAAAAGAGATTGTGAAGCACTTGTTAATTGCTGTCAAACTGACTTCAGTTTATGGCGACTCTCTTTTAGATCCTGGCTTGACAGAGTTTGGAGAATTTCCCTCTCTGAGAAGTTAACACATCAAATCAACTTAGCCAAAGGGCTTACTAGCGACAGCACATTTGAAGAAGTATAGTACCAGTTTATTGTTTATTCAAACAAAAATAATTCTCCCTATGGCCCTCCAGAATCATTGCTGAAATTCTGGAAACCTTTCTGATCACTCATCCTACTATGACTACATTTGCTGTGCACAAGCCACTATACTGTGCTGATTCTCTCTTTTCCTTACTAAAAGTGCTAAAACCAAATTGATGCCGACAAAGTTGTTAAAGTTTATTGTTTGTTATTAAGATTGCTTTGATGTGCTTTCTGAAATGTACTGCTTATTGCAAAAAAATATTTTTTTTTTTTTGAAAAAAAGTGACACTAATCCTAACAGATGCACTTGCAGGCTACAGTTCTTTCTGTGGGTATGTGGCTTTTTTCTCTAATTTCTCTCATAATAGGTCAGCCGTGCTCTCAAAGTTAGAGACACAAACTGTGGTTGTATCTGTTAGCAAATAAAGCACACAAGACTTCATACATTCACTTGTTATATGAATACAATGGCCCTGCAGTGTTTTCAGCTTATGGAAGTTTATCCCTGGCCAAGATACCAGAAGTACAACCCCTTTTGTCTCTCATCAGCTCTCTTAGGAGATCCTATGGAAGAATTTTTGAGAAGTCAGTTCTGAGGGGGTGTGGAAAATTTGGCAGAAGAAGGAGAGATGGGAGATGCCACAAACTGAATAGAAAGCACCAACTAGAGAAGGTAGCAGAGGAGAGGACTGCAGGGGCCTCGGCATTATAGACCAAACCCTTGTAGTAATGAGTAGTTACTTCATGAGATGAAATTCCAAGACTAAATTATTAGACTTTGCTTGTACTAGATTTACTCTGCAGTATGCAGTCCATCTGAAAGAATCTGAGTTATCATAATGCAACACTCAATTTTGCCAGCAGTTACTGCCTTAAGTGTCAGTGGAGCAGGAAATCTTCAATAACTTTTGTGCTGCTACTAGCACTTTTACCAAACCAATGAATGGTTGAATTCCTTAAGAATTAATTACACCAGTAGTTTCACAGGAGTTTAAGATATGCTATTTTTCTTTTTCATAATTGAAATAAAAGAGGAAATTTATAGGTTTTTTTTTAAAAAAAAACTTGTTCCTATCATTGATCATGCCAATAACCAATAGAATGTTGAACTTTAAAATTATACAACCTTTCTAAATTTTTGGCAGGTCACTTTAACTGAAGAGTATTCTTGTACCTTCTTACTACAACAGATTTTAGGATGGCAGCTGTTCTCATCTGTGACTTCTGTAAAACATCACAGGCATGACCATGTGCATGTTAATATTGGGAGGTGGGCGCTGGTAGATCATAACATCATGAAGGATGTTAACCCATAAGTGAAAAGCTCACACAACTGAAGTCCAAAATGTTAATTGAACACCGGCGGTTTCTGATAGTAGAGACTGTTCTCCAAATTGGGCATCTTTGACAGCAGGGCTACAGTGTAAATTTCAAAATAACTTCAGTCATGCATGAAGAGTGGCCTTATATCTCATCTTTACTTCTCAACCTTCTTATTTGTTACAAAATGTATTTCAGATCAGCCTAACATGAAATCTCTAGGCTCTAGGGCAAGATATTTCAGTGAGCTGGATGGAAACTGTAATACATTGGCTTGCTGTCAAATCCAGCCTCTTCTGTTTACTGGTTCTGGAAGTTCATAGTAGATTTGTGAAGCCTGATTTGTCTTAGATTATTTTATTTGTGCAGAATTATAAACCAGTTTTTGTGGAAGAAGAGAATGTTTCCATCTGCTGAGATGGATAAGAGAGCAGCATCAGGAGTCAGAAGAACAGATTGAATGCCTGTGGTTAATAACAGTTTGACTGTTTGGAAGGTGTTATGCAGATCAATTCAGGTGGCAGATTTATATGTGGGATTTGTTCTCCTGCCTCCAGACTATTGTCAGTGATATGAAAACTGTAAATCTTTTCATGAAAGCAGTTAGTAGAGAAAAAGCTTCTAATACTTTTGTCCAGTTCTGCAAACAAGAACTGTACAAGCAGTTGTTTGTCACATGAGACTCTTATTCTGAAGAATGTTAGAGCTTTGCTGTTAATATTTCTTATACACCTTAGTATAGCTAGTCTCTGACAGTTCCATTACGTGAGTAGTTTGCTTTGTCCAAATGTCAGCCAGATTTGGCTGCTTTGGACGAATCTGTGGAGTCTCTGAGTTGAGGCACATTTCCCTCCCAAGTCTCCAGAACGGAATCAGAATTATTGCAGAGCTTATGTGTATAAGTTAGAGGGATTCAGAGAGGCAAATGGGATCTTGGCAGAAAAATGTTTTTGCGTTAGGCTTTGTTTCCTGCAAAATGCCTTGGTGACAAGAAGGGGAGTGGAGTTGACTGACCTGGCACATCTATCTTTTAATCACTGGAGTGTGTACTTTGAAATCTTACAAAGACCTGTTCTGCTGCAATTGTTTGTATTTTGTTGGAGGTAGCAGCAGTGTCCAAGAGAATTTTGTGTTTGTTGTGTTGTCCTGAGTTCTTCTACTTCCTGCTTATTCTAATCCGTTCCTCCTATGTCCTTCCCAAGTCAGTTTTTCTCATTATTAAAAAAATAAAAATAAAATAATTTGATGGTCTTCTTCCTGCAATTCATCTTTTTCAAATCCTATTCATTATAGGTTGACGTTTCCTATAACCTTCAAACTTAATTTATTGTTGCTCACTGTTTTTGTCAGTCTGCCATATGTATCTTTTAGAGTGTATAGTAGCTAGTTGCATAGGATGTGTCACCTTAACCTCATTTTATGTTCCTTCTTGCTGTTTTTTATTGTAATTTTGATCCCATTCTGTGTTCATTCTTCCCCTATTCTAACTCATGCTAGTACATGTATGTATTTCATTTTTACCTGCTGCTTCTTCATCTGCCTGAATATTATTAAAGTGGCACAGTAGTTCTCCTTTAGTTGAGTTGCCAAAAATGCCTCAAAATTCTACTGTTTGTAGAAATGACACATGTTTCTGAAATCTGACACTCAAGATCTCCTTAATAAAAACTGCAAATGTGCTGAATTTAAAACTAGAGGCACAACATGTTAAATAGTGCTGCAGATGGACACATTGGCCCTTTCCCCTCTAGTTTTTAGAAATGCAAGTCATATATTTCTCTCAAATTCAGATGAAATTCACTGAGCTGCTTTACTCAGGTTTACTAAGGAGTTCTGGTGAAGTTCTGAGCAGCAGTTAAAAAATTATTAAAGTTTTCATGGCCCATTAAACTTCATAGCAGCAATTGCTAGCAGAGATCTGTGGAGCATGCTCAGTTTCATTCTAAAGCTAGAATGCTGCCAGCATTTTAATGCTTTTGGGGGGAATTAGTGTTTTCTATTGGCTCATCACTGGAAAGCAACAAATGGCTGTATTTTCTCCTGTTCATTAGATCTGGAAGGTATTTTCAGCCATTATAAGGGATTTACACTTATTGGACTTAAGACAATTAGGTGTAGCATGTGTTATGCTGTACAGTCACGACTCTGATATGATTTGAAGAGAACATTTTTTTTCCCTTGAGAGAACTGAATGAAATTTGCAGAGATACTTGCCCCTTCATAGGGAATAAATCTAATCAAGTTTCAAACGAATCATTGCAGGAACTTTGTGAATGGTCTTTAGACTTTGTGGGTTTCCAAGAAATGGGCACTTTTACTCCCACCTCCATGTTTTTTCTGGAAAATTATTATGAAAATGTCATACATCATACAGACGAGCCTAGTTTAAACTAAATTCCAAGAAGAAAGGGGTAACAGTTTTTATTTGTGGGGGAGAAGCCTTCACATTTTGGAGGAAGATTGCTTCCTCTCCCCACTCTGTCTCCATTGTTGTTTTTGTATGAAAATGGCATTGCTCACAAAGGAGTCCTAGGCAGGAGACCTATGGAACTTCTAAATGATAGGCTTAGCAACTAGAGAGCTAGTTTGAATGAAAAAGAGTTTAACACTCTTGATATACAATGGGACATTGTAGTTCCCCAGAGTGGGGTACTGTTAACGGGTACTTAATCCTTCCACTTATCACTTCTTTTCTGTTTCTTATTAAAAATTATTAAAATATTAAAAATAAAAAATGTAGTTATTCTATAGAGTATAATACATGGATGAAGGCATGGAAAACAGATATAAAATGTACACCAAATTTAAAATTGAGAGAAAATTTTTATAAAATGTTACATAGATGGTATATGACACCTGAAAGATTGCCAAAAATAACTAAAAATGGGAATGTAAAATGCTGGAAACGTGATGAGAAGGTGGGATCCTTCTTTCATATGTGGTGGACCTGTAAGATAGCAAGGAAATTTTGGAAGGAAATTCATGATGAAATCCAAAGAATTTATGGTTTTAAGTTTGAAATGAAGCCAGAGTTTTATTTGTTAAATATGTTAGGGCAGCATAGAGAAATACGATGTCATCAAAATATATTGTTATATATGATAACCGCTGCAAGATTGACATATGCACAATATTGGAAAAGAAGAGAATATGTAAATATAAAAGAATGGAAACCTTAGGTAATGGATATGGTAGAAACAGAAAAATTAACATGTTTATTGAGAAATAAGTCTATACAGAATTTTGAAAGAGGATGGAAAGAAATACTGAATTGAATAAAGAAATAATATAGAAATAAGAAGAAAGTAATAATGAAAATGAAGTGAAGCACTATTGTATATGATATGTAATAGGCAGCAATAGTTTAAAGTAAGGTGTAACAAACAATGTAAGACTATTGTTAGGGTTAAATATGTAGTCTAAATATGTATGTATGAGGATAAATAAGCAGATTCAATTGGGGAAAAGACAGAAGTGGGGAAGGGGGGTATTTTTTTTAGTTCTAATGGAAATTTTAATAAAAAATAAATAAAAAAACAGGAAACAGAAAGGGAAAGAAGATTTAGACATGTAAGCAAATAAACATACATATTCTATATACATTACCTCTTATAATTATTAACGATTTCCCCCTTGACAAGTCATTGTTCCCCTTGATAAGTCATTGATTGAAAAACTATGATATTTCTATAACTAATAAAAGTAAAAAATAACCAATGGAGTTCTATGTTTCAATGTATGTGAGACATTAGATTTGTCAATTATGAAGAACTTATATTTCTATTATAATCCTCAGCTTCCACTTTTTTTCTTAATAACATTTTTGAGGTAAGAAACATAACTATACACATATTAAGAGTGACTAAAACATTGAAATGTCAGTATTCAATTCTATAAGTCAGTCATCAACCTAAAAAGCTTACTGTCACCAATTTACCCCATAACATCAGACCACTCAACCTACCGTATTTTATCTCTACTAGGGTTCTCAAGTTCCAAGGACAGATGGGTTGTTCTCTATTCCTGCTACCCAAAATCTCAATGTAGTAATGGATTGATTTTTTTCTCTTTCACTTCCCCCCCGCCACAATTATTTCATCCCAACCGAGCATCTCAGATTCCAAAGCAGCCCTGGGTATCTTACAATATGCCTGCTGGTAGAAGGCTCAATGTGGGATAAATAAGCATTTTTCTAACATTCCTTGTGCTGCAGTTCTTAATCTTGAATCAATGTAGTGTTAGACAAAAGCAACATAATCGTGATGTGGCCGAGAGAAGAGAGCCTCTCACTGTTGAACCCAGTTACTGATATAAGGAAGAAATGGGAGTGTATCAACTCACAGGAGATTCCTTTAGCTGTACAAAAATATATTTGGGGTAGCCATGTTAGCCAGGGAGCAAAACACAAGAAAAACCAAAATCCACCATCAGTAATAATGTTTAGTGGGCCAATTCCAAAGCATAAAATACATCATGCAAGCTTTTGAAGCTTCACTGGAGTTTTCATCAGGCAAAAGTGTTAAAAATCAGAAGAAAAAATGATGATGATGGTTCACAGGCCACATTCTGTCTGAGATGTTGTCAGTTAATATGATATTGAGGGATTTCAGTGCAGGCAGAGGCCACTCCCTTTACTGGCCATGTGAGGACTAGAGACAAAGAGCAATAAAAGACAGGTAATAAAATTGTAGCTCCATTAGCAATAGAAAAACAACTTCTCTTGAGATCCAGATGTCCCTGTCCTGTACAAAGCTAACTGTTTGTTTCTTAGGCATTGAATTTAGCAGTACAATAAGGCTGAGATTCTTCATAAGACAATACAAGACCAGAACCAGGAGGAGCCTCTTTGCTGGCCCTGGGAACTCCATCCTCCTCAGTGCCTGAAAGACCAAAACATGGTTTGCATATGTGGAGAATAAGCTGTGAGCTAGCATAGTTTGTGACATTGCACTGCATCATTCCTCACCGTGGAACACATCTGTCAGTTAAAGCATCAGCCTTCACTTCAATTTTCCTGGCTCCGTTGAGCTTGAATTAACACACGATAACCTGAACAATGGTCTTCAACTGTTAGATTTTTTTAAAATCATTACATATTTTACAGTTCGGTTTTTTAGTTCTTCTGTGGTGTGCATGCTGTGTCACTCTTCTGCTGCCTGCTCCCCACCTTTCTGCACTCTCTCTACATCAATACAAGCCCAAAACCCTGGAACAATTTCTGTAGATTTACAAAGCACTCTTTACAAAGCACAGGAGAACCATGCCAACCTGGCAAGAGAGTTTCTTAATTAAAATTAGGCAATCTGCCCCTCCCTTTGCCAGAATGTCAGATACCACCACTCCTTGCTGCTCACTTCGCCAGTCTAGCTTTAGCTGATAACATTTGGCACTTTCTGCTGCCGAGGGAGCATATTTTCCTCATGAGAGTGTTGCTTAGTTCAGCTGCAGCCTCCTTCTTTGTTCCACTCCCCTGCTCCCCATTGCCTGCCACTGCCTGCTTTTACGTGGCGTCCTTTCCGTTGTTGTTTTCATTGCTGTTCTGTGCTACTGTTGCTTTCCACTGATGAACATCTTTGCTATGAGCTCATTCCAAGTATGGCACTCGTAGTTGTCCAGAGTAGTTACTTTTCATTGGTCTTCTTGATCATGACAACAACAGCTCTTCTGGTGTCTGATAACATCTTGGGACTATCAAATAGACTTCACTCCCTCGTGTATCTTTACTACCATTCTTCTTGTACTACATTTGATGTCCACCTGCCCAAATGTTAGATGGGAGACAGTGTTAGATAGTAAGTGTTCCTCTCCAGAAAATATCAAACTGTCCCCCTCACTTTGGATAGTGTCGTCCATAATTACGTGTTGAAGACTGCTCTAAACATGGAGGTTCATTTTTATTCTCATAGCTCTTCTAATTTATGGTAGCCTACTAAACTTAAGTTGCCCATTGTTCTTCTAATAAAGAGCAGTATAAAAATGTGATAAAATAAGTAGGAGGATATCCTTGCCACCCTATGACCAGCACTGTGAGGACAGTATATTTGGCTATACAGAGTCCATGTGACACTGGTTGGGCTTGAGCAATGACTGCTTTGCCCATGAAACACTTCATTCCTACACATTATGCCTGATTATTCCCCACCTTAATTCATAGTGCAGTATGTGGCCCCACCACATGCAATGAAAGATTTTAGTCAGCAGTCTTTAAGGATGTAGAGTAAGCTAAGTAAAGCCTCCCCCAGGATATTTAAATGGTAGTTTTATTGAAGCAGGACGTGGAATAACGTGAGCAGAATTACCACCCTTAAGGTGAATATTTTAGTCAGTTGTCAGCACACTACTGCCAGTCTCTACTGCATCTGTAATTCTTCCCTGTCCTGTGCTTCATTGTACCATAAGGGAAAGGACTACAGTGATGTCATCTGGCACTGTCCACTTTTCCTCTAACAGCATCATTGTCCACTACACCTGAGAGGAGAAGGACAGCTGATGGGGAATAGAGCAATTCATGTGGCACAAATAGTTGTATTCACTCCACATCCTTTAGCTTCTTCTGCCTGGGGTGGCTGCATCTGCCTAATGGTAAGGCCGGCCCTGGTTGTGTGTCACTTTTACGTATAAATTGCCTAAAAAGAACATAGGGGATAAGTGCTTCCTTTTTTATTTTATTTTTTTTGAAACCTTCAAGTAGTAAAGGCTGCTCTTACACAAAGATTCCTGCATCTATTCGTCTGAAACCTGGCCGCTGAGATCCTCTCTGAAGAGGCAAGTGTGTTTGTAAATGTCTTCCAGTTCTGCTAAGAAATAAGAAATTGCCCTTAAAAAATCGTTAAAATGTGTGTCACTATATACTTTTTGTAAAATTTAGCAGACTTCATTCTATCATGAGGGTATACTGTTCCTGAAAATTTGATCTCATCTTGTCAAACAGCAGAATAATTATAATTGTGGGTTTTCATGAGAGTAAAATTTATTTATTTATTTATTCATTCAATTTATATCCCACCTTTCTCACATGAATTAAAACAATGTCTATGAATAACAAAAAGTAAAAAAAAAATTACATAAGTCACAATATTAAAACATCAATAGTTCCAAATCTTGAACAAAGTTCCAAATCTTACTTCCAGTGGGAACACAGGTCAAATTGGATGGCTTCCAAATTGTTGTGTGTCGAACCACATTGTTTTCCAAATCACTGAATAGGGGACCATGACAACTCTTGTCCCAACTAGTAATCATAATGGACACTGCCTATGTTTGGCATAGACCATCCTTAAAGCTTTTATGCTCTGCCTCCAAGTTCTAGGAGGGCTGAAAACTTCCCAAGGTGCTGCACATTGAACTTATATAATCACTCCAAGTAAAGATAGAATTCCTAATTTAACAATGACGAGAATCAAGTCCCAAAAAGGCATTTAAGCTTCTTCAGGGGACTCTGAAGGAAACTTTTTGCCTGCCCAAAGACAGATGGTTGCAGCAGTTTGACACCAGAAGACATAGATCTGCCCAAAGAGGTTTAATTTGTATGCTGCCTTTTTCCTGGCATGGGACTCAAACATGATTTGCATAGCACTGTTTTCTCATCTGTAGCACCTGTCTTTTGCCAAAAATATGGCAAACAAAAATATCCATCTGACCAGTCAGGTGGGAGATTCAGGCTCCTCATCTCTGCTTGCTAGGGTTTCCTGCACAGTTCCCAAGCTGTTTTCTGGGCCCTTAGCATGAAGCTTGGCACATGGTGAATAGGCTGCAAGGCTGATTAGCTATGCATCCAGTTTGTGGCTCAGCCTGTTTCATTCTGGCAGGTTTGCAGTTGTATGCTTACCCTTGGACTGTGTTGCAAGCTGGCATAGCAGTTGCACAACTCATACATTATATATCCAATTTAGTTCTTATCATCATTTCTCAGTGTCAGACTGGCTACAGGAATTTAAGGTGAGGTAAATTTTTGATAAGCTTATTTCCTTCAAGGCCTACTTCACTGCCATACACAATATTTGGTTTTAATTGCCACCACAAAGAAAAGGCTTAGCAAGTGTTGAGAAAATGCCATAACTGTATTACTTACTTATTAGAAGCAATTTTTAAATCTTTGTCCCTGTTGAAAAGGCTTCTAGTGTGACCTACATAGAATCAAAACACAGCCCCTGCCTGCGGGTTTACAATCTAAAAAGATTGAACACAAGAGGTAAAACAAGGAAGTGGAGAACAGCTGGAGGGAATCAAATAGTCTTCCAACAAGGTGGCTGGAAGCCTTATTTACACTATCATTTCCCTCTGCTGTAGCTTTCTGAAATGTCTGTCAGTGGCCATGCAATTTTACTGAAGGTTCCTTTGTTATGGTGTGAGCAGAGTATCCAATTTTAGGCCTGCTAGCAAGGGAAACCATATAATCTTAACAATGAAACAGCTGTCAAAGTTTAGGTTAAACTGAAATTACCTTAGTGATTTTTCGTCTTAACCAGCTGGAATGTTAAGCATTAGCACATGATAGGATTATGTCGTGGCTGGAAATATAGCCTATGACAATAGCATACAAAGGAGGCAATTCACTAATTCCTTTGGACTGTTGCGTGCTGTTCTCTGGAGTTCCATTCTAGCATAAATGGTGAGCTAATAGCCCCTTAGTAGTGCATGTGACTGTTCTAATTACCTATTTTATATGAAGATCAATGGACTCTTGTGGCTGTTAGGTTTTATAAACCAGTGGCAGTCAGAATGTAGATTGGGATCTACTGGTAGATCTGTAGGTGGTTTGCAGTAGATCTCCAAGGATTTCAAGCTTTACCAAGAGCAAGATGACTTCTGGTTTATGGCAGGTTTTCAAGAAATGAATAAACAGTTGTAGTCAGTGGGCACAAATATTGTGCTGGTCCCTGGCACATTTAGGGGGGAAATATGCTGCTCACTCATCAGAAAGCTTAAGAATTTCTGCTGCCATTTTGAATTTGGCTCTGGTTCATGGAGCTCAGTATTCTAGCAAACAAACAAACAAACAATCAGAAGATAAAGAAAAAAAAACTGGGTAGGCTGAAGCCTGCCTACTCCTGAGACCCATTGTCACTACACAGTGATAACACTATATTCTACTTTTTAATTGTGATGGCAATATCCTGTAGAATCCTGGGGTTTTTAGTTTGGGGAGGCACTAGGGCTCTTTGGCTGAGAATTCTAAATAAAGTAGAATATAACACAGTAAAATGGGGTGTGTCTTATATGCTGGGTGCTCATTGGAAGCCCTCCTTTCACACACACCCTTCTGAGGCTAAATGCATATGAAAAGGGAGGAGGTGAAAAGAGGAGCCCCATGAGGCTCCACCCCCAGCCCCTTGGCTGATCTTTTCTGGGCATTTTTTTAAAGCCCAGAAACGGTGGCCGACGGTCTGGGCTGCCCAGTGCTGGTGCTGCCTCTGTCCCTGGACTGTTGGTTGGTCTTTTCTAGGCATTTTTTTTAAAGCCCAGAAAAGGCAGCCGAGGGTTTGGGCTGTCCAGTGCTGGTTCCACCCTTGGCCCCTTGGCTGGTCTCTTCTGGGCAGTTTTTTAATGCCTAGAAAAGGCAGAGGAGGGTCTAACGGGCTTCTCTAGACCTCCCCCTCTATGCATTTCGCTTTCGTCGGGCAAACTCCCACAGAGGTGAAATGAAAGGAAATTGAGGATAGGGAAGCTTCTTTGCTGCAGTAAAAAAAAAGTTTTTCTCAAAAATAACTGTCAAAAATGGGGTGCATCTTATACCCCAGTGCATCTTATGCACCGGCAAATACGGTAGTTATAGTAGTTGCGAAGTGTGAAAGGGCCCCTTTTATACATTTTTTTAAAAAAACGTGGTGTGTATTTCTGTACCTATGTATGTAAGGAAGTGCTTCTATATTCCACAGCCAGGATTCTGCTTCTTGGCTTTATGCATACATGCATATAAGCACACACAAACACACTATAAGGTACAGAAATAATTACATTTGATCCCCTATTACTTTATTAGTTGCTTGTAATAAAGTACAGTTTTGCTCGCCTTACAATGCCCTTTTCTGTTTAACATGTTTGACTTGTCTTTCCTGTTGTGCTCTCAACAGAGGAATAATTTACTCTCTAGATCAGATAACATTTATGTGTGAAAATAGATTTACATTTTTGAGAACTGTGAATGACTGAAAAGATATGACAAGCTTTTCTTTACAAAATAACTGTGGCAAATGTAAATGTCAGATAGTTGCTTAACAACAGTGATGCATATTTTTTTTAAATAAATAAAAATTGCCAAAGGCCATTCATTGTTCCAGTTAAGTTGCTGATACATGATGTGTTGAAGAATGAGATGAAGTGTTTGAGGATAGGGAAAGCCAGAGTAAGTATAATCTCTGGTTTCAGAGATTTTCCTTAAATACCAGGTTCTAAGGACAATGTAGGAGTCTTCTTGAAGTTGTCTAGTATTGCAAACTTTTGGTAACACAGAGTAGTATAAAAATGTAGTCAATGGCCCTTTCTGCACACGGTTATTAAGGTGGGCCAATGCGTCTTGCCATGGAGGTCTTCTGCACCTTGGAGCGGACTAGGTTCGGTTTATTTACCTTCGTTCCACACGTAATTCTGTCTATTTTTTTTCTTATTAAAATATACTTTATTGAATATACAACAAAAATACAAAAACACAATAACAACATCCCTTACAAACCAAAACATACCACCCCACATAACACACACACACACACACAAAATCACAATTCTTAATACATAGTATTTCAGTATTTTTTACCTACCTACATACAAACCATACCAACTATACATTCCTAAACAATTCTTCTAATTTCTTGCTCTTATCTTCACTCTCTCTCAACATAGATATAAACATAAACATGCTTGACTTCTACCCCCGAACCATTGGAAAATAAACACGAACTCTTCTCATATCCCTAAAAACCTTCTTATACAATTAATCCTTTTAGTGGTATCCCCGCTTCCACCTTGCTATTCTATATCAAACCTATAAAACAATTCCTTACACCTACTCACGAATTATATAGCACTAGAAAAGATTAGTGTCATACTAATATAATTTAACTAATTCAATTATTAATTAACTTATTCATTCTTCAACCACTCCATCCTGAAATCACTCTACTTAATTTTCCTGTTTAAACCTATTTACTCTTTTCCCTTAACCATCTTATTAAGTACCTAACCTTAATCAAAAAACTTCCTAACTATCTCACTCTTATTAAAAATAACTAACTAAACAACCCTATCAAAGCAGCTTCACCCCATTCTTTTTCCCACAAAGGTTTTAATCTTTCCCATTCCAAGAAGGCTTTACCATTCGTCTTATCTTGCAACCTTAAGGTAAGTTTGTCTAACTCTGCTAATTCATACACTTTACACATCCAATCTTCTAATTTCGGTGTTTCTTTGGATTTCCAAAACTTTGCATACACCATCCTTGCTGCATATATTAAATAGCACAAAATCCTCAGGGCTTCTTTCTTCAATATTATTTCTAATCCTGTCAAAATATTTAACAAATAAACTTCAGGTAAGAATGCAAATTTTATATTAAATATTTTCTCTATTTGGCTATGAATTTGTATCCAAAATTTATTTGCTTCACTACATCTCCACCACATATGGTAAAAGGAACCTACTTCTTGGCATTTCCAACATATGGGTGCTTCCTTTTTTTTACTCATTTTACATAGTCTAAGTGGGGTTAGGTACCATCTATAATAGGTCTTAAAAAAATTCTCTTTTAAATTGTAATTCATAGTAAATTTTTGATTTATCTTTCACGCGAATTGCCATTGTTCAATCAGTATTGGATGTTCTAAATCTTGGGTCCATTTTATCATGTTAGTTTTCACAAATTCATCCTCTAACTCCAGATTTAATAATAATTTATATATCTTACTCAATAACTGTTTGGTTCCCGAATGTATTATCTTATCGAATTCTGTATCCTCCCACATAATTCCTTTAGATTTTGTATCTTCTTTATATCTTCCCAGTAGTTGATTATGTAAGAACCAATGTGAGGAGTAACCTTCTCCCATTAATTCTTCTCTAGTTTTAGGTCTGACCCTCATCCCTTCTTTTTTAAGTATATCCTTATACGTCCACACGTAATTCTGTCTAAATGCGCCCCCATGTGGTGGTAAAGCGTGCTATTTGAAAACCGGAAGAAATCGGTTTTCCAACTTTCCAGATCGATCTAATTCGTACTTTCACAGTGGTGCAAACATGTACATTCGCACCAATACAAATTGGTGGTCAGGGGAGGGCTCATGGGAGGGGCTAGGGGGTAGTATGGACTTACACACTTATGCAATGATGTACTAAATCATGCAAAAAGGGGGGGCAATCACAGCCAACGGGGGCAGGGTGAGGGGAGTAGCGGGAGTGGCCACGGTGGAGGCAGTGTGGATTCATGAACTCGCACTCCTCCGAATCAGAATGGAACATACACAGTAGCTGTGCAGAATGAAATGAGGAAAAGTCCACCTTGTTTTGAGCCCAGAAAATCCGGTAAGAAATACCACGAACCGATTCACCAGCCTCGTGCGAAAAGGGCCATAATTAGAGTTGTTGTTGTTGTTGTTGTTGTTGTTGTTTTGTCCTTTCAGATCATTTTTTTTTTTTAATTTATGGCAGTCCTAATCTATCGTGGGGTTTTCTTGGTAAATTTGTTCAGGTGAGGCAGGTTGCCACCACCATCCTCTTGAGACTGAGAAAGTATGGTAGATATATGAAAGTTCTAGGGAACTCTTTATTTTATTGCCTCACTCTTGCTTCTTTTTCCCATGTTTTAATTCTTTCAGGCTTCATTCTCATCCTGCACTGTTTTCAGATTATTCTTTGTCAATTGCCTGCTATTAGCCCTTCCTTTTGATTACTTTCTTCTGGGTCCCTTTTCCTTGGGGTCCTTGTGTCCCAGACCCTCTTGCAGGACCTTGACTTCCCTTGTACAGGGGTCATAATTCTAACCAAACACACTATTTTCTTCCTGTACAAAAATTATTGTGAACTGTTTTAAGTTTTTTGAGCAGTTGAACCATTGCAGCCTCTGAATTAATCAATTATTGAAGAATTCACTGTGTCAAAGATAGTTCAATACAGTTGCCTCTCCACTTTCATGAGGGTTTGGGGTGCAGCTCAATACATAGCATATATGGAGAAGCATGGACTAGATACACTTTCTTACCACTTTTTAATGCATACTCTGTGCCCCAAAGATCAATCATGCAATGAATCCTGAAAAATACTTCTTTGTCAAGCTTCTTTGTCAAGCTTCATGATCTTCTTTTCTCCCTCCTCACTCTCTCTCTCTTTCTCTTTCCTCTCTCTTTTTTCTTTTGTTGCTGATCTCAACTCTTTTGCGTACTCTTTGCTTGCTTGTAGCTTCCTTGCTACGTCTCATGTTCATGTTATTAATAATCTTTGCAATTTCTTTGCCAACATTGTGTGGATTCCTGTTAAAAGTGCATTCACTTGCCATGATATCAGTAGGAATGGCCATCTGGCAGCCCTTGGGCTGTATCCAGCCTCTGAAGTCATTTGATCTAGACCTACCAAGATGTTAATTATGGTATGGTAAGAAATATGTTCACAACTTAATCTGTAAGGGAAAATAAATAAAGGACTGGAAACTATGAACTGCTAGATAGGACACTGTATTATGGAAAAAACCTGGTCATCTGCATAGAGGTCAGTTTATGTGCTGAAATGACCCTCAGCTACTGTTAAAAGCACAGAGTGGTTCTCATTAATACAGAAGTTGGGTACCCCAATATAATATAATATTATAATTTTAATTTGTAAGTTGCTTAAGTCCAGGCTGGGGAGGAAAGGCAGTTAACAGTATTGGTAGTAGAAGTAGTAATGGTGGTAGTAGTGTTTAGTACATGTCTAGAAAAGTCTGGATATAGCCCAATAATAAGTTTTAAAAACAGTGCTAAAAATAATTATTCTATCAACTTAAAATGTTTAATGTAGCTAAATTAGGTTGCATTGATAAGTGGTAGACTACAGAGAATCTATCTAGAAATAAAGGCCATTTCCACACTGGGCTGCTACAGTGTTATTATTACACTTTCAACATCCTATGGAATCCTGGGGTTTGAAGTTTAGGGAGGGGCTGGCCGGCCCTTTCTTAAACTGCAAACCCCAGGATTCCATAGGATGTTGAAAGTGGAATAATAGCACTGTAACAGCCCAATACGGAAATGGCCAGAGCTGAATCCCCTAGTGTAGGATAGCCTGTGGTACAAAGATTTACTCCTTACAGGAAATATAAGCTCTGTAGCATTTAAATATCAGAATAAAGCACAAGCATGTATCAGTTATAACAGGTAACAATGCTAAGTGCCTAGCTGACACAAACTAACATGGAATAATCATTACAAAACTGAATGTCTTCTGCTTAGTCTAAATGGTGAAATAGCTTGCTGATAACTAAAATCATGCATTCATGCTTATTTTCAATTGAAAGTATGAATTCTGGCTCCACATTAAGAGGACTTACAGCAACACTTATTGCTTCATTCCATCTTGCAAACTTAGTTATAATTTGTCTAGAATGTGCTGTTCTTGGGAACTGAACTAGAATTGTGTGCTTAAGTCTCTCTTGGGGGTCTCTTTTCAACACTATGATTCTGATTTTTTATGATCATGAGAAAACTAGCATGTGTCATAGAAGTTATCAGAGACTAAATAAAGAACAAGTAGAACACAGAGCTTAATGTTTGACGGTGGTAAAAGGTAGGCAGAAACTGCACACGTATCTGTCCATCTTCCCACCTCCCTAATCAATCCTCTGTGTGAGAGAGAAAGCGTGGATTGCTCATGTTCCCTCTCTTGCTGCTGCTTTAGATAATTCCAAACCATTTCCACTGTAACTTAATAAAGAGTTACTGGTGTTCTGTTTCATTTACTGTAATTTCCCAAGTAGTCTTTCTTGATACTGTTAGGATTTCTCAGCCTCGTAACAATTGAGTATAACAATAATTTTGGTACAAATTTCTGTTCTCCACCAATATATCTCAACTGCAGAAGGCATGTGTTGTGCTGTTCATTACACAGCAGGTTTGTACCTTTAGGATTACACATGGATTGCAGGATTCCACTGTACTGTATATGAAGAAGTGGGTTTATATCCACAGAAGCTCATGCAAAAATAAAAACCAGTTAACCTTAATAGTGCTGCTACATTCTTTTTCCTTTTTTTCCCCTCCCCCTACCTTCCTCCTTTTCATACTGTAAAAGAATAACACTTCTACTTCTTTGAAAAACACCGATTACAGTCATCTATGTTTTATGCCTCAACAGAATTCTTTAATCCACTTACATGCTGGATGTTAAATCTGGCTACTGCAGAATCCTTCATAAATTCCAAAGAAAAGGGTATTTTTTCCCTTTTAAATTGCATTGGAAAGGATGAAGCACATACTTTTAATGACTCTGTGTGTGCACATACAAATATGACTTTTAAAAAAAAGAAAAGGCAAGAATAATAGACGTACTGTTTGTACAAATGGTGTACGTTAAAAGTGGAAAGTGCTTCTGACAAAAATAAAGAACAGCTTCCTGGTAATGTCAGTGTATTCCTAGGCTTCCAAATTAGAAAGATTGACCCATTTTGTGACAGTTTTAATGAAACATTCTATTATAGAATAAAAAGATGCATCCCAACAGAACAATAAACAACTAATTGTGCCTTGGTCCCAGGGGCTGGGAAGAGTCCCTCCATCCATTCTAGCTCTCACTCCTGTGGCCTCTTGAGGAAGAAACGGCCAGCATCTGCTAAACTTGATCCATTTCCCTATTGCTATCCCCTTTTCCTTGTACCGTATTCTGTTCCTTATTAGACTGTAAGCCTGATTGCAGGGAACTGTCAAATTAACAGTGTGTAAATGGGCTGTGGGAGTCTTATTTTAGCTGAAGAGTGGGGTATAAATAAATAAATACTTTTTTTTTTTTTGTACTGCTCCATACTTTTACCAGCAAGTATCTTCCTGAAGTGTATCAATGATCTTCAACTAATAAGTTAGGACTGGCAGCCCCATTCTGACTGTCATTAGACTGTAAAGTTTATTAATATGTGGATCACTGTCATTATAGGATGGTAAATTGACTAAAGAAAACACTAAGAGGAAAAAATAAAGAGAAATAAGATAGACATCTAAGATAATTTCTTTAATAAAAGGGACCTGTTTTGTAATAAAAGGAGCCTGTTTTGTAAACTGGGGCTAAAGATAAGTCCCAGATCTGAAAAACATGGACTACTGTTTTTGTTGTTTCCTTTTCAAACTCTTGTTAACTTCCAGAAATCAATACCTGAAGGGTCAATCTGTTTCAATTTTTTTTTCTTCATGCTGATATCAGGCTAGTTTCTAGTTTCCTAGATCTACCTTTTTCTTCTTCTGAAAGATGGGGTATTTGCTCATCTGTCAGCTCCAGCCCTTTTCAACTTTCAGGATCTCCCATCAATTTTGAACTTCTATTTTCAGTGAGAATTTCTACTCACCAGATCTCACTCAACTTTTCTGGGCTTTTCTTGAAATTGGCTTTCCTAAAGGATGAGGCATGTGTTGACTGGGCTTGTGCTTTCACAAAGCCAAGATGACATAGTTATTTGACCCCAGGATTTATGCCATTGTCACTTCATCAAACAGTTTTTCTCCATCGATTAGATTTGAGTCTAGGGCAGCAGATCTTCCTTCCTTCCTTTCTCCTTGGCCTAACAAGTGAAGATAGTTGAAACCTCTTGCTATGGTTCACTTCTGTGAAAGTTTTGCCATTGGTTCCTAGAAGATACAGTCCATGTCTTCCAGATAGTTAGGCAGTTCCATGTTTATACTATCATAGCAAAATTGCCTTTTTGGTTATTTCCTCATCACTCTATTTCAATTTTAAATTTTACTTTTTATTTCTCAAATTGTTGTAAACTAGTCAAATAGCAAGACATGATTAATCTCCAAATCTCTCTGTATTTTCCCAAATGTTTTAATCAGGGTTGTTGTTCTCAAGAATTTAAACTTCCATACAGGTGTGTGTATTGTTTATGTATAATAATGTTCCTCCTTCATTTCTGTTAGATCTGTTCCTCTCAGTTGTTCCTCTCAATGATACACTCAGTCAAATTGTAGTTACTATCCTGTGTTGGGTTTTCAAGTTTGTTTCCCATGCTTCAGATATTATTACGTAGGCCCTGGGTTTTGCAGCTTCCTGGTTTCCCTACTGTATTAATTGGAAGTCACTGGGCTTAATCTCTGTTGCTTTACCTTTCCACGTATCTTGGCCCTGGTATTTCTTTCCTTAATGCATAGCTGAAGAGTTACCTCTGGAAGACCTCCCCACAATTATTGTAAAACCCTTTGGATGAGTTTTGCAAGGCACCTGCCAAAAACATTCTCTTCAGACCCTGTTAGGGATACCTGTGATATAAAAGGAGTACTTCAAACTGGTATCATTGAACTAAATCTTTTCCAAGGACACTCGGGCAGCACTTGTGTTTCTTTCTCATCCTTGGAGATCCATTCAGCATTAATTTTGACTATATTATTTCTTCTCTACCTAGATTACCACCAGAGGACAGTAGACAAATATTTTGGTGAATCTGGGTGTTCTTTCCATCACATCTTGACTGCATTCCCCAGAAATGCACAACTTCCAAGACATGGCTGATGTGCACAGTGATGCTTCCATCTTTCTTAGTAGTGAGACTCAAATACCTGATCTTTCTCAGGCTGGTAGTTAAATTTCTTTCATCAGTGTGAGCCTGAGTGTCTTCTTCAGTGTTTTGTGGCTCACAGGAGGAATTCCAGCTTCAGGTGACCTGGGAACAGGCATCATGGAAAGAGTCAGGTATCACTTATTTAGTTCCAGTGGTACAGTCTGTTACTGTCTGTTATCTCAAAATGTGGGTGACTCAGGGGTACACCTGTGATGCTAGTACCTTTGGGAAAAGATGGGGCATATTAGTTCAAAATAGGAGGCCTACAAGAGGGAGATAGCCTAATAAGATCTTCTATACTTGTGTTTACCAGTATTTCTGCAGCAAAGAACCAGCCAGAGATCCAAAAATATGCTTTATTGTGTTTTGTTGGGAAAATTAACAATCACACACACAAGATCCAAGCAGTCATGCAACCACACAAGGCTAGCTGAAGGAAAATGGATAGTGAGATTTCAGGACAAACTGCGTGGTAGTTACTAATCCAGAAGAGCAGCGAAGAAATGATGTGGCTTAGACTTGTATCTAAAAACAGTACACAAGTGGGAATTGGAATAGCAGAGTTGGGACCAGTGATCAGTATACTGTAAGTTGACTGGCCAGAAACAAGGATTTAAATTCCTGATTTCTGTCTGAAGGGTGTTAATGACTCTCCAGCTGAGTAAACAATGGAGTTCACAGAGTGGACAGTGAGGTCCAGAATGAGCTAATGGTCTTAGCATTAGGTGACAAAAGGCTAGTGGTTGTCATGATAGCTTGGTACTCGTTAGACAGATTTGAGGACAAAGGAGAGGTTTGCTTTGTCAGAGGAGAAGGAGTTAAGACAGTTAGCTATCTTGTGGGAATCTTCCGGATGCTATTGTCTAAAAGGTTGAGTTGTTAAGGCTAACTGCAAGCCCATTATCTCAGGAGTTTCCTGGTGATTTCCTGACTATGACCTCGCTATGCCTGGAGGTTTCTTCTGACCTAATTTGGAGTGTATGTGTTTGCCTAGGATTTTCCTGTTATCCAACCTGGCCACACAGCCATAGCAGGGCAAGTTTTATATTTGTGCCAATACATTTTGCCAATTAAATCATATTTCACCAATTAAGCCATATCAAAGTGTGGGAGCGTATGGCCTGGTAACATTACCTCTCCTGGTGTTATGGGTTGATTTTTCCTTTCCTCAGCTCCTTGTCAGCTGTTTTCTTCTTCTTTGAAAACCACCACATCTGATGTTCTAGGAAGCCCTCCTGCCTCTCACTTAAACCCCCTTTATCCTTCCTGAGAAGTATACACAGGTGTGCCGAAAATCTTTTTGTATTGTCTCTTGAGAGAGATACTACTCTACAATAGAGCTTCTTTTTTTATCAAGTAGGAAGTCAAACATGGTATATAGTCTACAGGGCTGTAGAACCATTGCATGTCATTAAGCATTCCAAGTGTTTCTGTTATTTTCCTGGATTCCCTTTTAATGTTTTCTGCTAAACTCCTACACAAGAACCCATGTTTGCTAAATTCAGTTGATCGTTTTGAGGAAATGGAAGCATTCAGCACAGTACCTATTAATTTTTTCAAGTCACACTCTGTCCCGTTATGGAACTCTGACGTGCCATGTCACTGTCTGTGAATGAGCTTTATGCCATCAGGTCATGATTCTGCCAAACTTTTTAATTGTCTTTGTTTCATTTGTTTGTTTGTTTTTAGATAATTTGTGTATGGAAATGTCCAATATTATAGTCTATCAAAAGATATGTTTTTGTTATGTCTTTTAATGTGTTCAACAGTCACTGTTTTGATTGGAGATGTGAAATGGTAGTAGATGATTACAGCTGCCAAGAGACTGCAAATGTTTTGAAGACTTTGGCTGGAATCCTGTCAGTGATTGAAACTGGTATCAATACTGTTATGCAAGCTGTTGCGTTTTCTAGGAAGTTGCACCAAAGTGCTGACTGGGACTAGACAAGCAGCGTAACTGTGTCAGCCGGTCATGCAAGGCATTGCTGTCTGTTGTGTAGGTATTTGTACACTGATGTTCAACTCCAGTGTAATTGTGATGGTGCAAAATTATGCTCTGCAAGTGCTATAAAGGTACTAAGAGGTTTGTCACGAAGGAGGGGGGAGAATCAAAATCCTTACTTATTATTATAAAGCAAAAGGAAACAATGGCTGGCATCTTGTTGGGCAGTTATGATATTCTAAGACTGACGATACTGTAATTATTCCAGTCAACATTTATGATCACTGTAGGCTTGCAACAACCAAAAGTGCCTCGCAGATACTACCTTTTAAGCCTTGCAACTCCCTGCCAACACAACCATTTCCAAAGTGCTGGAGTGGAGTGTTGAATAATGATATATCCAACCAGTGCCTTGGAAATGGCTGTGGAGAGCAGGTTGCATGAAAGATGTCATAGTTGTGTCTCCCTAGCTACATCTTCCAATGCCAGATCTCAGTGAATATATTCCTTCCTTTTTTGTCAGATTTTGAGTTGGGAAAAATTTCGGATTTTCTATTACTAAACTAGATCTGAGACAGATTTTATCAAGCTGTACATTTTATAAAAAATTCTTTAAAAATATCCAGAGTTGTGGAGAGAATTCCCATGATGCCTGTATTCTGCTTAATGTCTCACAGGACTGGAAGGACCCTTATTGAGAGCTGAAGTGGTACAGGACTTTAATAGTATTACTTAGATTAGCAGTATCCTCAGCCAAGAGTTTCTTGAGTGACCTTCAGTCTGCTATTGGCTCTTAAGTCTAACCTACCTCAAACAATATTTGCAAATCTGAACAGGGGGCAGCTTTAGCCTGTGTTGAGACCCGTGGATGAAAAACAGTATAAGAATTGAGTTTAAAACAGAGAGAAATCAATATACAATATAGCCTCTTTGCAGTGCATCAAATTTGCGTAAAATAAATATATGCTGGTAACAATGTTTCCATCTTTAATCATTTTTCTTGCAGAAACATGCAAAAGGACAAGATTTGTTTGATCAGATTGTATATCATTTGGACCTTGTGGAAACAGATTATTTTGGCCTGCAGTTTATTGATGCATTCCAGATTATGGTACGTATGTGACTTTTAAATTGTGATGATGACACCTTACAAAAAGGCTGCTTAATATAATCTTAGGCCACTGTTTTCTAAGGAAGCCTAGAAACTCTCACTAGTTTGAAACAAATAAAAAAAAATTGTCAATGTGCAAAGTTGATACTTTATTCCATGCATGTTGCACATTTTAGAAGTAATTTGAAGAACTCTGAACCTTTGCTGTGACCTTCTGTTCTGCTCTTAATGTATATTTTGTAATAGTCAAAGCCTAGAGGAATGCTCCACCTCCCCTACCTTCTAACTGCATTCTGTTGAAACTGAGTGTGAGGTTCTACATATGTGTTTTCCTCCTGCACCTCATGCATGTGGGGTCTTTGTGCCTGCGCAGATCCATCCATGGAATGTTCCAGAGCTGAGTAGTTTTTGGTGGTAACTCCACACACCCCTCCCCATGGGCACCAGGAGAAATAGTGCCAAGAGCTACTCCTTTCAATTCCTTTTTGTCTGTCACCTGATTCATATCAGAAGATCTAGAGCCTAGTAGCTCTTTTCCTTGAGTTTCTTCTGTTTGACTTATTTTCCATTTCCCCAGCCTCATCAGTGGTTAGTTCTTTGTAAGGCCTTGAAAGACTTGTTCAGAAACTGTTCCTCAGGCAAGGGAATGATTCCTCATTCAGACAATCATTCTGGGTGCCTTTTCTGCCTGGGCAGAGGCCACTGAATGAATTTCTGATCCATCTGCTAAGGACAGGGCCTCAAAAACCATCTATCTCATCTTTGACTCTTCCTCTGAGAACAATGCCATTTCCGCACTACAGTGTTAAAGTGCTGCTATTCCACTATCAACCTCCTATTGAATTCTGGGGTTTGTAGTTTAGGGAAGGGCACTTCAAATTCTCAGCCAAAGAGCTCCTTGGTCTCAGTAAACTACAAACCCCAGAATTCCACAGGGCATTGAAAGTGGAATAGCAGCAATTTAACACTGTAGTGCGGAAATAGCCTAAGCCTTGAAGGTCACCAATATAGTTGCCCAGAGCCAGCCACTCTATATGTCATCTGCCCTGATCTGGAAGAAGTGGTTACTAGCTTCTGTCTTGGAATGCTCATCTTCATTGAGGCCACTGTCTTCTCCTTCAACACTGACAGCTAAGCCAGTCACACCCTGGTGAGGGACCAACACAGTCACTGCTACTGTGATTATGAATAACTCAATTGGCCTGAAAGAGGCTCTTAATACTGGTCTTCATCTAAGTATTGTCAGTCCAACTGTTGCTGGACACATTGATATTAGTCTCGTTCCCACAGTCCACACTGAGACCAATCTAACTTCCAACCTGCCATGCTGCTTTAGGCATTCAGAAAAGCATCCTGCTGCCTCTTCTGCACCAGCTTCAAAGCTATCAGACTAAGACCTTTCTTTGGCATAGCTGCCCACTAAAAGGATAGGATCCACTTCTTGGAGGCCATTGTCTCTCTGTCTTGCATTACCTTTCTCTCCTCAGACTTCTTCCAGTGAGGACCCTAAAGGCACCTCTTTCTTCACCCCTTGTCTCATCTCTGGACAATGAGGTAAACAAGTTGGCCTGGAAGTTTCCTTCAGAAAAAATGCACCCCTACACAGACTTCGTTTTAAGGTTAGCAAGCTCTCTTGGGTTTGAAGTCAAAGCACAGGCCACCCCTTCCCTGCGTCCTGTATTTCAGAGCACTGATGTCCACAATCCAATGCCAGCTATGCTGCCACTATTGCCAATGCTAACAGAAGTAGTCAAGCAGTCCTGGTCTTAACTCTAGTCAGTACTTCCAACTTTTGCTGGTACCTTTTGTCTGATACCCAGTTTGATTATAGTCCAGGCTGTTCAGTCAAAGTCCACCCACAAATCTACCCCTCTTGGTGAGAGCTGTCATCTCGAGAATTTTTGGGAGAAAATCCTACTCCTCTGCTGCCGTAACTATCTGGGTAGCAAACTATCATGCCTGCATGGCAGGTTACAAGCAATTCCTTTGTGAAAAGATGGTATCTTTCATTCCTTATCTCCCAGAGGATCAGAAGAACAGTGCTGTCCTTTTTCAACAGGAGGTCCATTGTCTTGCAGCAAGACAAATCATCATGGCACACCATGGTGCTGATTGCACTGGCAAAGTCATGGAAAACTTGATGTACTTTCACCTGGTTGATGTCTGCAGGTCTGACTAAGGAAGCTTGCAACCGGACTGAAGGCCTCCCTTTTGATGGGGAGGATCTTTTCAATTTCTGCACCAATGATGCTATAGATGCCCTTTTCAAGCCCTATACCATGGTGAAGAAAATGGACTTTGGGCCTGCTGCCTATTCTTCTCATCCAACCTGTCTCCTTTGGGAGAGGACTGCCTTTTCTCTTGCATATTCAGCATCACACTTGCCATTCCCCACTCTCAACAGTCACCCCAATCCAAGAGATCACATCATTCCTTCAAACAACTGAGGTATCAGGTATCTCTTCCTCCTAAAAAGTTCTACTCTTCCACCAAATAGTGGCCTTGACTCTTGTGGCATACTGCTCTTTCTGCCTCTGACTTTGTGCCACTGTCTTCTTGTCCGTTTGCCTCCATTCCTCTTCAGCCACCTTGCCACATTGGGAATGCATCTGTCAAAATTCCTGAGCCCTCAAAATCTTTGGACCTGGCTATGCACTTGAGTTTGCGCATCCTCCCCTGATGATGATGATGATAATGTTATCTCTATTTATAGCCCACTTTTTTCCTGGGAAGGACTCAAAGCAGCTTACAATAATTTAAAAAAACATAGTAAAAAATCATAGAATACAAAAGCATTGAGTATTGTGAGGTGGAGAGGTGTTGGATGTTTTCTGACATACTCCATCGTTCAGCATTCTTCAACAGGAGCTTGACACCCTCCTTCAAAAAGATACCACTGAACAGCTTCCCCAAAGGGTTGCCAACACTGGTTTCTTCCTCAAGATGCTTATTTTTACATTTGCATCTTCCATTAACACAGGAAATACCTCTGCTTCATATTCAAGCACATGTATCAGTACAAGCTCCTGCCCTTTAGCCTCTCCATCACCCCTCAAATGTTTACAAAAGTTATCATCTCTCATATGAGAATACAAGGCATAAGGGTGTTCATCATGGCTTCAGCAGAATCCCGGCTGCACAAAGACATAGGAAGAACTCTGTCCCTTCTTCTCAACCTTGGTCTCCAAGTGAATGTCAAGAAATCTTGCTTCGTCTCATCTCAAAATCTGCCATTCATAGGAGCCCTTCTCAACTCCAGACTGGAGTTGGACTTGGACTTGAGAAGGCTTTACATTGTCTTGATGTTTACTGGGCCCTGGCTTATTACACCCACCAAACTGTACCTGTCTGACAATCTCCCAAGTTATTCGTTTGTTATGCAAGATGGAAGATAGTATTGCAGGTTTCCTCCCTGAGAATGGCCTACTTGGTTGTGAACTCAGAAGTCCTGCTTATCAACATGCCAGAAAACCTCATCCCTTGAAGGTCTGGTGCCATTCAACGAGAACTGTCTTGACATCTTATATCTGGTTGTGTGGCATCTCTCTTCTAAAATTCTGCAAATCCAAGACCTGATCACAGCTGTCTCCTTTTATCCAGCATTACCATCAGGACTACAGGGCTCAAGCAGATACAGCATTTGGACAAGGAGTGTTGTCTTCCATCCTAAGCTAACCTGCCCCACCTCCAATGGTAAGCTAGCCCATCACCTATATGCGTGGGGCACAGAGACCACAAAGAAACAGGTTGCTTACTTGTAACTATAGTTCTTTGAGTAGTCATCTGTGCCCTCACACAACCCACCCTCCTCCCATCTCTCTGCAGGTTTACTTCCATTCAATGGAAGTCAGACCTAGGAAGTAGCTCTTGGTGCTATTTATCCTGGCATCCAAGGGGTTGGGGTTACTGCCAAAAGCCACTCAGCTCTGGAACATTCCATAGATGGATCTGCACAAATGTGAAGACTCCATGTGTGTGAGGGCACAGATGAGCACTTGAAGAACTACAATTACAGTTAAGCAACCAGCCCTTTTTCTTGGTTGGATGGCTGAATCCAATAATAACAGTGGTTCTTAAGCAGAAATCCATGGACCCCTGGTGTTCCACAGAGCTCTCACAGGAGGCCTGTGTAGGATTGTCATTCTTCCTGGAAAACAGGGCAAATTCCTGATTTAAGGGACTAAAAAATGTTCCAGCCAGTTATAGCTGGTTGATGCAGCATATCCTGGATTCCTCAAAGGTGGTAGTGAGGATGGTGGTGGCAGTGACAAGAACACACTGGCAAGTGTCTCATCCTATGCTGAGCGCTACTGCACAGGTGTGCCAGAGAGCTAAGAAGGTGAGAGGAGAGCCCAGGGTTTGTGTGGTGAGTGTGGCAATACTGCTTGAGCCTAGGGCCAGATGGCAGAGTGGAACTTCACTTCCAACCAGCCAGGAGAATAGAAGGGAGTCCCTTTACTTTAATGGCTGTTTGGAAGCAAAGCAGTGAGGGTCTCAGTGCTCCTTTGGTTAAAAGTGCAAAAGAAATGCCATTTCCCTCTGAAGGATTGCTGAGAGAGTAGAAAAGGTAGGTGCTTTCAGAAGAAACACTCACCCTCTTGCTACTCCTTTGGAGGGAAATGTCATTTCTTTCAAAACTTAAAAGTTGATTTAGAACCATATTCTCCCCAAACCTTGGAATTATTCTTTACTGAATGGGCTAATAAAGGTTTCCTCACTGTATCCAGAAACACTCGGGTAGGTACCACACCCAACCTAATAATAGAAGGTTTCCTCTTCATAAAGAGGGAAGGTATTCTAGCCGACCTAAATACTAGGATAAATTTTTGCGTTTGAGAAGGGGCGTATAAAAAATTGATAAATGAAAGATCAACTGCCTTAATTGGTAAATGTAGTATAGTACTGATATGCTTCCTAGCACAGCTCATTGTATTCCACCGAGGAATAGATTGTCTATAAGGGAATATACTTAAAGCAACCTGATTAACCTGAAGAGAGAGATTCATATCCTTTAGAAAGTTCTTAGCTACAGGGAATGAAGGAAGCTGACTTGTATGAATGGTATTTGCAACTTTGATACCATCCTGCTTCTTAGTGATCATTTTTGAAGGAAATGTATGACTTTCCCTTTTTATAGTGGAGGTAAGACAGTCTAGTTTGTCTGAGATATTTCTTAATTCACTATAAATACTTTTTACAGTTGCCGCCACCAGATTATATTGTTTTTCTAAAAGCATCCTATCATTAGAAGGAGAAATAATCTCCTGAAAGTCATCATGTCTACTCCCATCTACTAGGTTGCTTTTAGTTGTATTGTTTCTGCCTTGTAGATACTGGGGCTCTAAGCTTTCCTCTTCTAGAACATCAAACCTATTAGAGGTAGGAACTGCAAATTTAAAAACATCTAATGGCTGCCTATCAGGTTTAAAAAAGTCATCAATCTTGGGCTGCTTAATTTTAAGGGGAGACGAGTAAGTAGGACTTCCCCGAACTCTCTTTCTAGAAGCCATATTAATTGGCTTTCAACTAGAAATTAAAAGAACTGGGTTAAGTAAATAATGCTTAATTAACTAAATAATTAAATAGCTAAACAGATATGTACACATATATATGACTATAAAAATAGAAACATATGATTAACATATATCTGAGAATCTAAAAGAAATGAAAAAGAAGAATGAAGCCTAAAAAAAATACTGTTTTCACAAAGAAGGCAGTGCAGTTCAATTTTATGATCCTGAAGCAAATAGGCTGAGTAGCATATAGAACTCAGGGTGCACCTCTTGAACTCAGATCTGCATCCAGACTGTTGTAGGCAGCAGCTGTTTGGGCTCTTCTTTCGTCTTCGTTCACAGGCTTTATCAAAGTTTCATCAGAACTCCCCAGAGGTAATTCCTCAGACTCAAAAGCAGGGGCTATCAGCGTTTATTATTGTCAATATCCACTGCTAGTTCAGTCTCTTCTCTACCAGACGCTGCAGGACCCTCAAACAAAGGGATAACGAACAGTTCGCAGTTCACAGCTTGCTGTCCCACATCATCAATCAGACCTTAAAGGATGGTAGAAGGCTCTATATCCTCCCTTCCTCCTCCTCTTTGTCCAGCCAACAGGTCAAAGATACAACCTCAAATCTCAAGCCTCTGCTCACCACTTTAGCATTTCAGCTGTGAGTTCCAAATTATAGGCAAATAAAGATGATAAGGACAATGCCAAAAAATGCAAACAGCTATGGAAAAGGACTGTTGTATATAAGCTTCTTCAACTTGAGTAAATATACCATCAGCAGTCCTCAATCCAGATGAAAATGGCAAGACAGCAGTTCTTAAGGAATAGTCGTGAATAGAAGTGTCTTCTCTGATGTAAACGACCCAGCTGTAATTTGCCTGGGCTCCACTCTGCCAGCACTCAGCTAACCCTCAGCTGGCCTTCCAAAAGCTTCAGGTAGGTTAATTGTCAAGTGATCACAGCTGCCCAAATAAAGTCTTAAAATCTTAGAATCTTAAATAATTAAAACCCTAAGTAATAAAAATTTGGGGGTTATTAAAACCTCAGAACTTTAAAACTCAATGTTTAAAAGATCCAATGTTAAAAAGGTTGAAAAGATTAAAAGAGCAATTAAAAAAAAAAAGCATCAACTTGCTCACTAAAATCCGAGTTAAAAATCACCATTAAGGACTAAAAAACACAACAAGTTATTCCTTTCTTCAATTGGACTAATAGAATACCAAACCCTCCACTGCACTTACGGGTAGCAGACCAAAGCAACAAGACTAACCAGGAGCAAAAGCTTTGCTTTCTCCACCCCTTCTTATCAGAAGCAGTACATAAAAAACAAAGTCAGTGGTGCACCAATTTAAGCAGCTAAACTTGCACACTGAGAAAAACAAATGTACAACAGAGATGGGTTGGCATCCAAACAGTGAACTATGCCAAAGATAACAGAGGATAACAAAAGAATAAACAAAGGGCTAAACTTTCAGAGGAGCTCTTTACAGCAGCTGCTGCCTTGTCGCCATCTTCATTTCTTTCATGCTTTTCTCCTAAAGCAGCACTGAGACCCTTACTTTCCAAGTACTGTTTTCAGGGAAAGGGAAAAGAAATCATTCTTTAGGCCTGCCTCCTATTCATAACCTTCCTTTAGGAAATTCTAGTTTATTCTGCTCTCCTGGCACTTGAAGGATCTCAGCATGCTACTCCACAGACCATTAACAAGCCTCTGTTCCAGGCCTACACAACATATGGCCTGGGGGCAGCATGCGGCCTGCGAAAGGATTTTGTGCTGCCCCCATCTTCACCTTTCCCATGCCTATTTGCCTGCTGAGCCCCCTCAATGAGGGCGGCTACTCCACGCTCAGCTCCCTGGCCCTGCTTCTTGCTTCTGGATTAGCGAAACTGGGAACAAGGCACGGCCCCAGCCCCTTCCACACACACATGCAAACGCACTCACACACACAGTCTCTTCCACCCAGGTGATGCAGGAGGGATGAAGCGAGGACTCCTACAAGCCATCCTTAGCTGACTAGGCAGCTGCTGTTGAAAGAGGAGGAGGACCAGAGGTGGTTTTTTTAAGAGGCTGTGCAGCTTGATCAGAGACACTGAGAAGGGAGGTTCCCTTGGAAAAGAAGCACCTGAAGTGGTGGTGGGATTATTGCAAATAATCAAGCCCATGAAAGTGAAACCTGCAAATGTGGAGAGCTGACTACATATGGATTAACAACGTTGTTAGTAATGGAATTGATAAAATATATGAACTTGCAAGATACGCCTTACTACCAATGCTTCTTGAAAATATGGAGGCCATACCTGCTAGCAGCAGAGAGCAGACTGTTCACAGAAAATAACACTTTTCATAGGACAATGAATTTGCTGTGGCTTTCAATGCAAACTTTGAAGAGTTTCTCCAAGATGCTGAACTTGTTTAGGGAAGCAAGTTCCGGACTTTGAAATTTGGCCTGAAAGCTGGTATAGCTGCACCATACCACTGGCATTTGGAGCCATCAGCTTCCACAGATCTGCACCCTGGCCTAACTTTCTCCCAACATGATAGTTGTGTCCTTGTGCTGCAGAAATTTGGATCTGATGTCACTCATTCTCTCACTCTTCTCACCTCTCCTTCCAGCTGTTCTTAGCAGAGCAGTTTTGTTGGCAGATCACACTGTCGACAGAGCTTATGAGATAGCTGGCTGAAGAGTGTTATGCCAACAGAAAATCATACCTGCTACCAAAAGAGACTTGAGCCTAATTCTAACCCCATATAACTAGTACATCACTGAGTTATGGTTATATCACTACTTAATTAAACATATTTCCTTTTTTAAAAAAAATTGCTTTCCTCACTTTCTTGTCAATGCCAGAAGCTTAAGGGTGAAAGTAACTACAAATTAGTGTTGCGTTTTTTCTATGCAAAGCAAATAATATATCCTTCTTTTTCTGTCTATGTGCAGTGATAGTTCTGTGGAATAAGTGTAGAAAGATATTAAAACAGAATATAAAGGAGAACATGTCCAGTGCTGTGCTAGGGCATCAGAAACAAGTACTGCTCAGTAACAGAAAATTCAATAAAACAATTTAAAGAAGGCTGGGAACAAATTCTACCAACATTCAAAGCTAAATGGGGGAGTTCAGCTACAATGGAGATAAAAGAATACGCGTTACCACCAGCAGAAATCTCTAAGGAGATAGGGTGACAGAATAACACCATAAAAGGTGAGAATGAGCAGGGAGACTAAATTATAAAGATTGGCAAAAGATATAGAGAAAATAATATAGGAGCCCTTCTAGAATTAAAATCTCTGAGTAAAGGATGATAATAAATGCAATACAATTTGGAATAGTAAAATAGATTAGATCTTAAAGGGAGAGACCACTCAATGAAAGCAAAAATACTAAGGAGAATGTAGATGACCTTGTTGGGAAGTAAATCATAGTATATAGTATATTATATTAGGTAGAGTTCTATTGGAATAACTGTATTGGATAAGTTATCGTTGGTAAATATTATCTAAGGAATAACCAATGCGAACAGGAAAAGAGAATAAGGGAAGGGGTTTTAGGAGGAGATAATTGTGTAACTGAACAACTGTGTAAATAACTAAGATATGGGTATGATATGAGAATATGAGAAACTAAGTGATAATATGAGAAAATTAGAAACTATATAAGAAAGTTTTAGAAATAATGATCTTGTAAGATTATATATATTTACATGCTTTCTTTTATGGACTTTCTAGGTTCAGCTTTTTTGTGAAGCTTGTTTTTTGTTTTTGTTGCTCTTTTACAGTTAATCTATACTGTTATTGTATTGATTGAATAAAAAGATTTGAACACAAAGAAACAAATACTGCTACTGAAGCAAGTCCTAGTATTTTACTACCTGCTAAGCTAGTTGGCCTTGCTGAATACTTGCTGCTCTTCATTCCCTCTCCTGCCTCTAACTGGTCTGGGCAGACTATACAGTCTGAAATTCCTCTTTTCTCTCCTTTTCATCTTATCTTTCCCTTTTGACAGGAATTTGTTGTTGCTTCTCCATTTACTTGCCCAACTTGTCCTGACTCTTGACTCCAGAGTCCAATTTTGGGTACTGTGATTCTAATCTCAGTTTAGACATTTCTTCTTAAATTCAAAAAAAAAAGGTTATCCCAAGGAATACTATGAGAGACAAAGTCAGTGTGTCATTTACTCACTCAGCTGTTAATGAGTATAGCAACTCTTCATTTTATTGTTCCCTCTTTGTATGTTTTTAGCTATGTTATTCTTTTAAATTGTAAGCAACCTTGAGTCCAATTTTTGGGTGAAAGGCAGGAGAGCAATCAATATCATCATCATCCCCCTGCTGCCATACACACCTTACTTAATGTACAAGGGGAACTCTTCTCTGTTTCAAAGGCTTCAGTATAGTTTGAAACGTTCACCCGAAGAGCCCCTCTTCTCTCAACATGGACTCCTCTGTGTTCTTGGTGCCTTGTTCTCACTCTCTTTCTCTACTTTCTCCAAATGGAACAATGAAACAGTTTATTCACAAGGTCTCTTTCTGTGTTCAAGCCAGCAAAACTCTCTTAGACATCCACTTATCACAAAGACTCTGCAACACTCTCCAAATTTAAAAAAAAGATGAAGAAGAAACATTGTGCAGTCTTTTATAGCTTTCCTGCTAATGTTTAAAATAGTCATCTATCAAGGCCCGGCAGGATGGAGAGTATAACAATAAACAGATACAAATTGAGTGCTCAGGCCAGTTTGGTAAAAATAGAATAAAATAAGAGATAAAATAAAGTAAAATAGGCAATGAAAGCAATGCAAAATAAGGAGAAGCAAGACACTGACAAAGCAAATTAAAAATAAAGGCAAAACAATCCAGATAAAACCATAACAGACAAAGCAAATGCCACAGCAACTTAGAGCACACCATCATAAGGATCTATTTTGAAAATGTGTGTTAAAAAAGAAAAGAGAAAAGAAAAGAAATGGAAGTCTTAGTCTGGTAGCTTAACACCCTTTCCAAGATGGTGCATCTGATGGTGTCTGGTCTCTGTAAAGATCTTACAGCCCATCAGTGCTTGAAATCTCTAGGAATCTTCCTGTCCTACCAGATCACCAGGAAAGAACCTGGGAATGCATGTGCTTGATAGCTCAATTGTTGTGATATCTGCTGGGAAACCTATCCTTCACAAGGCTAAAGAAGGAATGAGGCTTTTCTTGCACCAAGACAAGAGATTCAGAAAACAATGTGGTATTGTATCCTACTGCTTTCCAAGACTTAGTGCGGCAGGGCAGATGCCCACCTGTATACCCAGTTCAAAGCAGGGACAGTAGGTAGATGTGGTAATGAGTTTTCAAAATTCATCAGTGATGTTAAAGACAAGAATCTGCCTTTATCTTCTTGGAAGAGAACAAAGGTTCTAGCAACTGATGCCATGCCCCCATCTCAAACCATAAGCTATGAAGTGACTGGTTTGAATCTTTCCACTAAGGCATGCTTCCCTTTCATCTTGCCAGCTCTTACCAGGCAATGTGCTGCAGAAACTGTGGAGATGTTATATAAATGTATCATAGAGAAGAAAGTGTAGAAATGAGGTTGGGACCATACAGGCTACATAGGAAAACATTGCTGTATTTCTCCCCCAAAGTGTGTCTTCTCTGATTTGCACTGTGGTACCTGGGGTGCTTCGTCACTCTTCTCAGATAGGGGCTATTATAGTAGCTGGACCTAGGATGTTTTCCTGTAGAAACTGTCCTACCCCAATACATAAAACAGCTCTGCAAACCTTAGATATAGTAGCAGGAGAACATCTGTAGGAGCAGAGTTAAAAATGGTTTACTTCTGATATAAATATTCGATTTGTTATAATCATCTAATTATAGAAGAGGAGAAGCTGGGCTGTGGCTAAAAAATGCTAAAAATATAAGGTGTATGTGGACTGAATTACCACTTGTATTAATTGCAAATTGCCCAGCAGCTTGGAAGAGTAGTTCAGAAAAAGTATAATTGAACAGTATCTGAAACCGTCATTTCAAAAAAAAAGCACATTGATTTATTTATGAATAGGAAAGTAAATATTTCAGTTTTCATATTGTTTTTAATGATCAGTTTCAACTCTTAAGAAATCAAAACATGTATGTTTTTATCACCTAGTAGAAATGTGATAACTCACACTTGTTTCCCTATTTATTGCTTTAATTTATATCTAATTTTTCTCCCCAAAATGTGATTCAGGGGAATTTACAGTAATCTGTAATAATGAAGGAGTATGCCTGCATATTTGTAGCTGCTATAACTTGTTGTGGCACCATGCCAGATACTCCAAAATTTGATTAAGTGCTTTTCCTTGTTATCTAAGTTGCAGTGCTGAATTTTCAACTCAAAACACTGAAATTCCAAACTCATTCCTCTTTTTAGCTGGGATATGGTTGGAACTAATGTTGACCAATTTAGAGCACAGTCCTGCATACTCTCACTAGGGATTAAATCTCACTGAACTCAATGGCACTTATTTCTGAGTAGGTATGTGTAAAATTGTAGGTAGCTTATCACTGCTAAAACTGCACACATTGCATGCGAGAAAATCCAATAACCAGTAGCTAACTGTCTAATCCATCAGTGATTGATTGTTCAGCTCCAATTTCTTTTATAAATAATAGATATATTTAACACAAGTATCTTTGAGCAGCAGAACCTTTCCACAAAAAATGATTTAACATGGTGTACGTGTTTTAGAAATGAGATGAAGTTTGCACCTATTTGCACATGTTCTATCATAATAAGTCATAACAATGAAGTAGGTTGTTACAGGCAGGTTCTATATTTCTTAATTTTTAATCATTATTTAATTTGAAGTATTGCTAAAACTATTTTAACTTAGTTTTGGTTTTAAAGGTGTAAGTTCTTTAACCCCATTCTTACCGTAAATATTTTTAAATTTGTAATTCTTTCTAAATTCCTGTGAACCCCTTGTATTCTACTTCTAGACAAGACAGAAGTCAAGTAACCAAATAAAGGAACAAGGCACATCAATGCAGTCAACATAAAAGTATCAGACATCACATCCCCATGGACTAATAATATTGAATTTTTTGATTTAAAAAAAAATTAAAAATTCATGACTATTGATGCCACAGATTACTCTGCCTAAACAATTTACTCCAGGGGAGAGGAGGAATCTTATAATTGTTCATGTATATGAGGTATACCTCGTATCTAGTGTCTGCGGATTTTACTGAAGCCTGAGTCTAAGGTATAACATGTGAGCTTAGGTATTTCCCAAGGGAATATGAAGTTACTCAAGCAACAGAAGGAGAATAGAAGGAGGTTTTGTTCATTAGCAGTGTGTGTGTGTGTGTGTGTATTTGGAATCAGAGAACAATAATTAATCTAGGAACATGTTTCTTGGTTTAATATTTGTGAGAGCATTAATTGACTGTTCAGTGATTTTTGTGGACTTCTTAGATTAATTCTTATTGTTTTATGATCTACACCTTTATGCATGTAGGTTCATTAATATGATTTTTAAATATGAAAACTTGATGATGTTAGTTGTGTTTGCATTTCTGAAAAAAAAAATGTGGCAGGCTGTTAAACGTGTAATTTTTTTTTCCAGTCAAGAAATGCAACTGCTAACAAAACACTTGGATCTGTTAAACTGTGAGTTCAAAGTCACTCTGAAGCCTGAACAACATTTTGCCAGACTAGTTAAGTGACAGTGCCTATACATTTGTAACATTTTCCATAATAATTTTGATAAAAATCCAGACAAATTTATGAACTACTTTACAGGAAGCCCCCACTTTTTGATGCCCCATTATCTGATGACTCACTCTTTTGATGCTTCCAGATTAAGGTCAAGTTCTATTAATTCAAGAGGGTTCCACTCTTTCATCAGATCTTCTTGTTTATGGAGGCTCATTTGAAACTGCTTGCATTTATGGGCTGCTTGCAAAGCAAGCTGTGGGGGAAGGTGCTAAGTGGGCTCAGATACTTTGTGAGCAGCACATGTGTGGCTGGTCCCAAATGAACTTCCATTAAGTCCTTCATGCTCCTTACACCATAGAACATGGGTTCCACTTTTCAACCAGTTCCTTTACTGCCAATGCTCTGGTCTCTAACCTGTCAAATAAATGAGGGAGTCCTGTCCTTGATTTTTGACTTGGTACCTCCTTGGGAGTTGATGGAGTCAAAGGCCTACAAGGTGTTGGTCCCCATGGAGGGAGTAGATGAAGCCACAGTGACGAAGAGTTATATGAGGATTTTCCACCTGCTATTTCTGTTCTCAGACCTTTTCTTTTCCCTGCATGGGGCAAGTACAGGGGAAATGAGCTGACACTCCCAGAAGCTGCTGGAAAAACCAGAAGCAGCTTTTCTTTTTCCCATTCTATTCTCCTTCTGTTGCTTGAGTAACTTCATATTCCCTTGGGAAATACCTAAGCTCACATGTTATACCTTAGAAGGAGGAGTGGTCCGGTCTTAGTCAACACTCCCAGGATTCCCAGACTGGGGCTCAGTTGGTTCTTAAGGTACCAGCTGAAATAGAATGTGATATACATTGTATCTCCAAACAGAAAACTGTGAAGAGGATAAGTAGAGGAGACAGTAGACTATCTTGGGGATAAAAATGAAATGAATATTCCATTAGGAATAGTTCAATCAGGAACAATCTTCAAACTGTGTGCATATTTCCTGGTAAATGAAAAGTAAAAGTTTGAACTTTGGTAAGATTTGAGAATGGCATTGTTCTCTTGTTTGCATAGTGTACAACAAATAGTTGAGAACCTCTTGAATTTGCACATATGGTGGCCTTTTCTTCTGGTAAAGGCCTGAAGCACTTAGTTATTGCAAAACATTGGTTACTCCCATCTGCAGTTCAGTAGAATGTACAGTGTACTCACAATTTAAGTGACTGGGTGATTTTCTCATAGCAAAAAATTCTCTTTGGATGTGTCTTGTGATAGAACTGGAGGATGATGACAGATCAGGAGAGACATATTCAGTTCTGTTTGACTAATCATATAAAAAGGTTTTCATTCTCTAGCAAGAACTGAAAGGGGGGAAAAATGACACTGGCACCAAACAGTTCTGCTGTCCTGCCTCATAGCTGATAATGAGAGGTTTCTACATGATCCACTGCTTCTGCTACTGACTCTCTAAAGATAATACTGTTTGCTAGGATCTCATGGTGCATAATTTGGCCAGTGCTGCCTTTAGATGTTTCTCAAGATTTTTGGATTGTCTACCTCACTGTCTTGTCAGAATTGTACAATTTTCCTTCCTGTCTTGTATAACAAAGCAGTTGTGTCGGAGAAATGAGTGTTCTACTTCAAGCTTCTTAATCCTTTCCAAAAATATAACACCCATCAGACTCTTTCCCAATTCTCTTCAAAGTTAGGATGGCAAAAAAAAACAAAAAAAAACCTCTTCACAAGAACCACAAGATAAGAAAAAATCATACATATTTCAGATCTGTCACTTCAGTGGGCATTTCAAATTGTGTTATCTTTCAGTAATACTTGAAACAAAAATGCAAACTGTTTCCATTGTTGGATTGCCCTGTGGTCTGAACATCATATCCTTACATTTATTTGATCAATGTCCCCCACCCCTAAAATTCTTCTATGTCACAGCTTCAGTTACTTTACCAAGGCCACTTCCACACTAGACTATTTGTGCTGTTATTCCACTTTCCACATCCTATGGAATCCTGGGGTTTATAGTTTAGGGAGGGGCCTGAAAGTATATTTGAGTCTAGTGTGGAAATGGCTTAAGAATCAGTGTGCCCTTTGCTGATTAAGCATACTGCTTTCTATACATGGCAGAGTGTGTATTTTCAATTCCACATATGTTGGTCTTGATAAGGGCATCATCAACCCCACCTCTATTTAAATACTTTCCTCCACACAGTGGAGAGTGGAATGTGGAATGGATGGGAATAGAATTACATGGAATTAGTTAGAATTAAATAGAATTAAATGGGAGCAATACACCTTACTTGGAGTTCTGCAAGGCTGGGAAAAAGAGGGAATTACAATTAAAGCATCTGTGAATCATGAAAAAAAAAAGAATTAAATAAGAATTAGTTTGATGTTGGTTATCAATGTATGTAGATCTCTGCTTTAAGGTATTTGTCTCTCTTCCCCTTCTGGCAGTCTGCACCTAATTAGAATGGTGAAAAACTCTTTGTGAATGGCCTTGCATGATTCAAATGGTTACTGGCTAATCACGTGAGCTATTAGAGATGTAATTCTTCACTAAGGCCATTTCTGCACTGGGCGAGGGAATCGCCCCATGACGCTACTCTCCAGATTTTTGGGCTCCCCAGTCCGGTCCACGCTTCTTGGAGCAGTGCGTGGCCGCCGCTCCACACTGCTCCGGGGACGAAAATGGCAGCTTCCGGTTGGTCAAGGGTCTTAACCAACCGCTGAAGCTCACCAGCCTAAAGCCCGCCCCTGGCAGATCGCAGGCTCGCACGAATGCGAGCCTGAGAATCTTCATAAGGGAGCAGGCTCGCAGTGGCGCGCTCCGTACTTTTGAAAGACCTGTTTTTAGTGGTCTTTCAAAAGCACGCTGGATGACCACTTGGGGTCATTCTGGAGTGGGCTGGGGTGCAAATCTACGTTAAGTAGGTCCGACCCAGTCCACTCCCAGGTGCAGACATCCTCCCTGGAGGACGCTCTGCCCCGTGTTAAAAACCCTGTGTGGAAATGTTCTAAGTTTCTCCTCCAACAATGACTAATTTCAGCAATTTTCTTCCAACTGTGAGAAAGTCTTCAAAAACCACATGGTTTTGGAAAGGGATTTGCAGTTTGGAACATAGTCTGCAAACAAACAAACAAACAAAAACATGTGGTTGTTTTGTGCAGAAATCAACATTTTCTGCACAGGAGACAGCCTTTTCTGTGTGGAAAATAGCATTTCAATGTGGAAATATTAATTCCTGCACAGAAAATGGATATAAATCACATATGGTTGATTTGCATAAAAATAGCCTTTTCTGTACAGAATTAATATTCTTCATTGAAACATTATTTTCCATACACAAGAAGCTATTTCTTGTGCAGAAGATGTTGGCTTCTGCATAGAACAACCACATACTAATTTTGTGCAGAATAAGTACTGAACTGGGAAGATTCTTGTCAGTCCAGAATTCTCATTTCAGTTTCTCAACACTCAAATGTGTTTTTCTACTATTTTTCAAATATTTTTGAATATTCTTTCCATCCCTATCAGCTGCTTGGACTCTTTCTTTTAACTCTGGCCAAGTCATTTTCTTCTGGTATTGCCCAACATGATGACAGGGCAGCAACAGTTTGCAAACTTAGTGTTTAAAACTGGCTACAGAAACAGTATGTTTCCTTGGTGGAATATATAAACATATCCAGCATTGGTGTGCTTTCCCATGACTAGCACAGTTCCTTAGCGCCAAAGAATTTGTCCTGCAACTGGAAATGAACTGTTTGGACATCTACCTTTAGAAGTACTCTTCCAGACTATATAGCATAAGACAATCATATTTTAATGGCAAATTACTTAGTGCTTGGAGCATCTGAAAACACTAAGAACATTTTATTTTCTTGGATATAAAGAGAAATCAGAGTATTTTCTTGGATGAGCAAAATAAAATCTTTTCTTTAAGTATTATTTCAAATATTTTGACCTCAATCAGGCATCTGTATCATTCATCAGCTCACTATTCACAGTAAGAGCAAAGCTGGCTTTTACTACCAAAAGAAGGTCTATTACATCTTTAATATTTTGGAAAAACTGAAATTTCTAAGATTGGCAGTTTTTACTATTCAGAGTTGCTGGATATTTCAAAAAGGGCTACCATTTGCAGCAGAAATTGTGCATTCAGTGTCCAGACCTGCAGTGTGGCCATATACTTCCTCCTAGAAGAAACCAGCTGCTGCTAAAATTATATTTGCTCCCTGTGCTTCACAAATTCTGAAAACTCCACCATCAGTTATTCTGGTTTTATTACACATAGTAGGTGGTAGATAATCAGAATATTGATTTACATTGAGTGAAGGACATCTGGTTGATGTAGATCTGTAAGCCTTGTGTGAGATACTTCACTAGCTCCAGATTGTCACTTTCTACACTGCTGTGACATGTGGCCTTAAAAATGTTGGTCAGGTGGATCATCCAGTGTTTTTTTTAGGATCTATTTTTACAACATGTATTATCCTTGTGTTAATAAATGTTATCCCTGTTATATTGTTGAGAATACTATCACCATCAATATCTTGCTTGACAGGCATACAAGAGAGAGAGCTTTTTCCTGTGTTGCTCCCAGATTGTGTCATCAGTTTGAACTCTCATTGCTTTTATAGTTCAGTGAGCCATGCCAAAAATTGGAGACTTGTAAGGTTGCAAGATTTCCTTATGAATGAATTATCCATTACTATTTTGATGACATGAGCCATATATTAAGAAAAACATTCCCTATTTGTGTGTGGTTTATAATATGTGAGAATTGGTCTGATCTAGACAGGCACTTAAAAGTACATGAGACAGTTATAGTATACTCTTTTACCTTTCTGACAAACCATAGGATAAATTAATTTTGATATGTCATAGTTAGAAACATTTGAATGTATCCACAGTTTATGTTGTTTTTTACCTTGTATCTGAACACCGGATAACTGTGTTATTATAAAGAACAAACCTGGTAGTTCTCTGACTTCAGCTACTGTTTAGTATGCATTCACTCACAGTGTTTTGGGTCATTTCCACACTACACTGTCACAGTGCTGTTATTCCACTTTCAACATCCTGTGGAATCCTGGGATTTGCAGTTTAGGGAGGACCCTTTAGAATTCTCGGCCAGAGAGCTCTTTGGCCTCAGTAAACTACAAACTGCAGAATTTCACAGGAAGTTGAAACTGGAAATAATATCACTGTAACAGTGTACTGCAGAAATGGCCTTAGACTATAGAAGTTAACATTATTTTGGCTTGCTTTGCAGAAGAATGCTGCCTGGCATCCTGTTAGTGACATACTGCAGGTGTGTGATCACTGTGGAGAGAGGAATTCAGTATCTTCCTTGTGCAGCCCCATCCCATGGCCATTAATTGGTCAGTGGAAAATGGGGGTCATTGGAGAAGTGTCTGGCTATGTGTCTGTAGCCAGACTCAGAACAATAAAAGTGTCCTACTGCAGATTCTAGAGGTCTTCTGGAGGTTGGTGCTGTTGTCCATCTGGTTACAGGCACACAGCTAGGTCTTTCTCCAACCCCTCCCATCTCAGAATGAAGGTCAGTGTTGTGAGAGGGAGACAGTCATAGTTGTGCCTTGTACATCTCCTGATGCAGGATCCCAGCCTCTTGTGTTGTTTCTGACATCCATATCAGACCATGAATTCCAAGCAAAAACACCTGGGCAAAATACAGGCGACTTCAGCATACTTCTTTGTGGTGATGTCACAGTAGCACAGAACAATAGTGGCTATTTGCCCTTCAGTAAATGCTCTTGTAACCAACTGAACTATGCATGTTAACCTTCCACACGGTTATGCTAGATGACCAACTTGTCTGTTGAACATCTAGATTTACATTAATATTTCAATGTTAATTTTCAGTACAGTCCAGGATCTAGCAGCCCCTTCAGGTGAATTTCTATAGGTCAGAGAAAGTCAAACAAGAAACTCAACCACAAAGAGGAGTAAAGGACTCTGCCACATTTGATAATACAGCAGTGCAGCAGCAGTGAAGTGCAGCAGTGAAGTGACACATCCAGATTTCCATTTAACCAGAACAAAAACAAAACTGAAGCAGATGACCAAGTTTAGTTGACCTGATGGTGAAAAGTTGGCTGAATCCAGTGAGCCATAATCAAGCAGATTTTTAGCTTACCTACTGGTATAGCAGCACCCTGGTATGAGGCCCAAAGATGGTAGATATGCAAGGAAAATGAGGATAAGAATTTATTCATAGCAATGTTCTATAGAGGCTCTAAAAAGCAAGCGAAGAATGTGTGTCAGTGCACAGTAGATATCTAGTATGCAAGTTGACAACAGGAAACAGGCAAATGCTTATTGAGCACTAGGTAAAAGCAGTCTGTAAACTGTAAGATGGGTGTGCAGCTTAAGGTCCTGTCAGCTGTTTGTCTGTCTTCTCTCATCCTTAGCCTGCTGGTGAGACTGATGAGAGGTTTAATCCAAAACTTCTAGAGGATAACAAGTTGCCCAATCTTGCCATAAAAGGCAAATGAAATCCTGCAATGTTTTTAAGACAAGTGTTTTCTTTTTGTAGCACTGGTTGGATCTTTCAAAACCTATTAAGAAGCAAATAAAAAGTAAGTATGATGAATCTGAATCTTGCCTCTTTCATGTTTTCCAATCCAAGTAGAGATTCCAATTGTGGTCTAGTTGCCGTATTCCTATATGTATGGTATTTAAAGTAAGGTAGTTGTGTGTGCAATTGAGCTTTAAGCATTTTAATTCTTCCACTGATAACTCTTCATACAGTGATTTTCCTTGTCATTTTGGATGTGACTAGAAATATATGCCGGGATCCAGCACTGACAGCACAGAAGTAGCAATCAAGAAATATGCTGTAGCTCCCCTCCCTGCAAAAAAAATAATGGAAGAGGAGGATTGGGGGAGGAATTGGTGGTGACAGCAGGGGACTTGCAGAAGCTGGCTGTGCAGCCTTGGGAGGCTGCACATGTCCTCTGGGTTATGCTTCCCTCCTATATAGTAATTGTGCTGGAGGAAAAGGAGTTTGGATAATTGACTGTGGGGAAGAGGTGCTGGTGGGAGAGTTCAGCTCATCTTATCCAAGTGCTTCTTTTGGTGTTAAAATTATATATATCCTTTTAGATATGAACATACCAGATATGTGATGAAACCATTTTGATGTCACTGTTGCATCTGGATTGCTACTCTGTTGCCTTGTTCTCAGACTATGGCATCTTAGTGCATTTTGTGCCAGAATCTTCAGCCCTAATTCAGAACACCTTAGTGCATTGAAATATGAGTATTATTTTAAGTTGATTATTGTACGGCTTCTCATTTTAACTTTTTAAAAAATATTTATTTATATAGGTGAGCCACCATATATGTTTCACTTTCGAATCAAATACTATTCGTCAGAACCAAACAACCTCCATGAGGAATTCACAAGGTAGAAAGTAATTTTAACTTGCAACCCTAATATCTGTAATGGGGATGGCACTGAAAATAAACGTTGGGTTTTGCTATCCTGTTGTTACTTAACAGAGTTGCAATCTTTGCTTAAACAGGGGTTAAATTTGCTGTTACCAGTTTGTTGTTGCTGTTGGAGATCTCACATTCTTAGCAAGATTGGTGCCTGTAATTAAGGCTCTGTTGGACCTTTTTAGGGAAACTTTGTAGAATTATGCAATTGTTACACTATTCCTTTGATTAAGTGATTCTGTCTCCAAAACATCAGGGGCTGACCCTCTTCAACAATGGTTGAGAGAACTTGTCAGAGCAGCTTGTACTCAAATACCATTTCTCTAGATTAATTGTGATACTAGACTCCAATAACTACTTAATGACATTGGAACAGCTGAGTACTCCGTACTGCTAAGAGCTAAGAAGGGCAGCTCATGGATTCCTGTATCTTTTGCACAGCTAGAAGATACTGGTTCATACTGTGCAATAGAGACATATGCAAGGCAACTGATAGCCTGGTTTGTTACAGAATTATAGCTTACTCTGTCTATAATGCAATAAGCAAATGAAGACTTAATTCATTTAAAATAACTGTACACAGCCTTTCAGAGTAGAATCATCTAGGGTTGTCTCAGAATTTTGACAGCAAACTACAGCAACTATTTTTGGCAGGAAAATGGACTGTTTAAATCAAGATTTGGGGTGAGATGGGGGCCACAAAAAGGGACTTGGCGTTACATATATCCATGTTCTGCAAGATTTGCTTTGCTGCAGAGTATTCAGTAATATATGAGCATATATTTAAAATAAAAAAAATTAAAGGTCTTAGGGGATATGATTTTCCGGGTCCACAAAATGTGGAGGGTACGCTTTGGAAGAAAAAAGGAGTGAGGTAGAGGAGGATTGGGGGAGCTTACTTCTGTCTACTTACAGCTGGTTTTTATGTCCTTGAGATGGCTGGGACCACTGGAATGCAGGCTGTACTGATGAAAAGCACACATTTTCCTTTCCCACTTGTCAGATTCCCTCTCCTTTGCCACCCTTGGGCTGTTTCCCCATAGCTCTGTATAGTACAGGGGAGTAAAATTTCAATATGGTAGTAAAGTTTTTAAAAGCTTAGAGTTTTTTCCTTCTACCTTTCCACTAGAGTCATCCTCTACCTGCTACATGAAGCTAAAACTTTGCTAAATAGCTCCCTTTCCATACTGGCTGGAATTCTAAATAGGAAGACTCCCATCAGGATCAAGAAGTATATGACATCTGCTTGTTGTGGATAGATACTTGCATGTATAAAACCCAACTCCCAGCCTTATACTGGAGCCAGAAGCAAATACCAGAATCCCACTGTAGGGCTATACAGATAAGATGTCTCAGTTCCTAATGTCTACCATTGAATTCTGTGGGACAAACTAAACAGACTACAACTTCACTTTACCCACAAATCACCTGGGGAAAGGGACCTTGTGATACATAGTTCTTCTTTCTGTTTGCATCCAGTCTGTCCTATTGATGGGCATTTTACTAGTCAAACTATTTTTTTCTTTTTAGAATGAGACATTGTGCTAATATGCACATCTAGAGTTAAAATTAACTTCATGAATGATCACAGTGGTGTAGAAGAGCCAATCGTATTTCACTTCTTGCAGACAGAGAGCCCTTCCATTGTCAGAATGATGTTACCAATAGAATTCTCATAGGATCCACCATTTGAAAATGATTACTGGGTATTAGAATGCAAATAGGATAAATTTGGTACTTTTATGAAAAAAATCGTATTAGTTGACTTTCTTGCTGCCCAGTGATCCATTTTATTTGTTATTGTCATCATCTGTAGATAATTTTGAATATTTTAATAGTATTTTAGTGTTAGATTATGACACTAGAGATCAGGGTTTGAATCCCTTCATCAGGCATAGAAACCTACTGGGTGATTTTGGGCAAGTAACACTCTCTCAGCCTTAGAGAGCCATGCCACCTCACTGGGAACAAATCTTGCTTTCTTATCTTGCCATGATAGGTTCACCTTAGGGTTGCCATAAATTGGAAACTACTTGAAGGCATACAACAATAGCTGTTGTTGTTGTTTTTACTTGTAAAATGCCATGTTCAGGATGGTACTATGTAAGTAAATGATAATGATCATAGTAATTATTATAATTAGTCCTGCTTTTTATTGTATAAATAACATTGCCAGGGTTAATGTACCATCCATGTAATTAGGTGCCTGAGGAAGATACTTAAACTTTGTATCCTGAATTACACTCTTTCATCGTTTCAAAAGTTAAACATAGCTAAATTATACTGGAGAGGGAGAGTGTGACCAAATTTTTGTATTCCACTAGCCAAGTTCGAGCTACATTAATTGGAATTCCGTAAGTGGTCCTTCCTTCACTTTAGAACACTTCCCAGGAGCAGAATTTTTGGTTATTAATGTTCTTTGGTATAAGTTAAGTGTACCCTGATTTGACTGATGTTGATTTATTATCACAGAAGTACATCATTTTAAAGAGCCAGTGTGGTATAGTGGTTTGAGCATTGGACTTTGATTCTGGAGACCAGGGTTCAGATCCCTACTCAACCATGGAAACCCACTGACTGACACTGGGCAAGTCATACTCTCTCAGCCTCAGAGAAAGGCAGAGGCAAATCCCTTCTGAACAAATCTTATTCTCCCCCCTAAAAAAAAAACCCAAACCCTGTGATAAGTTCACTGTAGGGTCTCCGTAAGTCAGAAACACACAGCAACATCATCATTTTATCTGTATAAATTTTGGCTTGAGGGGATTTGTGTGCCACATTTCTTTGGACTTTACTAAGGGTTATGCTGGTTGCCAGATGCAATGATCTCCTATCACCTTATACTGATGAAACTAGAAAACTGGTAGCCAAAAGTTTGTATAACTAACTTCTTCAACAAACATCTCTGTAAGAAACCTCAAATGGAAGTAATAAGTTCTAATTCTGGACATTCTTTTCAGGAAGATATGGAGCAGCCAGAAGTTATGATATGTGGGGATTTCAAGGCTAAAAACTGCTAAAAATGTTTCTTGATGTGACTTGAAAATTTATGATGGAAACTCTTCAGAAAGTGCTGATCCAGAAGGATAATTTTATTTTAAGAGGCGGGGAGCAGTTAGGAAGTCTGACTGATTTTTCCCCCTTATATATTTACTAGGTACCTGTTTGTATTACAGCTGAGGCAAGATATTCTTTCAGGAAAGTAAGTTCATTATCACTTTTATAATTATTATACCATTTTCAGTCAGAAAATGTTCAAAACAAAGCACATCTATTAAAAACATAAACCAATAAGATTTTGAAAAAAAGTCCAAGACCTTATTATCCAGAAGGCACTCAATGATTTAACAAAGTAGTGGGGAGTTAATTTAAGTTAAGTCAATTAATCAACTTTATTATGATCATAGATCAGACATAACAGGACAAGAGCAGAACACTGTAGAAAATAAAGGTCAAAAAAAGTTAAAAATAGTTGCAAAATACAGAGATTACTATATATATACATAGGTGACACGTCAATAACCACCTTTTGAATCAATACATTCACTAGGGTTAGAGAGAGTTATAATTTAACATGATTGAGAAATATTTAAGCAGCAAACCAGTTTGTTTCTTAAAATACTTTCCTGTACTCAGATTACACTGTACTAAAATGTAGTAGGATTTAAATGTCACTGCTCTGACTGCTGAGATAAGAGAGAACTATATTTGTGCTAATCTTAACAATATATAGTATCAGTTATGTAATAATAAAAAATTATTTTGAACTAAATTTGCACTGAAAAAGTTCTCTATGCTGTTTGGAAATCCATATACAAAATAAGCAAGAACTGATAGAATGGTGGCATGAACCAATACAGCACAATGTTTCTTAAACTGATTATAAGTTTGGTTTTGAAACTTCCACAGTAAAGAGAGGAACAGAGAATGAGATCACTGAATGCTAACAGTCAAGCCATTGCCAGATGCATGTGCTAAATATGTTATAGCTCACTTTTATGGGTACTCAAAGAGCCTGCAATCCTACAAGAAGCATGCAAAAAGAACCAACAGAGAAGATAGCAGAGAACATGCCATATAATACTTCAGCTGATACCATTGCCCACCAGTGGCGCATGTGGCACTGGGTCTTTCAACACTGCTCTTTTGAGAAATGAAATTGACTTTTCCAAGCTGGCACTTTGGAGTTGCATGCAAATCCATCAGCCTGATTGCTGGTTGGGAATGATGTGATTTGCAGTTTAGCATATCTGGGAACTGCCAGATTGGGAAATACAGTCCTAACACTTGGTATTTAAAATTCTGCCCAATTGCATTTTTGCCTCTGAACTACTGCATCCCTTTTTATCTTTCCACTTCCACTCACTCACAGCAGTACATATGCTGTTGACTCACCCCCACCAAACACTGTAGATTGTTTCACAGAAATACCATAGAATATTAAAAAAAAAAAATCCTGTCTAAACACTTCAAAAAAAGCTCTTTAAAATAATGTTGCAAGGTAATTAGTGTTAATTTTTACACCAAAAAGGTAGTGAAGTTCCTTCTTATTACTTTTGTGATGTACGTATGCTAATACTCTCCCCTCCCCATAATTTCATACCAATAATTGTGTTATTCTAAAGGAATGCCCAATTAAAAAACCACACTGCAGCTAGCAGCAAACAACTCTGTGACAACAACACACACAAAAAAAAAGAGCAAAGGAACTCTTTGTCAATTAACCTAGCCATGAAAGATGACAATGCAGAGCCAGGAAAAGATGAAGACATGTACTAAAGAAAATGCTCAAGATGTCAGAAGAAAGACGTGGGCATCTAAACCTCGTAACACAAGTGGGATTAACCCCCTCCCAAAAAAAACTTTTGACAGTTTACAGGGTGGGAAAAAACTTAAAAGATCAGCCCATGAAATTGGGACATGTTGCCATGGTGCTTGTTTGGCAAGTTGGCTTTGTTAAATATGCTTATAATGCTCTTTTTCTAAAACAGGTCTCTGGTGCTACTGGGAAGGGGGCAGTGTTTTCACTGTGGTAAAAGAAAAGGAACATTTAAAAAAATGGAATGATAAGAAAAAAAAATATTCTTAGAAACAAAGAATGTGGGCAGGGGAAGACACAAAAAAAGAGAAGATAAGCAAATTTTGCAACAGAACACACACAAAAAATCCCTGAATGTTAGAAACAAGAAAATTATGAAAAATTTCCAATATTTAAACTAATATTATGAATATGGGAGCTAAAGTTCTAAACATTTAGCAAATCGCATCAGGAGTAAAGCAAGCCAGATCTAATATCAAATCAATAAAGAGGGGGAAATATGTGAACTGCAAACGATTTCAAAAAGTTTTTCATCTGAAAGCAAATAAATTTAACATGTATGAAATGAATTTGCTCAAAGCACAAAATTGCATCAGATGTCACGCCAGAAAATCAGAATTTTCAAGCACCATATCTACAGTACATTTTTTAATTTAATGACATCATGGAGAAAAGATCAAATTTCAGAATCATGGCACATACCTATAATCAAACTTTACATTCACCTCCACACACACATTGAGATTTGAGGAGACATGTATTGGAACAATTTGGTTTGGAGTCTGGTCTGTGACTATGAGAAAGTTATGTGTGTATGGCCATTTCCGCACTAGCCTGTTACAGCACGATGATTCCACTTTCAACATCCTCTGGAATGCATTCCAGAGGAGGTTGAAAGTGGAATCATCGCACTATAACAGGCTAGTGCGGAAATGGCCTGTGTCTGTATGATAGATATGTGCATGAAGTGAAAAATAACAGGATGTTTATTTTCCTGAAAATTTACTATACTGATTTAATGTTATTTGCATTTTAGTTTAGTTTGAGAGAGGTCAGGAAAATGTCAATAAAAGATATTTGGAAGAAAAAGAAAGTGAAAGTAGAGAAATCAATCAGATTCTGTATTGAGAGAGTCAGAGGTAACAAATGTAAATAGCTTTAAATGGAAGTTGAAAAGGTTGAACTGTCAGAGAATAAAAAGTCCAAGCTCCACTTGCTATAAAATCCACTTCCTGCAGTTTAAGATCCACTATTGAATTTCACAAAAATGTGCAAACTTCTGAGATATTCTGATCTTGATTAAAAAAAAGAGAGAGAGAGATTTATTTTGATTTGTTCCTTGTTCTCATCAGTTCTAACGGGGCATATGCAATCTGAAATTATCTCATCACTTCGTACAATAAAATTTCTGTATGTCTGCAAACCATTTTTAACATTCTAGCCATACAGACATTATGACTTCAATATCAAGACAGTCGTTTTAACTTTCTTCCTCTACCCTCAAGATGCTTTTTGTAACATCTTGCCTGATTAAGAGATCTGGAAGAGGAAGTATTATGAATGTTGGAATGTGACCTTTTTAAAATGTTTTTATAAAAGGATTAACCAGACTCATGGAGCACTGTATTCTTGCAAACAAATTCTCATTTAGACTAAGGCATACATTTCCTGCAGACTTTGCTCCAAAGGGGAAAAAAAGTTTTAAACAAATTAGAAGTGTGGTTTCTTTACTTCTGCCAGCAAATTTTGTTGGTGCACAGCAGCAGCAGCAGTGGAGCATAGGTCTCAGAGGTTAGAAATTGGTGCTTAGAACTTTTGATGGTGCCCATCCCTAGTATACTACTGTTGAGCAGTCTTGTGGCCCTAGTTCTTCAATATACGCCATGCAAGTCTTACAGAAATGAGTAGAGATTCTGCTGCTGTATATCTTGGATGATTGCATCCACAATGTATGGACATGCAGCTGATTTCATTCAGTTATTTGTGCATTTTTAACCTGCTCTCTGTGTGAAAAGGCTCCCACAATGGTTTACATATAGTCACTAAAAATAAGTCTCTGACCCCTTTTCCTTTAAACCTTTAACGCAAGCCAACAATACTTATTAAAAAATATTTTAAAACCAAAGATAAAACTGTGATGCAGAACACCACCGTTTTAGCTGCCCATTGGAAGCTCAGAAGAGGTAGCAGCACCCATGTTGCTGTGGCACAAGCATGAGAGAAAAAGATTATGAGGGAAGACAGAAAAAAATAAAACTCGGGGATCAGTTCCTAAACTTATATAGCTCTTATAATGACTACCTGGAACTGAAACAGTTCAGAGCCAGGTGGAATTTCAGCAGAGTGGATGGAATGCCCTTAATTCCAGTCTCTCTCTCTCTTTTCTGTAACATGATGGAAAAGCTGGTATTAGGTGATAGGTGGGAGAGGGAGGCCTGATGGATCAAGTTTTCATCAAAGCTTATAGACTACCTGTGTTTCTCAATTTCACCCCGCCCCTGCTGCAGTCTGTGAGTGTATTCCTATGTTTTCTATAAGTTTTTTTTAAAAAAAAATACCAGTAGTTTTGATTGTTGCAAATTATTTGTTTTTTGAGTATCTTAAAAATCATCTATGACATAGAAACAATGTGAAATATGTAATAAATGAGTAAAATGTGAAGGTCATTCAATGAAGGTGTGAGGAGTACTGTAAGATACTATTCATACTGACCAAAATATTCTGTATCTTTCTTTAAAGATTGAAATGCCCTTATGAAACAGCTGTAGAACTTGCAGCTTTGTGCCTCCAAGGTATGTCTGTCATTAGTTTAGTCTTAAAATGTTGACTGCTCATTTACCTCATCAAGGATTCAGAGTTTTCAAGATCACTGGAATTGTTGCAAACTCATACACAGAACAGTATGTGCATGGGGTGGGATAATGCCAGCAAGCATGACTCTTTTGATCCAAAGAACTTGCCTTAAGAGGAACAAATAGTAAAGCCTGTAGTTCTGGTCTTTGTAGAGAGAGAAAGTGATACTTTTGCTGTGTCTGCCTGTGTCTGATCAGAACCTGACGTCTGCATAAGTATTTGCATTCAGCCTTCCTTCCATATTGGTTGCTTATAGTGAGCTAATGGAACTAATACGTCTATTTGGACAACATGGTCATACTGTTTTTCTTATAAATTTTAAGTCTCAGTCCAGATTAACGTTATTGGCAGTGTCTGTATGAAATACAGTTTATACAAATGTAGCAGATGGCCTGGTTCCAGCATTCTGGTTCAATGGAAGTATTATACTTAATCTAGAATTTGTTGTCTCAACTCTGAATATTGCTTATGCTTTCTTTTTCCATAAGAAAAAAGAATTTATAATCTCTTTCTTAGAAGAGTGTAGATTATTTCTTCTATCCAGACTTTTTATTAGAAAAATAATTACAACAATAGGCTTTAGAAGCAAGAAGCAGCACAAATTCTGCAGTTCCTGTTAGGAAGAAAAGTTAATACCTCTGTCAAGAAAGGAAAATGAATTCTCTGTTTAGATGAAAGCAGCTATTTGAATATTTTTCAAATAGTTATTGATGAGAAACCATGGAATGATGAGATCACAGAAAGTTGGGTGAAATAAGGGCCACTTTATTTGACTTAACCTATTTAAGGTGTGTTGGCCTGGAAATGGAGTGAGAGTGGGGAGCAACTTGATGTGGGTCCAACTGAGGCCAGGTGTATCCTCTTGATCACCTTTTCAGGCTTCCGTAGGGCAAAACATCTCAGCCCCAAGGGCAATCCAAATACTTTGATTGCTCCCCAACCGGATATTACTGGAAAGTAATCTAGGGGACTCCTACTCAAACCACAGAACTTTACAAGTCAGAGCCTGAATCCCAGGTTAGCCTCAAGGATAGCCTCCTTCCCCACCCCTTGGGGAACAAGACCTTAAAGAAGAAATTTCAGAGCCCTATCCTACACAAAAAGGGTGCCTAAGGTGTACACCAAAGTCTTATATTCTCCCCCTGCTACTTGCCATGGACAAGGGACAAGCATCTGTTTAGTCTCTTTCCCACTGCAGGCTGACCAGCACGGTTCTCACCACCTGTTGCAACTCCCCCAGGAACAACACATTGCCCTCTTCCAACAAATGAACATCATCAGTCCAGTAGAGTTCTGGCTGCCAGAACACTATACTAGGGTGTGGGAGGAAGCGGCCTACCTCCTGTCCAGGGCATTACAAATTTCCCTACATGCCTTTCTGTGGGCATTATCAGTGTGTTTCAGATTACCATCCCCCTCCAAACTTGGTGGGGGGGAGTAAAATAGCAGGGGGGGGAAATAAGGGAAACTCCAGGCCAATAACTTTCTACAATTTTAAAGTCAATCAAGGCCTGTAAAATTAGGGCCTTGGCTTTCAGCAAGCCCAAGTAATTCCCACCAAGTTGAATGAGTACGGTGAGCCCTCCTTATTTGTGGGTTTCACTTTTGCAGATTTGATTATTCACAGATTATTTGCTGTCACCTCTGCTGTCTCCCTATACCATTTTTAATAGGGACTGCGAGCCTCGTGAGACCGAGAAACTGCAAACAAGGCTTATAAGTCCCTATTAAAAATGGTGCGGGGCAGCAGTGGAGGTGGAAGTAAGCCCCCCCAGCCACCCACTTCTGCCTTGTGAAGGAACTCTGATGCCTCAAAGGAATCCATGGTGGGTTGAATATGGTGATCATACATTTTTGTGTGTTAAATATGGTTTGGGAGAGCCTAGAGCTATTCACGATTTTTCCACTTTCACAGGGATCCTGTGCCCTTAACCCTAGGAAATGTGAAGGGATGACTGTAAAACATGAGGAGGAAGCCCAGCATGCTCTTCAACTAGAAGAGACAACAAACTGTTTCTCTGAAGGCCTCTTCTCCCAAGCCATTCCACAATGGCTAAGTTGTTCAACCCCAACTGAGCCCTAAAATGGCAACTTTGGGCCTGGTGCACCACCCAGTAAATCATATTATGGCCATAGATCAGGACCCATCATCTTGCCATACAGCTGCAAAGATCTAAAGAGGGCATGTGAAGGGGCAAGGAGGCCTTTAAATAGCATCTGGCTCTGCTCCCATCATGTGCAGCTTTATGAGGTCCAGCACCAGATGCAAACCACCCTGGTCTCTTCCATGGAGGGCATCAAAATCCTGCCATCTCCCACATGGATCCACATACATATTATATTTTAGAAATGTTCTAGTCATGGGTTCAAAGAACATCTGAGTGGACTGTGCATTCAGCAACTATGTTCATATTGACTGCCTACATGTGAACCAGCTTTCATAAACAGAGGTCTCCCACTATCCACACCTCCCATTCAGGATTGATGAATGGGAAAAGCAACAATCAGCCAGATTGTGATTCTGGATGAGCATACAGATCAGGCTTATATTATAGAAATCATGCTGATGCTTGCAGGGAGGGATCAGTCTCTCCCACCATTGACACCATGGGTTTTCTGGATATCAATGAGGTGGTGCTGTAGTGCTTTATTGTGATTCCTCCCCCTCACCACATCATCAAGTATGAGAGCATGCCTAGGAAAAGGGATTCATTTTGGTATGCTGCCTATTCCACTGGAGACCATACATCCTCATATGAGGCTTTCTGGGTTTGGGGAGAGGCCCTTCTTGGTTCCAGTATTCTGGCAGGCATGCTTGCTTGATATGAGGCTTGGTTGAAATGAGAGGTCCTTCTGGTTGGTTGCTCCCAGTTTTTGGACATCTCTTCTAAGGAGAGCCAGTGTGGCTCTCTCCCTGTTTTTCTTCTACTTCCAAGCTAAGATTTTTCCAAGTAGTTTTACGGCAACTGACTGCTAATGGGGAAGGGGCTCTTAATGTGAGGAGTTGTACTTTTATTTTCTCCTGCTGTGCTTTTAAATTATTTTAGAATTGTTTTTAACCCGCTTGTTTTTAACATATTATCTATTTCTCATGCTATATTTTTAGTTGTTTCTGCCTTTTAAATCATATTATGAGCCAACTTGCATCCCAATGTTGGTGGAAGGGTTGGTTATTAAATAAATATTTTATTTATCTGTGTGCAGTGTGTCAACACGCGTACAGATCCCAGTCATGCATGTTAATGTGCAAACAGTAAGAAAGTGTGACCACTGGCATACCTGCTGCAGGGAGTACAGCCACTTGGAATGGCTTTTCTTCCAAAGGATAACTTTGACCATTTCTGCACTAGACTGTTATAGTGCTATTATTCCACTTTCAACATCCCATGAAATCCTGGGGTTTGCAGTTTAAAGAGGGGCCTTTGAGGAAGTTGAAAGTGGAATAATAGCAGTATGGCAGTCTAGTGCGGAAAAGGCCTTTGTTACAAGCACAGGGACACATGTAAAAAAAAAAATCCCCTTAAAAAGCCATAGGATTAATTGGAACAAACTTTAGTCCTGAAGTATTCTAATAAAGAAGAGGGCTACAAGTGTAAATTTCTCTATGGAGCAACATGTCTGCATCTTCATCTTCTCCACTGGTTAGTCTGATCTTACTCTGAATTTGTTTAGGTTAGCAAACCTTAAATGGTGCTAGTATATTCTAGAAACATCATCCTTGGGCCACTGTTTTAAAAATATAATAATGGCTATGATTATATTCTGTTAGCTTGATTTTTATTTGGAACTTCCAACTTTTGCAGCGGAGCTTGGTGACTGTGAACTTCCTGAACACAATCCAGAACTTGTGTCAGAATTCAGATTTACTCGTAACCAAACTGAAGCAATGGAATTTGAAATTTTTCATAAGTGGAAAGAGTTCAGGTATAGTAACTTTATGGAATCATGTCTTCATTGAGATGGAAGGTGAGAGGTGCACAACAATTCAGCATATATGATCAAGAAACTGAGCTTTTTAAAAAAGTGAGAACAAAAAAATTCTGTGTTTACATTTGCAAAATGATCACTAAGAATTAAGAAAAGGAAAACAGAAATATTCTAGATTAAACTAGATTTTTCCTCTTTTATTCTCATAGGGGAAAAAGCCCTGCCCAGGCAGAAATGTGCTACTTGAACAAAGCGAAGTGGTTAGAAATGTATGGGGTAGACATGCATGTAGTTAAGGTAAGGCATTCTTTCTACAATTTATTTCTACAGAGAATGGAAAAGGTGATCACAGAATGTGAGCATTTCTTCACTAAATGCATCATGTTTTACCCTACTTCACTTTCTGTTCTAAGTTTTCTGAAGATAACTTTGCGTTTAATACACAATTATCTACTTGTAGGGAAGAGATGGTTGCGAATATGCTCTCGGATTAACACCAACTGGTATCTTGATCTTTGAAGGAGCAAACAAAATAGGCTTATTTTTTTGGTGAGTCATGTCTGCTTACACTTACTCAAGGTTTTAGTAACTTTCATCCCTCTTATTCTGAGCAGTTGTTTTCTGGCTGTATGTCAGTAAGAATATATTTTACATTTAGAGAACACTTCATTGGTTCAGAACACATAATATAGTTTATTTATGTTTAATATTTATACCCTTGCTTTGTTTCAATTTGAAATACCCTGGACAGCTTATGTAACTCATAAAAACAAAAGAATATGTGTGGTAGAAGGTTGAAGTGAACAAACAAAAATGAATGAAATCTAAGTGAAGTAGAATTGAATATTGGTTAAGGCAAAGGCCTGCATATGTTTTTATACAAATTTTCATCTGTTGACAGAACAGGAGCAATGAAGCATCCAGATTTCCAGGTCAGGGAGTTCCACATTCTCAGTTCAGCCACATCAGGAGAGCAGACTCTTATATGGGCCATCAGTGATAACTCAAATGAAGGCAGTATCTTCAACAGGGCATCCAAGTTACCCCACTGCACAGGAAAGATGGGCAGGGGGATATTCCTTTAGTTATTCTGATTCTTATCTGTTTAGATGGTGACTAGCACTTTGAAATGAATTTAGAAACAGATGGGAAGATAGAGAAACTGATAGAAGAATGTATAATAGTACATGTAATATTTCAGACTACATGTAGAATTTTAGGAGCTGCACTTTGTACCAGTTGAAATTTCCAGACATTTTTTCCATTATCACCACTGCTATTTATTCTTGTATTGGAAGTCTTATTGAGAAATATCAGAGACAGGAAACATTTGCAAGGAGTCAAAATTGGCAAAGAAGAGTACAAAATTAAGACACTTGCCGATGATGTTGTGATTTTCTTGGAAGATCTAATTTCTAAGATAGACTCCCTCCTTGGAACACTTAACAAATTTGGAGGTTGCAGGGCTTAAATCTAACAAACTTAAAACACAGATTTTGACTAAGAATATCTCTTGAAAAGAAAAAGAAGCTCTTGAAAAGAAATCAGGACCAACTTGTACTAACAAGGTTAAATATTTAGGCATTGACTTGTCAGCTAATAACAATTGTTTGTTTCAAAATAACTATGTGAAAACATGGAAAACAATTAAAAAAAATTAGAGATATGGCAATCATTAAATATTTTCCTATTAGGTAGAATCTCAGTTATTAAAATGAGGGTGCTGCCAAAGATCCTATATCTGTTCCAAACAATCCCTGTCATGATAAACAAATCTTGGTTTATACAATGTAAAAGAGACCTAACTGACAAGGGAAGAAACCAGGAATAAACTTTAAACCCATGACTGATAATAGAAATAGTGGGGGATTTGGCATCCCAGATCTAAATTTGTATTATGATGTGGCTTGTCTTGTTTGATTAAAACCATGGATTTTGTTAAATAACCCTCATTTGTTATCACTAGAGAGGCATGACCTACATTTTGGATGGCATGCCTTTCTATGTTGTAACAAGGCCAAAGCTCAGAAATCATTTACACATTGAAATTGAAATCATTTACAAATCATATGATACGTAAGACCTTATATAAGGCATGGGAAAAATACCAGCTGCTGATATGTAACAAAATACCTGCTTGGTTCTCCCCATTAGAAGCGCTTTCTATTAAAGCGCTGTGAAGTCAGGGTATTTGGGCAACTTATCAAAAGCTTTTGACACAACAAGGGAATGTATGTCAGTTAAAAGACAGGCAGCAATTACTCGAAGAAGGATATAACACACAATGGTTCCCTTATCTTCAAATAGCAACAAAGTTTAAGGCAGACATGAACTCTAAAGGTGTGGATATACAAACTTCAGATTTTGAAAGACTTCTATGTAGAGCATCTGTTGTCTAGTCTCTATAAATTCCTTCTAAATCTCAATTTGGTGGAAGAAATAGTGAAAGAATGCATGATAAAATGGGCGCAGGACTTGACCCATAATACCTCTTTGGAAGACTGGGGGAAATTATGGTCATATAACCAAAAATATACAAGGTCATACGATCTTCAGGAGAACTGGCTAAAAATGATGTACAGGTGGTACCTCTCACCAGACAGAATTGCCAAGATGTATAAAGGGTCCAACAATCAATGCTGGAAATGTGGGAAGGTAGTAAGTACTTTCTACCACATGTGGTGGGAATGCAACTGTGCTAAAAGATTTTGGTATATGGTAAGGTCTAAAATTCAAAAGACATTACAGACGAAAATCAATTTAAATCCAGAAGTATTCTTATTAGGTCTTTTGAAAATTGACAATAAGCAATATAACAAGATCGGAAGACTATTCTGGCATATGGTTACTGCGGCCAGAATAGTCTTTGCAAAGTATTGGCGGGCTGGTTGCATTCCCACCGAACAAGAATGGATTGGTAAATTAATTGATATTGCCGAAATGGATAAATTAACTTATATATTGGATGGGAAAGGGAATAATAAGTTCTGTTAAGATTGGGAACCAATTAAACGTTATCTCCAAACCAAAATTGGAAATACTACCATAACTGGATTTGACAACTGAATATCCAAACTGTATAGTCTTAATTGGGACAGATTGGAATTAAATAAATCAACTTATAATTACTGTTCCCATTCCCAGAAAGATTAATTGGATGAGGATACATACTTGAGTGTGTATACATGTATGTGTGTATTCATATATTGAGATTGTAAGTAAAAATATTTACATAGAATTACAATACTAAGATCTCTCCCTTCTCTAATTCAAAACTAGCTACAGCAATATCAAATAACCTTAAGAAGTAGAGAAGAGAACATGACCCGTACAGTAAAATTTGTACTGTGGGTAATGATTCAGGAATGTAAAAAGGAATGAGAAATGAAGATTAATTTCTAAAAGTATTGTTATTTCAGAAATAGAATAACTCTTTATGTTACTAGCATACTTAATCTTTATAACTACACCATTCCTTTTTCGAACTAAAGAAGGCAGATATGATACAATATTGTAAAAAATCCTGTGACCTTTTTGTATGGGGAAGTGCATACCCTCTTTCTTTTCTTCTTCTTTCATTTCTAATTTGGGACAGTTTAATTATTTTATTAAACTATATATGGAATCATAACTATCTTGAATTCAACTCTATATTTCTTCTATGTATTCTATTCTTAGCAATCTTTCATGTTTTCAAAATCAATATATATATGTACAACTGTAAACTTGGATCTTTTTTGTTTTGTTTTGTTTTTTGTTCAGTTACTGTTTGGACTATATATCTGTATTTAATCAAAAAAAGAAAAAAAGAAAAGAAATTTCCAAACATTTTTCAGTGACGGTGTGATATAGATCGTATCACAGAAACCCAATCTAGATGTAATTGATATATATTTATATATATGACTGTATATTCTCTATACCCTATACTCTCTATACTACCTTGAATGGTAGTCCAGTATCACTAACCAGGTGGGGCAGATAAGTGGTTCCCAAATTTGACTCCTCAGTTGTGGGTTACAGCTCCCGTTATCTCTAGCCAACATGACCTATGACCAGAGATCGTTGGTAAAGGTGTGACAGACTAGGGGAAAAAAAACAGAAAAATGGGAGAGGGAGGTTTCTCCCAAAGCATTTTTCCAGAAAAAAAAAATGAATTGTGGAATATTTTCTTTTAGTATGATAGTTAAAATATTTAAGATACACTGCTGCTATATTTACTCATCCCTTATTACTTTGAAAAGTCATGTAGAAGTTAAACCAGTAAGTAAGACAATGTACAGTATTTTATATCATAGTGACTTCTGCTTTTCATTGTCTTTTCTTTTTATGGGAATGAATGAGTGCTTTATGTCTCCTTGGCACAATGGAGGACAAGAGGAGACAAAATTTTCTTTTCTTTTTCTTTTTTTACTAATGTTGACAGTTTATTCTGTTTTGACCGAGGGGTTGTTTGTTTGCTGCCTGCTCCTCATAATTTGGCAAAAGCAAAGAGACTCCTTATGAAGTCTTACAGTCCAGGACTTTTCATTTGTAACAAAAATACAATTTTAAAAAGTCAATTCAGTTTGTAAGTATCTTCTGAAAAAAATGTACTTTTACTATGTCAAACATAATACTTCTGCGAAAGCCAAGTTGCATGTACTGCATTTTATGCTCATAGAGTAACAAACTGACTTTCAAATTGTAAAAGGTGCTAACCACTGCATTTTTTTATTTTTTTGTGAAAATTTCCATTTTTTCCCAAAAGAGTGTTTTTTCTCAGGAAAAAAAAAATTATCACCACCACCCTGCTTTTTCCCCCCGTGGCTTCAAAATGTCTGGAAATTTTATTTCAATACTTGTTGGTCAACAAGATCTGGGTTACAAGTTTGGGAATTAAGTAGGGATGGAAGTATCTGGTTTGTAACTGGTAAATCTCACTTGCTTAAACCCACATAGTTCGTCGCTGTGATAAAATGTGAAGGACTTTCATCATTCATAGAATTATCTTTTAGCTATGCTACCCAACAAAATAATAGTACACAATTTTTCAGTGTTGGAGATCCTTGATAAATCAGAAAAACTGGAAAAAATTGAGAAAAAGATGTAAAGCAGTGAAGAAATGCACTGCTAAAACAGTCAACAAGTTGTGAATGCTTGGGGGTCATATTTTATTTCTCTTATGTATCAACATGTTTTTAATTTTCTATTTTCCATGTGCCTAGGCCTAAAATCACTAAAATGGACTTCAAAAAGAGCAAACTGACGCTTGTGGTGGTAGAAGATGATGAACAGGTAACCTTTTCTTGTTACTTTGAGCTAGATCTGGAATTGTCCAGGATGTCATGAGTTTATCAGGTTTTGGCAGTACATGGCACATTTTCTGTTCAGGTTGTCCATCTACATGCTGATTATAATTTGATTGTATGTGTTAGACATTAATAAGAAGGTGTTTTTTTTGTTTGTTTGTTTGTTTTTGTCTTCTAGGGGAGAGAGCAAGAGCATACTTTTGTTTTCAGATTAGACAATGCCAAAACATGCAAGCACCTCTGGAAATGTGCAGTAGAACATCATGCCTTCTTCCGGCTACGAACAACTGCTAACAGTAAATCTAGCCGATCAGATTTTATCAGACTGGGATCCCGCTTCCGATTCAGGTACTTTTAATAGTATCTTGCAAATAGTATCTTGCAAATCTTTCCACAAAAACTAACCAGCCAACAAAAATTTTGCCTAATTTGTTAGTTATTATACTATACTGAAGACTAGGGAGGGGGTGCTTTCTTGCCAATTATGAAAGCTTTCCAGTTTTGAAGAGTTCTTTCTTTCAATAACTGTCCAGATAAGTGCCTTTTTATTTAGAAGTATTATGTTATGATAGATGAAAATGGAGTCCCCTCTCTTCTGGTGTCAGTCAGTCAAAGCTGATGGACTTTTGAGAAGGCAGGGTTGGAGTTAAGGGGGAAGTTAAAGTAGGGAAATAGTTGCTCTATTAAGAAGCAAAGTGGGCCAGCTGAAAGGTTAGTAGCCGAGAGAGCTGAAACTTCAAGGAAAGATTGCATCTGACAAAAGAGTGACGCAGAATTTACCTGAAAATGTTATATGTTTGGAAGGTCTTGTAATAGTGGCCCTTTTCGCATGCTTTTTTTTTTTGTGCGAGCGCCCCTTGAGCGTCACACAAATGGGAGTGTCGCTCCATATGGCGCACTCCCACTCGCGCAACGCTCACGAGGCTAAAGCGGGGTGTGCGCACATTTTTTGATTTTCGGCTTTAAGCCAAAAATACTGCGCGCTTGCGCAATGCTTGTGGCGCCCTCGTGCACTTACCTGTGTGCGGTGTGTCGGCAAGCCGGCCCGGTCGTGCTTCCTTCCCCCCGCACAGCCTACAGCTCCCAGACTGTGCTGCGGAAAGAAGGGGCGGGGCGCGAGTGCCATGGTCGCACTACAAGGAAGGCGATGCGGGAGGCAAAAAGAGCTGTCATGAGCAGCTCGCGCGAGTGCCGCTCCCTACTGCCACAACGAGGTAAGGTGCGAAAAGGGCCAGTGTTTTTTTTTCTTTCTTTCCTTTTTTTTCTTTCCTTTCCTACTACTCTTCAGCACAGAGGACATAATAGATCTTGACCTATACATGGACATGGGGGTGTACATGCTTTATATTTTGCAGTTACCTTATTACTCTCTGATGGTGGGTTGGGATGAAGGATGAAGGTGGAATGAATTGCTCCAAAGTAAGAAAGGTGCAAACTGGGGGACTGTTGCATTGGCATTAAGTAGATCTGTTGTCCATCACTTTCCTTTCATGAATGAAAATTCTAATGCCCATGTTTGAAAGACTGCACGTTTGGGTGGGGAAAGCCTGTTAGTTTGGGGCATACTGGTAGGAAAGTTACATAGAGGGAAAGTCACATACAGGTGGGGCATACAGGTGGGAAATTTGTACTAAGTTACAGATTGCCACCAGTTTTTACTTAAAAAACAAAACAAAACTCTCCTCCTTGAGCAATAAGTTGAGTTACATTGCTGGAGAGATCAGCATGGATTAAGCCAGGGCCACAACAGTTACACATGAAGAGCCAGTTCCTATTTTTATAATAATAGTTGCATGGACTGGATCAGACATTTGGAGTGATGGTGACATGAAGTTAATTTAGCCTGCAATTATATATCAACATATTTGGGAGAAAAGGACATTGAACTCAATAAGATTCACTTCTGCGTGGATGTATATGGGATTTCTTGATATATTTGTAATTTTAGTGACTCTTTTTTTTAAGTGGCCGAACAGAATACCAAGCAACGCACGGATCCAGATTACGCAGGACCAGTACGTTTGAAAGGCGGCCTAGCAAGAGATACCCATCCAGAAGGCATTCAACTTTCAAAGGTTAGAATTCACAGCTATCTCATTTCTTATGTCATTTTATATGGCATATTTCTATGCCATTTTTAGTAAGCAAATTCTTAACTGAAATTACAGTTTATTTCCACTGTTTCTTTTTATACCACTTGTCATATATGCCACATCTCAGAAGCACTTAATTTTGTTTCCAGGGACAGCAGAATATTTTTTTTTCATACAGTGTTCACCAATTTGAAAACACAGCAACTCAGAAGCAGTAATCTGTGTCTTCAGTATGAGGATGGGTCATTGCTTGAGAGGAAATACAAAGGGTCAGAGGGAGAAAATGAAGAACTTGGGGAAGATAAATTTTTCCTACTTTTCTCCAGCCCTGTTGTTGTGTTCCAAAAATGTTGAAAAATTATGTTACTTTATAATGATGAAGCAAATGTTTTACGACAAGGGCTTTTACTTCCTCCAGAATGATTTCTAAAAACACAGGACTGTGTTAGAATTGAACTTTAAAACATGGCAGCACTCTTCAATATTTGGCCCAGGAGCACAGTCTGAAATTCTGCCAAATGTATTCCTCCTGCATCTTTGTGTCAGGGCCTCCATGTGTACAGCAATTTGCTTATTACCCATTATTATTTCTTGTGCAACATATGAAAGGAGCTAATCTGTGTATGGATATACACCAAATCTACAAAGAAACAGGCATGTGAACGGATAACAAAGCTGTCTCAGCATGAGCAAATATTTATATACTGTAGCTCTGAAAAAAAAAAGGGCTTGAAAATGATAAAAATGAAGAAGCAAAGGAATCAGAAATTGTTGATAGCTGAAAATATGAGTCTAAGTAGGGTTTAATGAAATAAAATAAGTATTCAGGGAGTCTTCGTCCTCCCCTTTTTTTTCTTAGCTGTTTCTGAAAAGAAGTGCTACCTTCTTGAAAAGAAGTGCTATCTTGATTGCACTGAGGAGCCCAAACTAATAGGAATTACTTTCATGTTGATGTTTTATTGTCTTCTACTTTGACCTTCTGCCTTTTTCTTATAAACATGCAAAAATTAAGAAATGATGGATTTCTTAGAGTTCAGCAATATGTTATTCCATTTGTCCTGAAACTAGATCACATTTTAAAAGTAAATTCAGTTAGCAAATTCATATTTATTTGTAAGCAAACCAAACTATATGAAGGATATCGATGAGCCTATTTGGAAGAAGTTGTGGCTGGGAAAAATACATGGTATACGGCTTTAACCTGTTTATTTATTGTCGTTGGAGCTGGAACAAGGAAATGAATGTTCAAACAGAAACTGAGAGATAAGAGACCTGCAAGAATTATGTGAAGCAGTCCAGGAGCCTTTCTCTGTGTATAGCAGGGCCCAGCCTGACCAGTTTTTCATAATGGGTCACCTTACTTGAGCTTTCTTTGGGCCCCAAAGAAAAGAAAAGATTTTCTCTAACATGACTCAGGGTTTTTTTTGCATATGAAATATCTTGATGTTAAATAGAACAGAATTCTAGGACAGGATAGTTGTTGCCCTGCAACAATGGCAAGGTCAACATGGCCAGCCACCTTCTTTTTAAGTGTTGTTTTTTTAAAAAAATCAGAGTGTCTAGAGAATTGTTAGTTTATTTTATTATCAGATTATTCCCAGGATACTCTCACTTAGTATTTCAGTACCAGAAACCAATAGTGTGATTACCATGCTAATAGCAATTTATTAAATAATAACCGTAATGTTAACAATTTTATTTATCTGTAGTTCTTTTTATTTTATTGCTTGTCATACTTGTCATACTTTTTATTTTGTCATCCTTTTAATACTCTTAATTTGTCATACTTTTTAATTTTTAATTTGTAAGTCACCATGAACTCTAGCTTTGGTGAAAAGGCAGGGTATAAATAAATGGGAGGGAATGGAACTGCTAAGACTCACAGTATTATTTTTGTGTTCAATTCATCACAATATCTATCCATCTATTAAAAACATGACTTTAGATCTGTAAAGAATGTTAAATATTTAGCAGTTTGTATTTTTCAATTTTTTCATACAATATCTGTATATTTTTTATCTGTGGGAGAAAAATAGGATGTAGACTATTTTTGTCCACGGGTTAAACAATTCCAGAAATGTTGTAATCTCTACCTCTCAGGATTCCCCAATTTCTTTTAGGCTTGGTATGTTATAGGCCCTTAATGGCTGCCATTAAAGCTTATCCATTCTCTAAAATGGCTGCCATAATGGACATAGTCATTCAGAAAACACTCATTTCCCAGAAGTCAAATAGGTGGAATCTTGAGTTCCAAAACACAAAACCACTTTTTAAAAACCACAGTTCTCTGTTCTGACATCTTAACAGAATGCACAGGCTAAGAGATCAGTATCATATTCCCTTTCCTATGCATTTTGCTTCCATGCTGAGAACTCACACAGTGGCAAAATGCATAGCAAAGGGGGTTGATATTTGCCAGCATATAAGATGCACCCCATTTTTAAATGTTGTTTTTCAGGGAAAAAGAGCATCTTAATCACTGGCAAATATGATATTTTGGCTAAGAAAGTAAGTACAAGGCATGGGTGGAATCTGAGCCCAAATGGAAAGTCAAATGGTTATCCTGAAAGATAATAATAATAATAATAATAATAATAATAATAATAATAATAATAATAATAGTAGTAATAATAATAATAATAATAATAATAATAATAATAATAATAATAATATAATAGATGATTTATAATGCCTTTTACATCAAACAACCTCCCGCCAAATCTAAGAATTGATGTTCTCTAATTCTCTGTGACTCAGTTTAATTTTTCCCACCTGGGATGTTTAATGGTTTGGAAAATATGAACATGACCACACATGTCAGATTTCCTGTGTAGGTAATTTTTGTAGACCAAGGCAATTTAAAGAGAAAAAAAGTGGCTTCACATCATATCTCCAAAAGGTGGACCCTAAGCACCATTGCATTTGCCATTTCACACCATGATCTCATGGGGTTTTATTTTATCCCTCTTTTTAAAGTAATTGAAGTATGCTTTATATTGAGTACTCATTTTTTGCACCTGAGGTGGGATTTCAGGAGTAATTAGCTATGGATGCAACATCCTTCTCTGTACCATATGAATAAAAAAGTGGGGAGGAGAGGTTTTGTAATCCTCTGCGACAGGTGACTCCATTGTCAGTGGAGCAGTAAATCCTGTAGGGAAAAATATTCCTAACATATGTGAAGCACCTTTAACAGCTCCTTTAAAGTCTGGACTGAAATCCAAAGTAGATTCACTGTCCAATAACATTGGAGCCACCAGATGCTGGTGCTTGTGCATGAAAATTGTTCACATGTTTCAGATTTCCCCACGCCACTGGTCCCTTATTTATTCACCCTGGGGCAGTGTTAACCTATACATAGAGTTTGCTGTTTATTTGTATCATTTAACTTTGCTTTTCTGTTTCTTCTCTTAAGCAAGCAATGCTCTCAAACCACCACAGCACTGGTAAGTGTTACTTAGTCTCTGCACTTATTCTTTCATTTGGCATCTGTTATCCAAGATTTTGAGATAGTTATCTGCTATAAGAGTATGTATCTGAATCAAGTTCTAGATCATAGTCCAGATGTGTCACTTTATTCTTTAATGTATGAGCATTTGGTGAGAAACAGAAAAGGCAGAGGGAATATAGATGCAGAAAAATATTATAGAGCTGATGCTGAGTAGGGATGGAAATAATATTTGAAAATATTCAAAACAGGGTCTAAAAACATATTTTTGTTTGTTGGGAAATCCTGATGAGGAGAATGGTTGACAGGTAAGAATATTTGGAGTTCTGCACTTATTCTGTGTGAAAAATACATGTGAAATGTTTAAGAAAATGCTATTTTCTGTGCAAAAACAATAGTAAGCAGCATTTCTGTGTACAAAACAGCATTTTCTACACAAAACTATTGTTTTCTGCACTGAAAATGCTGTTTTCTGAGCAAGAAAAGCACCCAATATGTTGTATAAGTCTCAAGCTGCAAATAGTCTCTGAAAACTGCCCACTTTTCAACAGCTTTCTTGCTAAGGAAAGAAAAAAAATGTAAAATGATTAGTTATGGCCTGTGAGAACAAAATGTAGGAAGTTTTACTTCCCTAGTATTAGAAGTGGCACTTCACGCGTATTGCCACAGAGGGCTCCTGGAGACATTCAAAATTTTGAAAGTTCAATCAATGCTTCCCTAGTTCTTTTTCCTGTTCCTCCTTCCTGAGATATTGGGGAGAGAGAGGATAAGTAACGACACACTTTTCCTTTTCCATGGATTATGGATTAGACCAGTGGTTCTCAACCTGTGGGTCGTGACCCCTTTGGGGGTCAAACGACCCTTTCACAGGGGTCGCCTAAGACCATCGGAAAATACGTATTTCCAATGGTCTTAGGCTCCATTCCCTCCTCAGTGGTGGTGCGCAAGCGTGAGCCACGCACTCGCATCCTCCTGCCCCCTGTTCAGAAGGGACTGATGGGCCGGCTTGGGGGGGCAGCGGCAGCACAGGGGGCAGGCCCCTCCTCGCCATGGCCCCTGCCCCACTTGCCATGGAGGGGGGCACTGCGGAAGGGCTGGGGGGCCGCAAGGTGGCCCTTTTCTGGGGGCAAGCTGCGCCCGGCACAAAAGACAAAGGCGCTGGGATTCCCCCCACCCCCCGGGCAGGGTTGACACTTTGGAAACTTTTCCCACACTGCTCCCCCCCACAGCGGAAACGAGAGCGAAGCAGAGCCCGGAGGGGGGTTCTCAGAGTTTTTTCCCGGGGAAGATGCGCAGCTCCTCTTCCCTCCCTGCCCGCCCCCCAATCCTGACCAGCGAGGCGGCCTTTGCCAGGGGGGGAGGCATTGTAAATAATAAATGAATAATTTTATGGTTGGGGGTCACCACAACATGAGGAACTGTATTAAAGGGTTGCGGCATTAGGAAGGTTGAGAACCACTGGATTAGACCAACCCAAAAGGCCAGACAACAACATTTGGCCAAGCTTTTGAGATACCCATTTCTGTTCATCAAAGAAGATGTTACAGAAGGCAAGTTTGGGAGCAGTAGCATAGAGGAAAGGGAGAAAAAACGACTTAATTTTGAAGTTGTGTCTGCTTGGTTTCAGTTTTAAGTTAAAATGGGGGAGAAGGCATCTTAGAGGTCTTCAGACATTCAAATGAAGCTATAGCAGTCTTTGAAGTATCTATCATTACTTGTGGAAAGAGCTTTGACTTGAGTTGATTGAAATGAGTGCTTCCTAGCCACTGGGTCAGTTACTGAGGCATTATGGAATGTTTATGAATGTTCCAGCTGCCTCAGAATGATTAAAAAACACATTACATAAGGTTTATGAACAGATGGCTGTTGGAAGAGTGAGGGAATATTATTATGTTGGTTAGCTGTGAAAGTATGAGTATTGCATGCAAACGGTGCAAAGGGGGGAGTGTGTTGAAAGACTGAAAGGAATAAATGGATGTGGTGCATGTATAAAAACAGAAATCTCCCTGACCTGTAGCCTCTTGAGCTTCCTAATGACTGTACTTCTTAGAACATAATCCACATTTCTTGCTGAAGTTATCAGAATCAAATGGAAGGGAAATGTTAGTTTTCCATTGAAGATGTTGCCTGTTGGCAATACTTTTCTTGTCTAGTTTTGCTCCATCAAAAGACAAGGTTCTGATGTATCTTTTGAAGCTGTGGAAGAAAAAATACCTTATCTCTCTCTTTTTTCTGTTTTAGTGCTAAAAACAACCCAGAAGTTCATAACTATCAGGTAAGGAAAATACCAAATTGTTTTTGTACCTCACTAATGTGCACTGATAGTGTCATGATCAAAGCAAATCACTTGACCATCTTTTCTTACCATTAGAGTGTGTGTGTGTGTGTGTGTGTGCGCGCGCGCTTACATTATCTCAGTTTAATGTTAGTGTGCTACTGGTTCCTAGGTAAGTTGGACTTTGGTTAAAAGTTATGTCAGTTCTGTGAGCTCACCATCAAAGGAGCTTCAAAAAGTAGGGAAGAGAGACCCAGGGAGGTCCTTTGAAAGATCAAAGTTCAAAGCACCTTTGAAATATCAAAGGACTTTGCCTCTTCTCCACTGGATTATGTTAGAAATATATATTAGACATATGATCCAGTAAAGCTGGTTTACCCATTTTGTTTAAGGTACCTCTTTGATGAAATAATGAAATCATCCCACTGCTCCATTATTTGTTGCAAATGGCAGGTATAAGGAGAAGCAGTGTAGTTTTCCAGTTACACTTATTTCTAAAACTTGTAAGACTTGGGTTTCTGGTACAGTTTTTAATAGAGAGCTCATATTAATATCTGCAATGCTTTCTCAGATATAAAGCTGGTTTTTTTTTTTTTTTTTAGTAGCTTTGGCCATATGGTGTAAGTTTGAATGTTACACCACTATTGGATACTAGCATGTAAGAGGGATTTATTTATATAATTTCATGTATATTTCTCCTGTCTCCTGACATGGGAATCCAAGGTGGCTTACAAAAACTAAAAGCAGAAAAAGCTTAAAACTTGAAAATAAAAAACATAACTTAAAAAGTTACCTTATTAAACTACCATTAAAATTTAAAAAGTGTACAATCATTTTAAAATGTAACAATAACATTAAAAATAAAGCACACACCGCCCATAAAAATGACTCCCTGCAATCAAGTAATCATTAAATACCTGTCTGAGTAGAACAGGCTTTGTCTGTCAGCTAAGGGAGAGCAGAGAGGAGGCTAGCCCAGCTGAGAGGGAGCCACCCTAGCCAGAGGCTTGGAAGAGCCACAGAAGAAACCTCTTTCCCATGTCATCACCAGATGGGTCTGTGATGGTGGTGACACCAAGAAAAAGTATTCCCTGAAGGATCTTAAGACTCTGGCAGGTTCAGAGAGAGTGAGAATGAGATGACCTAAGGGCTTTTTAGCTCTTAACGGTTACTCTGAATTGTGCCCAGAAACAAACTAGAAGCCAGCAAAGTTGTCTGAACAAGGAAGGCGTATGTTCCCTATAACTGGCCCCAGTCACAGCATTCTGGACACAGCATTTTGGACTCTTTGATGTTTCTGAACAATTACCTAAGAGACCCTCACACAGAGTGAGTTATAGTAGTCCAACTGGGATGTGAACAAGGCATGTGTCACCATAGCTGGATCTGACTTCTCTATGTACAGCTGGGTGAGCAAAACAAAGGGATTTATTTATATAAGTGAATAATGATTTCTCAAATAGCAGGTTAATTTTATTTAAATGTATTTTGATTAAATACGTTTGGCTGCCTTTTCTAATATGTAAAAGACTCTTCTCATGCAAGGAATCTCACAGTTTTTTCCCCCTCTGATCCAATTCAGTCCATATAGTTAGTAGCAGATGCTATACAGGAATCTTCATCTGTCTCTTACTGTTTCTGCTGCTTCTTTGCTTCAAGGCTTCTGGTGCTTGGCTTTGCTACCTCTTTGAAGTTTCACCCTAAACTCACAATATTGCTTTCTGTTTTCTTCTGGCCCCAAAACTTTCCAGCAGAACACTTTGCTCCTCTCTTGTGTCTCAGCACCATTTCTTTCAGCTATCAGGTCTATTCCAACCAAGTATATCAAAAGCCCCAAACTGTCACTTTCTTTTCTTAAAATCTTGGCCAGAACCTTAGGCCAATAATTTTCTTTATTGACCCTCTCTTATTCAAAATTTGTTGAGCCCTTGACCAATCCGAATTGATCTTTCTGCCTGGTACCTGTGTAAACAAAGGCAGCTTATCTCTTTAGACACTTGAAAATTGTCAGCTTGAAGCCTCCGTTCCATAACAACTGTAACCAAGACAACCACCTCTATCTTATGCCTGATGTGTAACAAAGCCAAACTTCTGGCCTACTGAGTTACAAATAAATGTGTGTGTGTGTGTGTGTGTGTGTCATGAATATAAACATTATAAAGCCTATAAAGATGAAAATAAACCAAAAGAAAAATCAGGTGAGCAATCTACCATGATTGTCTTAATCAGGATGTACAGTTTTCGGATCCCCCTTTGGTAGAGTGCTCTTCACAGTAGAGAGAAACAGGTTCAGTATATGCAGATACACCAACATCTTTACATGGTGCCTTACTTGCAACATCACTGGCAAGAGGAGGGATCTAACATGGCAATCTAACATGGAAGATGTGTGCCCGCAGCTGTAATCACTATACAGTAGGTCCTATGCACCACAGAAATCAGTGCCAGTGGCCTTCGCTCACTTAAAATATGGCAATCATTCAGAAGTGTGTTATGTCCAGAAACACAGGAGATGGATTACCTCTTTAGAGCACAGAACCAGGCTGCTTTTCTTTGAGTCCATATCTACATAAGCAGCAAAATAGAATTGTAGCCCACTGTAGTGGAGGGAACAACTGTACTTTTCAGATTGCAGGAGCCAGGCTTGCTCATTTTTTAATGCTCAGTGTGTGTGTGTGTGTGTGTGTGTGTGTGTGTGTGTGTGTGTTTAAAGGAAGTCCCCTTGCAAATACAGTGTACAGATCTGAAAAGATATATTCTTGCTTGTGCGGGAATTTGGTATGGAGTTTGGTGGCCTGGACCTTTGAGGCCCCTCCCTAAACTGCAAAGCCCAGGATTCCATAGGATGTTGAAAGTGTAACAATGACACTGTAACAGTCTAGTGCAGATATGGCCCTGGAGATAAGAAAATTGAGAAATGTTAGTCATCTCAAATATTTGTAGGGCTGTCATATGGAAGCAACCTTGTTTTCTGTGCTCCAGAGGGTAGGACCTGAATGGTGTTCTGACTAGACATCCTTATAGTAAGGGCTCTTCAGCAGTAGAGTGGGCTAACTCAGAATGTGGTAGGGTCTTTTTCACTGGAGGTTTCAAAACAGAGATTACAGAGTCATCATTCAAGGATGCTTTAGATGTGGATTCCTGCATTGCAGGGGATTGGATGAGATGACTTGCCCATAGGGATGGAAAGAATAATAAGAAAATGGTCAAAAACATGTTAATAGTTAATAATAGCTAATATTAATAACTAATTTACAGAAAACTTTAAAGGTCTGTGTCCTGGGAATAAAATCCCTCTTTCCTTCCTAAAAACTACCATACAAAATTCAGCCCTTTCCATGAAATAATGAAAGCTTGGTAACTAGATTCACATTTTATTTCCAGCCTCCGTGTCATCCAAATGTACTTCCTGCCCAATCACACTGGCACCCCCATCCTCCTGTTAATGTAAGGTAAGTGATTTGTCTGTTCTGATATGGTAAGCATTGTTGAGTATAGAAGTGGGGAAACCCTGTTTTTATTAATTAGTTGAGGAACAGAAAGCAGTATGTGTGTCAGATGTACAACATGAGCATAGGGCTAAAAGAATGAAAAATACGTTCTTAAGTTTGGCTACAGTTACGATCTAACTATGTGGACAACAGGTAAGCTGCTATTGTATGTTTCAGTCTCTTCACCTCCTGCCCAAAGGCACTACTTGAATATTTCTAGCATGCTTTATAGACTGCTGAAAGATTGCTGAGTAGAACATATTTGAAGCAGTTTGAATACTCAAAAAGCACTCAGAGTGAAAGTGATGTCATTTGAGCATTTAAAAACATTGTTTTAAAGAACAGAAATGTGATCATATTACTGATGATCACATTTTTCAACAGTTATATTCATCTTGATGGCTTTTATGCATGAGATTTTCTTGGTTGAACATACCATCAAGCTATTGCATTACAAATAGGTAATATTAAAGAGCAGTCATTGGATGTTATTTTGGTAAGACTATAAGTACAAACTGCAACTTCTGAATGATACAGGAATGATGGACCCTGGTTCTACCCACCCTGTTCAAGCTTCTTTGCCCACATCATTGGTTAGGAAGAAAAAGGTGTCTAATGTGATAACATAACACGTGTTACATTTTATGAAGAGGAGCAGTACTCAACGTATGAGTGCTATATTTTACAGCATATTGGCCATAAGGTGCACTTCCATTTGTCCTAATATAGTTTAGCCTTCTTCTGTAGATCAGTAAATCTTGAGTACATGTATTTAATATATTTTCAAGATACTCAGCATTTATGAAAAGGAGTGTATCGGTCATTATCTTTTTAGGTGTGCATCTAAAAATGGGCCCCTCTCCATTGTATGTGAAATGGCTTTCACAGCCGAGATTTTCATAGGATATTCTAGACTGAGAATTTTAGTTCATGAAGATAATCTCTGTAGAGAAAAATGTGGTGTGCCCATCAGCTGCCCAACTGATACACTTCAGGCAAAATAAAGACTTATGCTGCATTTTAGATCTGACTGTGTGTGTAGTTAAATGGAAGTTATCTCCATTGTAAGAAAAGCTTCTAAGAACACAGTCCTCTGGGAAGACCTCCCGTACCATTTCAATGAACTGGAGTCACGTGAGACTTGTTCATGTATGGTTCCCATCTATGGCAATGGGGTTTAGACAGGTGAGGTTTAGAGATTTCTGCTCGATGTGTAAAGAGACTCTTCATTTAGTTACCAACTTACCTTTGTTCCCTATTTCTCATTCATAGAGTCCCGCTATTCCATTTTCCATGTACCTGTGTGATAAGTGAATTTGTCATTCATCACTGTGTTTTACTTTCTGCTTCTCATTCACCCATCATTGTGCATATGATTTAGGCCACCTTATCATGATGATAGACTCTATTGGAAACCATCCCCTGATGAAGAGGACAGCAATTTACGATATATCCAGGAACAGAATCAGAAGAACTTAGCTGGGATCCACTATCAATTCTATCAGGATAAGCTAATGACTACTCTTTGAGAAAACATTATCTTTGGCTTCATGCATCATCTCACATCCTCATTGCATTTCATAAAATGTCTGTGTACATTGCAAATAAATTGCTAAAAAGGTGTTAACAACCATTAAAGAATAATAGGTAAACAAATTTATCATTCCTGTAGTGTACTAGGAAGCATGGTGCATTCCACTGCTCCAAATTCTGGAATGTCACTTGTTGTTGTTATGTACTTTCAAGTCATTTCCAGCTTATGGCGACTGGCTCATAATTCTTTGCTTTCTGATCTTATGTAGCAGTCTGATGTTTATTCCTAGCCATTTGCCTATGATTCTTAATTTGATAGCTTCATTTATGAATCAAACCCAGCAATGATGATGTCTTCCCTTTTTTTTAATTTATTTTTTGCTTTGAGTGCTACTCAGTTCAACAGTCAGGATAATGATAGTTATCAAACCTATTTTAACAGTTAATGATAAAGGGAACAAATGCTTTTTAAAAAAATCTATGTTACCCTAAATTGACAGGGTGCATTTTGTGCCAAGTTAACAAGTACAAAGAAGCTACTAGAGTTTTATACCTTCTAATATAGTGAATCTGGTTTTTCAAATGTTATTGATTCCAGTTAATTTCTATCAATAATGTGGTGCTGTTATGTAATCTATTACATCCTTACGATGTTATGACCCATGCCTTAATAATAGGCAGTGTTGTCTTTCAGTAGATTGCTAAAGTGGTTTTGGATAATAGAGGTGCAGCAGAAAGAGAACTCCCTTTAATCTGATTAAGGTTCTAGTGGTAAAACATGTTAAGATGCTGTTTCTCTCCTACAGTCCTGAATTTTTTTTTGGTTAATGAGTTTAGGTCCAGGGGTACTTTCAACCAATGCTTTTACTAAATGATCACTCTGCCTTTGTTGTGAAATTTTACAAGGGAGCCAGATGATATTGTCTTCCATTTCCATCCTTTGTGTGTTTTCCTCCTTCCATCATTTTTTTTCCAAAAGGAGGAAAAGAAGAAGTGCATGCACAATGTCTTTGAATTTGTGCTAGATTGGTGCCATCTGGAAGCAACCTGAGACTTAGCCTGTTATGCTGACATGAAACCAGAATGCCTGTATGCAGCTTTTACCCTCTTTTGCTAGAGTGAATAGGACAGAGAAGGACAGAGTGGCTGGTAGCCTGTATGGCTCAGCAGAACCATGCTACAGCTGGCCATTCACCAACCCCTAGGATTAGTGTAGAGCTGCTGCAGCCCTCCCAGCCACTCACCTATTCCATACCTGGGAGAGAGTGGTAGAAATCAAAGAACTATCTAGCTATGTCCCTGTAGCCACATGTGAATTGATTACATCATCCATTGAAGTCCTCTGGAAGTCTCAGCAAATGATGTAATTCTTTCACATCTAACTACAGAGATATTGCCAGAGACTTCTACAATCCCACCACTGCCATAGAATGGCTGTGGAGAGGGAAGCTACAGTAAGGGGCTTTGATTGTCACAAAGGGAGGAACAGAATATCAACTTCCACCAAAAAAAAAAGATGCACACAGGTGGAAAACTGCCTTACACCAGCATATGTCAATAACAGAATGTCAGCCAGCGAGTGTATGCCCCAATTCCAGTCCTTATCTCACCATGCATTGAAATGCAAAGCTCTGAACAGACTCTAAGAGAGTGAGTCTAAAATGTTAAAAGTTAGATGTTCATAAGTAAGTTCAGCTTCTGTGAAGTTGAATGTGTATTCTGTACACTCAGATTCCCTCAACAAGTAAGCTTTGGTTCTCTTGATTGTAAAAGTAACAGTGCCAGCTTTTGCACACGTGTTGATTTGGCCTTAAAACTGTGATATTTTTAAACATCTTTGAAATAATGAATATCTTTATATTTTGGGAATATTTTGAAGTGCTAGTGTTTGTTAATATGGTTTTACTGAATTTCAGTTATAAATAGAATTAAGTCTACATCACTCTCAGAGAAAATATGATAGTTTAATTTTTTTATTTACAGTACGTTTACATTGTTTTGATTTTGCACATGCTAAATAAATATGAATATTTACATGTAATAAATATGAATATTTTCCATTGTCTTTGGCATTTTCTGTTTTCTGTTTTTAGCTTTGTAATACTACTCAGAAATTCATAAAACAGTTATATTTTGTTGGCTTAATTAACATGTGGTTCTCATGACTACTGCACATGGAATGGTTTAAAAATATGATGGCAAGTCTGGCCAAGAGAATGGAAATGCATACCCTAACATCTAGAAATATTCTCACAGTTCAGATGTCTATACCAAGACTTTTCAAGAGCTTCTATATAGTTAAACAACAACAGATAGAAACTAACCTGTCCTGGAAGGAGAATAAAATGTGACCTGGCCAGATATCCAGTGTGACCAATGAAAACCTGTGCCAGAATGCTACACAACCTTTACTGTTACATAACTTTGAGTATACCTAGCTAAGTAGCAGAGGCACTAAGAAACTTGGTTACTGAATTACAAAGATATGTCTTGGGACACCAGCAAAAGTGTCCAGTGCTCATTGGGACTGATGTGCTGCGCATTAGAACCAATGTGCACTGGCCCCTTTGCTGGCTGTGCTATGTAACTGCAGCCACGTACTAGATATGCACTAAGAATTTCTAATTCCCTCAGATGTAAGCCCACTTATGAAGATAAAATGTGCCAACAAGATTCTGGCCACTTTCTGATTAGCACTGATTAGTATAGTATTGCCCACAGCCTTCCTTGCCTCACGTAGAAAGGCCTCCTATACTTGCAGCTCAAACTCCTTTCTTTTCTTTTAGAAACCCATTCTGTCCTTTCTCTGGATTTTTTTTTATCACTTTAACACAAAAGCTTTTTCTTCTCTCCTCTGCCTTTTCCTCTTCCTTTAGTTATTGTGCCCTTTATGTCCTCTTATAAGCCCCAAAAGAAAGAAAAAACACAATGTTAAGCATACTAAATGATCTGCCTCCCTCAACCAGCTAGCAATGGCTCCTCCAATCAGGAGCCAAGTGGGAATCTGGGAGCATGGAATTTCCAGACCCCTGTTACGCTATTGAAAGATCTGTTGATCCCAGTGCAGTGACTTGGGAGACTGACCCACTTCTGTAAATGCCTTGCATAGAGGCCTCACCATTCCAGAATTGAAATGAGATGAGATTGCACCAGGAGGAGGCATGGCATCTGAATGTGGAGAGGGCAATGTCTTGGCAATCAGTAACAGTATTTCCCCTGCTATTTGTAATCTATATGCCCAGTGACTTTTTCTTTTGATTGTAACCAATTCACTTTGTGATACAATACGATAACTTCTTTAGCTTAGCTATTTCTGTCTTTTAGTAGCCTCCATTGCCTGCCTCAACTTCCCCACTGAGAACTTTTTCATGCAAAAACTGGATGGATTTCCTGAATTCCAAGAACTATTTTTGGAAAATTGGAAGTGGATTTTAAAACACAGATATTATACTTTTGATTTCAACAAATGGAGATTCCTGCAGTGAATCTGAGGCTCATAAAAATAGTTTCCAGTTGCACACTGTTGCTTTAAGCATTTCTGGTCCTTGTATAGATTCATTCTTGGAGGCAATCCAAACCCCTAAAAGATATTCTTCGATCTTTGAAATATTCTGACAACCCAAGGTAGAGGGAGGGTTTGGGGTTTTTTTTAACTTCCCTGCAATTTAGATGGTATCCATTTGACATGCCCAGGTCCTCAGGGCCATCCAGAAGAATTGCTGTTAAGTTTAGCTTCAACTTTTGGCAACATTATGAACGAGAGACTTCTAAGATGCCCTGCTCAGATCTTGCAAACACAGTCCAGAAGAGAGCCATCTTTCAGGATTTCAGGATTTCCTGCATTTCAGGAGGTTGGACTCAATGGCTCTTGCAGCTCCTTAATAATTCTAAAATTTTAAGATTCTATGAAATTCAACCACTTAGTTAGAGGTGAGTTTCTCTAAATTCACAAATTTTGCTGCCCTCCCGATCTTCTGTTTGTTGTGCAAAAAAAAGTTTCTTGTTGCAAGCTTCCAAAAGCAACAATTTTTTGCACAAAAATAGGGTTTTCTGTAGGGATTTTTTTTTTTTAATAAAAACACAGTTTTCACACTCATCTCCCCACACGTGCACACACTGTCAAGAAGATCCATGTAGGTACCTGAAACTGGCATGCTGTTCAGTAGCTCAGCCAAACTTAAAATCTCATAATTTTTGAGATTCACATTTAGGATCTTTAACAACAAAGGGTTGCCAAAGCACAGCAGACTGGGATGCTAGAAAATGACATCTGAAGCATCCTCCCAGTCATGCTGGACATTGACAGAAGCAGCTGCAGCAAAGATCCCAAAGGATCTCTTCAGCTGCCTGTTCTCAATGTGCCCTCACAACTAGGATAATGCAGCAGATGTCATTTTCCCAGTACCCCAATCTGCTATACCTCAGAAACTTTTTGGTTGGAGGCACTGACTGGTTGAAAAGATAGGTTGAAGGAGTGGCATTGTCAGACATAGCTATGAAAATGGAGCTCAGTTGTCCTAGTTACATCTGATGATGCAGGATCTCGGTCAATGTTTTTGTGCCCTAGTTTTTCTGCACCAAAAAAAGAGGACTTTCACAGGAAAATCCTTGTGTATTTCAGTGCAGAATAATTTCCCGAAATATTTCAAGATGTGCAAATACTGTGTAAAAATTCTTGGTTCCACTTGTCCGGGTACCTACAGGATAGCCTCCTCTTGTATAATCTGACCTACACATTCAGGTCCTCGGAGGCATTTACTTCAACCAATTGGGACTCGACTGGCAATGGTCACCCAGAGGACTTTTTCTTCAGCCAGCCCTAGACTGTGAAATGACCTGCCAGAAGAGATTCAACAGCTGAATACACTGTCCAAATTTAAAACAGCATTAAAGACCAGTCTCTTCTGACAGGCCTATCCAGATGATTTTACACTGTAAATCTTGATGATTTTTAAATATGTATTGACTGTTTTTAGGTATTTGTATTTGTTCTTTTAAGATGATATTACGCATTTTAACTATTGTTTTTAATTATTGTTCTCTTTTTGACTGATATATGTTAATCTGTTGTAGTCCCTCACTTCGATCAATGGGGAGAGGTGGGCAAATAATAATAATAATAATAATAATAATAATAATAATAATAATTATTATTATTATTATTATTATTATTATTATTATTATTATTCAAACAAAGTTCTAGCAGCTGTCCTAAGTGTTGGTAACCCCAGTTTTCAGCCAGGGAAAGTACAAAGGCAAATATTCTTTGCATAGAAAGTCAGAATAGAGAGTCCGAACATTTAGAGTACTTTGTTCTTCATTTATAAATTTTCATTACCCTGTGTACCATTGCCTCTTGGAGAGATAAGAAGGATTGGAGCAAAAGGAGTGAGCAATCAGAACCTGCAAGCTGTGAGAAGGACTATTAATTTTGGGTATGCAGGTCGGATCAGAAATAAAGAATAAAAATTTTAGCCACAAGGAAGGTCATCTTGGGAAAAGAAGCTCGAAGGGAATCGTGTTGTTATACAAATAGTAGTTTAGTATAGGCCTTGAGCATTAGGTGAGCTTTCAGGAAATCTATGGGCCACTGGATTCAAAATAAGGTCCCATCACAATCCACTCATGGAATGCAACACAAAAATTTTTGAAAAATAGGAAGGAGTTGAGATCTGGGAAATACTCATGTAGCGAGACTGTTTAAAAAATTCTCTTTATCCAGTCACCACTATACATTTTTCTGGGTTTTTTTTAAATGTATGTTACTACCAAGTGTAATTTATGTTGTCTGGGGATGATGAGAATTGGAATCCAGGATCTCTGGAGGGTATGAGGTCAAGGACAACTGGTGTAAGCCTTCCTAATGATTCATATAATGTATGTAAACCATCCATTAAATAGTTCTCCATAGTTCTACACAGTGTCATGTTACAGTATAGTGCATATATTTTTAACTTCTGCATTATAAACTTTTAGTAACACAGTTATAGCATACCCTAAACTAATTTTTAAAAAAGCTGAGAATGTTTTAACAATAATTTTCTAGTATCATCTTTGAAAAAAATCTGGAAAAATCTTTCATTCAAAATATAATAAAAAAGAAGTCTTATAAAAAGTCTGTAACACCACAAAAATAGCAACCCATATGTTGTTATCCATTAATACATTGGATACAAAAAGTGTAGTAAGGCCTAATCTAACAACTAGTCTCAATGAGACCACTGCATCTATGAAATTCACTTAGTATTGACTTGCCAAATCAATTTCATACATCTACTGCTGGTGGGACTAATAATTAGGTTTAGGGCTAAAACTGCTACTTTAAGCAACATTTAAAAATATTCCTCTTCCTCCACCCTTTTCTCCTTCTGAGTGATTCAATGGTCTTTAGAATGACAAAGTCCTTAAATATTTCTTAGAAGGTGGGGCAATTAAGAAATAATACAGTTATTTTAGTGTATCTTCTGTTCATTGGACATCTAATGACCACCTTGGTGAGCTGTGAAGGAGAGGTACATCTCTTGCGTCATTTGCAAACTGATGACAATGACTGGTTCTTGAACAACTTCTATCTTTTGCTCATGGACGTTAAATATTGAAGAGGTAGAATGGAAGCTTGCATGACAGAAACTGCATTGAACTCCACCTTCTGAAACTTGCCTGACAGGAGTAGAAACACTATAAATAATGTCTGTCTCCAAAAAGTAGCATAACCGGCCTGTTAGCTAACAGTAACTGGCCCAGTTTGTTTAGTGTTTTTTTAAAATTTGTTTAAACTTCAAACCATCATCCCACGGACCTCACAAATAAAATCACTGAGGAAGAATGTACAAATCGGTCCAAGTGACCAAGAGTGTATATGAACAAAAGCCAGAAAAAAACTATCATTTTGTAGATAAAATTTAGGGGAAATGGCTAGAAATAATGCCCAATTTTATATAAGATCATCACCAGAACAAGCAATTGAAATCTGTGGAACATATGAAATGTATCTGCAACCAATATAAGCATTGGCTAAAATATCTATGTCTTTATGAAGAGAAATCAAGAATTAAACAAAGATGACTTTTATCGGTTCACATCATTGGTTTATCTAGCCTAGTGTTATTCTCTGACTGGCATCAGTTTTCCAGGCTTCAGACAGGTTTCTTCCCTAATCTTACCTGGAGAAGCTGAGAACTGAACCTTGGCACTTCTGCATGCAAAGCACATGGCAGGGTTTAAATCCACTTCTTCCAATACAGAGTTTTTCCAATGCAGACCAAACTGGAATGTGCAATGCACCCCCTCCTTTTCATTAGTGATTCAGATTTGTAAGTACATAGTGATTCAGACAGTGTGTCGGGGGGGGGAAATCAGTCTATTTCTCCACAAGCTCTTTAATCTAAGAAAATTGCAAAGGGAAGATGGCATCTCTAGGTTTAATAACAATAGAGCTCACCAATCTTTATGTAGATGTTCCAGTCATACAGTGCAGGGCTATTCAGGTGTTCTTTGCCACCACTGTCTCCAAAGAGGCATTTTAGCAGATTTTTTCAAACCCAGTGTTTTAGTCAGCATGACTCTCTAACCCTTGCATCCAGCCTTCTGAAATTTTGCAGATTTTTGTTTGATTGGTTGGTTGGTTGGTTGGTTTTGGTTTTGTTTTGCCTAGAAGCAAGTCTCTGACAAATGTTATTTTCTTACAAATTGCGCTAAAGCCCATGGGAAAAAGGGGCTGGAAGGGAAAGCAAATCACAAGTCCTGGTGCCAAATGTGCGCATTCCTCTTCCACAACAGAATGCTGCACTGCACCTTTCCTTCTGAAATCTTCCACATTTGTTAACTGGGCTATCTTTATGTTGCGTTCAATTTTGACAACTATAGCCCACAAAAAGCAGGGCAAGGATGGGACTTGTGAAGCTTTCCAGATGTTGGAATGCCAGCCCCTGAAGCCCTAGTCTGTCATAGCTTAATAGTGAGTAATGCTGGATGTCCCAATTCAACAGTATCTGGAAGGCAACACAATCCTCATACCAACAGAGGTGGACTAGCACCTCTTTCATAAACAAAAACAATTTGCAGAAAATATCCTGCATTGACTCATCCAAAACATAACAAGTTTGATCCCCTTCCCCTCCCCCTGAAGGGGCACCTGTCTCTGCATATTGTATACACACAAAACTCATGTGTGCATTTATCTCAGTTTTATTAGGCATAGGTCAAGGTTCTATAACTGTGCATAGATGTGCACACATAGTTCTGTATCCTTCCCCAAAACTGGCAGCCACCAAGCCTCTGGAGCGGGTGGTGGCTGCTGCTACTGCCTGCTGGTCAGGCAGAGAAGGAGGGGGAGGCAGTTCAGACCACAAAGTAGTAGCTGGACTCAGCTCAGTGGTGAGGGAGAAGAAACAAGGGTGCATTCACAGATAGAGTGCATCTTCCTTTTCTTTCCCCCAGACAGTTCAGAGCAGCAATATCTTATTGGATTAAACTCTCGCTCCCTTCCCTTCTCATCCTACCAGTAAAAACCAACATCAGTAGCCTCTCCCAGGGCTTGGCAGCTGCCGGTGATGGGGAGGAGTTTTGGAATAGAAAGCAAGGGTGAGAGAATAGTCCCTGCACTGCATCCCAAAAGGGGTATATAAACATGGATGGATAGCAGTAACATAATGGTAGCCACAATTACCTGATAAGAGGCTACAGTTCTTGCAGAGTTCTTCCAATTTTGATAAAAGATAAAGCAATCATTTGTTGATTTTCAGTTATCATCCATGGGAGCCACTTCCAGAATCTGTTCAAGTAAAATTCATATATTTCCTAACTTGTCAAAGCAGGGCCCAAACCAAATAATTGATTCAGTGCATATACTTACAAAGAAGCCCAGTTTGGCATAACTCAGAGATCCCTAGGTGTATCTTTTTAAAATAATCCCAGAGGGGTTCAAATCATCCATTCTTGACAGGTAGGCTAGATAAAATATTTAAATAATAAATTTCTGTACAAAATAATTAAATAGCAGGAGCTGTTGGACATAGGTCCTACTAAATAGTTAACCATAGCATAATTTAGGTCCCACACTTTTGAGGCTAGTGGGCATATTTTGCATGAGTGCTTGAAGTCAGTGTGTATCACCTTGCAGCATGCCAGCCTCCACCCTTTTTAAAAAGATTAATAAATTCTTGTTAACAAATCAGAAAGAGGAAGGAGCCTACTACACACCAAAGACGTCAAGGTCATCACATTGGATACTCTGGACTTCCAATGACTTCAAGAAGTATTAATCTGATTACATTTTTATGCCCGTTCTAAGTAAAGAACTCATTAACAAAATCATTTTCCACTAAAAAATATTTCTGATTAAGGTCATAGACATAATTATTCTTCATAGCCTTCAAATTCCACATTCTGAATGTGGCCTGTGATGATATAAGTGCTTAGGACGACAATACAAGAGCATATTAGGGCTCTCCAGTCTAATGCAATAAAACAATTGGGCCGTTTCCGCATGAGACTGTTGTAGCGCTTTGATTCCATTTTCAACATCCTATGGAATCCTGGAGTTTGCAGTTTGGGGAGGGGCCAACTGGCCCCTCTCAAAACTGCAAACTCCAGGATTCCATAGGATGTTGAAAGTGGAATCAAAGCGCTATAACAGTCTCATGCAGAAATGGTATGCTTAAGCAAGTGTGATTTCAAAGCTTTTTAGAAAAGCACTACATTACACTAAAAAAACAAAAAAACAAAAACTACTTGTGTGGTGAAAATGTATGCTGCTTTGTCATAAGACACACAGGGTCAATGGTGCACCATAAGTTACATAATATGTGAATCAGTGTGTCTCATCTTGCTTCTGGGCAGGTGGGGTTGTACAGTAGAGGAGTTGCATCATACACTGAGATTCTACCTCCTGGATGAGAGTTTACAACACATGTTTTTAAAAACTTCATCATTGTTAACCACAAGTCTAGGGTAAAACCATTGATGCTTCACATGTGTAAATTAATACTGATTTGTATTTCTCGCTAATTTGAGTGGCTAAATGTTATATTCCAAAGCACTACACAAGCACAGAAATATCATAGTATGGAAGAGACATCTCAGATCTTCGTGTCTGAGAAAAAATATCCTTCGGAGAGTGTAGGCAATATCTGGGAAAGCCACTTGCAAGCCACTGTTATGTCTTCCACGCCCCCAGAAGTTAGCAGAAGCCAACTAAGAAGTAAGGAGAAGGCAAGGCAGAAGAAAAGCATGTTAAGAGAAAGCTGAGCAGTAATAGTAGTTTGAAAGCTGACCTGGGTCTCCAGGAGACCAGGGTTTGAATCTTGCTCAGACATGGAAAACTATTGGGCAACCTTGGGCAAGTCACCTTCTCTCAACATCTTTACGGCAATGACAAACCTCCTCTGAAGAAATCTTGCCAGGAATACTCTGATAGAATTGCCATATGCAATTCTATATATGCACATATATGCATGTTGCAAGAGAAACTCATTTTTATTGACTACAACCTACTCAGCAGAGGCCCAAAGAAAGCTGCCACAATTTTAGAGAACCCCAGTTTCTTTTCTCAGAGTTGTGTTCAATTTTTCTTTAAAGTGAAAATAGTATTATAACAATCAAAAGTAGTGCTAAAAAAAACTAGCAGAAGAGTGAGATAAATTCAAGTACTTGTCGCACTAATAGTAAACTTCAAATAAAATATAAAATTATAATTGGAACTTTATAGAATAACCTCCACGTTTCACAGATGAAAACCAGGACATGTGTGTCACCAAACAACATAGAGTGCAGTCAATATGGTTAATGTTAATAATGATGAAGTATATATATGTTAGGAAGGGCTGTAGTAGTTTGCTTTTGCCTGGGCCTACCAAAAAGAGAGGGGCCTAAATATTCTAAAGTCATCAGATCCTTTCTGAGCTTGGTGGCTAAGCAGGGTCAACCCTGATTAGTACTTCGATAAGAGTCAACTAATGCATACCATGTGCTGTAGGCCACATTTCAGAGGAAGGAATTGAGAAACCCACCTCTGAATATTCCTTGCCCAAGAAAACCCCTATAAAATTTATGGGGTCACCATAAATCAACAGGCAACTTGAAGTTGTATGCACTTGCACCAAGAAGGGCAAGACTCTGCCCTGCCTTCTCCTAATCTCCTACTGTTTGCCACAATTTTAGTAAATGGAGAGTGAGGAGAGGAAAACTGGGACTTTTTAAAAGCTGCTGGAAAAGTTGGATGACCAAGGAATAATTAGGACTGTCTCTGCCAAATCAGGACAACTGGAGGATGTGTAATAGCCTAAATGTAATTTTTAACCCCAATTGACTCAATCAGTTGACTCACTGATTCAACACTGTTAGTCAACACTTACATAAATCCAGTCACATAGGGACGTGGGATGGGGGGGTTCACCCTGGGCGGCAATGTTTTTGGAGCATCCTAGCCCATGGCCATACCCTCACATGCCCTAGCCATGCCCCCTCATACTATAGCCCCAACCCCGCCCCACATTCCAAGCTCTGCCACTGCATAAATCCCATTGCTTCTAGTCTGGCAATAACAATAGGATTCAGGACAATGATACCTCAATTAATACACAATTAAAAACACTCCAGGGGGAAAGAAATAAGCAGAACCCATAGATTAAAAATCAGCTTCACCAAATAAAATGCCCAAAGCCTGCCCAGATAAGAATGAGTTCTCCTTTCAGTAGTAGGACTTCAATGATGGAGTTGGTCTGGCCTGTTTTGGCTGGGAGTTCCAGTGTGACTATGAAGGCCCTTTCTTGTCACTGTGAAAGATGTGCCTACATTGGCCATGGGATCAAAAAAAGACCTTGACTACTGAGTATCTTAAAACCTGGGCAGGCTCATTGGGGAGAATATGGTCTTTCAAATATCTTTCAGACATCTTTGTTTCAAGTCATGCAGGGCTTTATGGATCATAACAAGCTGTGAAATTTGCCAGGAAACAAACCATCTGTTTCAAAGGTGCTACACAATTCTTTATTGTCATAAGGGCCTCACATGTTTCCTATAATCATCCCAGTAAAGAATCTGATTCTAGCATTTTGAAATACTTTGCAAAGGCATTCACATATACAGCACATTCATGGAACTGCCGAGTTTAGAGAGGTCTTGCAAGTCATCTACTTCAATTCCCATTTCAATACAGCCTCTGAAATGTAGGCTGGAGCTACAAGCATCCCTAATAGAAGCTGTAGAGCAGTATGAACAGTTCAATACTTTCACTGAAAGGAATACCATTTCCCAATAGGACTCAATGTTGCTATAGGGTGTAGCAGAACCAAGAGGGGCATAATCCCTCAGTCAGTTCCCAAGGTAGTTTATCCATATACATGGCAAAAGCCATTCTTTGTCTCATGATTGGACTTCAAGCTAGATTGACATGAAATTTAAATAATCCACTTTATTCACAAACACTGGGAACTGAGATGTCACCAGATACATGGACTATTGGAGATTTGCTGGAACTCCACCTCAAGGGAGGTTTTTAAAATGAAAATCTTACTGGAATTGTGCTGTTGTAAACACCCTTTAGAGCTCAGCTGGTAGCCCCGATATACTTGAAAATGAAGAGGTTTCACACATGTGGTAGGCCTCACCTCTCCAAAAGTCATGTCTATACCCTAGCATGTACAAACTGAAGAGTATCCATTATAAATGGATAAGCAGAGGATAAAATTACATTAATGGGCCCTGTACTAGTTATGGAATCATGCAAAAGCAACCTTATTTGTACAGAATCAAGCTGATCTTTCTCAACCAGGCTACTGAGTGGTCTATATTTTTTCTTATGGACCAGAATGTAATATGCTTTTAGCCACCCAAAAATCCCTTTAGATAACTCTGGTTCTTCATGGTGATGGTGAAGATTTATTTTCTTGCCAAAGAGGAAATCTTCAGATGGATAAACCCAAGATCAGTTGGACTTATTCAGAGTTTTCTGCTTCCATTGCTCTAGATGTGTCCCATTCTTCCATCACCTTCAGCTCTTTTGAGAACCAGTGAATTCTTTTCAAATGAGTTCTGAGAATTCTTTTCTGAATACCCTGGGACCCTATTAGGAGCACATTTCCACATGATGGTCAATCCCATCTTTTGGTGGAGGTTTATATATGCTTACCTGATAGTATTATTGCATATTCAACAACGATTTTAGCTACAAGTTATTAAAGAGCCCATTTTGGTGTAAATAGGGTGGTGGAACAAAATCTGGAATATAAATATATGTGTATGAGAGAGTAGATGATTGAGCCATATATATGTGGCAATTTATTATAGATTGTTGTTAATTTTCCACCTCAAATATAATTTGCCCTTTTTAACGCTCTAATTTGGATAACACTTGTGTTTCACAGCTATCCTTTAAACAATACTGAAGGTCCCCCATTTAAAATTGAAGAAAATGGTGGAACACCATTTACTGCAAAAGTGCCAGCAAGACATCACCACCACCATCACCACCATCACCACTCCAACTATGGAGCACTTGCCCCTCCTGACAGCAGGGATTCTGTAGCTGCCATTCCAAGCCCAAACAGTAAGTCTACTAAATTATGTGTTTTATAAAATTAAATGATTGAAGATTGTTTGGGATATAATGAAGTTGAACTGTGAGGTTGAGTGCCTGGTCATCAAAAATACTTCTGTCTAATAAGCAGCAAGAGGCAATAAGTATCAAATGCTGTTGTGTTTTTATCTTTTGTCATGGAACAGCTTTAAAAAAAATTGGATCTTTTTTGTGAAATTATTTGTAATATCCTGATTTCCAATAACGTTTTATATGTGCAGTTTTTATACGGTGAATTTATAGACACTGTAAGAATATCCATGGGGGAAGGTATAAATTAATAGGGGTTTTTATTTTGAAGTGCTCTGGCAAGAATTTTCAAAAAAAAAATTGAAGCAAAAGTTTGCCATTTAACTTTGAAAATGCAGTACTGTTAAATTTTGTACAACTTGCCATCATTCTTTAGATTGTAAGATTATTTGTCACTTTCTCTTTGGTACGTCTCAATAATCTTCAGTGCACACTCGTCTGTGAGAAGAGGACTGTGTTTGGTTGTATAGCAAATATTTCTATATTTTGACAGGGCTACATTTGACTGGGCAGATAAGTTATTATTGTACGCTTTCAAATCATCTCCAAATTATGACAACCTTAAGACGAACCTATAATGGGGTTTTCTTGGCATGATTTGTTCAGAGGATGTTTGTCTTTGCCTTTGCCTTCCTCTGAGGCTGGGACAGTGGGATTTGTACAAGGTCAGCCAGCAGGTTTCCATGGCCAAGAAGGGATTCAAACTCTGACCTCCAGAGTCATACTCCAACATTCAAATCACTACAACACGCTGGCTTTAGCCGGTAGATAAGTTCCTATCTAATATCTTCACTATAGGTTGGATCTGTTTCTCTTTTACCATATTGTTATTTTATGGAATGTTTCTGTTTCTATAACTGGTTTTAATTCTTTTAAGTTGATATGAATAGTACCTAAGTCTGAAACAATATAAATTCTCATAAAGATAAAATGTTTAAATATGTCTGGTCATGTTGCACTTAAATCTTAAGTTGCCTTATTAAGATTGATTTTCTTCCCCTCCAAATGAAAAAAAAAAATTGACAAAAATCATGAGGCTGACATTTGTTGCTTTCTTTTTATTTGCTTAATTTTCATTTTATTATGGAATTGTAGTCAAAACCTTGAAGGCCAGAAACTCAGCTGACATTTTTTAAAAATCTGAAGCATGGATAGGAAAGTATCAAGTATGAATATTGTGATAGCTAGGTTGAGCTATTTACAGTGCTGCTTTAAGTATTTATATAAAAGGTATAAAAAAGGGGGGGTTATCCATTCTATAGTTTTACCTTTACTTATTTTATTTTATTTACTGTAAATTCTGCTTTTTCCCAAATATGTGTTATATAGCATTATTTTTAAAAAAAACTAAGGAAGCTGCAATTCTTGAGATTTTCACTCTCTTTAAAAAAATATTTCATGGAAGAAGTGCAAGATGCCTACCCCATGTTAGGTCTGCAAGTCAAATTCGCAATAGAAACAGAGGCAGAATGAAACATAGGAACTGATGGGCCAAGATCCATTGCCTATTTTAGTACCTGACAGAAGACCTACAGAATTGGGACTTCCCTCTCTTCGCTCTCCTGCAGTGGCACACCATTGTGCCAAATCCTGCTCCAGAGGGTTTCCCAGTCCTTTGGAACAATTTTTTATAGTGTACAGGGGACTACTGGAGGGAGAGGGGTAGCTGATTTCTGCAGAAATAGTGGGATCCAGTGGAAGTAAACTACTGAACCCTGGTTGATACTTACAGAAACTGTCTTGGGTCTTGTTCATAATGGCTTAAGTCTGATCACATCAACACAATTAACTTTTATGACAATCATGCAGGTCAGAAGTCTCTTCTGAGTACTCATCAACTAGAAACCCCTTTAAAAATCTACCTTTTTACAATAGTAGCACTGGGAGATGTAAGCTAAAATCTCAGGGCCTGGGGTGATTCTGTCCTTGGGCCTTTCCATACGAGATTGTTATACTGCTATTATTTCACTTTCAACATCCTTTGGAATCCTGGGGTTTACAGTTTAGGGACAGGAGGGGCATTTAGAATTGCCGGACAGAGAACATAAATTACAAACCCCAGAATTCCACAGGATATTGAAAGTGAAATAATAGCACTATAACAGTGTAGTGTGGAAAGGCCTCTAGTAACCTGTAACTAGCAAAAAGCTTGTTCTTACACTGCCATTTAGAAAAATCAAATGCTGCTTTGTGCAAAAAAAGCCCAATGCTAGGCCAGGGCTAAGTGCTATTAAAATGAGTGATGGATGCAAATGTATAATGTGGCTATTCCCAGGGAAAGAGACAGCCTTTAATTCACTGGGCTGTCCTGAACCCACTGTCTACTACTGTTGTGTTTGAATCCTCTGATCATACTCAGCAGGACAAGGAACAGTGACTGTACCTAGTGCTAGATTGCCAACAGTCCTTAGCCTCACATTTTAAAAGTTAATTCTTACCAATGATACACATAGCTGTGCTACCAAAAGAGAATGAACCAACATACAATAGTCAGTTTCATGCCAAAAGTAGTAATATGTCTTGCAGATTTTTGTACTTTGCTTTCAGGCTTTTTTCTTTCTTAATTTTGGGCATCCAGGATCTCCTCGCCATTATGATGGTGGCTCTCCCTATTTAAAAAAGATGGAAGTGGAGGCTGTGAAAGTAGTAAGACCCTGGCCAGCTCTGCATATCAATGTCAATAAGGTACAGAACAGGAATATGTGTTTGGCAACTCCTTGTTCAGCAAAATGTCTCTGATGTGATTGAGAAGTGTTTATGTGGGTGGAAATCAGTCAGCTTCAGATGCAGGGAGTGGGGAGGGGATGAGACTGCAAGGTTTCTTTGCCCATGGAACCTGGAGGCTTATCAGATTTCAGCCCCTGCTGCCATGTCATCCCCAGTGTGTTTCCTCATGGGAAGAGAGTGTTTATGACAGAAAAGATTAAAGGGTTCACTCTAGAAAGGGGTGGGCAGACTGTAAGCTGTGTGCCAGCCCTAGGCCCCATTTTCATGGCCTGTTAGGCCCTCAACACCACAATTTTTTTTCCCCATTGGTGCACTTTTTGGGCATTTTTGCCATAAAACCACACTGAAAAGAATGGCCAAAGGCAAAAACACCCCCACAAGCACCCAGAACTCTGTACTACCACCCAATCCCTCCATTCTCATCTGACAGGAAGTGACATCATGCCACTTCCTCTTGCCATTTTTGAGTGGAAATAAAGAGGAAAATTGAAGTATTGGGGCTTCTTGCAGGGTGTGTGGCTAACAGGGGTTTGGGGTGGGGAATTGGCCCCTGGACCCCACATAGATGCGGACTCCAGTTTTAGCATACTATAAGGCCAAAGGCTGTTGGCGACTTACTCTGGCTTTGACAGTCCATTACACTGCTGTGAGACACTTTTTCAGGATCTATGTCATAAGCTGTGGGGGGGGAGTGGCAGCAAAAGCCACCCTGCCAGTTCCCAAGATGCTTGGACAGCAGCAGGGTAGCTTTCTCTCCAAATGGCTATCACCATCACTACTCCTTCTCCCTCATTAGAGCACCTGTAGACACTGCAGCCACTTTACCTCATGCCATCCACACTGCTACCACCTCCTGTGTTGGCATAGCTTCATCAGTCAGTACAAAAGTTAAACCTTACCTTTGCCCTGGTGTAGATTTTGTCCAAACTCAGACCTGTCATAGGTTGTAGTCCATTAGCTCTGCCCCTACCCATCTTATAACTTCCCTCCCTCTGGATTTTGCCTCTCAAAAATGCAGAATGAGTTGCAGCGGATAAATCATCACACAATAATTCACTAAAATGGCACTGTAACTGAAGCATTTAGAATTCTCAGCCATCAAACTACACCAGGCTCCAAACCCAAGAATTCCAGAGGATGCAGCCATGGCAGTTAAAAGGAAGTCATAGTGCTGTAACTGTGTAGTGTGAAAAGAATTAGTTTCTACTCTCCTAAGGTAACTTTTTGCAGTGAGGAATTTCCAGAACTCTATGCTTGAACAGATTAACTGTTTTCTAATGCAGGAGAGCATTCATGCTTAGTTGCTTGCTTTAGTATACTGTTCTTTGTGTGACGTGTGTGATTGAACAAGAATTTCTCAACGAATGATTTTGTTCTTATTTATTTATTTGGACTATTTGCACCCTGCCCTTCAGTCAAAATAAATAAATAAAAAATTACCAGAGCAGCTTATAAAGTATTGATTGGACATTTACCTTCCTATAATCTAAACAAGTCAGGAATCATGGGAAAAAGGGAATAGCAATGGAGGACAGGATTTAGTTCAGCAGATGCTTGTTTTTGTGGGATCGGCCACATTATTTTATACTCCAGTTTGTATAGGAAGCCTTTTCATCTGTTTCAGGAAAGCATAGTCCATATCTTTTAGTCAGCTGCTTGGTCTATCATACACTGCCACACTCTTGTTCCTTAGTTTTTCTGTCTTTATTCAACTGCTTCCATCTCAGAATTAAGGATTTCTGCAAGGGTGTATACATACTTTAAATATAATGTACTCCCCCTCCCCTCTTGGCGGTTCCAATCTTGAACTGCTACTTTCTAGTCACAAGGAGAAGTCTAATCCCACCAGATCTCAGGGCCCTTTCACACTACACAACTATACAGTAGGATTCCACTTTACCTGTAATGACTGTATCCTTTGGAAATTTGGGCATTGACTGCAAATTCTAAATACACTTCCCTAAATTGTAAATTCTAGGATTCTGTGGGATGTGTTCATAGCAGTCAGAGTAGAATCATGGCACTATAATTATGTAGTGTGAAAGGGCCTTCAGTGAAACCAACCTGTATTAGAATGTCAAATTCATTGTCCATTTCATATGCTCTGGGTGTTGTTAACCTATGAGGTAGAGGACATGGAAGTACTAGCAACACTAGTGTTTCCTTAGAATTTGGGGAAATTATAGCTCAAAAGAGGCCTGCAAGAGGAGGATAACAGCAGGATCTTTTCACCTGTGTATATCAGTACTAATTGTAGAGTTAAAAGTTAAACAAACTATTTTATTTGGTTTTAACAAACATACAAGAAATCATACATTCTTAAGAATCATATAAGGCTATTGGAAAGTGAGGCAAGAAAGGTTGGATAGAAAGAGATTGGGTGGAAAGAGTGATAGTTACCAGTCCTGCAGCACAAGGTTGAATCGGAGTGGCTCAGATAGTGCCTGAGGATAACACGGTAGTCTGGGGTATCATGTGCAGTGTAATACATCCAACATAGTATAATTTGCTGAGGCTGAAGTTGGGGTATACATACCCTATTTCCTACCCTGAGGGAGGATGTGTGGACAAAGTGGTAACCACTTTCTTACAACAACATTGACAAAGGAGTCTGGAATAGGCTGATTGTCTTAACTTTAGGTGACAAAACATTGATGGGAGTCATGAGAGTCTCTTAATGTCTTGGTCAGATAGGATGAATAGCGGAGATCTCCATAGGATAAGATCGCAGGAGAGTCCCTGATTGCTTTACCTGGCCAGTTTCTCCTTCTATAGTTCTTGGGAGTGCTTGTAGCCTGAGGTTTTGGCAGGATTATCCCAACCCATCAGCAGGGTTTTCCTGCCTAATCTTCTCTGAACTTTTGACTTGACTATATCTGAGGTCATCCTGACCTGGCAACATGTTTCCAGCTAGCATGCTTTCAAACATGTTTTTCAGCTATAAATATGTTCAATTATGAAAATAGCACATCCCACAGAGTGGGGGTGTATGGTGTGGTAACGAGAGGCCACAGATGTTCCACTTTCCTTGTTTTCCTTCCATATTTAACTGCAAAGTATTGGGTTCTACCCCTGCTGTCTTACCTCTACCCTTTGTTCCTATATTCTTATGCTTAACAGTACTTAGATCAGGAGTTAGACCTGGCCTCCTTCCTTGACCTCACACACAGAAAATGTGAGGTGTGTCCCATAATATGCAAGAATTGTTTCATGGCAATATTACAGGAAATAGTCTATCCAACCAAATAGTTCCTAACAACTTCATCTGTGTAGCCAGCAGTTGACTTTCAATTCAGACTTTCAGATTTTGCCTCTCAAAAATGCAGAATGAGTTGCAGCTGGATTTTGTTACATTTTTTGTAGATAGATGCTGTTTTCTATGCCCATTTGCACTACAACTTATAAAGGGAAAACGGTTGATAGGCTGCCTAAGAAACTGGATTGGGTTAAGTAGGACTCCAATTCATAACAAAGTTGCATGAGTAATAATAGCAAAAACTGTGTGTTTGCATGCGCGCGCACACAGACACATGCATATACCTTATACTTGACCAGGAAAGGAGTCAAGATGAGAAGAAGGGAGTGGGGAGAGAACAGAGGAGGATGAATTAACTCAGTAGTAAGACAACAGGTGGGTGGAAAGATTCAAAAACAATGTAACATTTTGTAGAAGCATCTATGTAAACTGTACATATTTCAATGACTGGCAATTCCATTTTCCTGGCTATAGAATCTGCAGGCATTCTCCAACAAACCCTATATAACCTCTGATTTCCTGGAATATTGGACATTCAGTGCCTAATGGATTCCCTAATATATGCAAACATTATACCTAGCTAGCAGGTACAAGCATCCCTAGTAGGTACAAATGTTCAAATTTATCTCCTGACTTGATTAGCTTCCTCGTAACTGGGATGGCCAGTGAAAACAACCATGTTATATCAGACCTGTCTTGGCTGGCATTCTGTCACCAGTGCTGCAAATCTTTAAGTGCAGCCTCTCATCACTTCCCATGCCCATGCTCCAAAGGACAGGCCCCCCACCAGATGCAGACAGCTATATAGATCTGTACCGAAAACCTAATTTTAGCAGTTTTCATTTCCACTAGAAACAGAGCTTTAGTAAAGCTGATGGGTCCCAATTACTGATTCAGGAATAAGTCATCCCAAAATACTTTGCATTAAAACAGAGTCAGCTTACAAAAATATATTGTTGCTGGAAAAATCCATTCCCTAACATTCACCTTAAACTAGTATTGCAGTTAAGTTCACAGGGAACAAGGAAGCTTGAGGATTGTGGGGAGGGGTGAATTGGTGGCACAAAGTGGGAAAGTCAGTGTTTTGACCTTCCAAGTTCATACAGTGGCAAACCAGGTACCTATGTGATGGCAAACAGGACATGAATGCAATAATTCAATTCATGCTGTCTGCATCTGATATACAGACCAGGCGTGAATGTCTATGTAGGCTTGTCCTCTTTGAATTTATTAAAGCTGTCCAGGTTGTCAGCAATCATTACATCTTGCAGAAGAGAATTCTACAGTTTAACTGCGTCCTATGTGAAGGAAAGTGTCCCATCATTCAGGTTTAGTGGAATTCAACTGACTTCCCACAGGCCAGTGAAACTCCTCTTCTGATCCTCAGTACTACATTGGTACTATACTAGATATCCAGGCAGAGGTACGTGGGAGATCATTTATTTTGTCCACATCTCAGTAATGCAGATCTTGGTTGGCTCCCTCTTTCATGATCAAACCAGAGATAAATGTTGATGTTTTTACTAACTGAGCTGGCTTTAAGCAGCCAGATGACACCAGGTCAAACTAAATAAACTGCTCTACTTAGCAAGGCATGGGAGAGAATCAGGAAGGAGTGGCAGTAGCAGATTTTAACCATCTCAACCCCCTTTCCTTTGCCCAGTCTGGCCAGTCCTCTTTGCCACAGCCTCTGGTACTTATCAGTAGAAGAAGTGTACACCATCCTGGCCTCCAAAATGAACATAAACTGTTTATTAACAATCATTTTAAGCATTGTCTCCTTTTAAAAAAATTACATACAGGCTTGAAGTATATTTTCACTAAGAATTTCTCAAAGGCAACAATAGTTTTACTATATTTGGGGAAAATATTTGTATTTTAAAATTGTTTTTAATTGAACTATATTGAAATCTCTGGTCTATAGGCAAATTTTCCTTGATTATGAGTATCTGTTTCCAGTGTCTCCTCCTATATTAATGACAGGGTGAAGATAAGAAAACCTCAGAAAGGAGCTTTCCCCATCATCCCTTGTCACCCTCCTCTGTACCTGAACATTTGAAATGTAACATCCTTAAAGCGCAAGTGGAAGCAGCTTTTCGAGTGAATGCTCAGGTATGTCTACCATGACCTAAATTCATTTGCTAGTATCAACTGGAGTAGACCCATTGAAGCAATGCAATTTTTACTTAATTATCAATCTACCATTCAGCCATTGATACAAAGTGTCTGTTCTAGTTGGAATTGGCAGTGGAACTGTGTGGCCCATGTAACTTACTCTATTGTGTATGTTCACCATTTCATGACTGCAATATCCAGTCATTAAGGCACCACAAATACATTTTTCACATCACATCATGTACAGCACATGTGTCAAACACAAGGCCCGTGGGCCAAATCTGGTCCACAAGGCCATTTTATGTGGCCCTTGCACCTCTTCTGCAGCTGTGGCACTCTCCCTGCCTGGCAAGCTCAATCCCCACACTGTAGGCCCCCAGCTGCCAATATTCTGAAGAGGGGCCCAGCAGCCAGCGCTCACAATCTACTCCTACTTCTGATTGCTCCTCTCGCCATCTTATCATCAGAACGTTGCCATGGGTTACCATGGCAATGCTCCACGCTACTCACAAAAGTTGGACAGAGGAGCAGTCAGAAACAGAAGTAGAGTGCTAGCTGCTGGTCCCCTCTTCAGAATACTGGCAGCTGGAGGCCCACAATGTGGGGATCAGGTCAACAGGTACAGAGAGTGGCAGGGGAGCAGAAGGAGCCACAGAGGAGGGTCTGGGGGTTCTGAAAGAGGCACCGAGAAGGTCTCAATTGGGTGGTCCAATTGAGTTAAACAATGTAATAAACAGTGCTTGGTAGTATTTGTCTGATGGTTAAAAAAAATAATGTTCTGTTTTCAAAACTCATTTTTCAATAAATTGTACAATAGTTATACACTTGAATATCTGCTTGCCATTATTTTTCCTAGACTTCTGGTTTCAGAGCTAGCTATTACTAAAACCAATAATAATTGAATGCGGAGGCAATTATTTAATATGATAAAGAGTATATACATTTATATAGTCACAGATACAACTGGCCCTTTCAGGGCAACCATAATGCTGATGCAGCCCAAGATGAAATTGAGTTTGATACCTCTGATGTACAGTGTTCTTTAAAAGTGGAATCAGTGAACATGCTTCAATGGCCAATTGCCAAAAGAAAAATAATAAAGTCTGATGTCCTGGCATCACACCTATATGGAGACATTTGTTGTTAATTGATAGCAAGTCAACTTTGACTTATGGGGACCCTATGAAAGAGAGAACTCCAAGTCATCCTGTTATCAAGAGCCCTGCTCAGGTCTTGCATGTTCCTTGATTGAGTCTATCTGCCTGTAATGTAGTCTTCATCTGTTCCTACTGCCTTCTCCCTTATCAAGGGTTATTATTTTTTCTAGTCAGTCATGTCATCTCATGATATGTCCAAAGTACAAACGGTCTCAATTTAGTCATTTTGGCTTCTATGGACAGTTTAGGCTTGATTTGCTTTTGGACACATTTATTTGTCTGTTTGGTAGCCCATGGTATCCACAGAACTCTCCTGCAGCACCACAGAACAGATCTGGAGACAGATGCTCAGACAAAAAACAGAGGATCTGTCCAAAATGATAGTATTGTAGGAGTGAGGGGAGGGGAGCCCTCTAGATATTGCTGGGCTGCAGCTCCCAGCATTCCTCACCATTAATTAGCTATGCCAGCTAGGGCTGTTGGAAATTTCAGTCCAACATCATATTGAGGTTACACTTGGCTATTGTGCAGTTGCAAAGACCTAGGGATAGCATGCAGTGATACAGTTTAATGACTGTGGTGGACAAATCCTTACACAGGTTAACTCTGGTTTGAATAGTGAGAAAATGAGTAAAGATGCCATTAGGTTTTCATGATTTCACTTCTATTTCTTTATGATCTGATGCTGCTGAGGCCTATGGGACAAAAGTGTATTTCTTCCAAACACTGAAATACCTTTGATCAGGATGATCCATTTATGCATTATGAGGTGGCATTAGCTCAAGAGAACTGTCCAGACACTGAAAACATGTTGTACTTTATTATTTATACTTCCAGTGGTTCCCTTATACGGGCAAAAAAGAACTTGCTTATGTAGGGAAATAAAAGAGCACTCATTAGGGAAGTAAAGGAACACTCATTTCTTATCAGTCTGATTGTTTTTGAAAGCCTAGTGCTGAATCAAGCCACAACATTTTTCCAAAACATTCTATGTTGGGCCATTTCTGCACCGGGCATTTAAAATGGTGCAGAGTAACCTCCAATGGAGGTCTTCTGCACCATAGAGTGGACTGGGGTGGACTACTTTTTGTAGTTCCACACCTCAGTCCAGTTCTGCGCGACTGGAACTGGTCGTGCAGCGTGCTTTTTAAAAACCTCTTTTTTGAGGTTTTTAAAAAGCACAGAGCAGGCAACCCCGTCCCACTCCGTCGCTGCATCCCGAGCAGATTTGCAGGCATGCGCAAGTGCGTGCCTGCAGATCTTCTGGGGGCGGGCTTTCGGCTGGCGAGCTTCTCCGGTTGGTGGAGAGCCTCCACCAACTGGAAGCCGCCATTTTGGATGCCGGAGAACTGCGGAGCACTGAACTTGCGCTGCTGCTCTTCACGACGGACTCGCACGGATGCAGGAAAAATCAGGTGAGTCCCATTTCTGCCCATTTCTGCCCGATAAACACCCCACGTGTGGAAAGGGCCTTGGTTAAGTATAAAATACAATCAAGTATAAAATACAAACATGCATGTTGGAAAATAATTTTCCAAGCAATGTTGACACAAGTATGAGCATTCAAGTCACCATGGATCCTTGTGTTTGCCAACTAAGTTCATTCCAGATGTCATTTTCAGGAAATTTATGAAATAATCCTGAATGGACTTGTGTTTACTAAACTTGTTTATCTGTCTTCCCATTTACAGATTCCTTCTCCGCTTCTTTGTTTTCTCTACTCATAGCTTGCCATGACATCTGTACTGGCAAATTATGATTTGGAGATGAAACCATGGCCTGTAAGCCTTCTTGAAAACATGGGTCTAAAATGATAGCTTTGAACTATCTGCCAATCTGGATATCACAGGAAACAAAAACCAAGATGTGAGAGGAGAACCCTCACATAAGAGCAAAAGAAAGGAGTGTATGAGTCACCAGAATATTCCCGAATCCCATCTAATGTTTTGGAGAATCAGATTCATAAAGTTTGAACCCAGAATCAGGCCTAAATCTTGTGCCATGTTTATGTATCCCATGGTGATAATGACATCCTGTATGAAAATAATCCTGGAAATACAGTGCAAAAACCAGACTTCTATATCTATCAGAATCCTAGGATTTTGCAAGAATTATAAACATTATAAACATTTGAAATGATCTGGAATGATCATTTATGCAATGCTACACTGAATTTATGAGAAGAGATGCAAGTTTGAAGATTTCATTGTGATAACTGGTATATATTGTAAAAAAACAAGCCACTGATTCTGATAATCTTGCTATAGGATTCTCAGGAGGAAGATAAGAACAGTGACTGTGGTTAAATAATATTCTGTCCTTTTCTGACTGACACTGCATTTTTGCACACAATGCTTTGTGAAGCTTAGAACTTTGCTATTAGTCATCTTTTCAGATGAGCAATAAATTCTACTCCTCAGGAGTCATATTCCCCTCCATGTGCAAGTTAACTTGAAACACATTATTATGAGGGCATCAACTCCCACTGACATCATGGTTACAATCAGTACATCACTGCTTATAATAATAGGATTTAATTCAGTTTGTTTAAACTGAGAAAAGGCTAAAATCTTACTAATAAAGGAAGACTGGGGATATGGTACAAGCAAGATGGACTGAGCATGTTTGACCAGACTGGTCAAAGGGAATGTATAAAGATGTAGGTGGCACATATCTTTCTTTTATGGTCAGCACAACTGGATGATATGAAAACTTTCTTCACCAGGGGGATACTGTATGAAAGCAGTTACTGCAGACTACACTGCTATGGGAAATTTGTGTGTGACTCTGGTACCCCTTTCTTGGGGAAGGCCCCAAGTCCACTAATCATGGTCAGCAGCACAAATAGCTCCACTGTATTAAAAGCTCTGTTTTTCACAAAGGATGGCCTTCCACATTTGCTGCTTAATGCCATTATCAGGAAGTTTTGCCTGTAATCCTCATGGCTGGCAAAACTATGCCAGTGTAGGCAATGGGTTCATAGACACAACATTGCAGCAGGGATAAAATAGTTATGGAAGTCATGGCAATGGTATAAGAAGTCAACTCTAGTATTGGAGAGGGCTTTCTCTGCCTCCCCCAGATGCCATTGCACATTGCTCCAAAAAGCATCTTATGCCATAACAGAGCACTGTGTCAGCATAAATCACAAAGAGATTCCAGCCATTGTGAGCTTCTGAAATGTTCACAAAGATTACCTGAATTAGTATGAATATGAACTGAAATTAGAAACAGAAGCGGATTGTTTTGTGGATGGGTATATAATGTCCAGATCAAGGGTGAAATATATCAGATTAACTCTTACTATATCTTTCATTAACATAATGCAAAATTTCCCATGCAAAATTTAGGAAATGCTAATGGAACTGCTGCCTCTGAGATACATTATCCTAAAATATCCACTAAAAACAATAAAACTTCTCAGTCTTTGTTATGCCAGCATATCTTGTTATACCAATATTCTGGGTTTTGGTTATTTAGGCTACAGCTGTGATCAAACACATTGGGAAACAAACCCCACTGAAGGCAGAGGGGCTAATATATTATTCACAATATTATTATTATTATTATTATTATTATTATTATTATTATTATTATTATTGTTATTGTTACTGTCTGACTCAAATAAATTTGCCATGAAAAGTGATAAAAGGTGTTTTTCACATCTCATAGCATTTTCCTAATGAGAGTACCCACAAATGGAAATCTTCTCCTGCTTATTTGCCATTCCACTCAAAGAAGGGGAGCTCTGCGCTAATAGCCTTTAGAAGTACACGTGCAGGTCACAGAGGCTCCAGAGACCAACATAACAACAATTCTCAACTTCTCAATCCCATACTAAATTACAGCTATTCTTTTAACAGGGTGAAAAAGAAGAAACTTCTTCACCAAATCCTGCAAAGAGTTCCAGCCTTCATGACCCTAACCTGAGGTCTGTTATTCCTTATTTGCAGCAATTATGTTATCGAAATATTCAAAGAATGTTGGATATATTTACCAAGGGCCCACAAGATCTAGTTGCCAGTGGCAACCACTCATTCCCTAGCTGCCTTGTACAAAGCTTACACACACAGCTCAGAAAGGCAGCTATCTTTAAGTAAAACTGGCATGAGAATCAATTTCATCTCCCATCAAGCTGTTGTGACACACACAGTGAGACTACCTAGTTCTTGTTTTACCTTTGGGGAAAAGAGAGAACCAGGAAGAGGGATTCAAAATAACTGTCTTCTGCAGAGTTCAGTGAAACAAGATGATGTCCCTTCTTTGAATATTCTGGCATCAATAAAGTAGGAAGCCTCTTCTAGCAATTTGTGCTGGCCTTTGCCAAAGGAAAGAAATGGCAATAGTATCTCTTGCTGCTTCCTCCATTCCACAAACTCCCAAAAGAAAAAAGACAACACAAGCATTGGATGAACTAGGCCCACAACTTTAGCTATTCACAATAAATAATTCTAAAGATAAACTACAATAAACAAGATCTAGCAATGAGGTCTACCAATTGTTCTCTAGTGCTCCACAGATTATTTTTTTAAAAAAATACATTGTAATTTGCTGCCGAAATTCAAACTAAATAAACTATAGCCACTGAAAGAACAAACTAAATGTACTGTAGTGGAGATTAAATGAATATTAATGTTAACACCATAGTCAATTCCTTTTAGCTCAATAGCAGTAGTCAATATAATAAATTAAGTTTAAGTGGGTTTAATATTCATCTATGCATCTATCTATCTATCCACATACATACAAGGGCTGGACTAAAAGAAATATCTTTTCATGTGGTAATTCCTTTATTAACAACATATACAGCTACATACATACACAAAGTAACTCTTGCTTACAACATGGTAGTCACACGTGAAGGCACACAACAACTACAAAGTGAATTTTTTATGTGTTTTACCTAAAAGAAATGCTGCTGACCTTCCTCCTTTATCGTCTTGCCATGGCACAAGAGCCCCCTTCCCCCACTAGGTCTCACAAGATAGTCAGCATGTCCCATGGTAGATTCACTATTCAAAAAAATGCTGTGTCCTCCTACGACAAATTTGTCCCATAATTTGTGAACACCTGTGGCCATTCACACCATATGTCTGGGTGCAGCCTTTGTCCATGGCTCCTTTCCAGTCCCTTTTCACAGGGCTACCATACCTCCAGTGTGCCCAAAATTTTCCAAAATTCTAGGTATGCCTCCTCGTGCCCATTTGAACCATCATATGGTCTAGAGTCCAAGCTTTCCTTTTAGAAACAAGTAAGTCTCTGGCCCTTGTGGTTCAAGCAATACAAGTGATGCCATGTAAGAAACAAGGGAGAGGTGCATTGCAGAGTGAGGTGGAAGAGACAGTGGGAGGGAAGGCGAGAGAGTGGTATAAATGGCAGGATGTAAAAAGCAAGGGAAGGGTGCATTCCAAGGGTGCAAGGTGAGGTGAGGAAGACAGTACGAGGGAAGGGAAGTAAGAGGTGCAAGCAATATGAGTGACAGCATATAAGCAGCAAGGGTGGGGCATATTGGCAGGGCACAAGGTGAGGTGAGGTGGGGGACAGAATAAAAATTTTCCCACATAGTGAGAACTGAGTTAACTTTCTCCACTTTATCTAAGAGTGTAATTGTACACTACACACTTATGGCAGTTTGATCCCATCTTAACTGCCATGGCTCCATCCTACAGATTTCTGGGATTTGTAATCTGATGAATTACTACAAATTCTCTGTTGCAGTCCCCTGAACTGTAGTACCAGAGCTCTCTGGCAGAAAATCAGAAGCTCCTCCTGAAACTACAAATCCTAGGATTCCATAGGATGAAACCCTGGCAGTTAAAGTGATATCAAAATGCTTTAATAGTACAGTGTGGATGATCCCTAGATCATGTAGTTGTGAAGATGGAGTTGGAGAGACCTATTTGATCACAAGTATAAAAGGAGGACCCATGTATTCTGTACTTGGCAAAAAAAGGAGAGATAAAATAATAACATGATGCCACGAGGAGACTGGATGGAAATACAAACATAGAAAATGGTGAAATTATTTATTACACAATCCATACTTAAATTTTCTACAGCAAAAATCCTCTCCCAGTTGGAGCGGGTGGCTCCCGAAATGTGCTCTATATACCAAAGAGAGTGAAGAAAGGAAACATTTGCTGTTCCACATATCTGATCCATTATTTTGATTTTCACAGCTGTCATTGTTTTTAATATCATCTGTCATGTGGTACATTTGTTGACCCCCTGCTTTCATAGAAACACATACATTAATTTTATCAACAGTCTGGTGAGTTTCATCTGCCAAATGTTTAAACATTTGTCTGCAAGATTCTTTCTGTTTCAAAACCAACTGTTGCCTTGAAGTTGTCAGTTCTTATTATCCAACCAATATCATCTTTCATTGTTATTTGCTTATAGCATCACTCATTCTTCAGCTGAAAAGACTTTTTTAGAGGCTTACATAAGCTCAATGACAAATACTTGGCTGCAGGCTTACAGTGTAAAATACGCAACATAAAAGGAAAAGGGGTTGGTGAGGGTGGAAGAGTAAAACAAGCAAACCCAGACTCTATTTGTTAAAGTTCTTAAAATGACCTGTAGAAATAGGAACAGTTGAGGGACAGGAGGAACCCAGAGCTCTTGGTACTCCAGCAGAGTCAACAGACTGGGTGTGCCTTCCTAATCTCTTCACCTGCAGCAATCAGGCAGAAGGGTTGGTACTAGCCTTAAATACACAGAGATCTCATTTTGCAGAGTGTTATAAATCATCAACATTTACCCATGTGCACCTGCAGCTTCCAGTCCAAAAGCCATATTAACTGGTGTACAGGCATTAGAGATAGCTGATTGACAAGTATTTTGTTTTTAAGATTAATTCTCATCTCTCAGTTGATTCATACTGGACTCAAGTAATGGAATACAGAAACGAGTACAATCACACTTATAAAGTGCAAAAAGAATTGGTGCCTATGAACAGTAAAGTGAGCGGCAGCTTGCCTATATAATGCAGATGTTTACAAGCATGGGAGTTTACTCTTCCTCATAGTCTATTGTGGTCTTAAGCATGGGATCTACCAATGTGAACATTTTTTCAGAAATTTTCAGGGCTAGGCTAACATTCTGGTGGGCTTCCAAGATGAAAATACAGTATACATAATCAAATGCGCATGTCTACATTTTCTCTCTCAGATAGGGTTGCCAGGTGAACCAAGGCTATGAGATTTCAGGGCCTAAAGCTGAGACCTGGAGATGACCCATTACAATGTCACAAGCCACAGACCCCTTGATGTTGCAAGGAACAGCCTCTCATGATGTTATGTATTAAGCATGACAAATTAAGCATTAATCACATTTTTAATAACCACCAAACCTGAGTAATTAGGAACGAACACACACACACTTCAAATTCTTTCTTCTCACCTTAAGAACTAGAGAAGAGAGTCTAGGTTCTGAGACTTAAGGACAGGTTTTGAGATCTGACAAGGTCATGCTCAGCACAGCTCAGCCCAGGCCATTTCCACACTACACTATTATAGTGCTATTATTCCACTTTCAACCTCCTGTGGAATTCTGTAGTTTACTGAGGCCAAAGAGCTCTCTGATTGAGAAGTCTTAAATGCCCCTCCCTAAACTGCAAACCCCAGGGTTTCATAGGATGTTGAAAGTGGAATAACAGCACTATAACAGTGTGGTGTGGAAATGTCAGCCCATCCTCATTCAATGTACAGCAGTTGACTTGACTCATTTATGGGAAAACTTGCAGCTCAGTCCTTCAGGACAGCCAATGGCCTCACTCTGCCTAACATTAGAATGAGCCCCACCCCCCACCCCTGCTCAGTTCCTTTTTAATTTCTACAGCCACAACACTGTGAATGCATGCCCATTTTCTTCCTTTATCTTTATTTTGTAGTCATTCTACCTACTGCTGTTTGCCTTCAAATCATTTCTGATTTCTGGAAACCCTAAGGCAAGCCTGTCACAAGTAACATGTCTTCAAAAGGGGTTGCCATTACCTTCTTCTATGGCTGAGAGAGTATGACTTGCCCAATGGTTTCCATGGCTGAGCAGGGATTCAAACCCTGGTCTCCAGAGCCATAGTCGAACACTCAAAACACTACACCATACCAACTCATTTTGCCTACATATTTTGCCTTTTTATTTGCTTAATGCACCTCATAGTGTCTCTCTCACCTTTTGACTGAACCCATGACTCCTTTCCATAGGTTTCTCTTACAGGATTAAGTTTCTTTTCACTATTATTCATATTATGTATCTACTTCTGTCTTGGGCAGGGTCGCATTGTGGAATCCTGCCCAAACAATCCATGTTTACTAAATATGTGAACGATGATTGGGCATCCAGTTTCTGGATGAGAGCAAGCAATTCCAGCAGTCAAAGTCACAGAAGCTGCCATAGAGTAGCAACATGACCCCAAGGCCACAGTAAGAGCAGCTCCTTCCTTTGCCACCCAAACACTGCATTTTTGTTAGTTGTACCTTTCTTTTGGTGTCATTGCAGCTCCCTTTCTCTCTATTCCTAACCCAGGGGCATAATGATGGAAAGGCAAATGAAGGTGTTACACACCAATAGTATTTCTGCCCCAAGATGAAATTTTCCTTCAGTTACATGTCTTTTGTAGGGACCAGTGGCCTAATTCTTTTGTCCCACACCAGTTTTGTGTTTGTCCTGCCTATGAAAATTATTTCATTAAGCCCCTGCCTGTCCACTCACTCATTGGGGAGAACAAAACGGCCAGTGAAAGGCAGGAAACAGAAGGGAGGCACCCAGTCAGATAGGGAGAACAAAGTAGCCAAAGAGAGGCAGATGCAGGAAACAGAAAGAAGGTTGATGCCACAGAGTTCCCAGGCTCCCCTGACGTTTCCCGCTAGAAGTTCTCAGGGACAGCAGCATGTCCATTGATTCTGTTGGAAGCAAAGAAGCACCAATGTTTGTATAAAGTGATTACTGAGAGAGGAGTGTCTAAACAATGCCTGCCTTTTATTTTCACCTCTCTGTAGCTTTCTTTGGTCTATGTTCTCAAGCCTTTTGCTTCATTCTTGCCTGCAAAGGTCACTTCTCCCTTCTCTTAAGACGTTAATTAGTCTCTTTGTTTCCTTTGTCTGGAAGGAACATTCATGAAGCTCCAACCTCAGCAATGGATGCTAGCTTACATCCATACATGAGAGCCAGCTTTTAGAGGCTCTTCTAACCATGTTTAAGTCAACTTCTTTTGCCTATCTTCTTTCTTATCCTGGGATGGATTTCCTGAGACAATAAATATAGTTTTTAATTATTTATCTTACAAAAGCACCCTAAGCAGTTTCTCCTATTTCTACCACAAGCTCATGTTTCACTAGCCCCACTGCCCTCTGCTTAACAGAGATACGAATTTTTCCTACAGATGCATGTTGCATTTCTGTTGAGTCTGGGAAGCAAAAACACTTTTTTAAAAAAGCTTTTTTCCTTTCTCTCTCATCTGCTGGTATCTTCTGTTCCTGCATCATAAGTTGCCTACTACAGGAAGACCCTGCCTTTGGACATCCTGTTATCTGATTACTCACTCTTTTGATGCTTCTAAGTTAAGCACAAGGTCCTTTAATTCAGTGAGGATTCCTCTGTTTCATCAGTTCTTCTTGCCTATGGAAGCTCGCTTGGCACCACTCATGAGCTTGCAAAGTGAGCTGAGGGGAGGCGGGGAGAAAGGTCCCAAGCCAAATGAGAGACTTTGCAAGCTGCATGTGTGCGGTTGGTCCCAAGTGAGCCTTCATAAGTTATGCTCCCTACAGTACAGTACATGGGTTCCACTTTTTGACCAATTCCATTTTCTGACAGTGCTCTGGCCCCTAACCCATTAGACAAGTGGAGGAAGCCTGTAATCAAGAGTGGGTCCTGTGACTGAGGAGGTATGAAGGAGAGAAAAGACTATGCTGTTCCTCTTGTCTTCCTCACTTCTCCTGCCACTGAGGGAGAAGAAAAATCTTGCTCGGGTGTTTTAAGTCTATAAACTTGGTGGCAACTTCATTCTTGCCAAAAAGTGCAACTATTCTCCAGGGGTTGAGCTTTCCATGTATTTACTTTCCTTTGTGCTTTGTGGGGTTGATGAACCAATGAATAAGGTGATTCAGGCATGATGAATGGATTTCTTTAAGGCTGGTCCGGAAGCATATTTCAGCTAGGCTCTTGTGCAGTGGCACATAACACCTCTGCTGAAGGAACTTGAGACCTGAGAAATTACCTTGTTGTATATCTGCATTTCTAAAGTGTCATAGTTCTAGCATTTGAGAACTTTGGGTGCCAATTAATAATCTATTATAATGCCTACCTACCACTATAAATGATCTGGAGGTCCTGATCCACTCAGATCCTACTCAGTTTAATCCACACTTCCTACAATATTGCCTTACTTGACTTATCTGCTCTTCCATAAACCTGAGCTCAGTCTCATCCCTTCACAAATACTTGATAAAATTTAAATATACAAGTGTTTTGTCTGTTTTAGTTTAAGTCAGGAGTATTTAATTTAAGTCAGGAGTATATTTATAGACATCTTTATATCTGATAGTTATTTTTTATGAGGTTATTGTGTTTCTAGCATGTTGATATAATAGAAAATGAACTTTTTAAAATGAGGCTTTGGTTTATCAAATTCTAATGTAGCTTCAGTACTCAAACTGACACCTATATTGAGGTTTCTAAAGTATATCCATTTTTAAAAAACTAATCAATCAAGTATAACTTATTTAATGCACTAATTTTGCTCACTGTTATTTTTAGAAGTCCATCTCCTTCAAAACCAGAGACAACACAGGCCAGTGGCATGCCAGACAAGCAGGAAGTTAAACCATCACGGGTGAGGAAATTGACAAGGCAATACAGCTTGTGAGTACCATTTTGATTAAAGCTCCTGCTTACTCTTTCAAATATACTTTTCAAAATGGAGCTATTTATGGTGTAAACTGTACAAGAGTACCATTCATTTCAGATAATTGAATTCAGTAGCATACTGTGCTTAAATAGTATCTAGGGCTGAAGAGAATACAGTTTTTAAAGAAATTGGAAGTATCATATTAAAGGCATTCTTTACAATAAAAGCTCTATGTCAGCTGTCTAGATTTCAAATTAAACTGTTTTTTTGGAGTGGTGGTGGAGGGAGCTGTGTCAGAATAACTAAACAATGATACTTAGGCTCCTGGAAACTCTCCAGGATAGACCAGACTGCTAATAAGTTGGGGATCTGTAACGAGTGGGGCAGTGAGTCTGCTTTGGATCTTAGTTACTGCTTAGTCCTTTAAAGAAGTGCTGAACCCTAACTCCTGAATAGATTCAGCACTTTGGGCAGCTCCTTAAAAAACAATGTACTGTACTAAACCCTGGAATGAATGCATCCCCCCAGTGACAGTGGAACTGCCAGCCACCAAGGCCTATGTAAAAGGAATCTCCTTCCATATATGGTAAAATGAAACACTTCAAAGTTAAACCATTTTGAAAAACCTTAATCAGCCAGTACCATAGGTCCCTATGGGTTCAGTACTGATATGTCATTTCAGCTACTGAACAGCTTACAATACAATTGTGTGTACCACTACTAAGAAATAAATCCCACTAACTGATTTAGGCTAGATCTCTTTACAAATAAAATTTACTTTAAAAATCTGGGTGAAAATGCAGTAGGAGAGAAGGAATGAGCAGAAATTGATGACAGACATTTTGGAAAACTTGCCAAGATATGCTACCCATGAAACTGTACAGTTAAAATTGTATAAAAAGTTGCAATAACTCAGATTCCATGTCTTTTTAACAAATACAGTGATGAAGATGACCTCCCCCAGCACTGGCAGCAGCAGTAGCAGCATCTCCAACATTGTCATCAGCTTCTCCTGTCTCACACAAAACAGCTTCAGAAGGGCATTTTTTGTCACGTGCAAAGGTACATACAGACAACTAGAGAGTGGGGTGAAAAAGCGTAGCAGGTGAGGTCAATAGCAGTTCAGGGTGGTAAATTTAGACTGCATCCTCTAAATGTGTTAGATACATATCTCTTGCTGTTCCTAAAACTCTTCCCTCCTTGGTCAAGATTTTAAGCTGGAAAGCTCAGTGGGTCACCCATTATCCGCAAGAGGGATTAGGCTGCCTCTGGGCTGCATTATAAGCCTCTGTGGTAAACAGAATGTTAACTTCACAAGGTCATCTGCAGTGGAACACTAACTCATAAATTATCACAAAATAGAATTATAGAATCATAGAATCTTAAGAGTTGGAAGGGGCCATCTAGTCCAATCCCCTGCCATACAGGAATACACAATTAAAGCACTCCTTAAAGACCTCCAAAGATAGAGACTATACCGCCACCACTACCCTGAAGCAGCCCATTCCACTGTTGAACAGATCTTACAGTAGAAAAGTTCTTCCTAATGTTTAAATGGAATCTTTTTTCTCACAATTTTAATCCATTGCTTTGTGTGAAATCTCTGCAGCAGCAGAAAACAAGCTTGCTCTGCTTTCCCACCTTTCAGTATTCTCTTCTCCAAGTAAACATATCCAGCTCCCTAAGTTGTTGCACATAAGGTTTGGTTTGCAGACTTTTGATCACCTTGGTCACTCTTCTCTAGACACATTCCACTTTGTCAATACCCTCTGTGAACTGGTGCCCAGAACTGGATGCAGTATTCCGGGCGAGGTCTGAGCAAAGTAGAATAGAGTGGTACTGCTACTTCTCTTCATCTGGATACTACACTTCTGATGATGCAACCCAGAATTGCATTGCCTGTTTTGGCAGCCACATCACACTGTTGATTCATGTTTATTAGTGGTATACTAAGACTCCTAGTCCCTTTTCAAATGCACTGCTTTCAAGCCAGGAGTCATACATCCTATATTTGTGCGTTCCATTTTTCCTGCCTAGGTGTAGAACCAAACCTTATCCATCTTGAAATTCATTTTGTTACTTTTGGCATGACTCTTCAATCTGTCAAGATCATTTTGAATTCTATTCCTGCCCCTGGGTTATTAGCTACAACCCCCTTTGGTGTCATCTGCAAATTTGATAAGTATGCCTTCTATTCCATCATCTAAATCTTTTACAAAGATGCTGAACAACAGTGGGCCCTGGACAAAACCCTGAGGTACCCCTAGTCAATTCACTCCAGGATGAAGAGCAACCATTGCTGGGCACTCTCTGTGTTTGGTCTATCAAACAATGACAGATCCACCTGATTATGACACTGTCTATCCCTCAAATCACAAGCTTGCTCACAAGAATATTATGGGGGACCTTATCAAAAGCCCGCTTGAAATCAGGATATGCTACATCCACAAAATTCCCCAAACAACTGAGCTTGTAATCTGTTATGAGTTTTCTGTATCTCACACTTTTAATAGAAATATATACAATTGCACAGGTTTTAGACTGTCCTTCCTTGCATACCAAATGTCATGTTGCTAGGAAGTATGAAAGTATTGCAACAGTATGAATACCTTGCCTGCCTTAGTCAAAAGCTTCTTTACATCAAGCATAATTGCATTCAGCCATGATTTTTGAAGGCATTACCTATAAGTTCTGCACTCACTTTTCATTTACATTGTCCTCTTTTGTCATGCACTCTATAACCAGAATCCTAACTTTTGGTGCTGTATCTAAGGATACAGTGGCAATTATGGTTATAACACACCTGTCTTCAGAAATCTGGAACTGTATCACCAAATTGTAATGTGAGTGGAGACTACCTTGCCTTGTATACTGTTGAATATCCCAGCTACAGCACCTTTAGAAGTGACAATTCTAGACTGTGCAATCAGCTGTCCTGTTCAAAATTCCACAAAGAGGGCTGTCAATACAGCAGTGTGAGTGTAGCCTAGTTTCAATGAATACCTTTTCCTACCAAAAATGCTAAGTCCATGCTAAGGGGTCCACCAAATATTTGCACCATCCCACATTCCTGAGTCTTTTGCAGACCTACAACCAGGTAACTCTGTCCAGCCTAGTTATATAGTCTCTAAAGTATACTCATTACAGAAGATGCACCTGGCCTGTAAGACTCTTGCTATTTAACATAGCTGCCATTAGGGACTTACATCTTAGTAGCCTTATAGTCTCCTACTCCAGGTTGTTCCCACGCAGCTTGGCACATTATCAGTCCATTGACCAAACAGTAAATGTGCCAGATAGCAGGACAGGACTGGATTAGACAGTTGGGACTAGGTTGTATGCTAACAACAACATATAATGTAAGGTGCTTGTGCATGTTGTCCATGTGTGTTGGCTTCTATCTGAACGAAGGCTACCTCTATCAGCTATCACAAAATGTATGGTGTGGGAAGTTTTCTTCTGTTTACCTTCAGTCCTTGAAAGAAACAGGATAGATTTTTTTTTTAGTAGAACTGTCATCCAATGAAAGACATTTAAGTGATTTATCCTCTGGTTCCTGTTAATTTGTTTTCCAGCTGTTTGTACAAAGTCTTATAGAGCTTGGAAAGTGCAACATAAGTAATGATGTCACCCATGATGTGTTACTTTTCTAAGTAATGAGGGCCTAGCAACATCCCTCTGACAAATCATATGAGAGACAATGACATTATTTGAAGAAGGGCACTAAAATGCTTTCCTGAAGAATTGCAAAGGGATTTCAGGACACCTTTTAGGCCATTTTCTTTCATTACTGATTTTTGGGGTTTCCTCTCTTTATAATATTGTGATGGCTTTTACATATTGCATGCAGGAATTAAAATGAAAATATTTACTTTAGAATACAAGCCCTGTAACAGTTACTGAATTCTTGACTGTCCTTCAGAGCCCTGTCAATACTGGAAATGCATTTACCTTGGAGCCTGGAGATCTTCTGATGGATTTCACAGAAGCCACCCCTATGGTAAATGATTTCATTTTGCTGCCTTGGAAGTTAAATTTTGAAGAATTTTTTTTAATCTGAATTTCTTAAATCTGCATAACAAAATGTTATCATGCTCATGTTATAATTCTTTAGTCATTGACAGTCATTGACCTAGGTGTTTTATGATTTTAGTTACAGGAGTTAATAAGGCTAACATTTGGGTAGAATTCTGATTTCAGTACTGACTTTTCAAAATAGAAAACGTAAAAGAAATGTCCAACAAAAGGGAGGTTTTTTAATCCAGTTCTTCCCCGCTTGCTCTGCACAGGAACACCATTAAACCTCTGCCTGTATTCTAGTGTCTATATGTTAGCATCTCGCTTTGTAGCTGTCCAGGTTGCTGAGGCTGATGTAGGGACAGCTGTGGTTTTTGATCGTGTCCTGGTCACTGTCATCCTCTCACTAGGACCTCAGTCTCACTGTATATCTACTTGATAACTCACCCTTCACACCAAGCAGTATGTAATGAACAAGGTCAAAGAGAGTACAGATCACTTTTATAAGGAAAAGTCTCAACCATAGATTGTACTACCATTCCCCTGGGACATGCTCAAAGTTACTGTAAGAGGTAACTTATTCAGGAGGTATTATATATCAAAACCAAGAGACAACATACCAGAGCAAAGTTAATGAATGAGGAACTCTGCACAGAATGTAAAATGCAGGGAAGCAATTGCAAATGCTTAGGAAAAGAGCTGAGGATCATATTCAGACAGCCAAGCTGGGTAATAACAAAAGTCTAGCAGAACTGTATTATTAGCTTTAGAGATACCAAAACATACCCCAATGAAATCAGCAAAGCCTTTCAAGAATATGCTAAACTTTATACATTTGATTTTTTTTCACTGTCATTATCAGTTAATTTTTTGTTCTACATTATAGTTTCAGAGAACTTTAATTTAAATTATTGTTGATTCTATCACTATCATTCCTTTTGACCTCCACAGAGGTATCGACCAGGGATACCCACTCTCTCCCATGCCACAGCACAGTGACAGAGCCACTGACAGAATTAATCAAAGGGGTACATGGGAATAACTATATACACTTGGGTAAACTTTTTTTGTAACATGATATTCTCTCCATCCAATCTGGTGGAGGCAATACTTGCCCTGTTAAAAATTCTTTCCAAATTAGAAATATCAGGAGTGAAAATAAATTAGGATAAATCTGAATTTTTCTTCAAAAATACTGCATTGTTTGAAGAAAAGAAATTGCAGTGGTCCTCCAGATTAACTCTATAGTATTCTAATTTCAAGTATTAGGGGCCAGCAAGTCTAAGATACTTCCCAGTTATGATAAAGAAATTGCAATCTAATAAGACAAGCAAAAACAGAATTCAAAACCTGGGTGAAACCCAAACTCTCAGTGCTAAGTCAATTGATATCAAATGAAATGATTGTTTTCCCTATGTATCTTTTACTTTTCAAAATGATATAATTGTCACAAGTGGTAGATTTTTTTTAAAAAAATGATCCAGAAAATGATCCAGTGATTTCCTGTTGGTGGCAGGAGACCAAAGTTCCCTAATGTGCTTTGTATAGAAACTCTAAGAAGAATGGTGTCTCAAACCTGAAAATATGTTTTGAAGCATGGCATATTGGGTCATTGATTCAGCATATCTGCAGGGATGACACAGCTCAATGGATTCATATGGAAATTCCTTTTAGTCTCACATCGGCATCTCACTTGATTGAAGCAGCTCTTCTATGACATCCTCAATGAAATACCAAATGCTTTTATATTAGGCCATTCTACTTACCTGTCCTCCTTTCCCATACTACTTTTTCTTATACTGGACCTGCTTCACATTATTACCACTGCTGAATGCATACAGCATAGAAAATAGGGGAATCGAGACATATTTTGCAGATATGATTTATTCTGTAGCAGAAGGCCCATGTTTGCAGCCCAACTAATGGAGACCTTGCAAAGTGTCTGGGCCACATGGCTGCAAAGATGCCAGATTCTAACTTTCACATCACGCCTGCCAAGATGTCATTCCCATTTTCTGATAACTTATGTGTTACCTCATCCAACTTGACTAGACAGTAGATTTCTTTGCTTTACAATTGTCACCTCATTATACTCTAAGGCAGTGGTTCTCAACCTTCCTAATGCCGCGACTCCTTAATACAGTTGCTCATGTTGTGGTGACCCCCAACCATAAAATCATTTTCGTTATTATTTATTTGTTTGTTTGTTTGTTTGTTTGTTTATTTATTATTTAGTTAGTTAGTTATTTCCAACATCAAATAGATTGGAAACACTGCCCTAAATCACTGCTCTGGATAGACTTCTAATGCCTAAAAACTGGTAACCCTCCCCCCTTTTTTTAAGCACAGAAAGCATCCATCAATGCCAGAATTAAGGCAGTAGTTCTAGTTCTGAATGTTGGGTTTCCACAGTTCAAAAAGCCAGTCACTCCCAAAGGCAATGCCAAAACAGCCCACATTTTACACGAGGCGCAGGGAGGAAAGGACAGGGAGAGAGGAAAGATGGCGGCGGCATAAGCAGATGTGTCTTGTTTCACTCCCTCCCTCCTTCCCTCCTTCCCTTAAAGGGAGTGCGGATGCTGAACATACAAAAAGCGAGGAATGCAAGACAGTCAGGGCGAAGAACACAACATGTGCATGTGGCAAGCGCCAAGGGCCCACGCACAACAAAAGCGAGAGGAGAAAGTCATCCTGGCTATTTCTGCACTAGATTGTTATAGCACTATCATTCCACTTTCACCATCCTATGGAATCCAGGGGTTTGCAGTTTGAACCCCAGCTCAGGGGTCTCAGAAGCACTGCTCCCATTGGCTGTGAGGCCACCTTCTTTTAAAAGGGGGGCAGGATTGAGGAGTGGCGACCCCTGTGAAATGGTTGTTCGACCCCCAAAGGGGTCCCGATCCCCAGGTTGAGAACCACTGCTCTAAGGTGAGTAGGAATTGTATGATCCTCTGGATGTTGTTGAATTAATTCTCAGCAGCCCAGCCAGTGGTGAGTAAATGTGGGCAATCCAACAATATCTGGAGAGCAGCACAATACCCACCACTATTCTAAGATATGGTATGGCTGACTTGCACCTTACTTTAGGATATGAGTACTAAGATACCTTTTGGCTTTCCACTCTTCAAAACTGGCCTGCTATGTGTTCATCCCTAGCCTCCACTCAAGACCAGTGTATAACTTTGAGCTCTTTACTGTTTTGTTCATTTGAATATATAACATTTATACAAAAAGTGATCTGTAATGAAATAACATGGGGGGCAGGTTAACTCATCTGAGGGTGTGCATCACCCATCATGAGAGACTGGATAGCATCAAGTCTAACTCTCCCCTTAAACCATAAATTTAGGTTCTAGGGAAAACCTTTGGGGGCTAGTTTAATCTAAAACTCCTCTCTTAGGTCAGACCTTTTCATTTTTGTTTATCATTCCTCAGCAGCCATTTCTGATCCATAGGACTGCACCATTAATTTATCATTACTTGTCAAAATGCCATTAGCAGGTTGGCAGAACACAAGTCTCTGCCAGAGTACAAATACCAATTGTCTAATGGGTGGAGGCCACTTCTTTTCCCCAGAGGTGCAACAGCAGCTGGGAGGACTCCCTGTTGCTCTTCTATCTTTCCAGCCACTGATCAACCGTGGAAGTGTTTCCAGGCACATTTTGGCTGCCTGTGCGTACCTGGGTGAGAAGAAGCAGTTTTCCTATCTCTCTCTTTCCTGCATGCTCAGTGACAGCTGGATCATATCTGGATGCACCCTCACTGCTACCTAATTTTCAGGAGGATGAAGTTGAATAGGGAACCCACTCCAGTTGTTTGGTGTACCAGGAACAAAGATGTTGCAGAAGGAAGTACTGGATATCTCCTTTTGTAACATCTTCCAAAGTACATAGCCTCATATAACTGGAGATTGTGCTTTGGATGTTGGACTACAACCCTGAAGGCCAAAGTTTGATTCCTTGCTCAGCCATGGAGACTGGGTGACCTTGGGTACATCACAACTCTCAGCCCCAGAAAATCACACAAGAACAAAAAAAACCAAAAACAAATCAACACTAGGTAAATGCTGCTACTATCACATTTTTCCTTTATTTATTTGAAATTTGTTCCTGCTGTAAGCCAAAACAAGTTTATAAAGATGAGTGTATATTTTGAGTATCAATGCAACAAAAATACTGCATTAATATTCAAAATTTCCCTCCCTCAAATATCAGGTTTCCAAATAACAAGCTGGTGGATATTCATAAAATACAATCATACTCTGGCCAGTGTGCCAAATGTCATCACCATAATCATTCTCAGTCCCAGAAAACCCCATGATAGGTTCACCTTAGGGTCACCATAAGTCAGGAATGACTTGAAGGCACACAACAGCAATGTCCCCAACAGGGTTCCAGCCATCATGTAAGTATCACCCTAACAGTTGAGCAGTAGCCAGGGGGATTAAGCTGCACTGGGAAGCCCCCCCCCCGCCCGCCCACCATGGCTGTTATGCACCAGGGGTGTTGTGGAAGGAGGTACTGGATGCCTCCTCCTGCAACACCCTCCAAAGTACAAAGTTTCATATAAAGCAGCATATATCTCCAACAGCAATCCAACCCTCATTTATGTATCTTTTTTAAAACCAGAGAGAGAGAGAGACATGAGGATATTTCTGTTTCAGATAACAAAAATAATTTAGTCAACCCTGGGTAGTATGCACTTGATTTTGGCTGACTGTACAGTGCCTAATAAAGTACAAAATGATGACAGTACTTCAAGGCTTCAGTAAGGAAGTAAAAGTCCCATTTCTTTTATTCTTGCTGAAGGAACCTGGTTAGAAAAAGCATAGAAGGAGGAGAGAAGAGTGATACAGATCTGTGACAAAATGTAGTTGCCCACATTGTTAGGTTCCATGTTCAACAACAGACTCTTCCAATCTGGCAGATGCCAAATTTCTTGCAAACCACACACCTCACTATTCCCAGCCATCGATTAGACTGTAGGATTTATAGTCTAGCACATCTAGAAAATGTCAAGTTGGGGAACTTCAACATGCCAGCAAGTACAATTTTAGAAGTAGTAATCTATTTATTTATTTATTTATTTATTTATTTATTTATTTATTTATCTATCAATCAATCAATCAATCAATCAAAAAAGAGAAGGTGTCAATAACAAAATGGGCAACAAAGACAAACACATCATTCTAAGTACTATCCATAATTTCTTCAAAAAATAATTATTTAATAAATGATTAATTAAGCATTGCAACAAATTAAATCTGCACCTTCCCAAAGATAGCTACAATGAACTGACCCTCATTCAATGGTCAATGTTAATGAATTAATTTTTTGAAGCATATGTTCCAACCTTTTAAAATAAACCAACCCCTGATTTCCTGACAAGGTGATTCATCTGGCAAATTCACCATCTGCTTCCAGATGAAGCCTTTATTGTGAAAATTTCACAGAGTTATACAGGCACTCCAGGCAACATTGTCTTCCATTTGTTACTCTTTTATGTTTTCTGTCTTTTTTAGCATGCTTAGCACATATGTGCATACAGATGCACATGTAACTTTAAAAAGGAAAGGCAAAGTAGCTACATAAGTAGCCTTTTCCTTGGTTGGATGTAGACATCTGGAAGCATCCAGTCATTCAATGTTGTCTTTGCTTAGCAACAAATTCATGATTTGATGGTCATTCATGATACAGCTGACAGGAGGTAACAGCGAGGGCTGACCTCTGGACTTTTTCCTGCTTCAGGAGGAGAAGCAAAAGTTGTTCCCCCTCCTGTATCAAAGTGCACAGTGCCAATAGTGAAGTTACCTTGGTGCCTAATTCAAGAAAGTCCATAATCATCTCTACATCTCCTCAGCAGCAGATATTCATATAACAATAAATGAATTAGCTCTTCTTCCAAGAAATCTGCTTAAACTAGTCTTGGTAGCAACTGCCCACAGTGCTTGGGTCATTGGGTGTGTTGACCAGGTACAGTTTTTCTAAAAAACCTACACTTTCCTTCCCCATAGAAACAAGGATTTTGCAGTATCATCAGTCTGACAGATTTTCATTTGATAATATTTTTATGTATTTTTTTATTTTTAAATATTTTTTCTTCTTTCTTCCTTCTTTCTTTTTCTTTAAACAAATATTTTGTTTAAATCAAGCTGGAGAATTATCTCATTACAGTTGGCTACTGTTGCATTTACTCTATACAGTCAGCTAGTATCTGCTTCAGGAAATGGTTTCCCAATAGACTGAATTAATAAAACAACTGCTATCATTCTTTTTATTTAATTTGTGAACCTTCACCATTTGTTGCAGCATGTATGTTGAAATGCATCCATCAAGTTGTGTGTTGTTAAACCATTATTATGTGTCAGTCAAAAACAAATGTTTCCGGTGCTTTGCTTCATTTTCTCTCTTTGTATGTTTCGAAAGTAACATCTTTTTCTTTATCTTCCTTAAAGATAAAGACATTTCCTGCTGCTACATCTAATCCTTTTTTCGATCCTTTCCCAACACTACCACAGTTTTCTGTAAGTAGAAAATGCAACCAAACATTGCATTTAACACAACACTTGCAATTCCAGTTTATGTCAAAACATGGTCTGTAAAGCATGGTTTATTATCAAATATGCCTTACTCTGGAAATTAGATTATTAAAAATAACTAGGAGGTACAGTCAGAAAAAAATTAAGGATACTATAGGGTACTTGTTCTTCTACGCAGTAAGCAAAATGTTGGGCTACTTCATCAGAGCTGTTTATTTTGTTAACATTCTAACTTAACAATTAAAAAAACCTCTTTAGTCACCCTTGGTCTAGCAAACAGTGATAAAAACTGATCTGAAACTTAAAATAATTGCAAATAACTATATGTTATGATGTTACTTTTGTTATAATTTGTCTTTTAGTGAATTACACACACACACATAAAATCCAATCCACTTTTCCCTTTTTGCACTATGGTTGTAGTCTGGATTTGGTCTCCTGTGACTGCTGCTTTTTCTATTGGGAAGCTTCCATCCACTTCAGTTCACCTCTGTGTATTATTATTATTATTATTCATGCCTTTCTGCCACCTTTGCAAGATCTGTTATAATCTTGAAGCATATGAAGATACAGAAGGATCTACAAAGGCAGAAGAATCCCCAAGGGCAGAAATGCAGTCCTCAGCTCATCCTTATGACACAGATGCACACCCTGGAAATTACAATGTTCTCTCCACTGCAAAGCTGAAAAATCACAAGATTCACTAAGGCCAGCTAGATAGAAGCCTCTTCAAAGAAAGATAACATGATATCATTAAGCGACCTTGGATGAGCCATGCTGAACAGGGAAGGAGAAATCCTGCTCTTGGTTGGTGATTTATTACATTGGAGTGAGTACATTTGCACTGTAAATATTCAAAGTCAAAGCTCCATTGATAAAGTACTTGTAAAGCGAAACTAAGTCTTGAGAGATAGCATAGCACTAAAAAACCCTGAAGATTAAGTTAAGTGACAATTTGGACTCGAAATAAGAAATAAATCTATTATCTCCAAGACTCAGACAATGAAAAGGTTCATATAGAAAACTTATTTCACAAAAGGGGAAATAAATACTGTCTCAGATGCTGGAATTTGAGCAGAAAGTGATTTATAAGATGTCACAAATATGGCCACCAAAATGTCCAGAGTTGGGTTAGATGAGACTTACCATGTGCTCATATGCTGATGATAGTAATAATAGTAATCACTACAATGCCCTTTTCACCAAATGGTGGAATAACAACATGTTACCCTGATCTCTGGGGGTCCCGGGAGGGACACCTAAATAACCAACAACAACACAATTTTGGGGAAAATTAGCTGGAGCACTCACTAAAGCTAGCGAGAGGCAGAGTAACTTAGCAGGATCTTGCAACCCAGCATCTATGGGGTCAGGTCAGTCAAGCAGTCAGATGGTTTAAAATAGCAAGAATGATGTTTTATTAAGTACTGACAAATATTAAAGACACCACAGTCACACAGCTAACTAGAGAATCAGAGATTGACTTGAAATAGGGATTTTAGAGGGAAATGGGTGTCTTGTAGTCCTGGACCTTGAGAGCGGAGTTGGGGTGTAATGAAGAGACTCGGCGCAGCAGAGCGGTCCAAGCGATCCAGGGTTGAGCAGTCTCAGTTACCGGAACTGAGGGGAAGGCTTGCCGGGCAAAGCGGCAGCAAGGCGGGATGGAAGTCCGGAGTGAACCGAGGAAGGTCTCGGAATCAGGGGTTTTTATAGGGTGAATTGTGACTGCAGGCCATACCTTACTCGGTGAGAACAATGCATTTTAGGAGCGGGACAAAGCCTCGGAAAGGTCAGGAATTATTTGATATCAAGGAGATATTGAGTGTTATCTCCAGGTAGGCCTGGACCGCAGTAACAATCCCCCGTCGAAAATGGACGATGTTGGGACAATATCAGACATTTTCCAATTAAACATTTTAAAACAAATTTGGCGCCGAATGGAGGTCTACAGACTCCAGGGTCATATCACTCCTAGGAGCAAATGGCTTTTTGCAACATTCCTGTCTAGTAAGAAGCATTCCTTATCTAATAAAATCTAAACCTAACCACATTCACACAGACAAACATCAATTTCAAAGTCATGGCAATGGAAGCAGTATCAATGGCAATCAATAGTAGCAATAGCAATGAATAGTGACTAATGAAAGGACCCTCCCGCCAATGGAGAAAGGCGAAGCAAAATGAAATAATCAATGAAACACTGTAAATCCAATGCAGGGTCTGGCAGTGGAAGTAACCCAAGAAGCAATCAATTCCATGTGAATAAGGGACTGAGAATTCGTAGTCCAGGGGAGGTGAGGTGCAAGCAGAGGTCCCTGCACACACACACCGGGAACAGGAAAAGTCTTGTAGCTGGAGCCAATGAGCAACATGAGTCCAAGCAGAGTTGGCACAGCAACAAAATGTCCAAGTTTGTAGTCAAGCTAGCCAGGGAGCGCTAGCTCTTTGCAGGAAGCGGCTCGTAGAGCAGTGAGCAGAATAGTCCAAACTGCAAAAGTCTTTGTACTAACACAGTAGTCCATAAAGTCCATTGGGGAGTGGCTGGATCACCTTGTCTGGGGTCCCCAACTGCGGCAACAGGATCAGGTTGTCATCTCAGGCTTGGCTCCTCGACTGGAATAGTGATGTCTTGGCACTCACCCCCACACGGTGCCTGGGGTTGGTGGACGAGTATGGCGGTAGTCTTGGCTCTCTGGAACTGTAGACCTATAGCTCATGGAGGAAAGACTGACACGGTTGATAGCCAATGCAATTAACAAATGAAAATAAATGGCAAGGAGCCTACTAGGAGTTGGGTTTGAATTCAGAAATTCGGGTCACCATGATTGAAAGGATAGCGAGCTGGTGGGGATATAAATAGTGACTGAGCTTAAGACTGTATTAGCCGTAGGACGACTGAAACGGTAGCGAGATTGCTTGTTCGGGTCCCGCATTGATCCACTGGTCTATAGAGGCTGCTGTTAAGCTCCTTGCCCCGCGAGACTAGGATCTGTGGCTCCCATCTGCACGCCGGACCTTAGGCCAAGTTCCAGTCAGGAGACAAGAGACCAAACTTATCCCCGACTCCCAACACCAGGTCGAAGCCGGAGCTCCAAGCCTGATGATGTACCCAAGGGCTTGAGGCAGGCTCGCCAGTATAGCGCTGATGGCTCAATGCTGGTCCCAAACCAGCAATATCACTACCTCACAAATGTAAGCTGGACTCCGAGGGAAGACGTAAAGATTGGCCACCCTTGGATAGGCTTTTTGAAGCCAACCGTAACAATCAAAACAGAACACTACACTAACATTAAACTATTTACAAACATTGCAAGATACACCTCGGAGCTTTTAATAGACCTGGCCAGCTTGAAGCTGAAAAACCTGTTTCTTGGCCCACAGTGCAAGGCCAATTAAGCATACAGCAAATATGATCTGAAACACGACCAAGATTATTAAAGGATGCAGGGTGAAGTGGGCAACCGCCTGTCCTGTGGACGACTACATGAAGGTGTCCTACCAGGAGTGCTTCACAGCCGTTTCCAATTCTACTGAGGTCTTTACGATCACCTGGGCTGAGTGGTTAACAGTCTCAGCGATCTGTTGGAGGGAGTGCAAAACCTCCTTTACTCTGTCTGCTAGGTGGCTGAGATTCCTGAGCCATAAAGACATGGGGATCTCATCGTTAAGGTGGAATCCGACTAATTCAGACTCCATAGGCACGTATTCAATTTCCAAAAATTAATCTCGTATCTCCTGCCGGAGATAGAAGTTGTTACCAAAGCAATCTTGCACATGTTGACTGCAAAATCATGGATTGCCGGCGGTGTGGTTGATCCTTACGGTTGCACCACTAGGCAGTACCGTTACATTTTCACATGGGGTTTGTAAACAAAAGCACTCACTATTGATTTAAACAGAAAAGTCTACCATACCTATGTAGGGCGGCATTTATTCATGGTGAAGGTAGTGATGACTAAGACTTCCTCACAGTAATCACTCCGGACCACTCTAACAGTCATAGGAGCGGCTGCTGTTGCCATTTCTGCATAGAATGTTACTTTTTATGGGCAACTGCCATTCTTAAGCCAGCACTAAGCCTACTACCAGAGCGTACCTGAAAGTGCATGAACAACTCAAACGGATACCGTCTCTGAAACCAGGGGAACAGCTGTGTTCCGCTTAACAGGGTCTCTGCCTCTGGGTAGGAGTTCCAGTGGCATACTGCCTGTATGTTAAACTGCCAATCTGTGTACACATAGCTGTATTCTGGGGAGACTCCGAGGACATATCCAATTAGGGGAAATAACGCGGCAGTCCACAGGAACGGTCCCATTCCGTCTCCCTGTAGGGAATACAGAGATGGAGCTCTGTTACTACAACTCCTAACGATCTAAGGGGGCTATTTACAAGGGAACGAGGGGAGCTGGAGCCGCCACTTCATGCCATCCCATGAAGGGAAGCAAAGCCCATCCTCTGCTTTGCCGTTCTACTGAAAGGGCCTCCTTATCGGGAAGTTTCCCTTTCCAGTCTTTGCTCTGGGTCTCCGGAATTACCAGCAGGAGTGGCAGTGCCTGCTCCCGGTTTGGGACCCACACTCTCAAACTGGCACGGAGGCTGGTCTTGGACCCATGTGCCTCCAGGAGAGCTGCCCCACCAGGTATGATGGTGACCGAGATGGAGACGTAAACTATCTTGGCCCACTTTACGATCACCAGAGTCACAATCAGGGTGGTGCTGAGGCCCATAAGGACAATACAGCACCAGAATGTCTGTGCGGAGGGGTAGGCAGTAGCCACAGTCACCTCCGCGTATGGGCATATCGGTTGTTCAGTCACTACCGGGACAGGGGCCGGCGCTTTAATGGCGGCACAGCAGTGCACGGCCGAAATTTCAGCTGGTCCCTGGTCTAACTTCCATAGAAACCCGTTCGTGTAGTCAATTGTGAGTTTGTTTCCCCGGAGGAAGCCGATGCCCAGAAGGCCATCGTCCTCGCCCCGGTTCTCACAAGCCCACAACTGAAAGTGGAACGTCTCTATGGACATCAGTATGTCTCTCCAAGCTCGGGCGAGGTGACCCCCCCGCCATATCCAGAAAGCTGGACACGTTTGGGTGTAGGTTCACCGTGCTTAACCAGTTTAGGGTGCAGCATGTTCAGTGCCACACCAGAGTCTACAAGAAGGGTGGCAGGAGTCTTTCCCCCCTTGGTCCCTATGCCTGCCTTCACCCAGAACCTTCCCCACTTGTCTGGCTGCAACTTGGCCACAACGTTGCAGGGAAGCTTCCTGGACTGAGGGCACTCCTAGTCCTGCAAGTCTAATGTCAGGTAGTATCCAGCTGGAGGTGGGCCATTGGTCATGGCCTGGACCGGCTGTTTACCACCCGCAGAGCTTCCAAAAGCTCAGACATGGGCTGTTTGTTGAACTGGCCCATGTTCAGTCCGCACTTTCTCAGCATGCCCCAGATTCTAACTCTGTCCGAGGAGTATGTCTGGGCCGTGGGATTGTACCCTCCAGACGTCTCCCTGGGAGAGCCAGACTCAGAGGGCTGTTTGGGGGCAATGGGCTGCTGTGGGGGATTCCCTGCCTTGCCGGGCTGGCTGTGGGAGTCTCTCCCCTGCCACTGCCTGCTGTCCTGTCTGGGGGGCGGGCACGAGTTCCAATTCCCACGTGGAATGGAATTCAGCACGGTCTTCCTGTGTTGGGAATGGGGCCCATAGTTCGAGTAAGTCACTTCAGCTACAGGTTCCCAATTCCCAGCATCTCTCCTTTGGGCCTTGATGGGGGGTCAGAGGGAGCCAGCCTCTCGTAGCAGGTCAGCGACCTGACAGAGGTTGTTCCCAAAGTCCTCCCAAGATGTCGTGGCCGGGTCCACCAAACCTAGGGCCATCTTCGTTTTGTGGTTCAAGCCTCCGTACAATAGAGTCTTGAACTCCACGATGTCGAAGTTGTATCCACGGGCGATCAGGGGAACCTTCTTGGCCAGAATGGTGAGTAGCTGCTTCCGCGCCACGTAAGCCTCAGGGTTCTCACGGGGACACTGTTGCTCCATGATGTAGAGAACACTCGCACTCTGTCCAGGCCAAAAGTTCTTCATTACCTCTCTCATCCAGTCGTGGGCCTTGAGCCTAACTAGGCCCCGAGCCGCCACAGTTGACTCAAGAGTAGGGAGCTCGGATGGGGACATGCAAAGCCTGACCAGTTGGGTCAGGTCCTGACCATTAGCTGTCGGGTGAGAGTGTATCACCGCGTTCAACCACATGATCCCAGTCGACCGAGCTAGGGGACCCAGCTGGTCCGCGATGGCCTTAGTCTCAGTTGCCCTCCAGGGGACCTTGGTCTCCGTGACCTGAGTCTCTCGAGTCTCTGCCTCAGAGGAACTGCCTTCACCTATGGGTATGGTCCTGCGAGTCATGGACCTTGTCTCCACAGGATGGACTGGGACCTTAGGGTCACCATAGTCCGGATTAATGGGAGGGGAGGCGTCCTCCGGCAAGGGCTCCCGGAAAAATCCTGGGCAAAAGTTGGGAGCAGCTCCAGGCACACAGCCGAAATCAGGGCTTTACGGGTTTGGAGCTGGCTCTCTAGTGCAACAATCTGCTTATGGCAAGCTGCATGACTAACAGCCTCCTGCTGTTCTTTAACTTGCCCAACCATGAACTTGGCCTCAGCTCAGGCATGATTCAGCTCAGTGTGAAAGCGTGGGCTTTCTCTTCCCGAGTTTGGGCTACTAACGTAAGGTCACTGAGCTTTTGTGCCGAGGCCTGTGCGACAGACGTAAAAGTTACCTTGTCTGCCCGCAGCGCCTCAATCTCGGCCTGAAGCTGGGCATTTTCCTTTTCCACTTCTGCTAGCCTCCCCTGGGTCTCAACAAGGGCACTGCTAGCGTCTCTGGCCGCAAGCCAAAGTCCCCAAGTGGCCAAAGCATCCTTCGATGGCCCGAACAGGTTCTTTGATTTGCGCACCAGGGCGTACGCTTCTTGGAGTGAGGTAAAGGGATCGGCCCACTGGAAGACAGAGTCCTTCCAGGGGCATTTCCCCTTACTCAACACCCACCATTCTAACTTTCCTCGGACCTCTTCCTCCTGCACGAGGTCCTTAACTGTGACTGGGCTCTCCTTGGCCATTTTCTCGCTGCACAACTACACTTCTCTAACACAAACATGGGACCAGGAACTGGAGGGATGGGTAGGATCACCTAGACCCCTGGGGGAACTTCGGGAGATGAACTCTCTGGAACTACGCGTGGGAAGAGGGATGGGAACCTATCTCCAGCCTGTCCAAACAAAGTTACTCTTGTACACCCAAGCCTGGTTTTACATCTCGACAGCACTGGGGACGAGAGGACGAGGAAACGGTTTGTGGACGGGGAGGTCACCTAGACCCAGAGAACCCTCAGGAGTACTCCACCTGCCTGAAGGGGGGTGACGAACTCTAAGGAACTTACTAAGCTGCCTGGCCAAGCAGCGGGAGAAAAGGGATGGGAACCTAAACCAAACTGTCCCTATCAGTTTTTTGGGTGTGGGACGCCTTCCTTCACCTCGGGACAAACCTCTTAAAACCCTAAACCAGGTCGGGGTTCCACCTGCACCTATTACTCTATCAAATTCGGGATGCACCTGAGAATTGAGAAGCCAGGATGCACCCGTGCCTTCTCTAACTTTAACAACCACAAACAAAAGGGCAGAGGAAGGAGTATGAGAGGGGTTTCTCCTTCCTTAAGTGCTTTTCATGTGCCTTGCTGCTAGAGTGTTGTATGAGTGTGGACTGTTCCTAACGTGCTAAACCTCAGCACTTAGGATCCCAGCCCACGATAGACCCAAGATGGGGAGGTGATTCCCAGGGCAAGACAAAGAAAGAGAGGGGAACAGATTTCCACCCGATAGAGATACTTCACACACAGAGAAATCACGCACACACTTGCCTGCCTACCAGTGTTCTAAAACAGCACGGCTGACCATTCCCTAGGTCAGTACCACCCGATTTGAGGAGGTTCGTGACTCCTTCTCAAATTAGGGGTATCGGGTTGCCCATGTTGCTCCACCACTCTGTTACCCTGATCTCTGGGGGTCCCGGGAGGGACACCTAAATAACCAACCACAACACAACTTTGGGGAAAATTAGCTGGAGCACTCACTAAAGAGGCAGGGTAACTTAGCAGGATCTTGCAACCCAGCGTCTACAGGGTCAGGTCAGTCAAGCAGTCAGATGGTTTAAAATAGCAAGAATGATATTTCATTAAGTACAGACAAATATTAAAGACACCACAGTCACACAGCTAACTAGAGAATCAGAGATTGACTTGAAATAGGGATTTTAGAGGGAAATGGGTGATACGACACCTGTCTCATAGTCCTGGACCTTGAGAGCGGAGTTGGGGTGTAATGAAGAGACTCGGCATGGCAGAGCGGTCCAAGCGATCCGGGGTTGAGCAGTCTCAGTTACTGGAACTGAGGGGAAGGCTTGCTGGGCAAAGTGGCAGCAAGGCAGGATGGAAGTCCGGAACGATCCGAGGAAGGTCTCAAAATCAAGGGCTTTTATAGGGTAAATTGTGACTGCAGGCCATACCTTACTCAGTGAGAACAATGCGTTTTAGGAGCGGGACAAAGCCTTGGAAAGGTCAGGTTTTAGCATGATTGACTTAGAGCTGAATTAACAATAGTGTAGCCAGTATGCAAATGCGGAGTGCTTAGTACAGCTTTGTCAGGTTACCTGCTCGGGGCAGGGAGCCTTTGTTAGTATCGTGCATATGCAATGAGGTGTTTGCCGGAGAGGTCCCTGAAGCGACAAACCTGCTCTGTCTGGCCTGCCTGGGTGGAGAATGGAATGTCCAGCAATTATCAGCCTTGCCTGTTTACGTGCTTGTCCAGAGGTCTCACAAACAAATGGAGCGGGGTGGCAGAGGAAAGCCGAATTATTTGATATCAAGGAGATATCAAGTGCTATCTCCGGGTAGGCCTGGACCGCAGTAACAAACATATACAGTCAAGGACATGGACAATAAACAAAACACTATAGAAACAAATGGAATGAAATCCCCAACACCCTACCAGTCACTATCCATACCAGCACCTCAGCTGCTTAAGCCAGTGAACCAAAAAGTAAGGTCTTCAGCCCCTTATGAAAACAACTGAGATCCTCCTCCAGCCGTAGATCCAAAGGAAGACTATTCCACAAATGCGGAGCCAGATCTTGAAAGGTTCACAGCCTTGACAGAGCTGTGCAGATTGATGGAACAGACAGTAACTCTTTGAGTGTAGATCTTAAATTCCTGAATGAAACATACCATACTAGCCAGGCTTTGAAGTACTGAGGGATATTAGCATGCACAGTCTTGAATACCAGAACCAAAAATTTGAAACAGGCCCCAACCTGAACTGTAGCCAGTGACGGGATCTACAGGAAGAAGAAATTGTTGAATATTTAGGGAGATTTAAAACAACCCAGATGACATTGTTCTGAATTAAAACCAGAGGAAAAAGGGAACAGGAAGGCAAACCAGCCAGTAAGCTGTTACAATAATCCAGGTGTGAGATAACCAAGACCTGGGCAGCTAGATGGACAGTCTCAACACTCTGGAATCTATGAATGTTTAAAAGGTGGAAATTACATGCTTTTGCTATTGTCCCAATAAAGGGGCACAGAGATATATAAACATCCAGCAGGATTCTGAAATTCCTGGCAACTGAGATGGGAGCCACTATGTGTCCCTGTAGATCCAGTGAAGGGCATGAGAGAGGGGCTGCTGGATAGGACTGGGAAAGGGCAGCTCTCTCCAAAAATTTTGAAAGAAATGGGAAAAGAGACACAGGGTGATAATTAATGCAAAGTGAAGGACCCAAAGAAAGTTTTTTAATAGAATACATAAAACAGCATACTTAAAGCAGCCCAGGAAGATACCCCTGAAGAAAGAAAAGTTTACCAAATGGGTTATATAAGGCAGAAGCAGAGACAGAAGAATTGGGTGAAGGAAGGAAGGGATGGGATTGGTAGAGTAAGAAGCAGGGGGAAAAGACATCACAATCTGACTCATCACTGCCTCTGTAACAAGGGAAAAGTGAAACTCTGCTCGGGCTGATGAAGACATGGCCTGAGCCAAAGACTGTGCTAAACTGACTGATAGCAGTGGAGGTGGAGATCCATTGAGCAAAAATGAATCAACAATTGAGGTCACCTGATCAAAGAAAGAGGCCAAGTCACTTGAAGAGAGATCGTGAAATGAAGGACCCTCATCACAACCAGTCACTGGACTCAATAGGGTGTTAAAGGTGGAAAATGACTGATGAGGCATATATGAGCTTGACCTTGAATCTTCTCCTGCAAATAAGATTGTCGAGATTCAGTAACATGAGAATAAGAAGTTGTACAAGCACTTCTCAGTCTTTGATGTAATTAATCTAATGAGTTTTATCTCCACTGCCTTTCCAGCTGATAGACAATAGTTTGTTCCCTATGTAGCTCAGCATGCAGCCAAGGTATTGATCAACACTGTATGACTGGGTGAGTCCTTAATGGTGCCACAACCTCTAGAGCAGTTTTTTATTGCACTGTTAAATTGGTTGGCCAGAACATCTGGTTCTAATGCATCCTCCGCCAAGCTCTGGCTCTGTTTCACTGTCTGGTACCTCATTCTGCCATCCATTTCTCCACTGCTCTAACGTTGAACCTAAAATATCACTTGGTAACTGACTGAAGGCTTGAGAGAAGGACTCCAGAGATATCCTAGATAAATTCTGACAATTCTTCTTTTGTATGGTGAAGGTGGTATTACAGGGCACTAGGAAATGATTGGACATCCCTGCATCCCTAACCTCATCCAACTCAATATCGAGGTTCCTAAACAAGAACTGATCCAAAATTCCTCCAGCTGCATGTGTGGGAGGAATTTCCAAATTAAAAACTTCCAGAAGGGAGAAAAAAATTCTGAGAAAATGAAGAGGTGTTTCTATGGATATTGAAGTCCCCACAAATAATATGAACAAAGTTTAAAGACACAAATGCAGATACCCACTCTGCAAATTCTTCTAGGAATGCCCCGTTCACTCCAGGGGGCCTATAATCCCAGCTAATGCCACTGAAGGATGGTCTATCTGCAGTGTTATCATTTTAAAAGTTGCTAACAAAGTATCACCGTTCAGGACAAGGGTCTTAGTGGGCAATGATGTCTTGTAATTATCGTAGTCCCTCCTCTCCAGCTTACCATTTGAAGAATGTGCACACAAGAAAAGCCATGTGTTTAAAGGATAGCATAATGTTTGGTTATGCTTATTAGTAATTAGTAGGATTATTTAGTAGGATCTGTAATAGTAGAGTAGTATATATATTTTCTCTTTTTTTTTTATTTTCATTACACTTAGAATTGGGGGCTCAGAGCCTGGACATGTTTCAGTTAGAAACAAAATATTATTTAAAGACAGACTAAAAGTAAGGCAAAGGCAAGACCAATTATGCAGTTTACACTGCCTGTTGTAATCTCAAGCAGGACGGAACCACACTAGAAGAAAATTCCACAGTCAGATGCTGTTAAAGAAAAAGCCCCCTGTAATGTACTCACAAACTTGGCCTCAAATTCTGGTCAGTTCATACAGGGAGAGGCAGTCTTTCAGATATCTTGGCTCTAAGCCATTTGCGGATTTATAGATCAAACCAACATCTTGGATTGAATTTAAACCAGTGCAAACTAGCGCAGCTGATACAGAACAAATTATATATTGTTTTTATAGAAAATGCCAGACTAGAGCAGAGTAGGCAGCATTTGATAGTAATACTTCTCAGAGGCAGATCCAAATAGAGCATTTCATATTAGTCGAATCAAAAAGCATGGATGATAATGTTCAAATTCACCTTCTATAGAAAGTGGGGGCATTTCCGGCCAAAGCAGCCTCCTGGACTTCCAAGAGCAGTGTTAGGTCCAAGACTACTCCCAGGATGTGAACCTTGGGGGAAATACAACTTCCATCAGAACAGGTTTAACTTGAATCCCAGGTTGGCTTTTCCGATAACTAACAGAATTTCTGTCTTCTCTGGATTGAGCTTCAGCTTCACCTAAATACATGAAGAAACAATGTTAAACCCTGAAGAAATCTATAAGGTAATGGCCATGAGGCCAAGTAACAGTCCACTAGCACCACCTTCTGATAACATGCTACCAAGAAAGACAAGAAATACTGCAAAATGTTTTATATCAGCAAAGTAGCCTGGAAATATACAATAGCTGTGATGTCAAATGTCACCAAGAGGTCTAGCAAAACCAATATAGGCATTCTCTCCTTGTACTGTTCCTAACATAGATACCAAAGCTGTTTCTGGCATGCACCCAGATTAGAGTGGATCACCCAAGCAACTGACACCGCTTTTCCTGATATCTAATTTCAAAAGGTTTAATTAAAAACTAACTGATGAAGGTTTCAGCAGTGTCTTATAACTCCTTCGTTCATTGATATTAGGACTGCTTTCAAAGAAACATTTATCACCTCCAGTGCACAACTCACCACCTCTTCTCTGACAGTGCTTATCAGCTAAGATGGAGATGGGTCTAATTAACAGGTGGCTGCCTTCATTTCTCCAAGCAACTTGTCCATAGGATCAGGTTGAATAAAGTAAAACTCATCCCTCAAAATTGGAAACTGCCTTGCTAAAATCTATCTTCAATATGAAATCTAAGCTGGAAGAGATACAAGTTATCAATAGAATGTTTCACAAATTCTTCACAACAAAGTTTTGAGGAATTCTCCATATTCTAGGGTTTACAATGTACGATAATGGCTCTTTAGGTATCTAAAGAACAAGAGAGTAGTGGTGCAAGGGAGGCTACAAATAATGATTAATGTGCTGACTTTGTTGCCATACGATAGGCCCTAAAAAGGAACCTTGCTTGTGTTCCAATTGGATTCATCCCAAATCCTTCTTTGGCATGACTTTAGTTGTGACTTAAGCACTTAGTTGCCTGAGTATTTCATAAAAACCAAGAGCCTGTGCACTGTGTCCAAATAGAGAGGCTCATGCTGCAGCACCCAAAAAGGAGCAATCTTGTCAATCAATGGGATCATCTCATTCCACAGATCAACCAGGGTATCAACAAGATTTCTGGCTTTAGCAACTGGAAAATCCCCACAGCATTTGGGAATCTTTGCTGATCCATTAGACTTTGGGGAAGACCATCGTAGCAGCTCCCTCAGGCCTATAGAAATTAAGAGTCAAAACAAATCTGAATCCCCTTACAGTCATGACTTATCTATGACCAGAAAATTATTTTAATCCCACCCTAACATACACAGATCAACTTCATCATGGCTAGCAAAAATTAAATAAATGCAAAATCAAGAATGTGCCTTGCCATACATGCAGAGCCTGGTTAAGAATGGCTTATGTTTGCTATGAAAGCAATGAAAACCTGAGTTGTTCATGATGAGAGAGCCTCAGCATGAATACAGTCCAGATTTCAGTGTGTTTGGATCATTAAGCCATCCATCTGCACTGCATTACTTTCACTAAGATGCTTACTCAGATGAACTAAAACAGTAAGCTTGGAATAGAATTACTTTGAGGACCACTTACTCCCAATTAGCTCCATAGCTATTAACATATCCTTGAGAAGTGTTTCTTTAGGTTGTCTTGGAACCTTGGCTTTTGAACTCCCTTTCCATCTCAATTGGAATGCGCTGCTTTCCTATTTACCCATTTAAGCTATATTATATCTATTAAAGCTATCATTCTCTGTCTCTATTGATTTCATTACCTCCATGTTATTAGCTGATTCTCATTGTGTTTCCTGATTAACACTATAATTTCATACTTTAGTGAGTTTTACCATACTAAAATTTATTACAATGAGTAGCTCTTTTTCTGACAGATTCAATAAAATAGAAGGCCTAGGATGAAAAAGAATTTGGAGTGCTGGAAATTCATCTCATGTCTCTGTTGCTGAGCATCAGAAACCCATACAAGAATTGCTTAGTAACAATTGGTGGGCTGGGATTGAAGAATTGCTTAGTAACAATTGGTGGGCTGGGAGCAATTGAAAAATGGAAAGAAGAAAAAAGGAGTCCGGCCATTTCCACACTGGCCTGTTATAGTGCTATTATTCCACTTGCAACATCCTATGGAACCCTGGGGTTTTGCAGTTTAGGGAGGGGCCAGCCGGCCACTGCCTGAAACTGCAAACCCCAGGATTCCACAGGATGTTGAAAGTGGAATAACAGCACTATAACAGGCTAGTGTGGAAATGGTCCTAGTGTGGAATGGATTGGGGACTGATTTGATTGGCAAGCCCTCAAGCAGCCATGGCACTTACAGAATGCCAGTCCATTTAAGTTGCAATAGGCTAATGCCCCCCCCACATGCAGCTGTTGGCTCCTGTGTCTTTCTAGGAGGTGGAATATGTGTATTGTGACTCTTTTCAGTTCTCCTCTGTTGATTTTATTATGGTTTCTGTTGTACTTAATTGTATAATGTACGATATTGGATATTGCTCTCTGAAATGGGTTGAAATGAACCCTTTTGTACTCCATTGCCATGTTTCTTGATGCTCATCCAGTGCTATATACTTGCATAATTAAATCAAAAGGTTTTTTTTCAATCTCACTTCAATTTCCTCCTCTCTTGGCTTCTCTTACTCTCTTCCACCCATTTTGCTTCTCACTCACACCATGACTGAGTTATACACTTGGAGGGCTTCAGTAAAGTTGGAGTTAGTAGTCTGGAGCCAAAAGACATATTTACCTAAACCTATGACCACCTCATGTTACTCAGGAGTAAATCTTATAGAAGTTTTTTACTCCTTTGCTGTGTATATTATTCTTTACAAATTGCTGTGCACTTCCATAATTAAGTGGAGAGTTCTTCACACACACACATACACTCACCTACTTCTGAGAAGAGCTGGAGAGGGTGTGGACTTAGGTAAATGAATGTTTTGGCTTCAGACTAATAACTCCATCCTCACTAGCCTTCTGGTTTTCCTTTTGCTCTTTGCTCTCCCCCCCGCCCAAGAAATCCCTCTCATTTTCCTTTCCTCTCATTTTGCTTCTCACACATCCATTTCTTCAGCAGAGCACACACTTTGAGAAATGTAGTAAAGCTGAAGCCAAGTGATACAGCCAGCTACATTCACACCCTCCCATGTTCTGTCCTGGAAGCAACAGTCCTAAACAATGAGTTAATTAATGCTCAAACAATCAGTTATGTAATTTCATTATTTCTGTTGTCAATAATGAATTAATTTCTCAATTTCCAATGTTTATCCATTAATTTTCAAATGTAACATTCCACATTCTGCTAGTTATATAGCCCCACTCTTTTCCTCTAGTTAGCTAAAGGCAGTGTGCCTGGTTCTCCTTTTCCACATTTCATTCTCATGGTAAGTCACACTGCAATAGAGTGACTGGCTCAGGGTCATGACTTAGTGGGGACTTTAATCTAGTTTTCTGGTTTTCCTAAGTCCCATTCAAACACTTTGACTATTACAATACTCTGGCTGCCTTCCTAAATGCCTGTCATCGTATGAACAGTGTTTTTTTCACAGAGCACTATGAAAAAAATGTCTGCAAACTAGGGGAAGATTTTGCAGACACTGTTTCAGGTCACTGATATTTTAAACCTTTAAAGGTAAGCTTATATCATTCTACAGCACATGAAGCATACCTCAAATTACAATATGTCTGAAATGCAGTATTAGGAATTATGTCTTTCAGGTTCATTCAATTCCATGTTGAGAATATCATGCTATATTTAACAGTACTACTAGAATCACTCAGCTGTATTTTAAAAACAATTTCCGAGACAGTTCAGCTTATGTTTTGCTACTTGCTCATGCACAATTCAGTTTTATTACCAAAACGTGTATATTCTTCCAGTGGCTGATTATTAAAAGAATCTCATCTTTTGCTTGTGTAAAAAATTATTCATGGTTCTTTCTTTTTCCTTTATAATCTTGATATTCATAAAATGCAAATTAAAATTTATTCATATGGGGAAAGCTAACTTAAATTGAGCTTAAGCTTATTAGTTTCTTTAAGAATGTACTGCTGAATTTTCTGAAATGTTGTTAAAGTGCAATTACTGTACAATCAGTTCAATGGTCTGTAAAACTGCATCAAGAGTTTCACATTTTGCATTACAATAAGCATATGAGTAAGAGCATATATGTGAGTGTATATTATCACTATGTAGATTGTCTTCTTCTTTGATATCTGCCAATTATCAGTGTTTGAACTACATGAAGTGTAGCCCTGCTCAGATAAAACAGCACCTTGAATGGAATATAAATGGAATTGTGATTCAAAACCCTATCACAGGATTTTGCCATGTATGAGAACAACTTAGATATTTTGGGTTCCTTTCTTGAGGTGAGGTGTCCATGTAAACTTATCCTGTGGAGACAAGTTCATACAAATGACTCTAGCATGTGAGAGTTTTGGATTCACACTGCCAGTGCCCTTGCTTTGCTTAGAAGGCACTTTTAAAAATGTGAATCTGATTGTTTCTTCTACATTTTCTCTTCTTCATATTGGTACATCATTTATTTCCTACAGAACATTGAAGTTCAGAGAACTTTAGCCGTCAGTTTGGTAAAAGTCAATATTTTATTTATTATATTAGTGTAACAAAGGAATTCTAGCTAAAGGCATTATATAGATTTATAAATGTATGATTTTTTTCCTTTCCATCACTATTTTTATGAAAAATCTTTCTAGATTTTTATTGGCTTTTGATTTCTAACTCATCCTCATTTTCAAAAGTAGAGGCTCAGGGGCAGATCCAAGACAGCAGCACATAAAACAGCTTGGTTGTCTTATTATGTATTTTACATTTTTATTCTTATTCAGCCTAGTTAAAATTTATGAAGTTTGGAGGTTTTGATTTCCTTGCCTCTAAGGCTCCAGAGGACTTACTAGTGGTGTTTTAATCACCAGTTTGCAGAGAGTTGTTTGATAAGACTGAGAACTTGGCTAATGAAGGAGTGGAATGCTGCAACTCTAACAACTGTGAGTCTAACAAACAGTGAAGATTCTGTGCTTATGCTACTCTGTGCACAAGGGAATTTAGAGCTTCTGTTTTTAAAACTTGAAGTTGAAACAATTTACAATTTACAAATATGGAGGACTCCAGACCAGAACATTACTAAGAACATCAGTCAAAGAATTCGATAAGGACACTGAGCTGGAGAAAGACTAGGGCAATTACCAGAAAATTTGCAACCTGGTGAGTGGGGAAGAAGGGAAATTGCCTACCAAAGGAGAAGATCTAGGGTGTTATCCCATTGTATTGTGCCTTTCACCTACCTCTGTTTAACTAACACTGAGTCAGAAAGAAACTTTGTTTGGGTTTGTCCTGGTAGGGTTTAAAATTAGCCCAGGGAGACTCTGGGAGAAAGCAGCTGTTTGCTCACAACTTGGGAATTCTCAGGATCTTCTTTCACAATAACCTTGGTTGTGCCACCTATTGATTGCCTAATGTTGAATGAGATATCTTTTATAAATGAGAGAGCAGTTTAGGTGTAGTGGCAAGGAAATGATGAAGACCTTCAGGTTGTTCCATCACAGAAAGCTTTATTCTCCAAACCATTTATTTACTGCGCAGGACAGTGAAAATACAATGTCCAAAACTGCCCGCCCCGATTGATTAAAACACTTAGTTTTTATACCTTTGGTCAACAACGTCAGCAATCAATCACATTTCTAGTCTACGTCAGCCATTACATTTGGAGCTTAATACCACCCCCAAAACAAGGGAACAAAGACCCCAGTCACCAGATAATACAAAGCAGAGGCAGAGAGATGCCTGACTCCCTTTTTACTTCCCAGGCACCTAAGCATAGCATTACAAGGCCAATCATATTTTTAAACTGAGATAAGGCAGGGACATCTGCTGTCCAATTCACTTATTTTCCTGTCTACTAATACTTCTCTGAATTTAACTCCTTCATTCCCCCCTTCATGCCAAATTCAATTCCTTGCAATTTGAAGCATGCACCATTTCCCTATTTCCTTTATAACACAAAGGATACATAGCAGCAGTAGGATTCCTCCAGCAGTCAAGTATACAAAACCTGTGAACAGGGCTTTCAGACCCACGGTTTTAGGGGAAGATTTATTGTGCACAATTCCATCCTCCCTAACACTGTCTCACAGTACTGATTGTATTCCTTTCAAACACAGAGAGATTTCAATCAAAGCATATACTGCAGCCTTTCCCTCTATTACTCTAATCATTACAGATTGAAAACTATTTAACATGAAGAGAGATAAAAGCAGATTTAGTAAGGTCATTATTTATGCACAAAGCAATTCTACAAACAGTGTCTTTTACCCATACTTACTTAGGGAACCAGATAATCATGTCCACATGCCTGCAGAGTACAAGAATGAATTTTGACATTTTAATACTGCTAAATGTATTTTCCCTCTTCACAATCAAATTCATTTACACAGTAGTAAATACAGTTCAACCAATTTCAGTCTGGGCTACCTTCATTGGTTGGTGCCCTGGGTGAAAGGTGATACCCTCAGTGGCCACACCAATTCATCCCAGAGACAAACCATATACCCATTTACCATTGTAAAAGCTGGTTTCTTTCTAGAACTCATTTATGGAGGACCAGGCCCCCCTTTTCCCATATAACCTCAATAAAACCATTGCTATAACTAAAAGGGAAAAGTCAACATTGGGATGCTTTCCTGGGCATGCCTGTAGAGATTCAGGGATTTCAAACTTTACATAACAATTGGGATAGTCTCCTAGCTTAGCCCATGAGAACATACCCAGCCATTACTGACCTTCAGGGTGTTCAAGATCTGATTGACCAGTTGGTGAAACCAATTCACTTCCCAGCCTCTCTCCTGCCCAGCATTCTCATCATCACCATCATTACCAGCAATTACCATATACACATAGACTTCCAACCACACAGAACATCCGTCTGTGATAAAACAGGCAGGCCAAGGCTTCCTGCCCCTCCTATGCTTGCCACAACCCATAATATTGTCTCCAACATTCAGGGATCTGGCCGTGTGTAGAGCAGTGTGTACGTCCCAGGTCACACCCGCAACAGGGGCTGAGTCCCCGTCTTCTTCCTCTCCAGTTGCTAAGTCTGACCGGAGTAGAGCCTGACAGCTTCCAGGTGTGTGTCAGGCAATAAGGTCTAGCTTAGATTTCTTCATTCACCAGTTGCGGATCTGACTGTGCTTAGAGTGACCAATTTCTCCTGGTCTGGCCACAGCAGAGTCTAGTCCGAATTTTCTCTCCCCCTTTTCGTCTGGAGATCTTCAGTTTCAGAGGATTTTACAACCCAATCAGTAAAGGCTCTCTTAGCCCTGGCATAAAGTATCCAAAGCTTCAACCCTGCGACCTTTACAGCTGTAGGGGCAACCAGCAACACCTAATACATACAATCCCCTCCACCTATGACCCAGTTACACTTAAGGTAAATTCCATCTCCCATATTTTCTCCCTTGTTGTACTCAGCTTTCCCTAATCTACTAACTCTCCCTCTAACACGTCTCCTTGATCCACCCAAAATGGCCTCATGCTTTGGCTTGAAAGGGAACAACAGCCTGTGCAACCACTTGGTGAGGTGTGCACCTCATCCTATGCCATCCTATGATGGGGCTCTGGGAAGAACAAAAATACTCCTTGTTTTTCTGTTGTGGGCTGCACATGGAATAAAAGTGAAAAGCCTCTGTAAAATGGGCTAGGAACAGATGGTGATATCATATCACTTGCCCTGTGTTGGCATCCAGTCCAAAGACATAGCCAGGGCTGTTGTTTGGGCCATACACGTTGAACTACTGTTTCTTCGGGATTTTTATCCCATTTCCTCCACTTCTCCTGAGTTCTGAGGTCTGCAGGTACAATGTGACTTCCAGGTGATTCCTAGAACGGTGGTTCTTGCCTTTGGTGATCCTGTGGACAGATGCAGGTCTGTTGCTCTTGAGCATATGTGGTGTGTGGGCCTTTAGGGCTGTTGTTCTGTCCTTGAGCTGTCTCACAGCTTGCATCTCTCTTTTCTCTCTCCCTTGCCTTTTCAGTCAGCGTCCTTCAACTGCAGTTCCACTTCCAGCCTGGAGGGGCGCACAACTACCTCTGAGAAGTGCCCCCTTAGTTCCTCCCTTCCAGCTCAGAGGTGCACCATCACCTCCTCCCAGCTTACTCGTAGGGGTGCTCTGTCACCTCCTCCATCCAGCTGAGGCTGCGCTTAGGGAGCCATTCCAATCTCCACCTTATCGGGGACTGGTGAGGGGGCACTCCTTTGCTGCTTGGACTGCCAACTTTCCTTTTCCAGACGTCTAACAACTCCAAGCCCTTGCCCTTCTCTCGTCTGTGGGATGAGGAACAAAACTTTTCCTCTTACCTGCTGGCCACTGACAGGAATTCCATTCCCATTAGTCCCTGCATCTGTCAGTTGGACCATCTTTTCTGCTTTCCTCTTCCACACACGTCCACATCCTTCTCTGATCCTCTTCAGGCTCTCTTGCCTATATCTCTCTCCTGCCCCCACTGGGCACATTGGCTCTCAGAGACCCTCATCCTCTTCTGGGTCTCTTATCTCTTCTGACCTCTGCTCCATCATTCGTTCAATCTTCTTTCTTTCTCCGCTTGACAGTCAGTCATAAATCTTGCTTCATAGAGCCTTACAATCGCAGGCCCTCTAAACCTTCCTTAATTGTTCTGTGGAATCCTGTATCCTGAAGCCTTTTCAAGACTTCCTGAAGAGATTCCTCTGCTGCATCATATGAGAGGTTGCTAACAATAGGAGTCCCTTCAGATTCCTGGAGCCTCCTCCAAGATCTCAGATAGCCTTGGGTTTTTACAACAGCCCACAGCTCCCAGTATTTCCAGGCGGTCTCCCTCATTTAAGTACTAACCAGGCCCGACCCTGCTTAGCTTCCGAGATTAGACGAGATTGGGCGTGTTCAGGGTGGTATGGCCGTAGGCAGCTAAGCCTCTCTTTTTCACTCCCTTCGGTTTCATGCAGCTTTTTCCCACCATGTTGATGGCACTCCCTCCTACTGGCCACCGTTCTGCAGCATCCCCTCCCTCTCCTCTCAGGTAGGAAAGGGCAGCCAGGGATTGTGGTTTCTGGAACTCTCCACTCACAACTTTAAACCGCAGAGTCTGACACTGGGAAGAATTCCTAGTGTATTCAGATCCATCAGGGGTCCATCAAAGACACTCTCCCCCTTGTCCATGCCTGTGGGGAGTTCTCTCCTGGATGACTGCTTTACCTGCTAAATAATTTGGCTCCTTCCTTCAGTAGTGATTGGACCTTCTTGCCAGTTAGGCATGTGCATTGCCATGATGCTAGAACACAGTTCTACTATCTTTCAATTCAACAGATCAGACGTGGTGAAGGGCACATATGCATAAGCCTAAACAGGTATGTACCTGTACCATGGCTTCTGATTCTGCTGCTTAAGATCCTCAGGCAGCCTCTCTGGTGGGAATCTGCTGCTACTCCCATCCCTCCCCCTCCTTCTCATTGCAAGCTGGGGGTGGGGAAGAACTGCTGCATCCATTTCTACTTTTTTCTCTTCCATGCAAAAGCAGGCGGGTCTTCTATGTAACGCTGATTCTTTTTGTCTTCCCCTCCCTGCTGTCTCCTCAGGGGAGAGGCAGTTTCCTGTTGGTGTGTTTAATTCCCCCGGGGGGGCACCCAACATTTTACTTCTCTTGTTACTACAATTCCCATGTGCCCCAAAGTTCGTATGCTAAATGCTTTTTTTTTAAACTTATTGTCAAATAAAGATTTGCAGCCCCTTTTTTTTTCTTTTTTCTCTCTCTTTTTTTTTTTAAAATGAGTCTTTATGTAATAATGCCAGAATTGCAAATTCACGCTCCTCATTCCCTCCGTCCTCAAGAGGGGGAGGGTTGCATTCAGCCCGATGGCCACAAGGAGTGAGAGAAAAAAGCCATGTCTTTTGGAGAAGCAGCCTTCCCTGTGCTAAAGCTGCATTGTAATCTTGTTTTCTCTCTTCTATGTAGAAATGTATCAAAAAGGTAGACACAACTGCTGCCACACTAGAAAGAATAGTTCATTGTTCATTGTAAGGGGAAAACGAAACTAACACCTCTTGTATGACATGTTTGTCTATACGGGCTCTCAAGGTGGGGTTTTTGCTTTGTTTTTGTTGTTTTTCCCTTCTTCTCCAGATGCAGCTTTTCTCTGTGCTTAGAGAAAACATTGGGACTCTGTATTGTTTAGAAATGTTGCAAAAAGTACTGGAGGAGAAGTTTCCAAAGTTCTCTTTTTTTTTTTTCCTATTCTTTTCCTTCTATGTGAGCCCAGGGGGGGAGATTCTTGATGGCTGAGAGTTTAAAACATGAAACAGGCAGCTGTCACCAGAAGTCTTCAGCAATGTTTTCCAAAACTTTGCCATCCTGTATTCATTTACCTGAAAGCCTGCTTTTTTGTTATTATTTTTCCTCTACCTCTGATGTGTGTTGAAGGTTGCTTCCGGTTATTTAGAAATCAGACCCTGCTTCTATGACATCCTCACTCAGCCTGCCAGGCTGAAAATGAGTTATTGAAACTACTTCATAGCTTTCCCCACTGTACACACTGACAGAATTCTTAAGCATTTGGGTGCAAAGAACCTTCCATTCTCCAAAAACCAGCAACTATGGAGTTAACATCTAAAGGAGAAGGGAGGGGCTACAGGGAGGGGGAAGGGAGGGAGGCAAAGGAATGCTGCTCTTCTCAACCCCCTTCCTGCTCCCAAAACTTGAGCTAAATAATATTCCAGGTAGAAAAACTCTGATATTCAACTCCTTTTTCAAAAGCTTGCTGCTTCCTTTTTTTTTTCTTTTCTTTTCTCCTGAAGTCCTTTGACTTTTGAAGTGCCAGTCCATGGGATACTCCCTCTGCCTCTTGCAGAGTGATTTTCTTTCCAGTTGATTGAATCACCGACCTGTGCATTTGGAGAAAACAATGAAACCCTATTGTTTCCTCACTATTTCTCATTAACACCTAGGGCTTGCTTCATCATTTCCATACTGACTTAATTTCTGCTATTTCCAAGCCTCTGGCTAAATAAACTTCTAGCCTAAAAACAGCCAGCAACCATATGGTTAAATCTGAGAGCCTGAGGAGGAGGGGCTGTGGGACAATGGCTTCAAGCACCGAAGATAATCAGAGAGAGGAATAAACCATTTTCCTTTCCTGGAATTTTTCCTACACATATTAAAGTACAAATGGCACAGAAATAGTAAAGTTTCCACTTAACCCTTTCATGAAGTTTTCAACATGCATTGAAGCAGTGTCTGTCAACTGCCACCCTCCACCCAGATTTCTTCCCAAACGACAAGACACAGTAGGGGTGGGGGTGAGCTGAGGGTAGGGGGTCCCAACAGCTCGAAACAATGAGGTAGACACCTTTCAGACTCGCTGACTTACGCAGCCGGAGCTTCCAACGGTCTGCAGTAAGAATGCAACGATACACGCATACGCGCTTTCAGAGAAGAAACACAGCCTCCCACCACCGTTTACCAGACTTGAAGAGACGTCTCTTTACCAAAGTCTTCGCGGCTTCACTCACGGCCCCACTAGCCATGAGTTACTAGGGCGAGACTTAGAGAGGTGATCAAGCTCTCTCTTTCCCTTGAAATCGCAAGGAGTTAACTTCACCAATTAGCCGGGGGAGGCCTTATGCTTTCTGCGTGACCAGAGTCCGTTGACTGGAAAACGCTGCTGCCAGGCAAACCACCCCGCTAAAGCCAAACCTCTTCGACCAAAGCAGTCGAGGGCGCCCTGGGTTTCGCCGAGGAGGGGGGCAGCGACCCTAGCACTCAAGCGTCCGTCAAGGGGGGCTCCAAAGCCCCTTCTCTCTCAATTTCCCGGCCAACGCACCAAAAATGTAGTGGCAAGGAAATGATGAAGACCTTCAGGTTGTTCCATCACAGAAAGCTTTATTTTCCAAACCATTTATTTACTGCGCAGGGCAAGCAGCTTCCCCAAATACAATGTCCAAAACTGCCCGCCCCGATTGATTAAAACACTTAGTTTTTATACCTTTGGTCAACAACGTCAGCAATCAATCACATTTCTAGTCTACGTCAGCCATTACATTTGGAGCTTAATACCACCCCCAAAACAAGGGAACAAAGACCCCAGTCACCAGATAATACAAAGCAGAGGCAGAGAGAGTATGCCTGACTCCCTTTTTACTTCCCAGGCACCTAAGCATAGCATTACAAGGCCAATCATATTTTTAAACTGAGATAAGGCAGGGACATCTGCTGTCCAATTCACTTATTTTCCTACTCATGCAATACTTCTCTGAATTTAACTCCTTCATAGGCATGAGCACACCCTTGCTGCCATGTCCCTTTCATCAGGAAAGCAGCAGCAGGGAGTGTGGGCAACAAGAGGCATATGTACATGCCCAAACTGGTCCCTCATTTGCAAACAAGAGAGCAGATTGGGCATGCGCACATGCCTGCTGCCATGTCCCTCAGTGCCCACGTTCCTGTTCCTATGTTCTTGACAAAAAGGAGATGGTGCCAGGCAGGTGTGCATGCCCAAACTATAACTCTGGAGATGAGGGTTTGAATCCTCATTCATCCATGGAAACCCACTGAGTGACCTCAGGCAAGTCACATTCTCTCATCCTCAGATAAAAGCAAAGGCAATAAATCTTGCCAAGAAAATCCCCTACCATGGTTTGCCTTAGGGTTGCCATAAGTCAATTTTCAAAGGAGAAAGACATAATGGCTCGAAAGACCCTCTCCCTCTCCCTGTTGTTGTGTACCTTCAAGTCACTGTTGACTTATGGCAACCCTAAAGTGAACCTACCACAGGGTTGTTATTTTTATTTAATTTTTTGGTAAGTTTTGTTCAGGGAGGAGTTTGCCTTTGCATGACTTGCCTTGTCTGAGTGGGGATTTGAATCCTAGTCTCCAGAACCCTTTAATTAACAAATAAATAAATAAATATTTGGATATTTAAATCTAAATTTGTAAAAGGTGAAAGTTTTATATGATCTGAAGAGAAACCTTTAGACAATACAGAGTGTGTGATTATTAATTTTTTTATTATTATATACATATATACATTTGGTTTAGACTAGAAATTGTACATGTAATACTGAAAGTTCTCCTTTTTTCTGCTTTCATCTTGTTTTAGTGTTTCTTTGCTGTGAACATAATAAAAACTAAATTAAAAAAAAGTAAATCTGAATTTGAATATTTAAATTTTGAGTTAAGTCTTGAGGTACAAATGCAGCAAATCATATTTACAGGGGGTAAAGGAAAGGTTGAGAACCACTGGTCTACGAAATCATAGTACCTGGCAAATGTCTATAGTTAGGGTTATTCGCTGGCCAAACACAAATCACCAAGCAGTCCTTTATATCAGACTTCGATTGGTGTTTGAGTTACAGATGTGTTCCTTTGGTCAACTTGTCTGACTATTAGATGGTAAGAAGCTACATCAGCCTGTAGAGCTCAATTTCCTGGAATATTGCAGTAAAGGAAACATATTAGTCAGTGCAGATTTCATTATCTTCAGACTTTTGACATAATTTGCCTTCAAGAGATCTGGCTTATGGGGAACAATTCCCTGAGATTGCAAGGCTTTAGATCTTGGGAACGGCCTGCTCAGAAATCCTGTAATGCAGGCCTTAGCAGTGGAACCCTTGTTATTCTGTTTGCTTCTACTTTAGAGGTAGAACTACTATTAATAGTAGTTGGATCAGTTTCAAACTACTGTAAGGCCTTAATTATTCAATACTGCAAACCAGACCCTCTGATATATATCAATGTTTATCTTCTTCCAAGGTCTGACAAAATCTTATTAGAAATTTGGGCCAAGTTGGAGGACTAACTTGATAGTAAACAGAGTATCAGAATCACTTGACATTAATTTGCAGTGAGTTCAATGCTAGACTATTCCATGATGGGGAAAGTGTTAGGGTTTGATTTGGGGAAACTTTAATTGTTTCTTGCTCCTCACAACATAAATCAATTAATAAGAACGGGCAGGCTCTTATCTCTTTAATCTCCCATCTGCTTTAATGGTACTTATTTAGACTGCTCAAATGGGTATTTTATATATGGGTCTAACTGGCAAAGGGTTCTGTGTGGTTGATGATATCATAGGATCAGATACTACTGTTTCTTATGTGCAGTCATTTGAAATTGATGATAGAGCTGAAAGTGATGATTTTCCTGACACTCAAACTCCAAGAGACTTATTCTGGGGTTCTGGCTACTTGGAAGGTGAAAAATGCTCTAAATGGTCTCTTACAGTTGATGCCATCATCAGACCAATACGAGGAACAGAAAAACTTCAAGGGCTGTGACAACATGTTCTTGTGGGATCCCATAATATTAAGGAAATTTATCATGCCATAATTGATGAACTTAGACTGTATGTGGTTACTATCACATCAGGTAAAACCTCTGTGGTCCCTCAAACCTGATTTGATAGAGAATGTATGTCCAAGAAAAAGTTGCTGAGTAAGCTAACAAAGCAGGGGACACATTTTTAAAAGTACTGTATTTAAAGAATGTGTGAGTGAAATGTGAATGGAGAAAGAAACAGCAAATCTCTCTTGTATTTTCATTTGTAGGCAGAATTTAGAGACAGTAAACTACAATGTTGTGTAGTACTGTCATCTCCAAAGATGTTATCACCAGTTATCCCATCACCTGTGACAAGATCTTTTGTGGAGGCAATTCCAACTTCAACTGTGCAGAGCATCCATTCATCTCACAAACCTATATATCTAACAGACAGGTAATATGTAATTCTTCCACATAGATATAACGTACCTTGTTTTCTACTGTATCCCTGCAGTCAGTTAAGGCAGTTCATCCTTGCAGAGGCAATGAAGTCAGGCAAGACCCTTGAGTGTGGGAAAGGAAGAATGAAGGCTTCCCTGCTTTGCCAAGGTCAGGGATAGGGGAATCTGTGGCTCTTCAGAAGTTGTTCAGTTCCAGTTTCCATCAGCCCAAAGTAGCTTGATTAGTGAATGATCATGGCAGTATGATTTGTTGACATCTGTGGGCACTACCAGGTGCCTTGGCCTTGGCCTTAGTTTCCAAAAATAACAAAGTTCATGCCTCAGTTGGTTTCCCTCCCCTTCCCATGTTTTCTCCCATGTGTCATTTTCTAGACTGTAAGCCCCTTCTGTTGCATTCCCTGTAATGTAGAATTATAATGTACATGGGCAGCATTTTTAAATATATCAGGTTGTATAAATATTATATAGTCAGTCTTCACCTACTTAAAATATTCAGTTCTCACAACAGTTTTAAAAGTGATAGTATGAATTTCACGTCCCAACACATGATTTTGAAACTGTAGACCCTTATTGGAAAAGACAATAATGCTTGGTAAAGTTGAAGGCAATAGAAAAGAGGAAGATCAATTCACAGATGGATTGATTCAATCAAAGAAGTCACAGTGCAGTTTGCAAGACCTGAACAGGCTTCTTTATTAACAGAGTCTTTTGGAGGTCTCTTATTTATAGGATTACCATAAGTAAAAGCGACTTGAAGGCAGTTAACAGCAACAAAGTCCTCATTGGTAATTATGATTCCTATTTTCTAGCTGTCATTTTCCTCCTGAAAAAACACTAAAAACTCAAACAAACCCTAAGAAAATCAGGTCTTTGAAACTGTCTCTGTATATCCCTTTATCCTTGTCCCATTTGTTAGCAATATCATTGTTAGGGTTTTCTTGGTTCCCTTCGGCTAAAATGGTATTCATCTGGGCTTATATGCTCACTCTGTGGTATACCACTTTCTTCCACTCCATTTCCACATCGAAATCAGTCAACAAATTTACTTCTTATTCATTCCCATATTCTTCTGGATTTCTACATCCCTTCTATTAATTTCAAAATCCTAGACCTGAATTTGTCTCTGTTCCTTATTACTTCCATGAGTCCATACAATACATATGCTAAGAGGAATGAGAGATACTGATCTCTTAGGTTTCCATTTCCGCTTACTCCCTGCTATGAAAAGGCCCACTTGGCCCTAAAACAAAACCAGCAGATTAATACATTTTCAAAGTACTACCTCTGTAACCCTGATACCAATAGGATCTGAGGCACCTCTCTTCAGCAGCCTGATGGACTTAGCCTGAAACATTTAGCATTTAGTGAGAGTTTCATTGACTAGTTCAAATGACACACAAACAATCATTGGGATATCTGATAGATGTCTCCTCCTTCCTCAGATACCTTTTTATAATAACAGACACCTCTGTTGCATTTTGAGAAACATTGAATGATAAAATTGTTCATTTACTTTGATTTGAGTGTTGAACTAAGACTCTGGGAGACCAGGGCTCAAATTCCCACTCAACCATGGAAACCCACTTGGTAGCTTTGAGCAAGTCATACTGACTCAGCCTAGAAGGAAGGCAACAAGAAGCCTCCTCTGGATAAATCTTGTTAAGAAAACCTGATGATACAGTAGCCTTAAGTTGGAATTGACCTGAAGTAACAATGACAACCACAATTTACTAGATAATTCAGATGAGAGATGTTAGATCACACAGAAGCATTATTCTTCTTTCCCAAAAAATTTATGCTGAAATTTCCATGCTAACATGATAATGTTGTACTTTCTAAGATGGCAAAACAATATCTTGATGCAGCAGTGGAGCAAGGAGCAGCTAAGTGGAGCTGTTCCACAGCAAACTGATATGAGGTTCCATTGTAAAACTATATAGTAGAATCAAGCAAGCGGCAGAAGACAATGCCTTGACTTCTCTAGCCACTGGGGAGGGGCTTGAATAAGGTGCATAATGGCTTTTTGATACATTATCACATGAAAATACTTTTTCAAGATTTTCACTATTTTTGTTTGAGTTGTTTTATTCAATTAGTTATCAAATTAAATTATTATTAAATTATTTCACTTACCTTACTTAAAATATTTATGTTCCATTGTTCTTTGCTATTGATTTTTAACATTTTTACTCAATAGAAGCTTTTCTTTACTAAAGTGTTGTTACTAAAGTGTTGATTTAACCTAAATATGTGACATGTTCTCATAATTGCTTGTATCTTCATTAATTCCACAGCACTGAGCCCTTAAGGCATGAACTTGACCGAGAAAAGATTATGAAAAGACTGCTGATGACAGAGTTATAAAAACGCTCACTTCTGTCTCACTTGGAAAATGGATCATGGCCTTTTCTGTGCCTTCCGTCTGTTTACATTCCTTTGCTTCTGTGTATACAACATGATGCATCTTGACAGTGTCATCTATCCTGTTCTCCTGGATGACTCACAGTTCTCTCAAAGGTTTTACATAAACTTTGGGGACCTTCTTTATATATTTGATACAGTGGTCAGAATCCAAAGAACCGGGAAATGAGTTGTGTGAGTCCAAGATGAGTTTAGATTAGGGGATTCTTTTCTCCAGAAAAGAGTTTCCCTCTCATCCCATTCTACATGGTAAACTACTTTTGATATGGAAGATAATTTTTAATGCAGCTCATGAACTTACTGCAAAAAGGAAGAGAATTTTTGTTTTTGTTTTTAAAAGTCCAACTTGAATCTAAGGAGCTCTTTGGATTCCTTCTCCCCTTTATTCCTCACAAGTACTTAAATTTTATATATGGGGATGAGTTTAATGTGGGGGGGGTAAACTAAGATAAAAAGGAACATCAATGAATATATACTGATTTCTATTCAGAAAAACTGTTCTGTATATATGTTAATAACTGCACAAATAGTTATGTTGTGCAGTATATTTTGATAGCATATACAAAAGGTCATTTTGTAGAACTGATAACTGCACGAGTCTACTACTGTTTCTTTATATTTAAAAAAACCACTGTTTGTTAATAAATCATTTTAAGTGGGAGGTGAAGATGATATTCCATTGTATCCTAGGACTGTGTCCCTTGTAAAATAAAAGGCTATTTTTTAAATTTCTAGCTTCAAATATCAAACCAGAAGAAAAATAACAAAACTTAGCTGTTCTTTTAGTGAGCAGGGGAATCCTGTCATTTTCATTTTATATTTCCAAATTATCAGTTAAATAACTGAGTAAATTCAGTAACAGCATTTTCCCTCACATTATCAGACCAAAGAAATTTGAAATCTGGACTACTTTTAAATGAATCTATGATAATGCTGGAAAATTATCTTTAAAATTTGTCTTCATGTGTCTAAAAAATTAGTGTGTTGCTAGCATTGGTGTATTCTGGGGCCTTAAAGAACATTGTACAAATTCTGCAGTTTCTAAAGAGTCCACGCAATAATCTTAATATGGTAGTCAAATTGAAACAAGTATATCAATTCATTTGCAACAATACTTACACAACAGTTGCTGATGCTAGGAATTTTATCTCCAACCAAGAGAATAATACTGCTCCTAGACTATAGAAAGCATATTTGTCAAAATAATAGTATACATATAATGGATTCAAAAAAAAATTTATTGAAAAGTTGACCTTCTAGGCTTTACCACTTTCTGAAAGATCAGTGGCACCCAGTTATTCCTCTCAGCTGAATCTATAGCTCACACTTCAGGCACGAATTGAGGATTATTAAGTATTTCCATGTCATATTGTAATCACTGGGTCATATTTAAGCACATGAGCAACTGACAATAAACATACTGGAACTGTGTCATTAATGTTCTCATGAACTGCTGCAGTTGTCTTGAGAGAGAAGGATAAATACCACTATGCTGTCAAAGAACAAATCACTGAATGGCTAAAACTGTCAACAGGGTCCACTCACAGTGGCTTCATTGTGACTGCGATAGTTGTTATATCAGTTTCACAGTCTACTAGGTGTTACTAATTTGAGTTTTGGACAGTCAGTGATTTGGATTTTTGTCCATGAACCTAGGAATCAGTAGGGTATCACTGGATAATGTGGCATGTTCCAAGTAACATCAGTTCTTGTAACTGTGCTATTGTGATCTTATCTATGTCAGTTTCATTCACATGTTTTGGCAGTGTGTTTGGAGTTGCTGCCAGAGCACATCACCACTGGAATCATTGGTGGTTTCTTTTCCCGGAGGCACTGAATCTCAATATTTTTGGTTCTCTGTAATTCATAACCATTTCTCCTCTCTTTGTCTTCAATTCTGTTGTGCCCTAGGACTGCCACATCTACAATTTAAGCTTTCTTTTTCTAAACCACAGTTATGTCTGGTGTATAATGTTCTAACTATTTATCAGCTTGAATCTTAAAGTTCCATATGATTTTTATTTCACCATTTTTCACAACTTTTCAGGTATATATTCCTATCCATTATTTGCAGATGATTATTGTCATCATCAAGCACTATCAATGTACATGACACATGGCACTGTACAACAATGAAACAATAAACCAACTGGCATGGCCAATGTGAGGACTGCTGGGAGGTGCAGCCCATGAATACATGGAGGGCTGCATCTTTCTCACTCCTAAAATAAATATATCACAGCCACTGGAAATGGAAAACAAGCCCATACAAAGTAAATCCTTTAATGCTTACATTCACAGATCTCAGAGTTGCATGAACATCTGGGAATGGGAGAATCTGTAAACTGCAAGGTTGTGCCTCCTTCCTGATTTTTTGTTTTTCCCCCTCGCAATTAGATGCCCATATATTTTCTCTTTTATAGGCATACACACCACCACTCCATATTCTGCTCCAACATAGAATCCTAACAAAGGGAATAGGACTTTCTGTCTGTTAGGATAATTGGTTGCCTGCTTAATTTATAATTGTAAGAATCCTCCTTAAGGTTTAAATTCTCCTCAAAACTAGAGATGACAACTTCTGAATTTATTAATGCAATAAAGGTATCAGAATAGAATAATCTGTCACAATAAGGACAGCTTTTCTGGCACATGCTCCTTGTATTTATAAGGACTTTTCATTCTGAAATTATAGAATCACTAGAACACAGAATGACATGGTGACTGAGTGACAGACTTTCATTTCCAGCTTAGCACAACCCAATGCTCTAGAAGGGTTACTAGAAGGTAGATTTGCACTACTGACCAAAAAAAGTCATGTCAGGTGAATTACAGCTGTTTTAAGTGTAGTTTAGGTGCTCTTTCAGTTACAACTGCCAATGCACATATGTTTCTGGATTAGCAAAAATGCAATATGGATGAGCAGAACAGACTGTGGTTCCACAGCAAATTGATATGACTGCTTTAGGGACTTTTTTCCCTACCTAGTCAGTTTGACCTGGGCTGAATATAATGAATGAAAGTACTCTTGCAAGTCTGGTGAATTCATGTCTATCTTTATTGTAAAAAAATAGTACTTCTATGTCTTCTTGGGAAGACTTTAGTTTGTATCTAGTTTTGATTACTTCAGCAAGCTTAGGAGCATCCACAAGTTTGAGAGATGGAAATCGCAGTACCATGGACCTATTTACCAGGTACATTAGACACATCACAGCCAGATTTATTCTCTGATGTTTGACGATGTTATTTTCCCTATGATTTCACAGTGGGCCCTCTACTGAAGTCAGTGGATACATAGTTGTGGGTTGCAATGTTATATTGCTATGTTCCTGGAATCCCAGGCAATATGATCAGTCTACTGTAAATTCTGAAGGTTGGGATAGATTTTGTGCGTGTGCGTAAATGCTCCCAATGTTATACATCTTACAGCAGCCTAAGAAGAAATGAACTGGATCCTTACAAATATGATTATTTGGTGAGTAAATTCTTGATTTGTTTTTAAAAGTTGCAACAAGAAAAACAGTATAATACATTTAGCAAAGATTCTCCAACAGAATTTCCCCTAGACATCAAAGGACAGTAATTTTTCTGCATGGTCCAGTACTGAACTTTTCTCTGAACTTTCTCAGATCAACAGCTTCCACTACAAACTTTGTGCCACATCTCCAAATCAGCATCGGAATACTATCTATATCAGACTTGAACAATACTATTCTATTATTAGGGTACTTCAATATCTCTGTTAGAGGGGTTGTTTCTTCATCTATGCCTCCCCACCCAGTCAATTGAAACACTATAGTAAAATATGGCAGCCAGATATATTTTGATTAAGCTGTTTTTGGAAAATCATTTTCATATAATTCATCCTACCCTCTCTGGTTACCAGAATGCTAAAATCGAATATTACTGTTTCGTATCTTTTTTAATGTCCTGAAGCTCAAGGAGTCTACAATAAATATACTGAATGATCTGTTGTTTTGCATGCAAGGTCAGCACCCAGATGTTTTGTTTTGTAATTCTGAGTGTTGTAAAGAAAAACTGAAATGATGGGAGATGGGAAAACCATTCCTGGGGAAAGACTTTGCATGGCCAGGCTACATACATGAGGACAGTACTAACTGATCAGCAGCCTGGATCAGAGAAGACAAGCTAGGATACTACGGCATTTATAAGTGAGTCAAGCTTTGAGAGAGGATTTTTGTGGATGAGCTGTTTACCTGTTCCTGTATTAATGCCTGCAATAAAAAACTGAAAAATGAAGAATGATCTTATTGTGTTTTATTTCCACATTAAGGATGTCAGCAATGCATAATCACCTCACAGAAAAGAATGAGTTACTACTTAGTTTAAAAGAGCATCATCTTTTTAAAAAGTAACTAGCAATCTTGTAAAAAGGAAAAGATAGGCCAAAAAGCAGAAGTATCTGTAATCAATTATCTCAAAACTGAAAATCATTTTGAATCAAGTAAGGATCTTTATATGTCCCAAATACCTTAAAGACGCAAAATCTTATCTGATCTTAGAAGCTAAGTAGGGTCAACACTGGTTAGTACCTGGATGGGAGACTGACAACAAATACCAGGTGCTATAAGTATATTTCAGAGAAGAGAGTTAGCAAAATCATCTGAGTATTCCTTGCCTAAAAAAACCCCTATGAAATTCATGGAATCGCCATATGTCAACAAGTGATTTAAAGGCACACAAACACACTGTCCTTTGACATGGACTCTGATATGCAAGGCAGGAGAGTCTGAAATTCCCCAAGACTAGGTTGGGAGTGCTGATCTCCCATGATCTGGCAAAACTGGACCACAAAGATTTCTGGGCCTCCTCAGGGATTATTGATCAGAAGTGTCCTAAGTGATCAAGCAATAACAAATATTAAGGTAAGAATTTTCATTGAGCCCTTCCAAAAATAAAGACTGCCTGCAATCTTTCCTATGTACACTTACTTGGGAACAAGCTACACTGAACACATAAAGTGCACTTCTAAGTACACATTGTGCTCGTAGGAGTCTTCACATTTAAGGAAGTTTGAATGATAAGGGATGTGAAAAGCAACCCCTCTCTCCAGTATCTGGTAGTAGGCAAATATAATAATTAGCATACCAATATTGAGAATCTCACACCTCAAAAACAATTCCAGGGTCCCCAGCCTTCAAACTTTTCAACTCTAGGGCCCTGTATGAACACTACTTTGCAATCTGGCATACTCCTTTCTTTTGTTTCTTTCACTTCCTTGTCTCCACTGATCATCTGTTTTTGAAAGTCATTGCTAGAGATTGACACATCTTTCTGTTTTTAGTCTATGTCAGTTTTCTACGTATCCAAATAATGTCCATTTCTCTCCTATTTTCATATCAATTGCATTTTTTGGAAAAATGTATAATTTGAACTGTTCAGAAATATTTTAGTGTAAATTTTGAATTTTCCCCAGTATACCTATTTGGTATTAATTTTATCAAAATTATACATTTTTATACACATTTTGGTACATTTTTCAGTGGAGAACTCTTTCACAAAACTGAAGGTATGAAACTGAAGGATATCTGAGTTTTGGCCCAGAAAGTACAAACAGGAGCTCCTCAAACAAAATCCTTAATGATTCCTAGTCATAGGATGGCATCACAACCATCTTATAAAGAGGATAATGACATGATGGCCAATCAGATTTAGGTATCTGTGATATATAAATCAACTTTTTAACCTGTGTGTGCATCTTCTATCAAAGAAATACTGTTGTCCACTCTCTTTGTGTGTGCGTGCACACATGTGCCTTTAAGTCACCTGTCAATTCATGGTGACCCCATTAATTTTTCATAGCGTTCTCTTAGGCAAGGAATAATCATTGATGGATTGCCAGTTAATTCCCCTGGAATATAAGCTATACCACCTGGTATTAATTGGTGGTCTCCCATCCAAGTACTAACCAGGTTCATGCATGCTGAAATGTACGTGTCTCTTTATGTTTTCTACATATTTTATTTTTAGGATTTTTTCCTGTTCTATGCTAAAAGTTTCTCACCTCCACTCCCTTAAAACTTCATTAGAATGTAAGGTAATAGAAGGCCCCAGTTTGTCTGTCTGTAGCTAAAGAAGCCCAAAAGAGTATTGTTGCAATTCAAAGAACTGTATTTCAACAAACTGTATGTCATCTGTTTTCCACACTAGCCATTTTTGAGGATTTTGGGAGTGCTCCTGGACTCGCCGCTTCAGATGACAGCTCAAATTGATGCGGCAGCCAGGAGTGCCTGCTATCAGCTTCGGCTGATACGCCAGCTGCGCCCCTTCCTGGACTTGGAACACCTAAAAACAGTGGTACATGCGCTGGTAACTTCACGGCTTGACTTCTGTAATGCGCTCTACATAGGGCTACCCATGTGCTTAGTCCGGAAACTTCAATTAATTCAGAATATGGCAGCCAGGTTGGTCACCGGAAGATCTAAAACTGACCACATAACACCTATTCTGAAGTCTTTACACTGGCTGCCTATTAGTTTCCGGGCACAGTACAAGGTGTTGGTTTTTACCTTTAAAGCCCTTCATGGCTTGGGGCCAGGCTACCTGCGGGATCGCCTTCTCCCATATAATCCGCCCCGCACATTAAGGTCCTCTGGGAGGAATTTACTGCAGCCAATCAGAACTGGGTTGGCTGCGGTTACCCAGAGGACCTTTTCTTCTGTCGCTCCCAAGTTATGGAACGGCCTGCCGGAAGAGACCCGGCACATTACCAGCCTTGACGGCTTTAAAAAGACAGTTCTCTTCTGACAGGCCTTCCCAGATTAGTGTTCCACCGCCTCTCATCATTGTCTTTTGTGTTAATCTTGTTTTTAATTTGTTTTAATTAACTAATATGTTTTAGGGGGATAGAAGGGTTGGAGGGTGGGGAGGATAGGGTGCATTTTAATGTTTTAATGTTTTTATATATTTTGTAATGCCGCCTCGATCCATTGGGAGAGGCGGGATAGAAATAAATTTTTTTTTTTATTATTATTATTATTATTATTATTATTGGGTATCTTGAGGGAGTGAAGTGCTCTGCCATGCCCTTATCTAAGCATTTCCAGTAACAAATTATTTGGGTGGACCTTCCCTTCTTCATCTCTCCTCTTATGCCTGCCCATAGCACACACACAATTTTTCAGTGTCAACTTTGCATTATCCCCCTATTTTCTCTGTATGTATCATGTGAAGAGCTGCTATGAGAAAGAGGGAAGTGGGACAAAGACTCAATTCCAACAATAGTTTGGTACTCCCCACTCCCAAGCACATGCAGCAACATATAGCAGCCTTTAAAAGTAACGAAACACTAAGTGTAACAATACAGTTTCAAATCCTATATACATTTTGCAAACAGGAAAATCAATCTGAATGTGCACAGAAGCTGTGCCCAATGACATTCCCTCCTAGGATTTGCTGATGGTGGACTTTGAAATTTACACTCAGAATCATCTGCAATAAATTTCTGCAGTGTTCTAAATATAACATCACAGTGATCAACCAAAATAAATTCAGAAAGCATTGCTCTCAATCTAAACAGGTGAATACTTCCACTGCTTTTTTCCACAATCACCAGCATTGTACACACCAGCCACTTCCTTCCTACAGGCCCCTAAGTGGACCTCTGAAGCAAAAGTGGACCTCTGAAGCAAAAAAAAGGGGATGATACCACTCTCCCATTGGCTTCTGGAAGCTTAGCTGTGCTACTGTTTTAAAAAAAAAACCTCAAAAACTATATCTAGAACAATCACAAATATGTTTTCAGCATATTTAACAGGTATCAAGGTTTGTCTATGAAAAGTCCCAAACATTCAATACTACAGAAAGTCTGTGCAGCAGCTAGAGATCTTGATCAAAGAGTAAAGATACTAATGACTTTGAAGAAACAAGCTGAAGATTTTATTATATGAACTTCATTCTAAGATAGGAAAGTTACTTGGCATGCTAAGCTGGTCTAGCTAGATTTCAAAGACAGTTACTTTTCTGTTGCTAATGGAGCTGAAATCTTTTTACCTGCCTTTTTTGCTCTTTACCCCTAGTCTTCACCTGGAAGACACAACAGAATTACATCTGAGGCAGAATGTAGGTCTGAATGTGCATTGACATTGTCACCTTTTTTCTCTTGTATGATTTTTAACATCTTCACCTTATGAAGAAGATAGTGAAGCTTTGAAAGCTTTCCTAATTAATTTTATGCTTTGGAGTTCGCCCAATAACAATATTGCTGATTTGTGGATGTTAGATTTTGTTGATTTTTGTTAAAACTAAGATTCTTTTTGCTTTGGGCAAGCTACCCTTGAGTAGTTACAATTTTCCATGAATCAACTATCCAATTAGCCCTTTGTGGAAGAGGTGGACCCACTGCTTTGGCTATTCCCACTGCTCTAGCCTCAAGAGGAAAGGAAAACCAGATGGCAATGGGCAATGTTTTTGCCCACAGCAGGGGCCAAGCTGTTTGCACAGTGACAAGGCCCCTGTAAGGTTGCATGTTGACTTGGTTCTGTAGACTATGAGGTCCAGCTACCTGTTCACCAGTGCTCAACTCAAGTGTTTCATGTTAATTTGTTACAGGAGTGGCAGGAAAGACAGGCCATTGTTGCATTTTTGAAAATACCAAGGAGGATCTTGGGTCAAAAGCTTAGCCTGACCCCAATATACAACTAGTGTCCCTAGAGAAAGACCTGACCCCTTCGCAGGTAAGGCAGATAGAGGACTTTGAATGAGAATACCCTGATATTTTTTTAAAGTATATCCAAGGTGAACTACCATCATATCTCATAACATCCACCCAGAACTGTGGTTAGGATACCAAACTAGCCATGGCCTCTAGCCATGGCCTCACAGATTAAAATAATTGTAGGAGAGGGGGTTACGGCCATACTGAGGCTAGGGGTAGTAAAGAAACCACAGAGTCCCTGAAGGAGTCAACCAGTGCTAGTACCCAAATACAATGTGAATGTACATTTTTGTGTAGATTTCCATCTAGTTAATGTATCAAAGTTTGATGCCTACCCCAAGCTCCGAGTCAGAGGAACACTTAAAGAAATTGGGTCTGGCCAATATTTCACCTTGCTTGGCCTCACCAAAGGTTACTGGCAGATTCCACTCATTCCCCAAGCCAGGGAAAAGATCACTTTCACTATCCCTTGAGGGTTATATCATTTTATCTATATGACCTTTGGCTTACTTGGAGCAGCAGCTATATGTGGGAGCGGAGGACCTACTAGTAGCACCACCTTGGCTATTCCAGTGCTCTGGGAAAGCAGAACGAGCTGCTGACCTCAATTAAAGACTCTGCAGGGGCACACGGTGAGGAAGTCAATAAAAGAACACTAGTGAACTCTGGAAGGAAGAGGGAAGACAGAAACTAGGCCTGGAGAGAGGTCACAATAGTCTGTTTTTGGACCTGAGCACTGGGAGTGTGAAGACTCTAGGAAAGGAATGAGTACCCCACAAGACTAAATTATGTATTAAAAATGGAAAAATAAAAAAAAATCTTCAATAAATGACTGGCTAATGGAAATTATGGAAATAGAGAAGTTGATGATGCTAATCAAAATAAAATCAGTACAACAATTTGAAAGGGAGTGGAAACAAATTCTGGACTACATTAAAACTGTAGTTTTAAGAGTTATAATATTTTTGCTTCTGAAATTTTTAATACACTTTTAGTTGCTCATTTGTTACCCCGTATGTTAGGGGTCCCAGGAGGGGTGCCCAAATAACCAAATAAAAACACAAGCTGGGGGAAATTAGACTCGAGCACTCTCTCAAGCTAACGAGAGGCAGGGTAACTTTAGCTAGGATCTTTTACTTGATCTCTTCAGGTCAGAAGAGCAATCAGACAGTTTTAAAGTAACAAATAATATTTTTATTATGGACAAACAACACGAAAGACACGACTACACTAACTGAGAAATAGAAATAGAGAGTTTTGGGGGAGTGGGTAATATGACACCTGGTCTCGTAGTCCTGGAGAGAAGCGGAGGTTGAGGGGAAGATAGCTCAGTGCGGTTTGCTGAGGGAGCGACTCGCTGGACAAACCGACAGCAAGGCAGGCTAGCAGTCCGGAGTGTTCCGAAGAGCAAGGCAACTCAGTTATTGGGAACTGAGGGGAAAACTTCACTGGACAGAGTGGCAGCAGGGCTAGATGGAAGTCCAGGGTGATCTGAGGAGGGCTCAGATTTGGGGACTTTTTATAGGGTGGATTTTACCCACAGGCCATGCCATGCTCGGTGAGAACAAAGGAAATTTGTAGCTGGACAAAGGCGTTGGAAAAGGTCAGGTTTTACATGATGAGCTTAGTGCTGGATGACAATAGTATGGCCAGTATGCAGATGGCCCGACATAAAGGAATGGCTCGGCACTCGACCGTGCGTCTTTGTAAAGTCGCGCTGAGCAAGGCTGGTTTGCAAGGAGTGGCCCCTTAAGCAATGGAGAAGCATTAAGCTGCCTGCCTGAATGGGGTTTGGAATGTACAACCATTAACGGTCGCACCTATTACGTGCTTGTCCGGTGGGTCTCTGCAAACACGTGGAGTAGGGTGGCAGAAAAAGGTCAAGTAAAGGCCAAATTATTTGATATCAAATGATATCTAGTGCTCTCACCAGACATATCATAACTGTGGTAACACATTCCTGAGTGAACTTACCTATGCACAAGCTGGAATCTTGCTTCAGTGTTGCCTGCTTACTCAGGAGGTGGGAGACTTTGTCCACTCTAGCTTTGGTCATTTCTGCACTACATTGTTATACTGCTACTATTCCACTTTCAACATCTATGGGATCCTGGAGTTTGCAGTTTAGGGAGAGACCTTTAGAATTCTCAGCCAGAGAGCTTTTTGGCCTCAGTAAACTACAAACCCCAGAATTACACAGGATGTTGAAAGTGGAATAATAGCATTATCACTGTGTACTGTGGAAATGGTCTTTACCTTAGGGGTGGCTCCAGCCCCTACTCTTTTGTTAAGGAATCCACATCTGAACCTGAACAACGCACATCCCATACCTCATAATGCTAAACGAAACTGGGAGTATTACAGCACTTCTAATGTGGGAAAGCCAATTGCATGTAGTGTTAAATTGTCTACATTATTAGGGATAGAAAGGAGATGAGCAATTTGCAATGTCTCCTTCTGTCCCGTAGGAGCAATTTGCAGAGCGAAGGAAAATTTTACAAAGAGAGTAGGATTTTTATTTGCAAAGCCCTGGATTCATTATCGCCCCTGGGTGGACAAAGTTGTGACAGTGGGCCCTCCACATTCATGGGGGAGAGGTAAACAGAACCCTTGTGAAAGGGGGAAAAGTGAATAACCACGTGCCCCCACCAGTGGAGAGGAGCAGGAGGGGGTGGGGAAAGATCTTCCCCTTGGCTTTCTTGCCACCCTCACCCACGCTATCAGGTGGGTAGTAGTGGCAGGAGAGCATGCGGGGGGGAGATCTTCCCTTCCCTTCATGCTCTTGCCCTCTGCCAGTGCAATAGCGCTGGCAGCTGCAGGCCTCAGTGGGGGAGACCAGCAGGTACCGCAAATAATCGAACCCGCAAAAGTCAAAGCCACGAATGGGGGGAGGAGAACTGTATAACTGAAGAAGATGGAGAGAGCCAAGGTAGCCGGTCCCTCGCTCTGCCCCAGTGGGTGGGCGCACGGCCTTGGTGAAGAAGTTAGCGCTATTATTCCCCTTTCAACATATGGGCTGGTTCTCCTCCTCTTCCCTCAGGTGGAAAGGGAGCCTGGGCTCCCCTGCAGAGGAGCCGCTTACGGAAGGGCTCTCCGCGCAAGATGGTTTGAATGTCACGACTGACCCCCGCCCTGAGGGCCTTTGCCAGTTGGGCGGGATATAAATGTAATTAACAAAGAAGTAAAGGTTCGGCTGTCCCGTCCCCGTGGGCTGCTACCTCCTCTTCACCTCCCCCTAGAGCGGAGGCCCTGTGGCTTCCCGCCATTCACAGAGCCCCACAGAGGGAGGGAAGGCTTGCAAAAGCGGGGCGGGGGCGCGGGAGAGAGAGAGAGAGAGAGAGAGACGGCAGCTCAGGATGCGCAGGCGGGGGCTGTGGCGCCGGCGCACGGAGCCGGCTGGAAGGGGGGCGCTGCCGCCGCCGCCGCCATGGCCGCGTCTGCAGCAGCCTTGCTCCGGCTCCGCGGTAGCCGTTGGCAGGTGCTGCTGCTGCTGCTGCTGACCGTCCCCTCCGCCTTCTCTTCCTCTTGGGGCAACCCAGCGGAGGGGAACGGCGGCGGGAGCGGCGGGAGAGGGGCTGCCGGAGCTGGAAGGGACGCCGACCCCCAGCCTGACGAGCAGCACCACGACTCGTCCTACGGAACCTTCGCCAGCGAGTTCTACGACATGCGCTTCCTCTCCGATGAGGGTGAGTGGCAGGAAGGCGCGCGGGCCCGTCGCCTGGGGGGGGGAAGAGCCGGCCAGAACAGCGAGGAGGGGGCGGGAGCGGGGCCTTTTGATTCCCCGTTGAAAGGGCCGCTCGCGCTCGGTTTGCCGCCACCGCTGCTTCTCCCTCCTCCTCCTCTTCCTCCTCCGCCCAGCTGCAGGGGAGCGTCGCGTCCAGCGGCGGCTCACTGCAAAGGCGACCGCGGAGAGAGGAGGGCGAAGCAGGGGCCATTCGGGAGGCGTTCGGAGGCCCTCGCTAGTTATACCGCACTATCCAAGGCCTGAGGCTTGAGAACAAGGTCGATCCTGAGGCCGTTTCCGCACTAGGCTGTTATAGCGCGATGATTCCACTTTCAACCTCCTCTGGAATCCTGGGGTTTGCAGTTTCGGGAGGGGCCGCCCGGCCCCTCCCGAAACTGCAAACCCCAGGATTCCAGAGGAGGTTGAAAGTGGAATCATCGCGCTATAACAGCCTAGTGCGGAAATAGTCTCTGACACGGGCCGTAAGCGAAATGAGTCGGGTCCATTTTGACAGCTTGTGGAGTGGGTGAAAGTGATGGCGGCGCCTGTGTGTGACGGAACCGGGCCGGTGTGCGTGTCGGGGGAGTGAGGTGTGTGAGGCGAGAAACGGTTTTCTGACGCCTTCCCTCCTCCGCCAGGCCCACGCCTGCTGGGTGCCTAACTACCAAAACGGCTACCATGGAAACGGGCTGTGTTGGCACGTGGGCAAGCCGCGACGTCATCGAAGTCATTTCAGCTCTGAAACCTTCCAGTGAAAGCAGGTCCATCCATCCTTCCATCCGCGTGTCTCTTTTTTAAAAAGAGGCGCAGAATAGCGCCCACGGGGCCCCTTATGATTGTGTTTCTTGAGAGCAAAAGATGTTCTTAGCCCTGCCACATAGAATCATAGAAATGTAGAGTTGGAAGAGACCACAGGGGCCATCCAGTCCAACCCCCTGCCATGCAGGAACACCCTCAAAGCACTCCCGACAGATGGCCATCCAGCCTCTGCTTAAAAACCTCCAAGGAAGGAGCCTCCATTACACTTCGAGGCAGCAGATTCCACTGCCGGACAGCCCTGACTGTCAGGAAGTTCTTCCTGAGGTTCAGGTGGAATCTCCTTTCCTGCAGCTTGAATCCATTGCTCCTTGTCCTGGTCTCTGGAGCAGCAGAAAACAAGCCCTCTCCTTCCTCTACATGGCATCCCTTCAAATATTTAAACATGGCTATCATGTCCCCTCTTAACCTCCTCTTCTGCAGACTAAACATCCCCAGCTCTCTAAGTCTATCCTCATAGGGCATGGCTTCCAGGCCTCTCACCATTTTGGTCACCCTCCTCTGGACTTGCTCCAGCTTGTCAATATCCCTCTTGAATTGGGGTGCCCAGAACTGGACACAGTATTCAAGATGGGGTCTAACCAAAGCAGAGTAGAATTCACGGAGGGACTTTGCAGTGATAACCAAGAGACATACCTCATGATGCTAAACAAAACTGGGAGTATTACAACACTTTTAATTTGGGAAAGCCAATTTCACTTAGTGGGAATCCTGGGGTTTGCAGTTTAGGGAGGGGCCTTTGAGACAGGAGTTCCTTTGGAGTCTCCCATTGATTATGGTAATGATATATGGCACCCTGGCCAAAGTAGGATTGTGTTTTATGAATATCCGCTAGCTTGTTATTTGGAGACCCGGTATTTGAGAGTGGGAAATTTATAATTTTGAATATTAATATAGTCTTTTCATTGCCTTGATAGTCAAAATACAGTATACACCTATCTTTATAAATTTGACTTGGATTACAACAGGAACAAATTTCACATAAATGAAGGAAAAATATAATATTAGAATACCTAGTGTTTTAGGTGTGCAGTTTCTCAGGACCAGTAAAGCAAGAAAAAACAGAGGATGGCAGAAGGAGTGCCTGCATGCTTAGCAGTCCTGAGAGCAGCTTGACACCACCACTATCTACAAACTTGCATTTGGAAAGTGAGTTGGAAGCACTGGGAAGTATAGAAAACCATGTAAAAACCGAACCAGCAGACCTGAGTGAAAGCTGCAAGCAGTCTGGGCATGGTCTTGTAAATGGAAAATCTCCAGTGCGTAGCCTTATGCACCGATCAGCTAGGACTGGAGGAGAAGGCAATAACAAGGAAGATGATCCTAATGAAGATTGGTGTGCTGTGTGCCAAAATGGAGGAGACCTGCTATGTTGTGAAAAGTGCCCAAAGGTTTTCCACCTCACATGTCATGTACCCACTCTCCTCAGCTTTCCAAGTGGAGAATGGATATGTACATTTTGCCAAGATCTTAGCAACCTAGTGTTTTACAGTGTTCATAGTCTTCCCATAATTTTATTGGTAGAACATACTATTATTCTCCAATTTCAGGTTGTGCAACAGGTTGTGAAACTGAAACAATACACTTCTTGTTAACATGGCACTCCTGTGCAATGAAGTCTTTTGCAGCCTGACTCAGAAGTACAGCCTGTTGAATTCTGCACAGCTTACTTTCAGGATATGGAATGATGATGATGATGATGATTACTACGATTACCTTTAATTGTATACTGCTTTTTGCCCACATTGGGCTTCAAAGCAGCTTACATAGTAAAACAATATAATTTAAAAACATATAAATAGTATATACCAAAACAGAAATAAATTATAAAAGAATTAAAAAAGCAAAAAAGAAATTAAAAGAAGCAATTAAAATTAAAACTAAAATAATACAACAACACCTAGCCTGTTGTTTAAAAACTTTCAATATTAAAATGTCTGCCTGAATGAAAAGATCTTTGTCTGCTGCCAGAAGGACAACAAGGAGGGGGCCATTTTGGCTTTCCTGAGAAGAGAGTTCCAGAGTCTAGGGGCAGCCACTGAGAAGGTCCTTTCTTGCATCCCCACCAACCATGCTTGTGATGGTGGTGAAACTGAGAGAAGGCAGTGGCGGAGCTTGGAGTGCATGGAGGGGGGGTGAGAGGGGTCTGGCTATGGTGTGTGTGTGTGTGGCTATGATGCATGAGGTGTGGCTACAGCATGTGGGAGTGAGGCTATGGTGTTTGGGGGAGGGCAAGCAAGGAGCCGGGATGTCCCCAAAAAATTGCCGCTGGGTGCAAACCGCCCCCATCACCTCCCCATCCCTATGTGATTGAGAGAAGGGCCTCTCCTGGTGATCTTAGAGCCCGGGCCTGTTCATACAGGAAGATATGGTCTGTCAAGTAGCCTGGATCTGAACCACATAGGGCTGTATAGGTCATAACCAGCAGTTTGATTGGCAGCCAGTGGAGTTGTTTCAAAAGAGGTGTGGTATGATCTCTATAACCAGCTACAGTCAACAGTCTGGCTGCAGCTCTTTGTACCAGGTGAAGTTTCCAAACACTCTTCAAAGGCATCCTCAAAAAGAGCATGCTGCAGTAATCCAAATGGGATGAAACTAAGGCATGTAGCACTATAGCCAGATCTGATATATCAAGGAATGGGTGCAGTTTGTGCACGTGCTTTAAATGTGCAAAAGCATTCCTCACCACTACAGCAATCTGGGCCTCCAGCCAAGTCTCAGTAATACAAGCCAAGTTGGCATGCTCATCCAGAATCAAATCCCGAAAAGCCTTTTATTTTTCCATTCACCAACCTGGCATTCAACAGCAGCATTTTCAATCCAGGGGGACTCTCTCCAAGGCTATCCAAGCTAATTGACCTAAGAGACTGCAATTAGGAGTGTAGATGTCAAATTCTACATGTGGATGAATTTCCAGGCTTAATGGCATAGCTTCTGTGCAGAGTTACTTTTTTAAAAAATTAAACACACTATAAGAAAAGGATGAGCAACCTTTTGGCCTTCCAAATGTTTTGGCCTAAAGTTCCCATCAGCCTGATATAGTATGGGTAATGGTAAGGAATTATGGGAGTTGTAATCCAAAGCATCTGTGGGATGCCAGTATAAAAACAGCTAATAAACATATCCTAACCTTGTCCATTCCCACATAACAGAGACACATAGAATTCTACCACTTCCATAGTATTCCTTATATTTGCTCCTTCAATAATCTGTAGTCCATGAGGAAATGCCAGTGAAGCTGTATCTTCTGCTGCTCTGGGTTGATGTGATTATGCTACTAATGTCACACTGCTGTTGTGTGCATATAGTTTATTTTTGATGTTCCTGCAGATGGGGATGCATATTATTCCCATAGTGTCAGTCCTATACATTGCATACGCAGAAGTAAGCCCCATCCCATTTAATTTGACTCAGTCCTAGGTTACTGTATGCTGTACCAGGTTAGTAATCTTTGTACAGTCTCTGGAATGCAGAAAGTCCTTATTGTTGAAAATAATGGATTATTTTCCTTTTAATAGAATTATTATATGATATTCTGTTGCAGGAATGGGAACTATGTATCTTGTAGGCTGCATGTAGTCCCCCTGGAGCCTCACAAGTACCACTTCAGCCCTGTTTTTTAAAATAGTTTCTTTAAAAAGCCTCCCTCACCCACCAAAATAGCTTATGAGGCTGGGTCCCTGAAAAAGAAAAAAAATGCCAACCACCAGAAACATTGCATGTGATAACCAAAAATGACAGTTGTATAGATTGTGACACATTGAGAGGTACTGAAAATGGTCCTCAACATGTGTTCCCACCTGGTCTAATTGTTGGCTTGGGGAGATACTCCTTTCCCTCCTCTTTGTACTCCTTCACTCTACAACCTACTTAGGTTACAGTATTCTTAGATTAGTAAAATTTTTCAGTTTTTGCACAGCTCTTTTGCATGCAAGAGCCTCTGGAAAAGAGTAAATATATAAGATATCTGTCATTATCATCGAAAAACTGCTTACATGAACCAGTAATGTTTTGAACATGATTTTAAAGAATTTAGATTTGATTGGTATGGATGGAAAAAATTAACTATAATGGACCCCCCACATTCACAAGGTCTCAGAGTGCAGAACCCTCTCAACAGTGGAAAAATCATGAATAACTGCCCCCCTGTGATCCCCCTCCAGAGCTCACCTTCCCATTCTCTTTCCTCTGACCCCATCGCTCCCAGGGGGAAGAAAAAAAGACAAGGCAAATGGCTTACTGGTACTTTCCCCTCAGATGGAGAAGAGTGCAATTCTGAGTTCTAGCTACTTCCAGTTGTCATCTTAAGAAAGGAAATTCTTCCCAGAGGGGAGGGGTAGGAGCAAAGAGAGCACCTGACCAATCAGGGGTCATTACACAGTGGAATGTGCAGCCATGTGGCAGAGAGGACACACCTCCAGCAGTGGGGAGGCAGTTTGCTCACCCAAAAGGAAAACATGTCCATTTTAAACACAATAGACTCGAGCACTCTCTCAAGCTAACGAGAGGCAGGGTAACTTTAGCTAGGATCTTTTACTTTATTTATTTATTTATTTATTTTCACCAGTTGTTCAAGTATTGAAGTTACCGTGTGGGCTGTTAGCAAGCATTGTGATGCAATAAAATCTAATGAGGGCCCTTGTCTCTGATGAAAATTCTCAGAAAAGTTATTGCCCTTCCTTGTGGGGGTAGATAGATCACAATCCTCTAATCCAGAGGAGTATGCAGTCCTCTCCCCATGGTCATCTTTGTCAACTATCACCCCAGCCTGTACCCACTCTTCTGTGGATGGAATGAAAGATTCATTTATGCCCACTGCAAGGTTAGGATTTTAATTTCTGTTGGATTCCTTTGAAGTAAAATATTGTTCAATCTTTAGCTGTTTTGAATCTCTGCTCGATTGGGGAGATCCAGAGTAAGCTCTTCCTCTTTTCTTATTTCTCATTTTCAGTCAGCAGACTTTTAGTTAAAATCTCAAGGATAATCAGTCAAGGACTTCTCGCAGCTGGTAATTAAATGCAACTTAAAAGGTTTGTAGCTTTCACTATATCACTCCCACATTCTGTGCTGACGGATTTGGACTTAACCAAACTTAAACAAACTTTTAGTATACTCACTAGCCAGCAGTATAAAGTTCTTTCCTCTGCCTTCTGCTTTTCAGGCGATAAGATTAATTAGGATGGAAAATAAAACTTAGGGTTATTTAGAGTTATTTATGAGTGTTTTGAGAAGGTTTATCAGTAGGAGTTACTATGTTGTTACCTCCGGTGCCATCTGTATGTGCCTTATGACCCCATGATTTCCTTGGATTTGATGGCCCTTGTGGTTCTATGATTCTTACACAAGGAATACTCAGAGGTGGTTTAGCTCATTCCTTTCTCTAAAATATAGCCTCCAGCACCTGGTATTTGTTGTTGTTGGTCTCATCCAAGTCCCCCATCCAAGGCTGATCCTGTTTAGCTTCCAGGAACAGACAGTATGTGGTACCTTTCACATTTAAGGAAATGCAAATGATAATGGGGGGGGCGGGGAATAAATGTATTCTTCATCTGCAAGTAGGAAAGGTTAATATCAACCTGCCTGCCAATATCAAGTCTTCCTCCCAACATGTTGAAAAGCATTCTGGTGTCTATGCATACAGGATCAGTTTAGGATGAGGTAATCCAGATGCTTGTATACTATGAGAGACTGTACTTTTGAGTGTAGGGGACATAATGAGACAGTGAAAACTGATGTTTCAGGTTGTACATGGTATCAGGTATTTTGAGAGTACTCGCTGTTGTCTTCCTAGAAATCTGATGGGTGATCAATGAAGTCTGAATCTTTGTTGGAGTGTTTAAGGTATATGCTGCCACCTATGCTCACTTGCATAAATAAACCAAATTACTGTGCTGCAAAATGATAGTCAATGTCTAGTGACCACCTTTCAGAGGGAACCAAAGCCATGTGAAGCTTTGCATCCCCGTAAATTCTCAGCATTTGTAGAAGTGTCATGCATATAACAATATGATCTCTCACTTCTGCATCTTTTGGCCCTTAGCAACTTTCCTGTCTTTCTTAAACCATTCTGTTTTCTTTCAGCCAGTTCCTCACAGTCCTTTCTCTGGCCTTCTTTCTTAAACTGTTCTGCTTCCTTGGGCCTTCTGCCATTCCAACCCTTTGCTTCTGTTAGGGTAGATAAATTAATCACACCTCCACCATATCCCCAGTGGAACACGGAGCTGTTATGAACCCCTAAAGAACAGGTAGGAAGGTGGAAAAGGAAAGGATGAGCAAAATGACAAATTGACAAGAAAGACACAAAGACATATGCACAGCTTTGGCCAAAGGATCCCTCTAGCAATCGCCAACAGTGATGATCCCAGAAGGATAATTTATTATCCATGCTTCCCTTTTTATACCATTTTAATGGTTGCCTAATAGAAAAGATCATGCATCAGCAGAGACACTGCTTGTACAGTGAAATTCCCAGCCGATCAACTCCAAAGATATCAGTGACATAATATAATATTTATTTTGAGTACATGTTAACTATAAACAGGAACCAAGCAGAACAAACAAGTGAAAGGCAAAGGTCATTTGATGAGCTACAATTGTCTAAAACGCCAATTAATACACCAATTCTATAGCAAATTATAGAGCCCCAAATTTCAAACCTAACATTGCCACCTTGTTTCCTGGCACTTTTGCTTCTATCTCTTATCAAAATAATGTAATAGTACCTTGCTGGGTTTCCCTCTCAGGCTAAATAACATCTTCGTGGAAGATTTTATTTAGAAAGCAGCAAAGGGGGGAAGGTTAATATCCCTAGAATTATAGCTCCAGTCTGATTTTCCTACACCTAATAGCTACTGCTTAGTTTTTTGAAGGAGATGTTGGTCATGATTCATCACAGATGTCCTATATCAAGTTCAGTTTGGCTGTAGATCTCTATCTTCCATCTGCAATCCAGACTATTTCCTTGTTATTTACAACATTAATGGATGGCAACTTGGCTATAGCAGGTTATTGGAATCATAGCAGTCACTTTGCTAGTGCAGTACTAAATAAAAATATATTGTCCTAAAATTATAACTTAATTCCTTATTCTGATTCTTATAGGTTATCCTTTTCCTACTGCCCCTCCAGTTGACCCATTTGCAAAAATTAAAGTGGATGACTGTGGAAAAACAAAAGGCTGCTTTAGGTCAGTATGAAACAGCATAGCTCTATTCATCAATATTTACAGCGTGGCCTATAACCAGGGACTCATATCTATGTCAGTAAATATTTTTTGGCAGCATGCTGTATATTGAGGATTGTTATATTGCATTCATGAGATCGAGGACATGAAGATTTTATGAAGCTGAAGATGTACATTGTTCTGGAGAATGCTTGCTAAAAAGGCACCTACCAAACCAAAATGGGCAGGAAGAATGCATATTAGGATTTGGCTCCTCTGATATGAGGACTACAAAGGAGTAGGTGATGGAAAGAACATCAAGTCAACTGAAAAGAAAAAGAAAACAAGATGTCTAGTGCTTAATGAGATGGGTTTACATATTATTTACAGACTGTTGACATGTTGCAGAATTACATTTCTTTTTCAAGAGCTTTAAACATAAAAGTCCATGATGATCACACCAATTAGATCATATAACCATTTAAGCTAATAAAATAGCTAAGAGCCTGAAGCTCTGTTGATTGTATATAGATCGACTGAAAAGTAAAAAATGCTCACCAATAAGTTGACAATGTACTTTAATTATATGTACAAATTGTATAATGCAAAATTATTTTAACATGCATCTTTTATCTACTTGATAATGTTATTCCATTTCCTTCATTCTTAGCTTGTCTTATTTTATCTGGTCTTGTTATTCTATCTTGGGGAATACATTTGAAGAGCAGATCTGTGGTAGAAGCATGTGCTATTCATTTGTCTTGCAGATGTCTAATGACATCTGTTACATTAAGCATTATTATTATTAATAATATTAATTTTTATTTGTATCCTGCTTTTTTCCCAAAAATTGGAATACAAAGCAGCTTAAACTTTAAAAGAACAATATGATTAAAAGCATACAAAAAGTGAACATCAAAATAGATTAAACTATTCACAGTGTTAAAACTCAGTGTTAAAACATAGTATCAAGTTAAAAGAATAAAAAGATAAAATAAAAAATAAAAAAGATAAAAAGCTATTAAAAAGAGTTCAGTTTAAAAATAATACAGCACCTCCAGCTCATTTTTAAACACTTTTTGTTTTAAAAGCCTGCTGGAATAAAAAGGTTTTAGCCTGTACCATAGGAAAGTCCTGAATTTTTAGGTATAATGCCCATTCAGGACAGTTTGCAATATCTAAAAATAAAAAGGTAAGATAATAAAACAGTAAACCAAAAAGAAGAAAATGAGACAAGCAAAAACCAAAAAAAAAAAAAAGAAAGAAAGAAAGAAAGAAAGAAAGAAAGAAAGAAAGAGAAGAAGAAGAAGATAATTAAGTAAAAAAGAATCACAAAGTGTCCACTATTTGACTCAACAGCTGTGCTGAATTGCACAGAGAATCAAGTGACTTTAAGATAATGACTGAAAAAGGGTGTGGAGGGAGTTGTCTCCAAAGCCCCACTTCATGATGATATTGATCATCAAAATAAATAATCCACTGTTACTCATTTCTAAAGAGAGTTCTGAATGAGCATACCTACAGACCTCAGTGTGCGAAGGCAGGACAGATATAATGGTACTAGTAATGATGTCTACAATGCATCTCACTGTATAATAACATTCCCCTATCTATTCAAATGTAACAAAGAGAAGAAGCCAAGTCCAAAAAATCTGGCTCATATATAATCTGTTTCCAAATATGACATCAGTAGTAAGTACAGCATCCAGAATCTACCCCCTTGAATTACATTTTGTTTCATCATGCTACTTGTCCTTGCTTACCATGAATACAGAGAGGAGCAACTGTATTTTTCCCTTCATTTGTGAAGCTCCAGACTCCATCTTGTTTAGCTGCTTTATACAGCAAGTGCATTTCAGATAATATTAGCAACAAATCTTGCACAGCTGGAAGACAGTGGAATCATTACCTTATGGGGGCAGTGATGGAGAACTGTTCTTTTGAATGCCTTCTCTCACTGCATCTCTTGACTGAGCCAGCTCACACAGAGGCAACAGAGATCAACTGACTATGCACTCCTAGTAGCCACACTCAGTAGCCAAGGAGGCTGTGTGTCTCCCAGTACTTACATTGTCAAAGAACATGTGCTGCACTTACAGTTACTTAAAGAAGTTAGAGGTGTCTACTTGGACTGATGGGTAGAGAGGCTGCAGGGTTGCCACAGAGGACATTGTTGCTGATCTGTAGCACTGAAAGTGGTGAGTATAGGATTCTGGCCAGTTAAATTGGTGACAGACTTATTCTTTGAAAGTTATATAAATCAATTACATTTTTCAAGGGTTTAGTAAAAAAACAAATATGAAAGTACATGATAAAATATAGATTCACACATGTTTAGTAAATGAAACTAACCACAGTGTCAGAGGTTCAGTCAAGAGTCAGTTAAGGGAAGTACTCCACAATTATCGCAATTTGATACTACTATAATTGCCACGTTTTCATCTTGAGGAATCCTGAGATTCATAGTTTCAATAGCTACTTAGACTCATTTACCAGAGAGCTCTGTTTCTGCCATTTGGAGGAGCAAACTAGAGCTCTCTAATTATTAATACTTCACTAAACTAGAGATCCTAGGATTCCGTATAGGATGGGGTCACGACAGGTATCGTAGCATAAAAATGCTACAATTTTGCAGCATATTCAGAATTGGGCAGAGCTATCTGAAGTCTGCAATTATGTCCTTAAATGTGCTATCCTAAGCATGGTTGCATATTGAGTTACATTCCTATACATCATTAAATTCTATAGGATTCGCAAAAGGCTAACTGTGATGTTGAGTTCCATCTCAGCAACAGGTTTTTCAGCTGGATGTGTGGATAAATTTCAATATGACTGTTATTTGACTATGTCAAAATTGCAGGAAGTTATGTTTTTTTCTCCTCTGTCACCTGTAGGTATGGTAAACCAGGATGTAATGCAGAGACTTGTGATTACTTTCTAAGTTATCGCAGAATAGGAGCTGACATAGAGTTTGAGTTGAGTGCCCAGACAGATGGCTGGGTGGCCGTGGGATTTTCCTCAGATAAGAAAATGGTAAGAAAGTATTAACAGTTGAAGTAAGCATTGCTTTGTTATTGAGAGAAGACATATAAAACAAAAATACAGCCAGTGTGTTATATGTAACTACTTTGGCAGAGGAACTTTGCACAAGTTAAGGGAGAGGAAAAGAGTTATGAATGAAACCTTGCCCTTTTATGCGGAAGGTCCCCTCTCTGTAATTGCCTCAAATGAAACATTAGTCCCAGCTGAATGTCCTTGTTTATGATCTCTGGTGATTGTGTTACAAGAAGAAGTTGTGTTACAAGTAGACTTACTTCAGAGTTTCACATCTGCCTTGGAATGTTGACAGATGTTCTTTTAAAAAAGTCCTATTAGATACCCTTTTAACCTCTTCTTTATAGATGGAAAGCACCATGCAGATTGGGGTCATAAGCAGCAGAGTCTAATGGCCGATAATTGTATTTTCCATTCATGGAGTGATTTTACCAGACCCATTTCTCAAATCACTTTTGGGAGGGATGGAGCATTGGTTTTGTGAGGCTCTCAGGACTAGCCCCAAGTGCGTCCTGCTGGAAGTACTCAGTGCTCCTTCATAGTCTTTCCTGAAGGAAAAGCTGCCAAGAGAGTGGCCAGTTTACTGCGATTGATAAGCACTTTGAACTAGTGTCCCCCACCAGGCCAGTGAGTTGCATACCAGGTTGATAGTACAGAGGATATAGAAGCGTGAGGGAGACAGACAGCACATGAGAAGTAGCAGGACAAGAAAGAGTGTGAGAGCTGGGGGTAGGTGGGAGAGAGATAACAGAGAGAGGAAGAAGTAGCAGAGAGAAAGAGAAATGAATGAGACAGCATGTAAGACCAGCAGAATGAATTGGGGAGAGAAAAGAGTAAGCACATGTAAGAGGCAGCAGAGCAAGAGAGTAAAAAAAGTGCTAGATGTCTAGTTTGTTCCTGAGAGAGATAAGCCAGGTAGAAAAGACCATAAATAGGGAAAAGTTTGAAATACCCCATATTTTAGTGTTTGTTGAGTTACCCATAGAAAGAACAGGAGATAGTTGATACACATTTTGTCAGCAGAGGGCAGACACTAACAGATGACTGAGTCCTCCAGTCTTATCATTGTACAAGAGTTGATTATTTAACATGATTGTCTTAAGTGGAAAAACTGCATTCAAATCAGTCAATGAAAAGAAGGTTCTATGTTGACACATAATTCTAAAATAGACGGAACAGATATTTAAAATAAATTTATATTTTAAAGAGGTGACACTTTTTTTAGGAATTAAAAAGAAGTATTCATGTTAATTATTTGTTTAATAGTTTAATAGTTGCTGGTTTCTTTTGGGCAGAACTGATGTCACAGTGGAATCCTTACTTAGCTTTTTAATTTAGGGTGGAGATGATGTCATGGCTTGTGTTCATGATGACAATGGAAGAGTCAGAATACATCACTTCTACAATGTTGGTCAGTGGGCAAAGGAGATCCAAAGGAATCCTGCAAGAGATGAAGAAGGTATTTTTGAAAACAATCGTGTAACATGTCGATTCAAGCGTCCTGTGAAGGTTCCGCGGGATGAAACTATTGTAGATCTTCATCTGAGCTGGTACTATTTATTTGCTTGGGGACCAGCAATTCAGGGTAAGTTGGTTTTACTTTACTATAAACCCATAAAAAGTATGTCAAATGTTCCTTGATCAGAGGCTATGGACAAGCTGCCTAAAAGAAGGCTTGTCTGCTGTTACCAAACTTCCTTTTGATTCTTTCTTGACAGTGATGAGACAATACAGTTAGCATACCATATGTTCACCAAACTATCTGCAGTACAATAGGGTTTAGAATTTCTGCTGCAGTTAGAGTAACATGTTGGAAATCCAATGCTGCAAAGTAAATCAAAGATAGCTATAGGAAGATGTTTTGTGCCATTTTTTTTCAAATTCTAGAACAACCACTGATGAGTGTGTTCCTTAGTAAGAGATGACATGACTGAAATATTTTTAAATATATTCTGACTGAGTTTTTAACCTCATTGGACACTATGATATGTTGCAATACAGAAATGACCTCTCATGGTGGCTACCGTGGAATTGCCCCCAAAGCTTAGTTGGTGGCTGCACTGACACATAATGCCAAGTCAGGACTTGTTTTTAACATGATCTAGCCATAAATTGTTTACTGTTTCTTGCTGGTGCTGTTGGACTGACATGGTTATATCGCTTTGCAGCTTCTTTGCACATTTATCTATTGCTGGTCTACAACAAAAACAGCAGAGAAGATTTATTGGAGACTTCTGGGCAACCCTGCCTTATCCCCTTCTGAAAAACAAATTCAAGATTTTATTCAGCCTTTCCTGCAATGAGAAATGAAAGGGAAATAGAAAATTCTACCCCTCCACTGCTGTATAGCACTAAGTCCCTCACACTTTACTCTGAGCTTTCAGAAGTAAAGAGGCTCGATTTTATACCAACCACATTTGTGCTGTTCTAACATCAGTTGTTTAGTATCACAATAAATGAGTTATCTAAAGGAATACAAGAAGGATAGGGAACAAATAAACAAGAGGACAGTGGTTTGATGACTGCATTGTTTGGATGATTAGAAAAAATTAACATTGCCAGTTCTGCAGCTACATATAGCACAGACTCCTAAAAGGAGTACAAAAAAAATAGGTCTAAGAACAAACCAAAACTAAACTCTCATTAGAAGCCAAAAGGAGTAAACTGAGGCTATCGTACTTTGGACATATCATGAGACAACACAATTCACTGTAAGAGATGATAATGCTCAGTAAAGGCAAAGGCAGTAGGAAAGAAGAGCATATTACAAACAGATTGGCTCAAGAAAGCCACAGCTCTGAGTGTGCAACCCTTGAGCAGGGCTGTTAATAACAGGGTCTCTTGGAGGGATCTTGTTTATAGTGTCACCATAACCCAAAGCTGACTTGACAGCACATAACAACAAACAAGTTTAGCAGCCTCTCATTCACTGAAATCAAAACCTAGAGACAGGTCCTTGTGATGTCATAAGGGACAGGCCTTTCGATAGCAATTGCAGACAATCTCTTTCCCCTAAACAGTCTTCCTCTCTCTCTCTTTATTGCAGTTTCCCTTTCTCTCATTCTCCTGTCTAAGCACTTCCTCTCAGTCTCAATTCCATGGAGCATCATTTAAAGATGCCTGGCCCTGTGGTCATAGTTTTCTGATTCCAAAATTTAATTACTTATAAGAGTTCCCTGTCTTATTCTTTTGCTTTAACATCAGTCTGACACAAAATAAATTAAGCAGGTGGTGCTTTTCTTAGCAGGAAGATAAGAAGAGAAAAGGATTCCCCTGCTTAATTTTACTGATGGGTAAATCCACCTCTGCACATGACTCTCCTTCTGTCAGTTTATTAGAAGGGGGTAAAAATTGCCACTTCCACATAAAATCTGTCTATCTTCCCTCCCTGCCATCTCCCCCCTCCCCCGGTTTTCTCCTAATGCAACCTTCTAGCACCTGGTTCATCTTCCAAGAAGTCTTGAGGAAATACTGGAAACCCAATAAAGATTAATCATATTGCCTGTGGTGCGTGTGGCAGCAAAAATAATAGACTGTGAACACTAATAATTTTATTGGCATTATGGCATTTTACCCTGCTTTATCTTCTAATTTTGTTCTGTTTCATTTTCTCCATATTCATCTCTATTACTTGGTTCTATTTTGTTCTATGCACTTTTTGCTGTAGTTCAGACCTTCACCTTCTGCAAACAGACTGGGCATTCCCACAAAATGTCAAGAAATACCCAGGGTTAGGGTGCTGTGTTTTGGAACTAAGTGTAGTTTCAGGGCTCCACAAAGCTTCATTTGGTGCTCTGTACTGACAACATTATCACTATTGGATAAGCTTTATTTGGGGTACCCTATTTGCTGGCGGATAAGACTCACTTTTCCTCCCAAAAAATGCTGTTTGAAAATGGGGTGCGTCTTATACACCAGTGTGTCTTATACACTGGCAAATAGTATTTGCTGACATATAAATGGGGTACGTCTTGTACGCTGGTGGGTCTTATATGCTGGCAAAATACAGTAAGTGATTCAGCAGATGGCATACAGCAGAAAAGCATTCCAGTCCTTTCATTGATGAGGTCCAGCATCCCCTCATTGCCAGTAATGGAACTGGCCCCTGAATAGCTAATTCTACCACAGCTGTTCCCAGTTGGCAATTCAGTTCCCTGTGGTCAGCTATATGGGACCCTAGCCTAGTAAGCATTCCCCTGGGGAGGTTGATGGAAGATGGACTTCCAAGGATTATTGAGTGCAGAAGCAAGCATCTTCCCTCCCCATAGCTATGAGAACTGTGGAAGCAGGTTAGTAACAGACGAAAATGCATACATGTGATGTTGTGGATATAAGATTTTGTGACTATTTTGAATGCAAATGACTGACCAAAAATATGTCAAAAATTGCTGAAGCAACTGGGCTAACACTTACCTTCCTCTTTTTTCCCTGTTTTAGGTTCCATAACTCGGCATGACATAGACTCTCCTCCTGTCTCAGAGCGGGTGGTCAGTATTTACAAGTATGAAGACATTTTTATGCCATCAGCTGCCTATCAGACCTTCTCATCTCCATTCTGCTTGCTGCTTATTGTTGCACTGACATTTTATTTATTGATGGGAACCCCATGATGATAAGTACGGTATATATGGCAAACTGAGACAATCTGTCAATGCTCAGGATGAGAGCCTTTTGTATTAGACTTTTTATTGCTGGAACCTTGTTATTTATTGACAGCTTCTGCTCCTCAGAGGACAAAATTGTGAGCTCACTGTTGTCTGTGCCAAATATTCCTGACTTTTTGGAACAATCAAGGAACAGTTGTAATTGACTGAACAATTTTAAAAGATATATAGCTTGTTCTGTGGAACTTGAGACTGTGTGCCTAGACACACTTATTAAGGAGTAAAGCTAGAGAGGTATTCAGAGTAAATATGCATAGTACTGCAATGTATAAAACTGGAGTAGAAACTTCTGGTCTGTGGTTACAGTCTGGCACATGGATTTTCCCCATTTGGCCTGCAATCAAGACCACCCTTCTGTTTGCCTCACCCTTCTGAAGCTCTGCCTCTAACAGCTGTCCTGAAAGGAATCCTTTCTTGGTGTTGTTCCTCCCCACTTGTTCCCATGTGGGCAAGGGAGAGGTGGTATAAAGTTGTTCATGCTGTTGGTTGGTGTTTGGAAGTACTTTTTGAGAATTTGTCCTACTCTCCCTATTTCCTACATACATTAGAGGAAAGACTCAGGCTAACTAACTCTAGCTAGTATTTGAAACTGCTGGCTGGGGGCAATTTTCTCCCTCTTATGTGGGAAAGGGGGAGGAGGAGTGAAGCAGTTTCAGCTGGCACTTGCAAATTCTGGCTTAAGAGCAACCAACTTCATTCCTTGTGTTTCCTCCCTTCATAGAGAAGGAGGAAGAAGAATAAAACTGGTCCCTCACTGAACATCAGGTGGAAAAGCCCCCATTTCTACATCAGGATAGGACGTGGTGATGTCAGGAAGCAGGACCAAGGCCCTAATGGCATCAGGCATGGAGGGGATCCAGCTCCCACATTTTAGTTCCCAACCTCTAATTTAAAGCTGTGGGTGTGATACTGGAATATTATGAGAAATATGTACAATTCTTGACTAGCAGAGGACCCATCCATTAATGAGTTAACTCCTGTTGCCATCCAGGCTAGGCAAAATATCTCACTACTTAAAATGAATCCTCTGGTTCTCATCTCCTGCTGCTTCAGTTCTTGTTCTTATCTCACCCAGGAAAAGTCTTATGTTGTCTCCTCCACTTTCTCTGGCTTTGTTTCTTCAGTTTAAATCTCTTCCCCACTTCTTTCACAATCCTATTTTTTTAAAAAAAAGCCCTTAGCCTTTGGTTTCCTGCATTAGTTTTTCTCCCTTGCTAGTTCTTCCTCTCTTTCAATTGTTTTTCTCCTCCCTTTGCATCTCTCTCTCAAATGCTCTCTTGAGATGGGGAAAGTTAAATGCACTAAACCTAGCTTTGCTTCATGTAGCTCTCCTGCTCCAAGGCATATCAATGTAGTTTGGGATATATGTGTGCTTTTAGCTGCATTTCCTGGGAGCCACAGAGATGGGCACACAACAGCACCCCCCCATGGCAATGGCTGCCTCATCCAGAGTCACCTATGCCAACAAAGCTGTTGAGTTTGTTTGTATTGGTATGGTTCTCTCTTGTGCCTCTGGCTTTACAACGGTTGAGGTACTGGAATCAGTTTCTGTCCAGCAACAATTAGAAAATGGAGGATTTAGTCTCTGAAGGGACTATGGAAGAAGATAAAGGAGCCAACCTTGACTTGCCCTGCAACTCCACCAAACCTTACCGTAGCAGCCCCAGCCCCAGCATCTCCCCTGTGCCTCTCGAGCACAAGAAAGCACATGCTCATGTTGCAACCTCTCATAGCAGCCATCTTGAAGTCCACATTATAGATGTCAGTCATTTTGCACAATGCAGTAGCATCCCTGGGGCACTGCCTATGTGTTTTCCTATGCCCATGGCTTCATTTGATCAAAGTTCATGGATTCAGCAGATTTCCTCTATGTTGGCAAAGGAATGATGCAACCTTCTCCCACTAACTATGATCCTGATATAAGACTCAGACATGACCCAGCCCCTCTTCTTTCCGCATGTAGAAAAATGGCTAGCAACCAGCCTGCACTGCCAGTACAGTATTTGGTAACTGAGAAATCTGCTGAGGACTCAGTCACTTTTCCTGGACCAAACACTCAATGTCCTCATGCTGTATGGGACTCAGATGTTGCGTCTCTATATACAACATCCCTGGAGAAGATTGGTCAGACACTGATGAACAAGAAGAACCAACAAGTTTCATGAGGCTGAGACTGATTCTACTTCCAAAGTTAATACGGTGCCCTCTGAGAAGATTTCATGGGACAATACTGTGTTTCCTGATTCAAAAAATCTGCTCACGCTGTCCCTCCTCCTCCTGATTTCAAAGATCTCATTAAATCAGAATGGAACTCACCTATGCAGGGTTGAAAAGGTATAGCTTAAAAATTATATACTCTGAACCATGAAGCAGAGGAATTTTTCATACTCCTCGATTGCCCAGTGCCCTTCATAGGTGCTCTGTCATCTCAAGGAGATTCATCTCTTAAAGATCCAAATGAGAACAGGGCAGATGCAGCTCTTAAATGCTCCCCTGAGGTGCCAGCTATCTCTATCTGAGCCTCCTCTGTAGCCTCCCTGATATCCAGAGCAAGATAATTTCATCAGCCTAGGTTTAGATGGTAAATCCTAACACAGATCACTTATAAAAAAATCTATAGACCCTTGACCTTCATAGCAGATGCCATTAGAGACTCACTATTACTCTCAGCTTACTTAATCTCTGCTTCCACAGTAGTGAGAAGATCAGTCTGATCAAGCACTGGAATGCTGATAGGCAATCCAGAGCAAATATAGCCTCAGGCCCCATTGTTGGTAATTTGATTTTTGGGGAAGATGCTCTTAAAGACATCCTGATAGAAACCAAAGATAAGAAGAATGCTATGCCTTCTCTGTGAAGGAAGGAAGCAAAGCAATAATTTACGCAACCTTCTCGATCCTTTTGTCCCTTCTCCTACTCTACAGACTTGAAAAACTTTAAGCCTGCATAGGCATTCCATCCATAAGGAAGGTCCAACTGACCGCCTTAACCAGGAAATCAACCACCAAGAAGTAAAAATACCTTGTGACTGCACAGCCCAGCAGATAGGAGGAAAGCTATCCACTTTCAGCAAAACTAGGAACATCTCTACTTCAGACTGGTGGGTATTGTGGACCATATATTAAGGCTACACTTTGTATAGATTCACCAGACTCCAAGACTCTGCTTCTTACAGTTTCTAACACCAAAATCTCACACAAAGGACCTAGCTATTCAGCAGGGCATGTTCCATCTCTTAAACTTGGGAGCTGTAAAAGTTGTGATACCTCCCGATGATTGCTCTACCAGAGCCTATTCTACCTTACTTGTCGTATCTCAAAAAGGGAGTGGAGTCTGAAATATGAATCACAGATATGTAAACAAATTAGTAAAATACAGGCAATTCTAGATAGAAAGCCTCTAGACCATCCCGGAGGATTTTCTCCTGTCTATGGACCCTTTCAGAAGCTTATTTTCATAAGCCTTTTCAGAATTCTTCAAGAAAGTACTTTCATTTCTATTACTGTAATACCTACTACCAATTCAGAGCACTTTCTTTCAGCACTCAGGTATTTACAGAACTTATGATAACTCCTGTAGCAATGTTGTGATACATAGTTTCCTGTACTTCAACAGTCTCTTTGTAAAATAAACCTCCCTTCAAGAAGTCAAGCAAGCACTGTTCATCAACCTGTCCTCATTAAAAAACCACAGCTTCATAATCAATGAAAGGAAGAGTCGTCTTCTTAGATCTCAATGACTTGTTTATCTTGTAGCCCTCATAGACATCAAGAAGAGATGCATCTCTTCTTCTCCAAACAGAATCCAAAAGATCATACAGGAAGCTCTTCTTTTTGCCAGATCAAAATATGCAGATGTCATGGCCCTGACACCACTTCCGGGGTTCATAATTTCTTGCATTTCCTTGGTAGTGTGGACAGGGTTCCATTCTTGACAACTTCAGTGGCCACTGAGACCATTCTAAGCATTCACTGGCACATGGACATGCATGAGTACATCTCCCCCGGGAGGTCAGGCATTCCTTCCTATGGTGGACGAAAACATGCGGCCTCTAACAGGATGTTCCCCTACAGGATCCCCTTAACTAGTTCTCACAACAGACGCAAGCTCACAGGATGAGAGCACTCTGCCAGGGTTTATCAGCCCAGGGACTGTGAAGTACAACAGATCAATCCTACAGCATCATCCCTCCTTCAACTACAACATATTCTCAGAAGCTCTCACATTTTGATCTGCACAGGCAACAAAACAGTCAAATCCTACATCTTGAAGCAAGAGAGGATCCCTCTCTCATTCACTTAATAGGGGGGCTCACCTTCTCTTGCTCTGGGCAGAGAAGAGTGTTCTCCCGGTCTCAACCCAACACATTGAGGGAACCCTGAACAAAGATGGGGATTTCCTTAGCTGCTACACTCTTGACCCAGGGGAATGGAGTCTGGGCCTACACTGGACCTAGTCTGGAGCTACACACTTCCAATCAACTGCAGGTACACTTTGGCAACTGTTAGGTCAACCTGTTTGCCTCAGAGGCAAATCACAAACTCCCCAGATATTTTACCAGATTTTACTCTTCGAAGGCTAAAGCCCAGGATTCCCTGCAAACTCCCTGATCTTAAAGTCTGCTGTATGCATTCTCCCCAATTTTCCCCATATGTGAGTGCTAAGGATGATCAGGAGAGAATAGACCTTGGTAGTCCTAGTGGCCCCACATTGACCTAGGAGACTGTAGTTCTCCCACCTCTTAGGTCTGTACACTCAGGCACCAGTCATGTTTCCAGCACTTCTACGTCTTCTCACTTAAGGTCCAGTCTTCTATCCCAATCAATCTAGAATGGCTCCGTTCAGCTGTCTGGTGGTTGAGTGGAGAATCCACATGGTAGTGAAGACTCTCCTATCATCTGGACAAAAGCCCACTCTTCAGATATACAAGACAACCTGGAAGGCTTTTCTGAGATGGTCTTGCAGAAAATCTATTTCTCGCCAAATTGCAAAAATTAAGAATATTTTAGAATTCCTACAATCAGGTCTTGACACAGGACATAAGACAACATTCCTCACCACTAAACAATGGGACTAGCATCCATTTTATCTTTTTCAAATACACACCTTCATCTCACCCTTACGTTAGGTGATTTCTCTGAGGGGCAACTCTCCTCAGTCCCCCTGTGATTCACGGATTTCCCATGTGGAACCTCCTCAAACTGCTCAAAACCTTATCTAAGCCTCTTTTTGAACCACTTAACTTCATTTCACTCAGGATTCTTTCTATCAAGATGTTTGTTTTTGTTGTGGTCGGTGCAGCCTGAAGGATTTCAGAACTTATTGCTGTACCTGTTATTCCATCTCATAGCAATTTAATACACTCTTTCTGTGGCCCAACCCAGGTTTTCTACCCAAGATAAACTCTATGTCCCATCTTTCTTAGCCCATAGTAGTTCGTACATTCTGTCCCCATCCAACTCATCACTTGGAAAAACAATGGCACAGGGTAGTTGTAAGAGGAACCTTGAAAATGTATGTAAGGTGTGCTGAGAAATTCAGAAAGTTAGAGGCCCTCTTTATATCCTTTCGTCCCACTTCTGTTCAGATGGATCAAAGTATGCATCTTTTTGGCATATGAGACCATAGGTCTTTCAAAACAGCAAAATGTAATAGTGTGCTCAACTAGATCAGTATCCCCAACTGATGCGTTTTCTACTAATGCACCTCTAGAGGAAATCTGCAGAGGAACCACATGGACAGCTTCATCCACATTCCCTAAACACTATATACTAGATAAATTTTCCCCAGCCAGAGTCTCATTTTGTAGAAGGGTTCAGCAACAAGTAGTACTACACTAAACATGTTCTTGCTGGGAATGGCACATTGAAACACATGGGCCCTTTTCGCACACATTTTTTTTTGCGTGAGCGCCCCTTGAGTGTCACGTGAACGGGAGCGTCGGTCCGTACAGCGCACTACCACTCAGGAGGCTAAAGCGGGGCGCGTGCACATTTTCTTATTTTTGGCTCTAAGCTGAAAATACTGCGCGGTTGCGCAATGCTCGCCGCTCCCTCACGCATTTACCTGCGTGCGGTGTGTCAGCAAGCTGGGGCGGTCGCACTTCCTTCCCCCAGCGCAGCCTACAGCTTCCAGACTGCACTGCGGAAGGAAGGGGCAGGGCGCTAGTGCGATGGTCGCACGGCCGGAAACCCAGCTGCGGTAGAATGGAGGAGCGATGTGCGTGCCTCGCGCAAGAGGCTGCTTGCGCGAACGGCACCCCCCACCTCCGCAAGCAGGTAACATGCGAAAAGGGCCTTACTGTGAATGTTCATTTTTGCCAAGGAGAAGGAGCTATCCAGCCACATCCTAGGTGCCAAAGCCTTAATTGCTTTCCTGGACATGGGGAGTCTTTTCTTTCCTGTGTCTCAGCTTATGAAGGAACTGAAACAGGAGATGAGGAATGATAGTAGTTCCATTTAAGTTAACATGATATCTTGTCTAGCCTGGCTGATGGCAGGAATAAATGGATGGCTCCTCCTTGGCAAGAATGGACCTTCATGGTAAGTCCTTTAGTGTGCTGCTTATCCCCTAACTGTAAACGGTTTTTCATTTAATATGTATTAGCTTAATGAGATTATTAGGTAATATGTTGCATAATGCAATATAAGTGTCTGAGTCCAGAAGATGTGTTTTGAATCTTATGGGTAATCCCAACTAGAGCAAACATGCAAAACCATTGGGATTCACCAAAGATCAAGTTACCATTCAATAATAAGTCTACTCTGCTTGGGAATACCAGTTGATTTCAGAGTGGATTCAATTAATGAAATGTTACCTTCCCCAATAAAATAGGGTATAGGCTTGCAAGTGGGAAGTGCTCTAAAAGGCAGAATTGAAATTTTCTGTTGAAAAATGCTAGAAAATTATTTGGCTTAAATCTAATAGTTGGTCCCAAATACAGAAGACCTACTGAATAAATTAAAATTACAGTGGGTCCATGGTATCTGCTAGCTAGGGTTTAGTTCTAGGACCTACTGTGGATACCAAAATTTGTGGATGCTCAAGTCTTATTATGTACAATGGTGTGGTAAAATGGCATCCCTTATATAAAATGGCAAGATCAAAGTTTGCTCAATATTTTCAAGCCATGGTTGTTTGAATCCATGGATGCAGAATCTATGGATATGGAGAGTCAGCTGTATACAACAGTTGACAGTTCAGCAGATTTACTCTATTTGGAACAGCAACTGAATTTGGGTCTTTTTGTGCACTATGATAATAATTGACTTTTGAAAGCCAATGATAAACTGACTTAAGAAAATGGCCACATGTTTCCATTAATTACTTTAAGAGGCAAAACTACTGCCATTGGAAATTTTTGCTAAAATATAACCTATATGAGCATGTTAAAATATTAGCTTTCTAGTGTGGAATGCACACTTTTCTCATTTCCTGAAAAAAGCATATCAGGTAAGTGACTTACAAAGAAGATGTTTGTATATATTTTGACACCCTTTGTGTTCATTTGGGCATCTTTGTACATGTGTACAAATATGAAGTGATGGTAACGGGGGGATTTTATTTTGCATTATTCCTTTATGATGTCTCCAGGAGTAAGCAAGACATGAATCAATGGAAAGTAAATGAAAGGAATCATTATTCTATACAACTGTGAAAAAGTAGTCATGTGAAGAAGTCAGAGGAACGCTGGTGTATATCTGTGAAATGATGCATAATACAAAAATGTACAAAGTATTACATCAGGTGGATTTACTGTGTGAAGTATGAGTGAAGACAAGTAAACATAATATTGAACTTGAAGGTTGCATTTTGACTGTCTTTTTAGATATTATGGTCCACAAGTGTCATTTGCTTAGGGTAAATGTCATGGGAATACTTCTGTGCAATTAAGACAGTGTATTTCTTTCTTTCTTTTTTAATTATATTTTTACAGAACAAAGTCAATGCAAAATATACATAACTTTTGTGATATATAAAATGTCAGGCTGCAAGGTATGCACCTCAGAGCATGTGCAGAGTGCAGAAAGTAGGAGGCAGCGCCAAACTGCTGCCAGCTGCTCCAGATAGGAAAAAATAGCCATGCAGGCTCATTGCATTAAGGCTAAGTGCTGTTTATTCAGACAGAGCACAAGATAAGCAATAGAGCTTCAGGCAGCAAGCCTAGAAGCAAAACAACAGATACAAAAACAGCATGGAAGACAGACAAAGAGTATGGCCAGAGGCAGGTCCAAAATATGGGCAAGTGTGGCCTGAAGCAATTTACAGAAAAACCTAAGCCTTTTAAGGACTTAACCACACCCAGGCATACATTGGGTGATCCAATGCATCCACAGCATACATTCTCCCCATGCTGGATGCTTTCTTGTGAAGCAGGACCTTTAGAAGCAAGCTAGCCATGACAAACCTTGTAGCTGTCCTGCCAAGGTCAAACTACCTCATCTTTCCATCCACTAGAAAAACCTTCTTGGACACACCATATTCACATTCTGAATGCCTTGGCATAAAATAGGAATGGAGGTTTATACAACGTCCAATGCAGTTGCATCAACCTAAAGGGTCTTATATAAGTTTTCCTATAAGCATAAAACTTTCCCCTTATTACATAACAAAGAAAAAAAATTAAAGAAAAAAAAGAAAATAATAAAGGGGGGCTAATAGGGAATAGAAAAAAAATAAATAAAAGAAAAATTGAAAAGAACAAAAAAGAAAAAATATGAAAAGAAAAAGGAAAAAAACTTCCTTTGACAACTCAAATATTTAATTACATAATTATGTCTTGAACAATCTGTTCCCTGCAGTATAATTACAAGATTCTAGCTCATATTAGGTAGAAATTGTCTGTTTGACATATCTAAATATTTTATAGCACTTAATTATTCATTGTATTTACATCCATCTGATATCTCTAGATGATTTCCTGCTTATCAAGATAGATGTATTTTTTTAATTCTATATCATCCTACTTGCTTTTTAAGTAATTCTAGTCTGACTGCTTGTCAGTCTAGAAAGCTGGTTATCACTAAGTCTCCGCAGTTGCTCTTCAAATACTCAGTGACAGGGGACCAATCCTTAACATAAGAATCTAACAATTTCTGCTTTAATACGTTTATGAGTATATCCATGATGGCCATTTCCATCAGTTTAAATGTCCATTCTTCATCTTTCAGTACGTCAGTTGATTTCCAGTGTTTAGCAAAAGTAAGACGTGCTGCAGCTGTCATATAGAACATCATCTTCCCATATTTCTTTTCTAGGTTATCCTCTGTCATTCCCAATAAATATATCTCAGGTGTCATCTGGAAATGAATACCTAATTTTTTCAATACTTTGGGGTATCTTTTTCCAGAATTTGTTTGGTTCTGTGGCAAGTCTACCACATATGAAATAGTGTGCCTCTCTCGCTGTTAAATTTCTAACATTTGACGTCACAATTTTTGAACATCTTAGAGAGTTTATCAAGGGTGAAGTACCATCTGAAATGAACATCTTAGAGAGTTTATCAAGGGTGAGGTACCATCTGAAATGCATTTTGTATATATTTTCTTTTCTGTTTTGGTTAGCAGTGTATTTCAATATTTTGTTCCATGTTTTCTCCCATTGTTCTAATTTTATGAGGTGACCTATATTTTGAGCCCATTTTATCATTGAATTTTTTATTAATTATCAATTCATCATCTTTTTATTAATTCATCTTATAACACAGTGCATTTCAAACGTCCTCCCCATGGCAGATTATTATTCAATTAAGTAATTCAAATAATTCAAGTTCAACATGGTCAATAATGTGTCTCTTCTCTCAGCATAGGATAGTTCACAAATCATGTATAAAATGATAACACCACTCATTATAATTATTATTTGAAACTTCCATGATTTATTGTTGTTTTCTTTGACAGCTTTCTTCTGTTGTAATCCAGAAGTTTTTCACTAGAACAGAGATTGGCCATTATGGTAAAAATACCTCATGTCAGTGAATGGATTCTGATTTATGGTCATCTGTTGGTCCCTTATGTATCTTCAGGTAAAATGTATTTATTACAATGCAAGCCCATGTAGTTTTTCAGACTCTTGTATGTGCTAGCCACTACTTCATTTGTATCAGTTTGGGGCAGCTAATCAGCTGCCAGTGGAAGCCTGCCCGCAAGACAGAAACTAGAACTGCAACCATCACCTCATATTCCCCAGCAAATGGAGATAACTACATGGGACAAAAGCAGGGAAACAAAATTCTGGGGACCAGGCCTTTAGACACTGAAAAAATAATATACTACAAATTATATTTTGCTATGTCAGTAGACCAGAGAGTAGCTATAAATGTCTGTTGCTAACTTTAAATTAGGTGCCATCTCCTGATCTCTGTATGAACTCTCAATGGCTTTCCCATTACCTCTGATTCTGGAGGTGATATAAATAGCCATCCTAGTAGATGCTGATGACACTGATCACCATGAATGTATCAAATCCCATTTTAAAGCTGTCCAAGTTGCAATCATTACTATGTTTTATGGCAGTGAATTCCACAGTGTAGGTATCATTGTGTGACATAGTATTTCCTTTTATTTTTCCTGAGTATCACAGCAGTCAGTTTCTGTGGATTACCATGGTTTCAAATATTGTGAGAGATGCATAAATTTATAAATCTACATCATGTCTCCTTATACTCAGTTATTCTTAAGCTAAATAGCAACATGTCCTCACAAGTTCCAGTTAGTTTATCTTTTTGGCTAATCTTTTCCCCATCTTTAACAACTCTACAATATTGGGTTTTTTTGGTGAAGTGGTCAGACCTGTACCCAGTGTTCCATATGTGGCCACATCACAGATTGGTACAAGAAGAGTATAATAGTTTTATTTCTGATTCCTTTTCTAATTATGTCTAGAATGGAAGGCCTTTTTGTTTTACAGCAACTGGACAGTAGATCAACATTTTCATTGAACTTATCTACCATGACCCCAAGATCCTTTACTTAGTCAGTTGCAGTCACATCAGATTCCATCAGTGTAGGAGTATATATCTATTAGCAAAGTAGATTTTTTTTTGCATTATTTCTTTAACAGAAAATTTGGTATTAGAGATAGAAATAACATGGGAAGTATAATGCCACAGGAATATCAACAAAAAAAGAGCACTCTGACATGGCTGAGCAAATTTTTATTCCACTACTAACAATGTGTACATGTGAAATGAATCAGGTCAGTTAAGCCTTTCACAAGTAAAGAAAAATATTTTGAACGTTCTTGAGACCACCTGAAAGTTTCTTTCAAAACACATCTAGGGATGATTTCTTTTTTCTCTCACCAATCTCTGCTTTTTTGGGATGATTTCTATCTTTGTGGCCAAATTTGCAACTCTGTTTTTTGTTTTTTTAAAACATGCTGGGTTCATTTGTTGAGGCAGACTAATCTGCTTTCCCTCTTTTTTTCCTCTGTTCACACATGGTGAGTATGGGATTCTGGAGGAATAGCTCTTCATCTTGTCTACTGTAGGCAGGCATACACAGCTAAAATAGAAGAGGCTAGAGTAGAATCCCGTTTTTTCCAGATCAAGCATTATTGCATTGTAGTAGTAGTTTATTATTGCCTGGATCATAGGCCTGTCAGAAGTAATTTTTGCCTGAATTTTCATTGCTCCTGAAGTAAAAAGAGAAACCTTGTGAGTACATTTAAATTAATATCAGACAGGACATGAAAAATATTTTCTGAAACAGTATTAGAGGACATGCAAGAGTGATAGAGCCCCAAAATCTAGTTCTCAATTCAGGGTATAAAGAAGAACCAAAAATTAAAATAAAATTAAAATGAGGCAAATCCTTAATTTCTGAAGTCCCACAAATACGTAAAGGGAATATCTGCCATCAGTCTCAGCTATAGGAATAGTTTGAAAATGAAGAGCTGTAAAAGCTTGACTTAAGTTTTGGAAATGTAAGCTTTATCAAGAAAGCAGCTCTTTGGGGAATTCAGCTTCTGGCATAGATGGCACAGAGATGTTCCTGGGAGCACTCAGCTTCCAGAAACAGCTCCAGTGGTGATTACAGCTGGAGAGAGGGAGCCCTGATGATAGAAATTTCTCCCTGGCTAAGGGGAGAACAAGAGGATCAGCCAGAATAGCCCCAGAAGTTTGCTCCTCATGAGGAGACCATCAGTAGTGATGGTCAGCACAGGCTGAGCAATGGGACAAATGGAACAGCTTCCCTGACTGCTGAATGCCAAGCTATATTTAAACAGAGTGTAAGTCTGTCCACCCCATTTCTTAGAAGTTTTTGTTTCAAAGCTTCTAATTAAATAAGCTATCCTTTCTGCAGTAGTGAATAATACCCTCTGTAAGTCCCCAGACTATTCAACAAGATTGAGTATATCAGAGAAGGAAGGAACAGGAGAGAAAGGTATCTGAAATTCAAAAATTCCATACAATTTTTGTTAGAGCTTATATCAAATTGCTAAAGGGAAAAGCAACTATATTTAAAGAAGAAAGTATAACTATTAAAAATAAACTTTTTTTTTTTTTACTACCATGAGAAACTGGTGGGAACATTCTGGAATGTGAGATAACAGGAAAGACTGGCTGATGTAATTGGGATGCTATAGAAACTTGGAACAGACTGAGTTAAATTAAGCTATATTGTGATTTGCCACTGTCTGCTAATCATCTAGTGGACATTGGAAAATTTGCAGACCAAATTTTTTTTTAATGGAAACACTGCTACCCAGAGGTAAACGAAGATTAAAGTTATAAAGGCTTTGACTAACTGTCCATATAAAGAAGTTTTTGGGACATTGCAGAAATAAAGATGCTAATGTTTAAAGAGATGGAAGATTCTTTTGAGGGAGGTAGATGATTTGGAACATTCTGTTGATCCAGTAACTTGGCAGGAGATATTTAAATTAAAATTGTTGTGAGAAGTGATAAACCAGGGATGGAAAATTGGACTCATGGAAAGTTTGGAAGAAGTCAAGGTGAATTTTGAAGGTGATACCAGCCAGAAAGAAGAGGATTTGGAAAAGATGGGAGTTCAATTTGTAACAACAAATGTGGAGAAGGAAAATGTGTAGGATAGCTACAAGCCCTTGGAGAGGGAGCAGAAGCAGCAGACTGGAAGCCAGAAAAGGACTTGAAGGAATTCTTTGAGATTAAAGGGACTACCATTAAAGTTAAGAGTATCTTTGTAGATGGAGCTTGTGGAACTGAAGTCCTCCATCTGAGAGAAGAAATGGAAGGTTTTTGAGTTCAGAAGAATTATAGAATCATAGAAATGTAGAGTTGGAAGAGACCACACAGGCCATCCAGTCCAACCCCCTGCCATGCAGGAACACCCTCAAAGCACTCCCGACAGATGGCCATCTAGCCTCTGCTTAAAAACCTCCAAGGAAGGAGACTCCACTACACTCCGAGGCAGCACATTCCACTGCCGGACAGCCCTGACTGTCAGGAAGTTCTTCCTGAGGTTCAGGTGGAATCTCCTTTCCTGCAGCTTGAATCCATTGCTCCTTGTCCTGGTCTCTGGAGCAGCAGAAAACAAGCCCTCTCCTTCCTCTACATGGCATCCCTTCAAATATTTAAACATGGCTATCATGTCCCCTCTTCTGCAGACTAAACATACCCAGCTCTCTAAGTCTATCCTCATAGGGCATGGCTTCCAGGCCTCTCTTATGAAAGGAGTGAAGAGTGCTGAATGGTGGTGGTTTGCCCAGAAGGATAATGTGAAATGAAGCAGAACACCTAAAACACAGAGAAGTGGTTTGTGGGAGGTGGTTCTTAATCAGATCCTTATGTAAAGGATGGCTCTGTTTTGTTTATGAGAAGATGGATAGTCTTTTATTATTGGATATTAGATGCTAAATATAACAAAAAGAAATTCTTTTATAAAAATATTTTTTTGATTATTTTAAGTGGAGAAAGTGTGAGAAGTTAGATGTATATATTTGAAAGGTGAATGAAGAGTTTAACAAAGAAGGATGGTTAATATATAGTGATAGTGGTAGAAAATTTGAAATGAATGTAGCAGCAAGATTATATGTTTAGATATGGAAAAGAATCTGCAGAGATTATGTCCTTGAACAATTGCAATTCCATAAGTGATTTTTTTGTGGGGGGAGAGTGATTAAACTTTTAATTTTGATTAAAGAAAAACTAGTAATAATATTTCTGAAAGATTAAAAACTCATAATTGACTTTTTGAAAGAAAATGAAGGTGATTTGATGATTGCTGGTATTATTAATATGAGTTGAATATATAGTCAAAGTATAATATATAGATAAGACAGAGAGAGATAGATCTTAAGGGTTGAAATTTGAAATGTAATTGCAGAAAAGATAGTTGGAAGTCACTTTTTCTTTGTCTATTGTGCTATAGGTTTTTGTTATATATTTAGGTAGGGTGGATTTGTGTGTACAAATGTAAGTTTTGTGTTTAGCTTTTGTAGTCTGTAATTTTTTCTTACATGTGTTATTCAGTTTTTATTTTACATAGATTTTACTCAATAAAAATGATTTTTTTAAAAAAGGAAGCAGCTCTTTGGTTGTCAAATGGTATATAGCCTATACTATTTTGAAAAACACTGAGTTGTCCGTCCAGATGAATGCTATGCCCCAAAAGATACTGGCAAAGATTCACTTTTGAGTTCAGGATGGAAAAATTGTCTAGCAGGGTTGCATAATACAGTTCTCTTTCCACATTTGTGGGTTTGACGTTTGCAAATTTGATTATTCACAAGCGTACATGCCTCCCCATCATTGTCTTCCTCTCATTCCCATGCATTTTGCTCCAGAGCAAATAACTTGCATGGAGGCAAAACAGAAAGGAATGGGTAGTGGGGGAAAGCTCACACAAGCCTTCCTTTCCTGCCTCCGGAGCTCCCTCCTTCCCCTTCCCATGCAAAATGGAAGGGAAAGGGAGTAGGGAAAGCTCAAGTGAGCCTTCCTTTCCTTCCTCTGGAGATCCCCTGCCATTCCTATGCATTTTGCCCTGGTGTGGAGAATTCATGCCTATGCAAAATGGAAAGGAAATGGCGGGGGAGGCTTGCGTGAGTTCCATGCAACACAGAAGGGAAAGGGGGAGGAAAGCTCGTGTGAGCTTTCCTTTCCTCCCTCTGGAACTCCCTCTTTTCCCTTCTCATGCAAAACGGAAAGGAAAGGAGGATAGGGGAAAGCTCACAGGGGCCTTTGTTTCCTCCCTCTGGAGATCCCCTGCCATGCCCTAGCGTGGAGAATTCATGCCTATGCAAAATGGAAAGGAATGGTGGCGGAGGGGAGGCTTGTGTGAGTTCCCAGTGCTGGGGCAAAATGCATAGGAATGGTAGGGGGAGCTCCAGAAAGGGAAAAGAAGGCTGGTGTGGGTTTTCCCCCACCTCCGCTTCCCTTTTGCATGGGAATGGAAGGAGGGAACACTAGAAAAGAATGAGAGGGGGAATGGGGGGAGTTATTCACAGTTTTTTCCATTTTTGCAATAGTTCTGCACACTGAATCTTCACAAAAGTGGAGGAACAGCTGTATCATGAACTCCAGTATTTGCAGTCTGACTGCTGTTCAAAGCATAACATGGAGAAAACCTTAGCATATGATTCTTTAAATATCTCCAGTAATTAAATAAAACAAATGTGGGATCTTATAGAAGGAAAATCAACCTCAGCCTGAATCAAAGCTGCAGGACCAGCAGAAGCTAGAATTAAAAAGTATTCTGAGGAATCTGTTCTGAAGCATCTTCAATTTAATTATCTGGGAATCATCCCATTTCCAGAGAACAGTACCATACAAAATCTGGGCAGACTTTGCTCTGGAAAATTTTCAGGGCTGGATCTACCAAGTGACTCCTGCAGTACTGTAAAATCTGAGGATAGTTTCAACAGTTCTTAAAGCCTCTGTTTCAGTTATTTCTTTGTGGAATATCCAGGAAACATTTTCTGTAACGTGGATGCCTAGGTATTTAAATTCACAGCATTGTTCAATGTGGTAACTGCTGATAGACCATCAAAGATAACATCTTTTTCCAAAAACCACCAACGTTTTTACCTCAGACATAGGAGTTTCAAAAACAATAGAGGGGTGGTTCCCTGCAGGTAAAACATGCTAACATGGGAATGCAATTGATTTGATGAAATTTGCATAACAATTACAGGTCTAGCAGTGTGCACATCAAAAGAAATAATATCCCAAAGCTACTTTTCATACTTTTCACTCTCATCTAGGGCTAATTGTTTCCATTTTGATTTAGCATATATATCTTTGTTGTATATTGTTTGCTGCAGAGACATTGTTGTAACTTGACACTGAACGACAGTGTTTCTCCAACCTTCTTCATCATTCCCCTGATGCTGGTGCTTCTTAAAAAACCTTCCAGTAAGAGAGGAAAAGGGGGCTTTACAGATGTTAAAAGGCTTTGTAAAAAAAAAGAGTTTCTTTTAAGAGGTTTTCTTAACTGAGGTATGCCTTATATGTGAAGTTGGTTTTTTTTCTCTTTTGGTCCATTAGGCATTGCTTTGCTTATTCAGACCAAATTTTCATTTGCCATTTTATTCTCCATTTGGAAGTGTTAACCGTGCTGTGCACACTCCATCAGTGATACAGTATAAATATTGTTTAATGGATATAAATCACATATATTTATGGCTGGAAAGCTACTATGGCAAGAGGACTGGCTGTACGTGGGTAGAATCAGGTTAGAGGTGATCTCAGGCATTGCCAAGTCATAAGCCTCTTGAGAATTTGTCAGGAAACTTGACTTAATGGATTTAAGACGAATCTCCTAAATGTCTAAACCTAGAAAGACCCAGCCATCAAGGGTCTTTCACAGCTTCCATCAACATTTTGTCACCTAACACTAAGACCATTAGCCCGTTCTAGACACTTTGTCTGCTCTGCCAGAGAGCAATTAACACACTCCCCTTCAGGGCATAAAAAAGCTATTTAAACCCTGGCTCAGACCCTGGCTTTTTGCTATTACATCGGATGTGTTACACTGCATGAGGGCCCCCGGGCCCCCAGTCTGAGCCACACCTCACCTTGCAGTGGAAAGGTAACTATTGCCCACTGCATCTCAAAATCTATCCAACCCTTCTCTCCTTTCCTTCTGTTAGCCTTGAATGGTTGTAAGACTGGTTGAATCTTGCATGCTTGAATCTTGCATGTGTTTGTAACGCCTCCCCGTCCATAAAACATTTGTTTGATCTCCAACTGGTGTCTCACAGTTAGTACTGGTATACACAGATGAGAAGATTCCATAGTTACCCCTCCTCTCACAGGCCTCCCTTTTCAGCCATAATTTACCACCTTTACATGGAGGTGTTGGCATTGCAGATGGACTCCTGAGTCACCAACCTTTTGGGATAACAGAAGGATACTTCTGGAGCCCTTAACAATCCATGTTTGTTCACCTTACCTAATAATATACAGTTTCTAGTAAATGTAGCCACCTTATTACTCACCTCTAACTCCAGGTATTTCATCAGAAGATTCTTTATAAACAAGCTGGGTAGGTACACATGTTTTGTGTTTTCTTTTGACAGTGCATACTAAAATATCTCTATGGCATTTGTTCCTAAATTAGTTGTGTTAGAGGAGAAGTTGTGTTAGGAGACTAACTAGACATGAATTTCTTTTCTTAGTCTTAGGAGAATTTAGTAGAGAATTTAGAGAGGAAATGAAGGAAAAGGAAAAAGAACTGGGGAAAAGAGAGTGGGTTGGTTTTGCCTTCAAAGATTAAAAAGAGGCAGAGTGCAACAAAATAGAAAGATGATTCTGTCCCCCGATGGCTGACCAGCAGATCAGGGGATGAGATAAAAGCAATATCCCCAACACTCAGATGAACACAACCTAGTGGGTCTTTGAGGGAAGAAGATTAGTATTAAGGAAAGTCTTCCAAACCTCAAGAAAAAATGACTCAGTAGACTTAACTCTGTATCATGGTTCAAATGTAGGAGAGAAAAGTGAGTTAAAGCAGGGAGGTAAGGCGGTGTCCTGTGCTGGCAGCCAGCCAAGGCTTACAGCTATCTAATTAGAGCCTGTTATCAGTAGCCGGTGAGCAAGGTTTGTCTTAGTTTGCTAGCAAATTGCCCATCATCATTTTGCAGTCTGAGTTCACAGTAAATCTAGAGATAGAATCTGGTAGTAAAATTCACAGATCAGGTAAAAGTCAAAGGTTGTAGTGTTATCACAGTTATGATACGTTGGGTGAGAGCACTAGATATTCTTTTGGTATCAAATAATTTGGCCTTGCTGGACCTCTCTTTGCCACCTCACTCCACGTGTTTGCACGGGGTCTCCTGGACAAGCACGTACAGGTGCGACCGTTAATAACTATACATTCCAAAACCCCATTCAGGCTAGCAACTTAAGCCTCTCCGTTGCTTTAGGGAAAAACCTCCCTGCAAACCAGCTCTGCTCGGCTCGGAGTTACACAAAGCCTTGCAGCCAAGAGCCAAGCCATTCCTTTGTATTGGGCTATCAACGTACCGGCCACGCTATTGTCATGAAGAGCAAAACCAATCATGCTAAACTTGACCTTTTCCAAATCCTTTGTCCAGCTCCAAATCTCCTTTGTTCTCACCGAGCATAACATAGCTTGTAGATAAACTCCACCCTATAAAAGGTCCCCACTTTTGGGACTTCCTTGGATCACCCTGGACTTCCATCTAGCCTTGCTGCCGGTATGTCTAAGGAGCTCCCCTCAGCCAGCCACACTGAGCTTTCTTCCCCGGAACCCCATCTTTTTCTCCAGGACTATGAGACCAGGTGTCATATTGCCTCTCCCTAAGCTCTCCATTTCTGCTTCCAAGTTAGCTAGTGTGTGTGTTGTTTTATCTGCTGTTTATTTTTCAATAAAACTGTCATTTTTGGTTACTTTTAAACTTGCTTGCCTGCTCTCTGACCTGAAGCCATAGACATTGGGTTAAAAGATCCTTGCTAAAGTTACCCTGCCTCTTGTTTAGCCAAGAGAGTGCTCAAGCTAAATTCCCCCAACTTGTGTTTTTATTTGGTTATTTGGGCGCCCCTCCTGGGACCCCCAACATACAGGGTAACAGTAGGAGTGTGAGCAAAGAATCCAAATGTAAGCTGGGTTGCTTCCACCAATATGAATAGTTGGCTACAAAAATTTCCTTCCATTCTGGTACCTCTTTATATAGGCTCAGAGTCTTCCACAGTTGTTGGCCTAATTAATGAGTCCTTATTACATGAATGCTCCAAGACTCCTGGGCTTTCCCTTTTCCACCTACACTGGTTGCTGTAAATATTGTCTCTCTTATGTCTGTGTGTTATGGCTGTTGGGAACGTTCCTGTCTGGGTCCTGGGACATGGGCATGACTGGCAGAAGAGTCAGTATACTTAAAGTAAAATAAGGGAGATCTATCGTAGGCACTGCCTGTTGGCTGACAGAGTGGAAAAACAGCAGAAGGGCAATCGGCAGACAAAGTGAGACAGCTTAACAGTTCAGCAGAGCTTTCTTGTTTAGGGTTGAGCGGAAGCATAGCCAAGAGTCGGTCCAAGAGTTCAGGAATCCAGCAGGCAGCAAGGTCAGACTGCCTGAGGCAGATAGCGAGCAACAAATCCATAGCACACAAAGGCTGGCAAACACAAAAGTTGTTTCTGGCATTGGGCCACTGCCCTCTGCCTACCTTAAAAAAAGGCTGGAGCCAGCTGGCTCTCATCCCAGCTTGACTAGCTCTCAGTGTATTTGCATCTGCTTGTACTCCTGCTGTTCACCAAGAGAAGCCAAGTCCTGGCCCATGACAGTTAGTTGATATTTGGGAAAGATGTGGAAGTGCAGCAACAGAAATATGGGAAAAGATTGTTCTCTTCTACACAGCTCAAGTCATCAAAAGTTTAGGAATTACTTAGAAACTATGTTTACAGATGTTACCAGTGTGAGTCATAGAAAGCCTGGCAGACAATTGCATGCCCCGATTGAGCAGAATGCTGAGCACCTAATCTAACAGCAGTGGCAAAGCCTGCCTGCCAGCCCATCTACTGACTTCCAGAGAATAATCAAGGAAGCAGTAAGCAATGAATTAAGCTGCATGGTAAATGGGCAGAGCAATCAATTTTTAGAGGGACGCAACGAATTGGCAGTCACAAATTCAATAAATTTAATGTATTTAATGCAATCTAAAGGAAATGATTACCAATCACAGATGAATTCAAATAGTATTGAAAGTTATATCCATTGTGATTTGTGAGAGCTGTCCAGCAGTGGAATATGTTGCCTCGGAGTGTGGTGGAGTCTCCTTCTTTGGAGGTTTTTAAGCAGAGACTGGATGGCCATCTGTTGGGAGTGCTTTGATGTGTGTTTCTGCATGGCAGGGGATTGGACTGGATGGCCCTGTGGTCTCTTCCAACTCTATGATTCTATGATGACAGACACTTGTTAATGAAGGATGAGACAAGGTAAAAAGGAAATAATTCAAAAAGAGAAAGAGATGCAGACTTCAATGACAGAGAAATGGAAGGCAGACATAAAAAGTGTTTTTTTAAAAAATCCAAAGATAAGATGTGCAGTAGGAAGGAAATAATCATGATGAGAGGAGAGCCATTTAAACACTAAAGGGTTTTAAAGATATAACCAGAGATTGTATTAGTATACCCCCCCCCAAAAAAGTGGAATTTCTGACTGTTTCCCTTGTGGATGCCCCTATGGCCGCTCTAATTCTGTAGGCTATTATTCCAAGGGAGAGCAATGTGGACTTTAGAAGGGTAGATGAGCAGAGGGCTGACGTGGTGCTAAAGAAAGCTCATGAGGTTTCAATGTTAGCAATTAAGGCATCTATTGCCACTCCTACATTTGAAAGAGCAGCAGACTTATGAGTTCAAGACATAATTGAGATTCAGGACTTGAATTTAAATACAGTTGGCCCTTCACATTCACTGGGGTGAGGTGGTTGGGACTCCTGCAGAAGTGGAAAAACACAAATATCAAAAAGTATGTGTGTGGGGAGGAAGGGGCCAAGGCATGGTGGGAAGAACAGGCACCCAAGATCCAAACCAGGTCAGGGGAAAGGGCTGGATGGGTATGGTGACCCTACTTCCTCTCTCACACCTGGGTCCTTTCTAGAACGTTGAGGAGAGTCTTCAGGAGAGGGTTTGTGGTGCTGAGAAACTGGGCTGCAAGCCATCCTTAGCTGGCTAGAGAACAGCTGGTGAAGGAGGTGGAGGACCAGAGGTGGGTTTTTAGGGTTAAATGGTCTGATCAGAGCCACTGAGAGGGAAAGCTCTCCTGGAAAAGAAGTTCCTGAGGTGGGGGGTAACAATTGAAGAAACTCATAAATTATCAAATCAATGAAAAACCTATAAATGTAGCTGGCTCACTGTAACTTACACAGCTCTAGGCAGAATCCAAAGAATTTTGGAATATGTGTGGATGCAGGGCATGATTCCACTGCATTTGCAGCTAGGAATATTAATGCTGTGTTGGTAGCAAAAAGATCACTATTGTTATGCCGTTGGAGGTGGACCAAACATTTAGAAACAATTTGGTTTACATTCCTTTTAAAGCTGAGTTGTTGTTTGGGGAACAACAAAGAGCAAAGAAAAGAAAAAGGTCATACCACCATGACCACCACCTCCCGCGGAGGAAGAAAATGGCTAAAAGGCTGTTGAAAGGAGGGCACTCTTTCTTTTCTGGAGGAATGATAGTGGGAAACAAAATGATTTCAGACTAAGCAGTTGACAATGGATGTCAGGTTGGCTTTTTTCTCCCTACCATGAATTTTAATGCCATGTAGTGCTTTGAAGTTTGATGTCATGCAATGCCATGTAGTACTTGGAGCAAAGAGCTGGAAGAGGATGATGAAACTGAATGAGAAAAACAGTGTGTGGGGCATGAAGGGGGGGGTTACTGCTTTTCAGGGACTTGTGGTCAGAGATAACGTCAGACCAGTGAGTCAACCAAGAACTGACTCAAGATTACAGAATTCTATTCAGTAGGAGACTACGTACCTTCTTTCCCTGGTATTAAGAGACAAATGCAAAGAAAAAAGATTCAACACCTCCTGGAGATTGGAGCTACAGAGAAAGTTTCCGTAGAATTTATTTATTCTATTTTCTTTATGGTTCCCAAAAGCAATGGGACTTTCTGGCCAGTCTTGGAACTCAAATATCTCAATTTGTTCCTTAGGTACTAGAGATTCAAGGTGGAGACCCTTCAGACAATAAGAGAAAACTTAAAAACTGGAGACTAGATGGCTTCTTGAGACCTCAAGGAATCTTACTTTCATGTTCCAGCAGATGAGGAAGAGAAATTTGAGATTACAGTATCACCACAACCTTTATAAATACAAAGCCTGGCTTCTGCTCACAGAGTGTTCACAAAAGTCTTGGTCTCTTGCTAGCACATCTCAGGCATAAGAAAGTGCAATTCTTCTTTTCCCTTGTGCTTTTGAAGGTGAGTTCCAGAGGAAAAAAAAGTCAGGATTTGGAATTAACAACCTATACCCTTGCAAAGGTATGGGTTTATGGTAATCATCTGAAAGAGTAACTTAGTTCTCACTACCTTGTTAACACATTTGGGAGCCCTAATCAATACCAGAATGGGCTTCTCTCCCTGATGCAAAAGAGGAAAGAGAAGCTGAGCATGAGGCAAAACATGCAATGCTGTTGAAGTCTACAGATGTAATGCTATTAGCTGAAATAATGGTCATTCTAGTATCAATGATCCAGTTAGTTCCCTGGGACAGATATTACTTCAGAGGTCTACAGAGACAATCTATACTGACCACCTGGCAATAGCAAACAGGAGTCATTACAGTGTGTCTCTGTCTTCCTTTCTGAAAAAAAGGATTTGAGATGGTGTAAAAGACTACAATTTAGGCAAGGGAGTTCCTCTGATAATCCAACATAAAATCCAAACAACTGTTGATGTAAGCCCCACTGGATGGGGAGGGGCATATTTCAACAGTCAGGGAACCCAGGGCCTTTGGTCTGCATTGGACAGAAGGCATAACGTAAACTATCTGGAACTGAAGGCTGTTCAGATTTGCAAGTTTCATCAAGTTTTAGCAGGATCAGCTTACTTTAACATTGGATCTAGCTTTTTTTTGTCAAAATGTCTTTCTAAGATGGTGAAGCAATTTACTTACCTTCCTTTTCTCCATATCCAAGCTATCCTTTAGAACACAAGTGGCATACATTGGATGGGAGGAGAGTAGTGAAGGCATATCTGAAGAGAATGTTGCAGATTAGGCATACTGAAGTTTTGTTTGCCTCTTTCCACTCATAGACAGCCCAGAGGGTTTCGAAGCTGCAGTTGCAAGGTGGATAAAGGCCTGCATTCACCTTTGTTATTATTATGCTAAGAAACTGAGGTCACAAAATGCTTGGCTGCATTCCATTAGATCAATGGCAACAAGTGTGACATATGTTGATTCAGCATCTTTGGCATCTGTAATGCAGTGGGTTGGGAGGATCCGTCCACTTTTATAAAGCATTAACAAGTGGGTAGATACAGGTCTGTGCAGGTACCATTTGGCTGAACCATGCTGCAGGCAGTGATGACATAGGACATTACTTGTTCCCACTCAAATCATTAGTGGCCTGGGTAAAAGCCATGAGTGAATGGAGTGCTCTTCCATGCTGTTCTGAGAATGAGAGGTTGGTATTTATCATGAATGGGATGGCAGGAGGAACAATCCACCCCCTCTCCATCACCGCAAAGCAGGTTCTAATCTGATTATTTAGATAGGATTATGTAGGTCAGTCAGGTCAAGACTTTATAAACTAAACTGGCTAGGAAGGGACAGAGTCTCAACAGTCACAGTGGAGGAACTCAGATTCCTGCCTCATTGGTTGGCATATTGGGAATATCCCATGAATGAGTGGATTGCTTCTCCTGCCATCCCACAATGACCTTTCACAATCAGTACCAAACTCTCAATCCCATTTTGGGAGAAGAGAAATGCATGATGTAACCTCAGCAAATAAAATAAACAAGTAAATACCCATTAAGAGATTTCAGAGATCACAAAAATGTAAAGGCTTAAACTTGTGGGACCATCAAATCTCTCCAACAGAGAAGATGTTACAAATAGCAATGAATGAGAGAGAAGAGCGGGAAAGGTGGCCTGATGAAATATGCATGGTGAGAGTCTTAAAATGAATTAAAGGAGGAGCAGCATTGCAATTTCTTCAAGTTACACAACTCCCAAAAGGAAAGCAGCTGTGGAGGAGGTCCTCCATAAAAGAGCATTCACTGTGCCTGCCACCTGAGGCAGCTGCAACTCTAGTTTATGGCCATTTCCGCACTAGCCTGTTATAGTGCGATGATTCCACTTTCAACATCCTCTGGAATCCTGGGGTTTGCAGTTTCGGGAGGGGCCGGCTGGCGATGATTCCACTTTCAACATGCTCTGGAATCCTGGGGTTTGCAGTTTCGGGAGGGGCCGGCTGGCCCCTCCCGAAACTGCAAACCCCAGGATTCCAGAGGATGTTGAAAGTGGAATCATCGCGCTTTAACAGGCTAGTGCGGAAATGGCCTATGGATGGGCACCTCTGATCTTTAACCTGGTGTAAATCAAAGCATCTCCCAGCACAGGCCCAAATGGTCAACCAATGTTATAATCAGGACAGAGATGGAGACTCAGAAGAAAGAATTGATACATTTAATTATTCATTAATCATTTTTTTTTAAAAAAACTAATTCAAACATATTTATATTAGAAGGGGAGGGAATTCTGATAGCATACTTAATTGCCATGTTTAAATTTAAATTAAGAGCTTGTACTAAATTTCTAGTACAAGCTTCGACACAGCATTCACATTAGAATGCCTCACCAGGTCTCTTCCTAGATGCTCTTACTATTTGTTCATTTAAAATCTTTTAGCTTTGGAGTGACCTAAACTGCTGCAGTCTTAACATGAATCCAGTTAGAGATTCCTAAAGATATTTGCATTTATCAAAATACCAGCCAAGGTAAAATGTGTTGACTCTTTTAACATGCTTTCTCGTTTAATTAATTAATAAGTCAATACAGGAATTATGTTAATCTCGAAAGTTCATTTTGAGCCTATCAAGACGAAATGTCAATTTAATTAAGTCCATCTTTTTCCTTAGAAAAAGTCTAACTGAACTGATACGTTAGTTAAGTTCTTGTCACCGAGTCAGGCCTCTGCAGAGCCCAAATAAATAAATACCGTTTCTGCACTAGACTGTTATAGCGCTATGATTCCACTTTCAACATCCTATGGAATCCTGGGCTTTGCCGTTTCGGGAGGGGCCGTCCGGCCCCTCCCGAAACTGCAAACCCCAGGATTCCAGAGGAGGTTGAAAGTGGAATCATCGCGCGACAACAGGCTAGTGCGGAAATGGCCGAAGTTTGCAAAGAGGCATTTGCGTTCGTCTGCTACAGAGCGGAGGAAACTCTGTGGCGCCTTAGAAACGTGTCCTACGAGGGCTCTCAATGTCCTACGAGACATTGTCCTCTTAAGTCCTACGAGGGCTCTCAATGACTTCAGAGACTACGTTTCCCAGAAACGCCCACTCCCAACTTCCGCCGGCCAGCCGGGAAACTACATTCCCCAGCATTCCCCGCGGAGGGTGTGCTCGTCTTGTTTGAGCGCGGTTCTTTCCTCGGCGGCGCGTCCGGGGGACCCTCGGCGGCCTCTCCTCAGCCGAGGCATGGCCGACAGCGGGGACGGCCGTTCCCCCAGCCCGCCGCCGGAGCCCGAGTGCCAGCCCAGCCCCGGCCCGCGGCCGCCGCCGCCGCCTCTGCCTCCGCTGCCGCGCCTGGAGAAGCCGTTGCGCCAGGCCTTCTACAACACGGGGGCTCTGGTGCTGGTGGGGCTGTGCTGCGGGGCGGGCGTGCTGGTCTACTTCATCCTGGAGGCCTTCCTGCGGCCCCTGCTCTGGGCCGTGCTCTGCGGCACCTTTCTGCACCCGTTCAAGAGCTCCCTGACGGGCCTGGGCCGGGGCTGGCTGCGCCGCCTCCGCCAGTCCGGCACGCCGGTCCTCTTCGCCGCCTTCCTCCTCCCGCTCTGCTTTGCCAACACCGCCGCCGAGGCGCTGGGCAGGCAGGTGGTCCGGCGGCGGCGGCTGCTCCTCCTCCTGGGCGCCGGAGGGCCCACCCTGTACGGGCTGTACGCCCTTGGCGCCTCCCTGGGGGTCCAGGTCGCGCTGGCCCAGGCCGCCCGCCTCATCTGCCAGGGCCTGGAGTACTTCAGTAGCCTGTGGGTGAGTGAGCGAGAGGGCCCGGCCCCTGGGAGAGGCGGCCTCGGAAGTTTCTGGGCGTTGTCTGTGCGCGTCTGCGGCCTCCTGAACCGTCTGCTCCGTGCGACCCAGGCTTGGACGTTCCCGCCGACCCTGGAGTCCGTTCTCCTCAGCTTGAAAACTTTTTGGAATGTACTTCCAAAAAAAATATACCCCTTGAGCATGTACAGAGTGTAGTGAACGATGGCATTTGGTTTCATACACACACAAAGAGAGAGAGAGAGAGAGAGAGAGATCACATTCCCACTTAGGTAGGAGGAGACAAGCAGCAAATAGAGCCCGGTTCAAGTTTTGGAGTAACTCAGGCCATTTCCGCACTAGAGTGTTATAGCGCTATTATTCCACTTTCAACATCCTATGGAATCCTGGGGTTTGCAGTTTTGGGAGGGGCCGGCCGGCCCCTCCCAAAACTGCAAACCCCAGGATTCCATAGGATGTTGAAAGTGGAATAATAGCGCTATAACACTCTAGTGTGGAAATGGCTTCAGCCCTGAATGATGGGACTTGAAAGAGTGTGCTGCTTATTAGATGTATAGGTGTATAGATGTATATGCATACTGAGCTGGCTGTCCTTTTGCCTTTGTTGAATTCTTCAGGGTGCCCTCTTTGATTTCATTTTGATAATTGATTTCATTTAGTCTCATTTCCCAGTTGCTGTCCGTCCTGCCGTTGTCCTTCCTCTGCACCACACTCCTTATCTCTGTTCTTCCATCTCCTGCCTTTTCCAAAAGGACCCCTTCTCTCTCGCTCAGTAGTTCTCTGTTTCCCTCCTATCCCTTTGCTCCAAACTTTTGGAGCAAATGCTCTTGCTCATTCCCTTTTGCAACCCCATTCTTCCTTCAGTTGGGCTTCTGCCTTCTATGCTGTATCTCTCAACAATCACAGATGTTTGTTTCTTTTCAGTATTCTTTCACTTGTCTGCCACCTTTGATAAAACTGAGCACTTTCACTTGATTGACTGACTGTCTTGTAGGTTTCTGTTTCCATGGAGTTCTGTTTTCAGTGTGCGCCTTCCTCTCGTGTCCTCCGTGTTTTCTTTGATAAAAATATGATCTTCTTTGTCTTCTTTGCAAAAGATCTTACCTTCTTGTGACAAGACAACTGCAATATCTCTCCTCTGGTCTTCTGTTACTTCACTTTGGTTTGTCATGAGAATCAGCAGTCTGTTGCCAAAACCATTCATTCCCCCCCCCTATTTACTCTGCTCATGTAATGCCTCTCTTTAAATTCCTGTGCTAGCTTTCTGTGCACTACTGGATTCAACACAAGTGCTTTGTCTACGGATATTCAGAATTCCCTGTGACTGTACACTCTTATCTCTTAATGTAATCCTGCTAGTGATCTTTGATTTCCCTGATTTACCAACCTAAATTCTGATCACTGCCCTCCGCAAACAAAAAAGCCAGCCCTTACTGCTTTGCTAGCTTGCGTGGTTGGAATTGCTGCAAAGTCTATCTTTTCTATGAAATTTTTAACCCAGGATCTAATTCCCATGTGAAACTCATCTGTCATCAAACTTAAATATATGTGCCAATGCAATCCTATGCACATTTGCCCAGAAATAAATTCCACTGAGTACAGTCTTTGTTTAATCTCTGGTAAGTGTATATAGGATTGTAGTCTCAAACAAGTGTGTATTTATTTCTTCGCAGCTTGCTTAGCCTTGGACTTACTTTCACTTTCTTGATTTCACCTGTGTCAAATCTTAGATTGTAAGCTCCTTGTCTCTGGTATTCTGTAAAATCTTCCTCATACTTGCTAATGGTAGTATATTTTTATCATATAGCAAAAGCGTCTAGTTTTGTATGGCTTAGAAATCCTTAATTCCACATGCTATCCCTGTTCATATTCCCTCCTACTGACCTAGATGCTCTCTTGGCTCACATGGAGCTGCCTAGAAGCCCTTTGGACAAATAATTATGCCAGGCCTGACTGCAGCTTCTTCTGCGAGAGTTAGGGAGGCTGCCAACTAGCAAGTGAAAATGGTGCTCCAGGCTAGCCAGTATGATGTAGTGGTCTGAATGTTGGACTATAGTCCTTGAAGCCAGGATTCAGTTCCCTGCTTGGCAGAGGAAACCCACTGGATGGCCTTGGACATATAATGCAATCTCAGTCCCAGAAAACCCCATGATAGAGTTGCCTTAGGGTTGCCATAAGTCAGAAGTGACTTGAAGCCACACAACAAAATTAAATAATCCAGTTTAGAACCCAAAGATATCCTCTCGGTATGTGTGCCATATTTCAGATATCTTGGTATCGTTGTCTAGGTAGCATGGTACAAATGCACACATATTATCATTATCATTAATGTTGTTATTATTATTATTATTTTGATTAACATCGACAAATTTTAGCTCTTCAAACTGTATTGGATAGATCAAAAGGTTAGTGTCTGAAATGGACTGCATCCTGCTCCTGGAGCCTGAACTTTCCCAGTTGCTAAAGCCAATGGACACATTAGCCCAAATTAAATGGAAAACTGAAGGTTCAGTTTGCATGTTAGAAATGCTTATAGTAAAGTAGTATGCGAAGAAGGAGAGTTCATTTCTTTCATGTGTTGGCTTGCTTTGTTCAGGTTTGGGTGATTTTTGTATACAGGAACATTCCAAAAAGTAATCCTTTTAACCTTCAGCCTGAAGTGTTAAGACTTTTAATTGTCATTCTGCATACTATGTAACCAGACTCTATGGTATATACTGGAGCATAGGAGTGAGGAAGCTCAGGTCCCATTACTCTAAAATAAAGACTAGTGAATATGCACCCAGAACTTGAATACATAACCATTTTGCACGTTTAAATCACTGTGTTTCATTGATCATGTGTGTTTTCAGCTACAGAGTTTACTTTTTGTAATGTAGATCTGGGTCCTGTCATTAGGTTTTTTCTTGTGGGGAGGAGGATGCAGCATTGAGAACAGAGTAATGTAAACAAGAGAGTTTTCATAGCGAAGAGAAAAATCTGTTAGTACTTGGTTTTCTGACTTGAAAGGTTGGAGCTACAGGTATACCTTAGTTAGTGAAGTTCTTGGGCATTACTTCTTTAACAGAAAATTTGGTACAGAAGCAGAAATAATGTGGGAAAAATAGGAATGGGTTCCTAGATGACAAAAATGGCACTTCAGCATGTTTCAGTACGCTCCCCCTCTCCCCAAAAACCTGACAATATGAAATGATGAGGTTAAGTAGCCTGGACAAAGTGAACAAAACCATTTTGAACATTTTAAAAGGCTTTAGGGCTTCTTCCAAAATGTATTAAGAAGGGTCATTTTTTCTTTCGCTAACCTTCTCTTTTCTTATGGTTTCTATTTTGGAGGCTGGTCTTAAAGATCTATGTTTTTTTAACCTGCTATGGGTACCTGGTGAGGAAGGCTTTTTTGCCTTCCCCTTTCTCACTGTTTAACTGTTCACACATGCTCAGTAAGTGATTATGGGGCAGCAACTGTTTACCTTGCATTTTGTAGGCAGGCACACACAGTCGAAGTACTGTTGGCTAGAGTAGAATCTTGTTCTTTCCCATCTTAAGCTTTCTTGCCTTGTTTGCTGTAGACATATTACTGCAACCTGATACTGGAAATCTGCACTTCTCCAACCCTCCACCAATGCTATTTAAAAACTTCTAGCTAGATAGATGATGAGGAAGAAAGAGGACACTGGATGGTTTTTAGAGTCATAGAATTTTAAAAATTTTGTAAAAAGGATTTTCATTGTCAGAGACTTTTTTAGGTGTAGCTGCCAGAGGCAACTGAGGTATGTCTTTACTTGGTATTCTTGTTAGTCATATTTGGCAGGCCTCATTAGTAATATAAACAGGGAAGGCTGAAGTATGTGTTCACATCATTGTATATAGTGCTTGCATAGTCTTTTTAAGCAGTGTTCTGTTTTGTTGTACATGTAATTGAAGTGATAGATTTGCTGTCTTTCTTTTAGTTATACTATTGGAGTTGTAACAGAAAACTTTGTGAGACTTTCTGGAGACTTCAGTGTGTTAACTGTGCTCTGCTATGCTGTCTTGCAGTGTATATTTATCACTGGCAGATTATATGGGAGGTTTTTCACTCTGATATCTTTAGAAAATAGCTAGTTAGATTGTTAACGCATGGAAGAAAATTCAAAATGGAGAAAGCAAGTGACTGAATGAGAACTTCATATCTGACATATCATTTAGTGTCTCTAAAGGCAAGTGCCTGGGTTTATGTAGACAAAACGTCAAAAACCAGATATAAAAGAGAGCTATTGGGAGGCTTGAAGAGCTCTGAGGTTTGCATTAGTAAGAAAAACTTTAAGAACTCCTCTCCTGCCATTTCTGTGCCTCATAGGCCCTTTCTGCACAAGAGGGGTGCACCACTGTGGGGCCAGGATAGTTGGGTGGTTGTGCTTTTGCACGATGTTGTCGGCTTGCTGCCATCTTGCCCTCAAGCAGCGTGTTTGCGCAGTATTTGCAAGATGGAAAAATCCATTTTACACTTACCATCACGCAGTGCTGCCACCCTTCCTGGCTGTGCAGAAGGGCAGAAGCGCGCTGGTGATGCCTCCTTCCCCAGCGCAGTAATGGCAAGTGCCCAGCTGGGCTGTGGAAGGAAAGAGGCAGGGCCAGAGCACTCCCTTCCTCAGTGACCAGCGAGATATGGAGGGGAGCGTTCCTGGCATGCTCCTCTCCCTGCTGGGGCTGCAATGGAAGGATTTTGCAGAGCCCCGTTGTGTGGAAATGGCCTTAGGGTCGCACTGCTGCGTTTTGCTGGGGGAGTAGTGAGAAACCCTGCATCTTCTTATCAAAATAAGGCACACACAGAAAGGCTGTGGGATGTAGAGTAGAACTGCTTGCCTGGGAGTCTTTAGGACATGTTCTATTCTAACATAAGTTGCAGATTTCACACACTCTTTCTGTTACTGAGAAAAACGTTGTTTGGAGGAAGCTGTGAAAGTGCCTTTTTGCCAACCTCCATTTACTGTGTGCTGCAAAAAGTCTTAACTGGATCTGAGTTTGGCAGAAATTGGCTCTCAGATATTCTGAAGTTGCCCACCCATGTCCTAAGTTGTGGAATCACCACTAGCATGCTCAGTGGTGAAATGCTGACTGTTGTGAGAGTAGAAATAGGAACGATGGGGAGTGAGAATGAAATGAATTAACTGGAAAAAAGGTTCAGAGGATGAAATACCTTGATTTAAAGAGGACTATCTCACTGTCTACATTAACTATTTTTGATTAACATTGAGAAATTGTTATTTTTTAAATAAAAGCATTTTACTCCATGCTGCAGCTGCAGAGGCTCCTAAACAACTTATAAGGATCAATGAAAAGACAGTTCTTCATGCTTAAAATTTAGAAAATACTAGAAGAAGGAAAGGGGATTGCCCTGGGCAGAAATGAGAGATGTCCAAAGAAATCAGTGGAGTAATCTAAGATTTTAATGTATTTTGGACTTGGTGGAGATATGTCTACCCTATCCTGTTTACAAATTCTGCAAAGGTAGCAACAAAGTTTCTTTTGCTTCCCTTCATCTTTTCCTTCCTATGAAACATTTTTTTAAAAAAAAAATTCCCCTGTGAAAGCAAATGCAGTTAATTGTCTACGTATTGCAGGTTGAAGGGACATTGGTTGGAGAACGTCATCTGTGACAACCTTGCAGTATAACACACAAGGGTCTGCAATGTTGTTCAGAGATATTGGATCCTCTTTGCAGGTTGAGTTGAAGCTGAGAGTAGCTTACAAGAACCGTGCATTGCCATGTATTTTACCATTATCTCTGTTATAGGTTGGAGGGCTGTGCAGAGAGGAGTTTCTGTAACAGTCCTGCAGTGCAGTGCATTATAAATATTTCAGTCCACAGGTGAGACTAGTTGAATTCCCCCTCATGTTACTTACCTGGCCAATGAAATTTTGTTTGGATGCAGAAACTTCATGATAATTGACTTGGTTGAAGAGTGGCTGAATATTCACACACACACTTTTGTGTATGAGATCTACAGATGCAGCAGACTGCTAAAAGACAAATAAATAGATCCTAGAGCAAATATCAAGCCTCAACTCTTCTAGAAGCCAGGATGTCTATCTGAGACTATCATACTTTTTGGACATATCATGAGAAGACATGACTCAATAGAAAAGACAGTAATGCTTGGTAGGAAAGAAAGCGGTAGGAAGAAAGGAAGACTGCATTACAGATGGATAGGTTGAATCAAGGAAGCCACATCTCTGAATCTGCAAGACCTGAGCAGAGCTGTTGATGATAGATTGACTTCAAGGTCTCTGATTCATAGGATCACCGTAAGTCAAAGTCAGTTAACAACAACAGGGCCCAGGTTCAAGAAAGAATCCATATCTTTGATGCTAACTTTTTATAAAAAGATGTTTTTTCAGACCACTTAGCTACAGGCTCAGGTAACACATGCATGTCAGGAATACATTTCCAGAACTTTTTGTGGGACTCAGTTTGTACAATAATAATATTTATACATTTTCATAGTATAATTTTTGTTATCCTTTTATACTATAGTATCTTAGGTAGAGATGAGTAGGAGTGACTGAAAGTTAAATCCATTGTATTGGTGTGGATAACATTTTTGCTTCTGAAGGATGGTAATTGGTGTAGGTTATGCTGGTGCTAAGCATTATTAAAGGTGCTGGGTGCGGTCATGGCCCATGTATCCATCTCTACAACCATTGCTGTCTGTCTCTTTCTTTCTGTGTCATTCTCTCTCAGAGAGACATACAGAAATGAAAGCGAAAGAGGGATCTAGGTTTTTTTCCCTGAATCCTTTTTTTTTCCTGAGAAAAATTGGATGAAATGAAAATTAGGGGGAAGGGAGGATTTTTGAATATTTTCTTTTAGAATGATGGGTAAGCAAGGTGTTCGTATCTTTACTCCTGCCAATTTCTTTCCTAAAAATTGTAACATGAAGAAGTTTGTGTAAGACAGTTCAAAGTATCTCATCTTTGCAATTCTTGATATCTTTTTGTCAGTTCTTTTTGTTGAATGAAAGCTGTATGTCTGCTTGACATGATGGAACACTAGAGGAAACAAAATAATTCTCTCTGCTTTACTAGTGTTGATGATTTCTTCTGTTTTTTTTTCCCCCCTTTGGACTTTTTTTGCCTACCGTTATTATACTGGTATCACCGAAGAGATTCTTTGTAGATCCATTTTGTAGTGAAAGACAAAACATTTAAAAACTAAATTCAATTTGTAGTTATTTCCTGAATGAATTTTATTTCTAATGTAAGACATGATAATTTTATATCAAACCAAATTGTGTAATTGTATCTATGTATGAAATAAATATTATGTTCCTAACATAATTTTTTAATACCATTTTTTCAATTTAAGCTCCAAAAATCTCCATTCTCATTCCCCCCCCCAAAAAAAAAAACAAGGGAAAAGGTTTTCTCCAGACCTTCAAAATTCAAGGAAACCTCTTCCACCGTACATACATTCTCTTCTGTTTAATCTCTCATTGTCACACATGGGTATACACAATTTGCCCCCCTCACCCATATATATTCAGCCATCTTCTCCATCTCATTTCATAGTGGTTAGGAGATTGAAACTTTTCCCAGGACTTGTCAGAAGGAAGAGACACACTTTGAATGGGGAAGATGAAATGCAGAAATTACTTCTCCCACACGTGCCTGTTTAAATTGTGCTCTTTCAATCAAAGAGTTGAATGACAGGATTGTAGGGAGAATACAGTGGCTTACATACTCTCTGCAAGGACTGTAGCACGTGCATGGACTGCAGGTTGTCTGTGTAGGCTATCATATAAGGTATGAGAGATGGTCTAGGTAATAATGTTTAGGAATGAGGCTTATATTTACAGAGTATAAGCAGTTGAGTTCATCTAGGACACAACATCCAACAGGGAAATATAATATTAAAATTTGGAAGAGCTTTGTCATTTAAAACTAGAAAAGATTTTTCCCTTGTGAAAGAGTCAGACTGTCGATAAAATTCTTTCTGTATACTTGTAGCAGTTAGGTAACACTATCAAAATTGTGATAAAAGCAAGAAGGGCTGCCACTTGAACCTCATCCCTTCTCTCAGTAAAGCTATATCAACTTTGTTTTGTGAGGATATAACTCTGATAGCTGTTTTCTTGTCTTTTCTCTGTTAAGATATGGACCTTGATAGCAGGTTATCTGTTGACTGTATTATTCAAGTGGAACCCAAGCACTGAACATTACTTGAGGACAATTTCTGTTCCTGTCTGGATTATATTGCTTTTCCATTTGGGTAAGTTGAGTGCATATTACTATCCACAATTTATAAAACATTTCTATAGCTTTCTGAAGGATGTGTTAACTTTGCATATAAATATTTTTGTACTCAGAAATTTACCTGTCACTGTTGATTTTGCTTATGATTTGAACTGAACAAAACTTTGACTGGTAGCACCTACAGTTCTTGAAATTTGTTTCAAATTATGTTTCACCGAGATCAACAATTACCTGAAGATTGCCACATTTTGCTGATGGTCCCAAACATGCAGGGAAAGTTGGGATGGAAATCAGAGTGTAAATATCAAATTTGGTCAAAATGAATTTATAAATCAGCATTCTAGAGCATAAATAAATATTTAAGCAGGCATACCCAGAGTGCTTGTACACAGAATGATTGACAGCCTAAAATATTTCTATTTTGTTTGGTCCCGTTTGGCAGCACACTGAGTTTGATGGCTGTGATGAAGCATGTAAATTTGTATAACAGACAGACTGATAACTTAAAAGTGTTTGTCTAGTAGTATAGATCTATACTGATTAGTCTCTAGGTCTAGGATGAACATAGCAGAGTTGCCAATGTGAAGGCCTTCTTTTCTGTACAGTTTTAAGATGTCATTCATTACATGAAGGAGCTGTCATTCATTACATGAAGGAGCACTCCAAGTATTCAAGAACTCAGGTTCAGTTTGGACTTTACTCTTTGAAATAGGAAAAAAAAAATCATTTTGTTGTTTTAAAATGACTAAATTAATGGATTGTAATTTAATAATTTAGGCTTAGTTCAACCATAACATTATGATGCGGTACACAGTTGGAATGGGTTTGAAATGAGTCTTGAGACTGCACACTTTTTTTTTGGTATGATGTTATTTCTGCCCTGGTTGCTGGCAGATCATAGCTTACTGTTACATCAAACTGGAAAGTGTGTTTTATGTTTGTCCTGGAATTTAAGATTGTGAAATAAGAGTTTGATCATAGTTCAGTATTGTACCATAATCAGCTTAATCAGATGTGCTTCAACTCTAATAGGAAAAAATTCTAGCAGAAAACTCATCTGTCTGAGCCTTCTACAATTTACCTCCTAGAGATGTAAAACAGCTGTACATTTTGAAGCAATGGAAAGCCTGCAATGCTTATTTTTGTAGTGTTTTGCAGTGTTTTTTTTATAGTTCTAAAGTCATTTAGTTGCTTTATGAACATAAAAATATTATCTATAACCTGGGTTGTTTAGTGGAAAGTGGAAAGCTACCACCTCTCTCAGGAGAAAAAGCTGCCCTGCTGGCACCCAAGCCTTCACTTGAAAGAGTACCTTCTGTCAGTGTAATAGATCATGATGCCAGCAAAGAAAACCAGCAAGATTCTGGCAGTAATTTGCTGAACTCTGAGAAATCTAGCATCATGGGTTTTGCCAGTTGATGAGAAGCAAGCAAAAGGTTGAAGTTTGGAAACAAAATAAACTTTAAATATGCTAGTAGAACAAGGGGATATATTCTAAAAATAGTTTCCTCGACCATGTCAGATAAAGTACTCAACAACAACAAAATGGTGACCAGAGTTCCATTGATTATTAATTTTGCTTCATCTATTTTTGTCTCATCTCTTTCATTTCCAGAACTATTGATTTCAGTGGTTTCTGCTCTTAAACATCATTCATTCATTCATTCATTTCATTTATTATGGCAAACAGCCAGCATCATTATGCACATCTAAAAAATTAAATTTATTCAGATCAAGCAAATTTCTCTTCCATTTTTTCCTTTTTTTAATTGAATAATTTAATTGAATAAAAAATGAAAAACAACCTTACTTACAGAAAATTACTTACAGAAAAACACAGAACAAAGCTGAAAAACATACAACACAAAACAATACCAAATACAATACACTACCATACAACACAATACAAAATATATGAACAAACAAACAATACATGATAATTCTATGAAACTCTAACAGTACTACAGCTAACTAAAAAAGATTACAAATAAGTAAGCGTTAGTTTCCACCTTTATTGCAAACAGCTCTTGCTATACTAGTTGTACTTAACATTTTTCTCCAGATCTTATATTGTTGCTCTTAAGTTCTACCCTAAACAATAGAATTATGTTGTGCAGTCTCCATACCTTTTATTAAAATACTAAATATTATCTACTAATTCCACAATAATATTGTTTACTCTATAAAATATATCTAAAAAGTTAACAACAGTTAAAATAGTATTAATGTAAGATATTATTATATGTAGCTTTATCTCTAAATCATTCCCTTAATTATATTTTTATCTTATTAAATTCTTTACCAAATCTTAATATCTTGAATCAAGAAAACCTCACAAGATTATATAATCATTCTATAAAACAATCAACAATAAAAAAAATCCATTATTTTCAGAATATGTTTCTCATGCTACCTAAAACAACAAAAAAACTGTTATAATTTTAACATATCAAAAACTTATTGTCAATTCACTTTTCTTTTTTTAGATAATCAATTAATAATTTCCATTCTTATAAAGAATTGTCATCTTGTTTGACCCTTTAATTTAGTTGTTAACTTGTCTATTTCTGCTATCTCCTTCAATCTATTGAACTATTCAAATACCAAAGGAACTTTCAACTTTTTCCAGTACTTTGCATATATTAGCTTGCAGCCAATCGCATATATTGTATTATTATTTTCTGATGTTGCTTCTTAACATCGATACTGTCTTCCCAGATGCCTAACAAAAAAAGTTCTCTCTCTCTCTCTCTCTTTTTTTTTTTTTTGGAAATTGTACATTTCAGAATTTTTTGCATCATATTCTGAATTGTATTTCAAAATTGTTTCGCCCTACCACATGTACACCACGTGTGAAAAAAAAAACTGCTTTTCTTTTCCTTTTTGTTTGTCTGCTTCTTTTTTAATTTGATGTACTCCACAGCTAACATGGTACAGAGAATAGATATTCTGAAGCAAGGGAAGAGGAGCTACAGTGTACTGTACAAAGGCCTTGTGCCAAGTTACGGGAGGAATATACTTGATAGAATCTCAAACTGCATTCCTTGGTCAAATATATGAAGATATTCAGTATTCTGCAATAATTGAAAATTCCTTTCTGCTATCATGTTATAAGTGTATTTAGAGGTTAGGGAAGTGGTAAGAACCACACAGCATTATGTGAATACCTGTCTTAAACATTCCCTTCCTTGTTCTGAAGTATAATATAATCCTAATCAGAAATTTTTAGTATTCTAGAAAAAAGTCCATCAACCCATGCCTGTATCTTTTACATATCTTCCTATGTCCTTCATTTCTCTTAGGCTGGAAGAGATCAGAACCCTCCATTTTCACTTGTAAAGTAACCAGTTTCTTTGGTTATCTTGAACTTGGCAAACTGTTGTTTAAACAGTGATTGTGAGAACAAGGCAGGACCAGACTGGTTTCACATCCTGATTTCTTCTCACTAACATTTGTTGAGACAATTTGCATTTGGCAAGTTTCGATATAATGGAGAACAAACACTGAAAGAGGAGGAAACAGGAGGAGATGGAAGAAATGTGCAAACTCAACACTTAGACAGTGAAATTCATGTAGTGATAAACTATGGTTTATCAATATATCTTGATGAGATCTTAGTGTTAGGCCATGGTCATTCACAGTTCTTGTTGTGCACTGTGTTTGGTTGCTGTGATAAAACATGGTTAATCACAAAACTCCCCTTCCCTACTTCTTTGGTATGACTGTGGGGACAGAATCTTTTACTTCTTCTACTTCAGAAACTTCAGCATGTCACATTTATAGATATGTAAATCTCAATTAGAACAGGAGAAATGTTTAGTAAAAAGCTCACTGTTAAATTGCTTAGTCCATAATAAGGATTCATTGCATATCTGTAATGATGACAACTCATTTAATCATTCTTTTTTAAAAAACTTTCCTTTTGTGGTACATTATGCAAATTATTTGTCTCAAATCACTGTACTAGTTATTAAAGGAAAAATACTTTTTTTTTCAGCTTCTGCAGCAGGCTCTTGGAAGATTCCAGTGTTTTTGATTATAGTTGTCCTAATGACTGTGGGTATGTTGCATGAGCAACCAACTGGAAATGAGTCTTCAGGTAAGAAATAGGCAAGTTTTGTGGTAGTTCTGCTTAAGGCATGTTGCTGAGCATTGAGCATAATTACATTCTATGTTAGGGATATGTGATTTCTGGCTTGGAGGGCTGCATCTGGAATATGCGGCAGGGTCATAGCTGTGTAACACATACTTCTTCATCCACAGTTCTTAGCAGTTTGGACATTTTTCCATCAAACATGCAAAATATTCTCTTTGCATATCTATCCAGAAGTAAGTGTGTCACTTTGCATGTATGCAAAAGCATAGTTTGGTTCCTTTCACTTACTGTTTAAAAACTCTTTCTTTAAAATGCTAAGCCATTCCATATTGTAAGTGTAATTCTTTTCATACTTGCCTTACTTCTTGTGAGACATCAAGGCCAAATTTTACTATGCTAAGCTTGGTTTCTGAAACTATCCACTATTATGGTTGTACACACAATCCTGTACTACAATTGAACTGAATGGCTATTGGCACAGTTCTGGCATCAGCTGAAATGAAATGTAGTTTCAGTAGCGAAATAGGCAGAAAAATCAGTTACCAAAATATAGTAGAACATCTCGGCTTTTAAAAAATGTTTGTGTCTTTTTAAGGGGCAGAACTTCCTGGTCGGATGATTTCAATTGCTGCATCCACAGTCGCCATGGCAATATCATTTACAGGGGATGAATCAACCAATGAAGAACATCCATCACAACCGTCAGGTGACTGAATGCTCTGTCTGAATGCTAGAAATGTTTTGATAAGATTTGCTTAAACTTTGTATGATTGTTTTGAGGTTGAGGGTTACAAGGCAGTTAACTAGGGTTGCTATGCCACCTAGTTGGCCAGGTTTCATGACATGTCACACATTGCCTGTTTGGACAATCATGTGACCCAGATTCTGTACTTTAATTTTTTAAAATGAAAGCAGCCTTCATAAGAAATGAAGTTCTAGTGATAATAGAGTAGCAGAATTAGATGTAAGCCACTATTCATTTTCAGTCCTCTGGATCAGTGTTAGAACTGTGTAGGAAAGTCTAGTTTTTCAAGGAAGATTTTACAAAAGTCTGTTTTGCAAATCTTGCAAGTAGAGCACAAAAAGCAGTGGAAATGTTGGAGTGAAGGAGGAGGGTTGTAGTGAAGCAAAGCAAAAGCTGTAATAAAGTATTAGTATTTAAGGTTCAATGGAGAATTTTGTTTTTCATGGCTTGCTTGACACATTCATATTATGCATTTTTATTGAGTGTGCACAAAAAAAGGATCAAATTCTAGTTTTTGATCTATTTAAGGCTCTTACCCTGTGGGTAAAATATAAAAGCCCTGGCTGGAATGGGCCATTTTTGAGGGATATTGATGTGACTAGATGACTAGAATAGATGAGATGAGGCTAGATTACCCTAGATGTAAGAAGACTAGTAGACTAGATTTAAGATTTTCCAGTTTGTTTAAAAGAAGCGATTATACGGCCGCTTCTAAAAAAGCCCTCCCTAGATCCCCTGGATATGAATAATTATAGACCAGTCTCCTATCTTCCATTTTTAAGCAAGGTGATCAAGAGGGCTGTTGGTCTTCAGCTCCAAGCTGTCTTGGATGAAACAGATTATCTAGATCCATTTCAAACTGACTTCAGGGCAGGATATGGAGTCGAGACTGCCATGGTCGCCTTAGTGGATGATCTTGCCTAGGTATCAACAGGGGAAGTGTGACCCTGCTGGACCTCTCAGCGGCTTTCAATACCATAGACCATGGTATCCTTCTGGAACGCCTGAGAGGGCTGGGGATCGGGGGCACTGCACTTAAGTGGTTCCGGTCCTATCTCTCAGGTAGATACCAGATGGTGATGCTTGGGGACAGCTGCTCCTCGAAAAAGGAGCTTAAATCTGGCATCCCTCAGGGCACCGTCCTGTCCCCAGTACTATTTAACATCTACATGAAACCGCTGGGAGAGATCATCAGGAAGCATGGAGCAAGGTGCTATCAGTATGCTGATGACACCCAGATATATCTCTCCATGCCTCGGATAATAGCATCAACTAAGGGTGGCATCTCGCCTCTAAACGACTGCCTTGAAGCAGTAATGGACTGGATGAGGAAAAACAGACTGAAGCTGAATTCAGATAAGACAGAGGTACTCGCTGTTAAGGGCCCTAGCCCAGGTATGGAGGTCTGTCAACCTGTTCTAGACGGGGTTACACTTCCCCTGAAAGACTGTGTTCGCAGCTTGGGGGTGCTCCTGGACTCGCCACTTCAGATGACAGCTCAAATTGATGCGATGGCCAGGAGTGCCTGCTATCAGCTCCGGCTGATACGCCAGCTGCGCCCCTTCCTGGAGCTGGAACACCTAAAAACAGTGGTGCATGCGCTGGTAGCTTCATGGCTTGACTTCTGCAATGCACTCTACATAGGGCTACCCATGTGCTTAGTCCAGAAACTTCAATTAGTTCAGAATATGGCAGCCAGGTTGGTCACTGGTAGACCTAAAACTGACCACATAACACCAATTCTGAAGTCTTTACATTGGCTGCCTATTAGTTTCCGGGCACAGTAGAAGGTGTTGTTCTTACCTTTAAAGCCCTTTATGGCTTGGGGCCGGCCTACCTGCGGGATTGTCTTCTCCCATATAATCCGCCCCGCACACTAAGGTCCTCTGGGAGGAATTTACTGCAGCCAGTCAGAACTAGGTTGGCTGCAGTTACCCAGAGGATCTTCTCTTCTATCGCTCCCAAGTTATGGAATGGCCTGCCAAAGGAGACCCGGCATATTACCAGTCTTGACTGCTTTAAAAAAGCAGTCAAGACTGTTCTCTTCCGACAGGCCTTCCCAGACTAGTACTCCACCACCTCCCACCAACTGTCCTCCTGTTTTTTAATGTAGTTAATGTGTTTTAGGGGGTTGGTTTTAGATGGGTTGATGGGTGGAGAGGATTGGTTATGTTTTAATGCTCTTAATGTATTTATTGTTGTAGTACTGCCTCGATCCATGGGGAGAGGCGGGATATAAATATTATTATTATTATTATTATTATTATTATTATTATTATTATTAAAAATGTAGATGTATATGTAGACTAGATGTAAGAAGCACGGGAATTCCACAGAAACCATTACTTACTACCAATTTGGGACAAAGCATCTGTGTTATGAAAAATTGCCCAGAATGCCAACTTTGCAGGGAACTATGTATGGAATGAGCACAGGAAGGTTTTTCTTGTGGTCTTGTACAACCGGTGAATTGAGTGGGAGTGGCTGTTTGGAAAGCTGGCATTCTAGGCTGTCTTCTTGAATACAGATATTTTGCTTAGAAGGATTTTTAAAAATGTAGTTCCTCTGAAATTTTTCTAGTTTATTGCATTTCTGCTAACTAGTCTTGTTGACTTGTGAATGTAGAGAACAAGATTATCCAGACAGTTGGTATTCTGGGCCATTTTATAAAACACAGATTTTCTCTCTGAACAGGTAGAAGTTATTTCCTATGGAATTTTAGTGGTTTCTTTTATCATTCTCATTTAGTTTGGTCTGACTTATAAATACCATGAGCATGGCTATCCTGAAAGCTGGTGTGCCTCATCAGTCTCAATAGTATAGCTGTTTTGCCTAGAATGGTTCCTGTTGAATTTTATAGCTTTTTGCATCACTCCCCTATAACTTGATGCAAATGGCTATTTTGATTAATGTGGCTGTTGAAAACTCAGAGTTCCTCTATTATTCCACTTTGAACATCCTCTGGAATTCTGGGGTTTGTAGTTTACTGAGGCCAAAGAGCTCTCTGACTGAGAGTTCTAAATGCCCCTCCCTAAACAGCAGACTCTAGGATTCCATAAGATGTTGAAAGTAGAATAATAGCACTATAACAGTGTAATGCAGAAATGGCAAGGGTCAGGAAGATGGTTCCTCAAGATTTTCTGTGGCTTGTAACATTCTTCCCACCTACTCTGGTGCTGCTGAATTTGGTAGGCACGCCCTGCTTAGAAGTTGGCATTATGAGCCGTTCTGTTCCAGATGATTTGTGGACATACAGGAATTAGTAATAGTGTTTGGAATGCCTCAGTTGTAAAGTATTGTTCTAAAGCATGCTTAACATATTCCAATGCTTTTGGCATCAACTTCTCTCAAAAATGGTCTGTTCTGACCTGATGCATTCAGTTCTAGCTTTTACCCACTACCAAAACTATCCTCATTACTGCCACCTTTTTTATAGACTCATAGAGATGGAAGATACCCATAAGGGCCATCAAGTCCAATTCCCTGCCATGCAGGAATACACAGAGCATTCCCAACAGATGGCCATCCAGCCTCTGTTTAAAAACTTTCAAAAAAGGATTCTCCCCCATCCTCCACAAAGCAGCATATTCCACTGTCAAACTGCTCTGACCATCAGGAAGTTCTTCCTAATGTTTAGGTAGAATCATTTTTCCTGTGGCTTGAAACCATTGCTCCCTGTCCTGGTCTCTGGAGCATCAGAAAACAAGCTTGCTTCATTTTTCGTATGACCTTCCATCAAATATTTAAACATAGCTATCATGTCATGTCTTAACCTTCTCCTCTCTAGGCTAAACATCCCCAGCTCCCTAAGCTGCTCCTCATAGGGCATGGTTTCCAGGCATTTTTACCTTTTTGATTGCCCTCCTCTGGACATGTTCCAGCTTGTCAATATCCTTCTTGAATTGTGGTGCCCAGAATGGGACACAGTATTCCAAGTGAGACCTAACCAAAGCAGAATAGATTGGTACTGTTATTATCCTTGACGTAGACACTGTACCCTGTTGATGCAGCCCAGAATCACATTGGCTTTTTTAGCTGCTGCATCATACTGCTGACTTATATTCAGCTTGTGATCTACTAAGACTTCTTTTTTTTAATAATAATTTTATTAAATTTTCACAGATAAAAAAAAAGATTCTTTAACATGTAGTTTTACATGAAATATTTCTGATCTTCCACTCTGATCTGGTCTTCTCTTCTGGAAACTCACTCCACTTATTACATTTATGTATCACAATACAGTGTTCATCTCAAATGTTTGAACATGCTTTTCCCTTTCCCATTCCATGTTATGTTATTGTTATCCCACTGTCATTTCCACAATCAAAATACAGTCATTTTCACTTAACAGTTCCCAGCTGTCACCCATTATTGGCCATTCTGCTTGTCAGATTTCAATCTATTTTCATTTCTCTACTTGTCTCTTTTAAATCTTCTGCTATCTTCTCTTATACATTTTAAGTCCTCCATCAACATGAAATCTTAAAAGTTTCTAAAATACATCTGTCAATGTCTATATGGCAGTCTGAGCTATTATTACTGCAACAGTCACTCATCTTCTTGCCCTGGATTCCATTATATTAAAAATGTCTTGTTTCCCATTTCTATAGTTATGTCCTATTCAGCCCCCATCAACCCTTTAACAATATCACCATGTTTATATTAATGACAATATATTGATCAAATACGTAAGCTTAATTGACATTGCTAAAGTACCTAATCACTCTGTCTGATTCAGAGCTCTGTGCCTAAATTCACCTCCCATTCCTCCCTCCCTTCTGGAACTTTACTGCTTGGAGATTTATTTCTGAAGATTCTCTGTATTCTCATAGCCGCTTAAATTCCATGGGAGTGAGGATGTTTTGCTTGCATGACCTTCCAGCAAAGGCTCACCAGTCTCAAGAAAAAAAAAATTAGGAAACAAGTCCCAGACAGCAGGAGCTAAAAAATGAAAAAAGCACTGTTCACTAACTGTTGCCTCCCAAAGTATTCTTCCAAAGTCAGAAATCCAGGATCAAAAAGCCAAAACACCAATCCTCTCAGATCAACCAAAATAGTAAAATGTAGAAATAGAAACAGTTCATTGTCCAAATGGAGTTTATTAAATCTTGTAAAGTCCAATCTTAATCCTTAGTCCAGTACCGACCATTTAATTATTAAGTATTTTCAATTTGTAAATCCAAGTTGCAAATCAGAAATCGTTTTACCATTGATGACTTCAATCCTCAGAAGAAAAGCAGAAAAGCCTCTTAGCCGTTTCTTTAAAATCAGCCGCCCCTTTAAAACGAATTCTCAGCCATGACGCACTCACATCTCCTCTGGGTCCTTCCATTCCTTCGCTCCTGTGCACCGTTGCAAGTCAAATTCAGATGTGATGTTTTCAAAATTGAAGGCCAAAACAGGTTGCATGATTTCTTACTTTCTTTTTAAAAGAAGTTTCTTGTTTAAAAGTCGACGGCGGGGCTTGTGCCGCTCTAGCGATGATCCCGCTGGCTCCGTCATGGTCCTTCGACCCCCTGGTGCGTTCCGCTCCCCCAGCCGGGTAGAGCCAGACACCAGTTGCGGGGTCCCCTTCGGACCTCTTCTGCACCCCTTTTACTGGAGGGGTGTCTTGCTGCTTCTGGTGTTAAAAGAAAAGTGGCTGGAATCCAGTGGGTGGCTGCTCGGGGCTACACCATTGCTCAGCTTCACTCCGAGCTGCCACTCGCGCCCACCATGCGACCAGAAGGGTGATCTACTAAGACTTCTAGATCCCTTTCACATGTACTGTGATCATGCCGGGTGTCACTCATCCTATATCTGTGCATTTCATTTTTTTGCCCAGGTGTAGTACCTTTCATTTCTCCCTGTTGAAATTCATTTTGTTTTGGCCCATCTCTCTAATCTATTAAGGTCATAGATTGAATTCTGATCCTGTCATCTGGAGTGTTAGCTACCCCTCCTAATTTGGTGTAATTTGTAAATTTGATAAGGATGTCCTCTATTTCCTCATCCAGGTTATTGATAAAGATCTTGAATAGCACTGAGCCCAGGACAGAACCCTCTGGCACTCCGCTATTCTTCCTGGATTCTCTCCCCTCCCCTGGAGAGAATCTCTAGGAGAAGAGGAGCCATTGGTGAGCACCCTTTAGGTTTGGTTGGTCAACCAGTTATAAATCCGCCTAACAGTAATATTGTTTAACCCACATTTTACTCCCTTATTTGCAAGAGTATCATGGGGGACCTTGTCAGGGGCCTTAATGAAGTCAAGATAGCTGTATCCATAGCATTCCCTTCATCTACCAAAGCTTGTAACATTGTCAAAAAGAGAGAGAAGACCAGTCTGGCATGACATGTTTTTAAGAAACCCATATTGACTTTTAGTGATCACAGCATTCCTTTCTAAGTGCTTATAGACTGTCTGTTTAATTATCTGCTCTAGACTCTTTCCTGGTATTGATATCAGGCTGACAGACCAGTGATTGTTTGGGTCTCCTTTCCCCCCACTTTTTGAAGGTGGAGACAATGTTTACCTTCCTGCTGTCTGCTGGGACTTTTCCTGTTCTCCAGGAATTCTCAAAGATTGTTGCCAGTGGTTCTCCGATTACTTCTGCCAGTTCTTTTAACACCTTTGGATGTAGTTCATCTGGCCCTGGAAACTTGAATTCATTTAGAGTAGCCAGGTATTCCTGTACTATCTTTTCACCTATTCTGTGCTGCATTTTCCTTACTGCATCATCTTCTCCATTTCCAAGGGGTTAAGCACTGTTTTTTGGGGAGAAAACCAAGGAAAAGAAGGTGTTTGGCAGTTCTGCCTTTTCTCTGTCCCATGTTAGCATTTTACCATCTTCTCCATGTTGCAGCTGTACCATTTCCTTGTTCTTCCTTTTCCTACAGACATAACAAAAAAAGTCCTTTTTATTGTTTTTATTCTCTACCAAGCCTGAACTCATTCCATGCTTTAGTTTATTTTACCTTCTCCCTACTCTTTGTGGCTATTTGTTTGAATTAAATAATTTTTCTGTTTCTTGTATATGTCCCTTTTAAATCTTAGCTCAATTGACAGTTAAATCTTAGCTCAGTTGACATCTATCCTGGATTCTTCAGGCACATCCCATTTTTCCTCCTCATTGGAACTATTAGTAATTGTGCTTTCAATGTTTCTTTCACATGTACTATGATCAAGCCAGGTGTTACCCATCCTGTGTTAGAAATTGTGCCTTCAGCATTTTTTTTACCCATTTCACCTCACTTCTCACTGCTTCTGCTACCAACTCCTCCACCTTCTTTTATTTCCCTGTTATCCTGCTCTTTGCCTTGCAGCAGTGGTGGGACCACTGCCTTATTTTTCCTGCTTTTTACCCTCTGGCTTTTTGTGTAGCCACTTCTTTAGAGTGCATGCAGGCAGCAGCTTAAAGTTAAATATGGGAGGGCAGGGTTGCAAGTGAATCTAGGGAGATTTATTTATTTATTTTAATTAAAACATTTGTTTACCACCTCTCAACCCACCAGAACCTCCAAGGCAATGTATATTGGATAAAAACATTTAAAATCATAAATACATTTTTAACACACATTAAAAACAAATTAAATATTCCTCTCAGTAGAAGATGCAGTGAGTCACTGCAAGGTATGAGAGAAGAGGGATGTAGTAGCATGAGGTGAGGAGAGGGGGAGGAGTGAGGAGAGAATGCAGCATGTAAGCGGTGGAGTGCAGAAAATGAAGTAGGGAGGCATGGCCAATGTGTGAGTTGGGGCAAGAGATAGGAGAGGGAGGCTGAAAAGTGCAGTGGCAGAGGGCAGGAAATGAAAGAGGCATAAAATCATGGGAGGAGTAGTGTCACAAAGTAAGAGAAATGGGAGTTGCAAACGTGGAGTGCAAGAAGCACAGGGTTTTGTCAAAGGTGTAAGGTGGAAGAGTGTAAAGGCACAAAGTGAGATAGGAGAAAAGAAAGAGAGGCAGTGAGAGGGCACAAGGAGCAAGAGACATAGTACAAAGTGAGAAAGTGGAAGAATGGAGATGAAGCTTGTAAAATTGTCCTTCTTGTCCTTTATATGTTTCCCTTTAAATTAGATGGAAGCCACTTTCATGGGCTTCCTGTGAGATTTTCATGGGTTTTGCATCACTCCCATTGCCTCCCTTCCATCTATTTTTTTTTAAAGAGATGGCAAAAAACAAAACAAAACCCACTGTAGTGATCCGAAGTGTGTACAGCAGCATTAGACATGCCTGTGCATGACAACAGGTGATTGTGATTGTTTGCAACGCCAGGAATGTGCACAGACACTTTGCATGGTTCCTCTTTTCCTTTTAAACCCCACAACAACCTAAACATAGATTTGCTCATAGGTAGCAATAGCCTAAGGTCACATGCTAAATTCAATGACCAAGTGCAGTTTTGAACTTGGATGTCTTTGTTACAGTTCCAGCATTTTGAAAATTACTCTCTATTCATTCTTCCAGAGCAGTAGTTTCTTAAAAACTATATCAAGGCTTGAACATAGTGAAAGAAAAAAAAATATAATGTTTAATGCACAGTTTGAATGCAAATTAATAGTACTCATAATTATAATAATTTGCATAATATGCAAATTAGAATCTCAGATTTGAGGGACTGGAATATTGCAACCCAAGGTTAAACTAATTATTGGTTACTATAAATTATGTTTTTAGTGTGTCTTTTAGCTGGGACTAGCCTGATAATTTGATCAAATACACTTGGCCCTCCACTTTTATGGGTTTCTCCTTCACAAATTTGCTTATTTGTGAGTTTGTAGCTCTGTGTCCTCCTATCCTCTACTTCTCACACCACCAGGTCTCACCCAGATTTTCAGAGCCAGCAAATGCAAACAGATTTTAGAATCAGACCTCTACAGTCTAGCTCCTTGCTTAACTGCTCCACCCACCAGTCTTCCATTATCCCAACCGCACCAGCCCCAACCTTCTGTTACTGCACATTCCGCAATCCAGTTCCTAGCCCCACTTTTCATCCTTCCCCCATCTCCCACTTTGCAACAGCACCACCCCTACCTACTCTTATTGCACACTCCATGATCCACCTCTTAGCCCTACGGCGGGAAGGATGAACTGTGGGGCTAGGAGGTGGCTCCTGGGGTGTGCAGTAAGAGAAGGTAGGAACTGGTGCTGTTGGCATATTGGGAGACAGAGAGGAGGAGGAGAAGGGGATGTGAGGTGCTAATCAGGATTGTAGAGACTATAAAATATATGAATTAATGCCAACTGGCATGTCCCCATTAAAAGTTATTTTAAAATAATATAGTCAGCTCTCCACATTTGCAGATTTTGCTTACATGCATTTGATTATATGCAGGTTTCTCCAACCCTGACCTCAAGTGCTTCTTTTCTGGGGGAACTTTCCTTCTCTGTGGCTTCAACCAGGCTGCACAGTCCTTTAAAAGCCCACTTCTAGTCCCCCTCCTCTTCCACCAGCTGCTGCCTGGCCAGCTGAGGATGGATTGCAGCCTGATTTCTTAGCACCACAAACCCACTCTCAGTGTCCTCAACACATGTAAGGAAGCAGATAGGCAAGAGAAAGGAAATACAGGGCCACCATGCTGACTCACCCCTTTTCTCTCTCCTTCCCCTGACCTGGTTTGGACCCTGAATGCCTGCTCTCCCTGTCATGGCTTGGCCCCCTTCCCTCAGAGACACACATTCCCTTTAATATTTGCTGTTTTTCCACTTTTGTGAGGGTCTTGTTCCTGTAACCCTGGTGAATGTGGAGGGCCTTAATCCTTGTGAATGTGGAGGGCCAACAGTATGTGCAGCATGAGTATAGATATTTTTCAGGCAAGTTCAGCCCCATTTAAAATGACACTTCTAGTTGGAAGGTAGCTCTTCAATTCCTTGTCTTCTTGTCAGCTAGATGAATCATTATCAATTTAGCAAGTCACACAGATAAGTCATACCTCTCTTGATTAAGCTATTCATTGGATCTGCAGGTGGGCAGACACTGTATCTTACATAAACATGCTGGATTCTGTTAAATTATGTCTGCTTTTATATAGCATTTTCTGCAAATGATAAGAAATATCTCAGTATTTTACGTTCCCTAGCTGGACAGTTCAGTGTTGTGAGAAAGATTACACAGCCGTTTCTTTTGTCAAACTGCTCAGTTTTGAAAATTTTATTTAACTGTGGAATAGTTGTGATGAGAAGATTTCCGAGTTATTATGAACGTGTGGTGCAGTTTAAGTTAGGTTCACTTCTCACATCATCCAAAACTATGGCTTGGGCAAATGATATATCGCTTAGAACTGAATGTGTAGTTTCCAAATATATGTTAATACAATATCCATATGCAAGCTGTGAGCTGAATTAAATTCCACAAATAGAAGAAAAAACTTCCACTTAAATCAGAAAGGTATGGTTGAAGCAAGGAAATCTGAATGACAGATCAACCCCCTCATCCAAACATAATACGTAGGTACATTGATGGACCTTTCTTGTACCTTATGATGTACTAGTAATTTTTTATTGGAACTGGACTGGACAATTTGACATGTAGACTGATCAGCAGAGCACATAACTAGTGATCTAGAAGAGCTGAATCGAAACACTTTGAAACACCAGATTTTGATACTTTTAGTGTCTGTGAAAAGCAGATTTGGAGCATAGTCCTGTTCACAGCTAGACCATCTTTACCATCTGTTCAGCTGATCCATACGTGAAGGAAAGAGGTCTTATAATGTAGTTTTTAATGGTCTTAGTCCTGAGTAAGCCAGATGCATAGAGTTCCAGGTATAAATGTATTGTTACTTGCAGATAAGATTGTGTCCTAAAATATTAAGTCCTCTCTCTTCGCTGTTCTTCTTATTTCCCTTTTCATCCAAATTTCTGCTTAATTCTCCAGTTCCAAACCAGTCAAAATATTAGAGACTGCGTTAAGCCTTCTGTTTTTACTTGCAGATAGAAGTTCAAATTGAAGTATGGGTTCTATGCCTATGTTTAGAATTTTCTTTGGGATGATATGTGGTCCAAATTTCCTTGTCTTTTGGGGCCTCTCATCTCTGAGTCTTCAGGAAATCAAAAATTAGAACACCTTGCTTATGGTGACTTTGAGTGGAGGTACATGCAGAATCCATCTGTGCCAGTATTGAGGTATACAAGGGAGAATTGATTTGAAATTTCCTTACCTTTAGTGATATAGTTCCAGCCTTATCTTTCTTTTTTGAGTGAAAGTTTTTTCCCCTTATTCGGAGATTTTTCATTCTTTTTGGAATGTAGAGATTGTTACCATGTCATACGCCCACTCCATGATATGATATAATTGGCAAATATCATTTAATTTGCATGAAATATAAATTATATACTGTTATGGCTGAAAAGTCCTGCTGACAAAGAGGACTAGCTGAACATGTGCGAAAGTAGTTCAGATGGGATCTCAGGGCATGGCCAGGTTATAGTCAAGGAAGCTCCAGTGTTAATGAGTTTGCGAATGTCCCCTCGATGACTCAACCTTCAGAAACTGCTTTAACAGAGCAGCTGATTGTCTTCAACCGGCTTCCTTGTGATATATTCCTTCACAATCACAATTTTCATCAGTGCTTTGTCACCTAATGGTAAAGCTGTTAGCCCGTTTCAGACCCCATTGTCTGCTTTGTTAGAGTCATTAGCACCTTCCCTTTCCAGGTGGAAACAAGGTATTTAGACCTTGGCTCTGAACTCCTAGTACTCTAGACATAGGCCATCACTCTGCTGCTCTGATTCCTGTTCTTGTACTACCTTCAGGTTCTTAGTCTGAGCCACATCACATAGGTAAATATCATTCACTTTGCCCTAATTTCTCGCTATCCAATTTTTCCCTCCTTTTCTTTATTTAGCCTTGTGTGATTGTGAAAATCCCTGGATCTTGTGCATGATTGTGATATCCCCCAATAAAACATACTTTTAATCTCCAACTGGTGTACCTGTATTAGTACCAGTATACATGGGTGTAAAAGGGTTACCCCTCCCTTGCAGGCCTCCCTTTGAGCTAATAATTCCTTGCTGTTTCATGAAGTATTGTGGGTAGACCTTTGAGTCACCCACTTTTTGGGGTAACAGGAGATATGAGAGAAAGACCATAACTATATAGCATCTAAAACTATAACAGTAAACAAAATGAAAGCTCAACAGGAACATAACATCTCAGACTCATTGTGCAAAGCAGACCAATGTTTTGCCTCCAATTCACTTTAGCTGAATATGTAAGGAACCTGGAGAGCCAGCATGATGGTTTCAGTATGGAACTATGACTCTAGAGACCAGGGGTTTCTCAGACTCAGAAATGCACTGGGTGGCCTTGAGCAAGTCAAAACTCTCTCAGCCTCGGAGGAAGGCAAAGACAAACCTCCTCTGAACAAATATTGTCAAGAAAATCCCGTAATAGATTTGCCTTAGGGTTACCATAAGTCAGAAACAACTTGAAGGCTCTCAGCAACATAAGGAATCCACCGACAAAGGAGAGGAATTTGCTACTGCCATTTGAGACTTGTCTTTTGGAAGCACACTCATATGCACATCCAGAACAACTGCATACGGTGAAGTGTTACTCATGAAGAAGCCCCCCTCCTCCACTCCAGGGAACTGGTATACTTCTCAAGGTTTTCTCCTGGTTAACACATTCCAGGATTTGTCACAAGCTAGTATTCTATTAAATGTTAATTCCTAATTGGGTTTTCACCTTGTGATTGTTATTCTTCATTATCTACTTGGGTAAAAGGCCCAAGCAGATGCTTAAAAATTTCGGAAGATGACAGGACTGGGAGGTAGAACTGCAGCATCTCTAAATATTAGCAATTAATGGAAGGCTAGCAAGAAAGAAAAAGAAAACAAAAAAAGTACAGTATCAGTTACTTTTTGCCATGGATAGCATCACTCATAATTAGGGTGGCTATGGCAATGGCAAACCTCTTCTGAATAAATCTTGCCAAGAATCCCCTGTGATAGCTTTGGCATAACTTGGAAATGACGTGAAGGCACATAACAACAGCTACAAGTCACTGCATAAATACAGGGCTCCCTCTTATCCCCAGTCTCTTCTTCTGTGGTTTCAGTTATCCACAGTGTGAACATAAATGGAAAATACTGGTGTTTGAGCAGAGGCACCCATGCAGCCTACTGTGGGTCCTGCCATCCACACCTTGCCTGCCCCCCCCAACTGTCTCCCACTTTAATTGTCCCTCCATCAGCACAATCACATGACATGGCTCTGGCATGACTGGAATTAACCCTCTAGCTTCACAGGGACCATAGAGAGGCTTCATACTACTGGATGGCATGAAGCCTCTCTGCAAAACTAGAGGGCTACTTCCAGTGATACCAGAGCTGTTTCTAGCTTCACAGGAGCCATAGAGAAGCTTCACGCTATCTGGTAGTGTGAAGCCTCTCTATGGTCCTTGAAAAGATAGAGAATTTGGCGTTATCTGCAGTTTCAGGTGTTGGGGGAGCGGAGGGATCTCAGAAAGTATCCCTTGCAGATAAGGATAGATTACTGTACAGCTATCAGTAAAATGACTCCAAATATGAAATACTAATGCTTAAATCAAACAGCCCTAGTTCATTCAATACAATTAGCATAACTAATCAGAAGTAAGCCATTGAAGTTCAGTGGGACTTCCTCCCAGGTAAGTAGGAAGAAGGGTATAGCTTCATTCTTAGAAGTCAGCCTAGTCCAGTAACAAATGTGCAGTGCATTTTGATCCTCTTTTTATCAGTGACTACTGCAAAACCTACAAGGCTTCAGTTCAATGCGTATTTGTGAAGCATCATTTGCATATCCTTCTCTTGCAGTAGAAAAGATACTGCACAAGTAAGACTTTAAAATACTGGAAATTTTAAAGATATAGAAGAAAACATAAATGCTTTAAGAATTTTATATGCCATCAAATTGGTCTTTTCAGCATACAGTTTGACGTTTCAAGGTTTTCTTTATTTTGAAGGGCATTTGTATTGGCAAATTGATTTAGAATTGCTTTCTGTTTTTATTTTCTTCATATTCAGAAACTGGAGCACAGGTTGTTGTGATGTTTTATAAATTTATAAAACATAAATTTGGTGAACCCATGTTAACTATATTATTTTTATTCCGATTTTCAAGCAAGATACAAAAAATGGTTTAGTGTTATGTCTGATTTAACCTCTGAACTGATTATAAATACAAATGTAAGAACTTCTGTTTGAGATTTGGAAATACCAAGTACATTAAGTCTTTGGTAAAAATATTGAACAGCAGGGTCCACTTCATTCTGAATTGAATTGTAGAGTTAACTGTTGATGTAAATACTCCTCAGTAGGAAATAATGCTCATTTTAAAGTGTGACTTCATTATAATTAAAGAAAAAAAAAGCAATTTAAACTAGTTTTGTCCTGGATAGGTCAGTAACCAGTGCAAATGTCAAGGAGCTGTAATAACCTAGTGATTTCTGTGGGTTTTACATGAGATTGGCAAATGGAACTTTTGAGAGCTACAACAATCCTAGAAATGCTTGTGATCAGATGTGCTTTTTTATTAGTTTACTTTTATCTCCCTTTCCGTCCAGCATGGATCCCAGTTCTTCCACATCCCACAAATTTAAAGCTTAGTAATTTTATAGAAAATATGAGATTTTCTTCTTTCTTTTTTAGGATCTGCAGAAACTGATAATACATCTTTGCCTTCTTCATCCACTGTGCGTGGCAGACAGAAACCTGACATTGGAGCACTTCTTAAAAAGAAGAAAACCAGTGACATCTACTTCATTCTGCTTGCATGGGCCGTTGTAGTAGTGCAGATCTGGCTGAATCTCTGGATAATTCAATTGCTGCCAGTACCATTTGCAGGTTATTCATTACTTCCTGATATTGCAAAATAAAATGTGATTTAGGTGAAAGGTCTTAAGGCAGTTATAACTTACGCAGGACTTGATTTTATTTGAACTATCATGTTAACAAAATTACCCTCCTCCCAATTAATTATAGTAAGTCAGCCTAAGCTAGAATTTTTCAGGAATACACTTAATAAGCTATATAGGGCCTGTCTACAGACAACTTCACTGGCTTCCATTTTTCATCCAACTACAATTCAAGATGGTGGTTTCTGGTACAGAAATCTGTAAGTTGGGGTATGCAGTCTTTTTTCCCTGAGGACCAATTCACTCATTGTAGGGTGCATGCATGTCTGCACATAGATGCATATGTTCCATTTCCCTTCACATGTCCACAAAGTGTCTGCCTGTATTCTCTTTCCCTCCCTCCCACACACATTGTGCATTTCATCACCAAGCACCTTCCTCACCTAAAACCAGTTGATAAACAGCAATCCAAGGGGCCAGGCAGCAGTGTTCTTCCCCTGTAGGCCGGGTTTTTTTTCTCTTCTCAGTATAGTTAGTTTGTTCATTTCAGCTAAGTCTTGTAGTTTAACCAGTCCGCCTCCACCTTTTTTAAATCTCAATACTCTTCCATTTCTCTAAGTGTATAACAGTATTGCTGCAATAGTTGTGTATCATAGAATATTGCCATATTTCTTCTCCTGTCCCAGCAAGTACAGTTCTGGTTTCACTTGCACATTAACTTTCAATATTTTTCTTAATACCAGATGTATTTGATTCCAGATTTTTTTGGCCTTCTCACATGTCCCCTGCATATGATAAAAAAAGAGCACACATGCTGCTCACATTTCTAAAATCTGGTAGGTGCATCTTTGTGCATTTTGGCCAACTGTCCTGATGTCAAATTCCGCTGATTTTATAAAAAATTCTCTTTTGGATCATAACATAATGTAACTTTGATTCCGTCTGACCACATTTTGTGCCATTGTCCCAACATTATGTTATGCCCCATATTTAGCGCCCATTTTACCATACATTCTTTTACCACCTTTTCCTCCATCTCTAGTTTTCACAAAAGTTTATACATCTTCCCAGTTAAATGTTCATCATATGAACACAGCTGTTTCTCAAATTACACTATTTACGTTAGTTATTTTTCAAGAATGTGCAGTTCACAACTGATCCATCAAATACTCTTTCTCTTCTTTTCTCATATTCTTAGTCAGCATCATAATTTTTATTTATCTGAAATCCTGCCAGATCTCCAAATTCCTTTAATTATTTCTAACAACCTTTCTAAACATTCAGTAGGGTTTCTAAGATGATCACAGATGGTTGATTTATACATTTTTCTTTTTTCATTTTAATCCCCTTAATTCTCTCATCTTGTCTTATTGCTCTGTTCAAAATTTCCTAGGCCAAAATTAACAACATAAGTGAAATTGGGCCACCTTGTCTCATTCCTTTTTGAATATCACATGATTCACGCATCTCTTCATTAATCAAAATTCATTAATGCTTTCACATTGTAAATTGCCTTAATCCAAGTGAGAAGATTGTCCACAAAACTCATTTTCTCCAAAACACTAAACAATAAAACCCAGTGCAAATTATCAAAAGTTTTTTTCTGCACCAAAAACAAAACAAAAAAACCCTGCCTGTTTCTTATTGTGTTTACCTAAACATTCCAGAATGTCCAGAACACATCTAATAGTATCCCTTAACTGTCTCTTTGGTAAAAAAAAATCCATCTTGACCATTACACATTAATTCTTGCAAAATCCTTTTCAGCCTTTCTGCCAAGATTGTTGTAAAGATTTTGTAGTCATTATTCAACAAATAAATAGGTTTGTGATTCTTGGTCATCATCAGGTCTTGTCTTTTGGGGATCAGCATAATCATTGCCTCCTTTCAATTCTCTGCATTTTTTTTTTCGTCAGTAAGAGTGAATTCATTAACTTTTATAACAGTAAGAATAACTTCCTCAAAACTTTTATAAAGATTTGCTGATAAACAATCTGGCCCTGGGGACTTTGTCCAGATTAATGCTCTTGATAACTTTGATGATCTCACTCATATTCATTATCTGTTTTTGTTGTTCTGAAATCTCAAGAAGATATTGTTTATATAGATAACCCTCCATCTTCAAAGAAACATGTTGGTTCTTATGCAGTGATGTGTAGTAGTGATAAAATGATTTCTGGATGTTCACATTATTGATCTCAATCTTATTCCCTTTTTGTATCCTCAAGACAAGTCCCCCCCCCTTTCTCATTTCTCAGTTTAAATGCTAACCATCTTCCAGGTTTATTGGCGGATTAAAAGTTCTTCTGATTCATATAAGATAATTTCTTCTCAGTCTCCCCTACAACGATAATTGATAGTTGTCTTTGCAGAATCTTAATTTAGATGAGCACCTCCTTATTAGTAGGGGATATCTTTAGTTCTTCCTCTTTTTTTCTAATATCATTTGTTAATTGCTGCATCTTTTCTTGTCTTCCCTTTTTAAATTCCATGTTCCGCTAAATTAAGCACCCGCTCATAGATGCTTTACTTGCATCCCATATTCTTCTGGTCATGATGCCTCTATCCATATTATCTTTTAAAAAGTTAGCTACTTTTTCCTGCATTTTTTAAAAAAATGCTTTCTTCATGAAATAAGGAATTGTTCACTTTCTAATAACCTCCCAGTCCCTTCAGTATTAAAGTAGCAGGATTATGATCTAAGAAGTTTCTTGGAGTATTGTCCACATCTTAAAATACTGTTACCCAGGGTCTTTGAGATTAAAAACATATCAATTCTTGAAAATGATATATGTCTTCTGAAAAAAAGAAAAAGAGTAGTCTTTAGAGTTACCATATTTAAATTTTCAAGCATCTATCAACCCCCAAATTTTTCAGCATCTCAAAAAAGCTTGTGGGAAGTTTTCCTTGTCTGATGTTGTTTTTCTCAGAAAAATCTAACTATGGAGCAATAATACCACACCAATTTCTGAGAATCATCCAGTTCTCACATGAATAAGTTGATAGTTTGTCCATTAGCTTCCCAAAGAAAACCCCCTTGTTTTTTGTGGGGGCATAAATCCCCACCACCAGAATTTTAACCCCACAGTTACCAGTTTGAGCCCTCACATAACAGCCGTCTTTTATCTTCAAATATATTACTAATTTCTAATGAAATTCAGTCTATTTATAAATAATATCTACTTTTTCTTGTTGTTACTTTTCAAATTAAGAAAATGCCATCATCATAAGAATACAGCAAAAGCTGACATTTTAGAACTATCCTCTATTAGTATACTTTATTGTATGATCAGACGTTTCCTTAGGTCATTTATTTGTGTTTTGGCAACTGCTTAATTAAGATTTGTAATGTGGCATTACTTTTAAAATCATTTTAAATGATTTCAGATCCAAAGTATATAGCTATCTTGACTTTGAGGGTTAAGAGTGACGTATGTATGAAGTTACAGCAACTAGGAGAAAGATAGAGCCATAGGCACCCTTCTTACCGCTTAAACCAGTGATGGGAATCATGTAGCCTTTGAGATGTCATTGGATTGCTGTTCCCAGAAGTCCTAACCCAATATAGTCATTAGTGAAAAATGCTGGGAGTTGCATTCCAGCAAGAGAATGACATGATGCTCTCCTCTGCCCTAAACCCTTGTTTGGATTGGGAGACTTATCTGTGATGTCTGAATTGAGCCCACCTGTGCAGTCCTTAACCAGGAGCTTAAGAATTTAACACTTGTGTGATAGTGTTAATGATTCCAAACTTGCATATGCCAGAGTTTTTGAAAGCTGTTATTTGTCATTTTGTGTTTATTCTTTTATACTGACTGGTTATCAAACAAAATTTTTTCTTGTTTGGTATTTGTCATATTGATTTATTTAGCCTTAGAGTCTGCTAAATACAGCAGACCTTTTGTGAGTCTTAAACCTCAAGTAAATAACAAAGACACAGTTTTTTCCCCCTCACATAAAGTTGATCTGTTATCCTTAGGACCACTTTATAGACACTGCTTTTGATCCAGACTTAGCCATTTGTAGAGTTGGCTGACTTATACTACACATAATGTGGTGTTTGTGTTTTTGAAACTGATTATAGCCATTGTGTTGGTGAGCATAGCTTTTGTAACATTCCAGAACTTTAAAGTGCACAGGATAACAAGCTTATTGTTTCTTGGGCAGAAAATTGTTGTTGCTGTGTGCCTTCAAATCATTTCCGACTTAGAGCAACCCTAAAGCAAACCTATACTGGGGTTTTCTGGGACTGAGAATGTCACATGCCCAAAGTCTCCCAGTGGGTTTCTATGGCTGAGTGGGGAATCGAGTCCTGGTCCCTAGGGTTGTAAGCCAGTGCTCAAACCACTATACTATGCGGGCTCTCAGCAGAATAGTAGAGTAGTCTTATTAATTCTTTTATGTGTCAGATGGAAATCTTTCACAGGAACTCAGTTGTCTTTGAAACTTAACTTTAATTTCAGCTTTCCAAAGCCTTTGTGATATAAATGGTCATTTAAAGAGTTATATTTTAGCTTCTGACTAAAAGACTTGGAAATGTGCTAGGGTCAGTGGTGGCTATTATATTCCTCTCCCAACAAAGGTTTCTGTGCCCCTATGTCTTTGGCTGTGCAAGTGCTGCCAAAGTTGAGCGCCAGTCATGGTGGGACCATGGTTGCTGCATAGTCTGAGATATGGTTTTGCGTGTACATAACACTTTCAGAATCTGACATTTTTTGTTTGAAGTTTCAAGTGCAATTAATGAAAGGAAAACTCCCTTCCAGAAATTGCCAGAAAGCGGTTTGGCTTCACAGTTAGCTGGGCTAAGCTTAGGGAGGAGGTGGTATATTAACAATCAACTTGTTGATTCCCTGGATGGGTCACAGGTAAGGAAATACCGAGCCTTCTTTTCTCCAGTAAACTGTATTCAGAGTTCAGTTGAGGCAGAGGGAGGTGAGGGCATGGGTATGTTCTCTGAGTCTTATCACTTTCTATAGGTTGGCAGATGCACAACAGCCATTAAATTGGCTTCTATATTCATAGAAATCTGTTATTTAATTTTGTTATTTCTTGTTAAGTCAGCATGTAAGACTGCCACTTGAGGGAGCCAGTAGAAAGCAAGTCAAATCTCACACTGATAGAAAGAGAGTTTTGTTTAGGCTCAGCAGCATAAACAGTTGTAATAACAGCCAAAACCTGACCCTGGACTTCCAAAGTCTTTGAAATTCATTGTACCTAAACATTTTAAAATGATACTATGTTGCTTCAAGATTTGTTATAAACAACTTGTGCAACATTAGAGTCACATTCCCACAACGAGTTACAAAACAAATAAAATAATAATTGAAATACAAAAACCGTAATAAACCAAGATATAGAATCCTAAAAATGGTATACAGTGCACCCTTATTCCCCGCAGTCTCTGGATATGTGAATCTGCGTCACAACCCGTACCTAAAAAGGTGACAACATATTTGCACACACACTGAAGTGCCACCATTAAAGAAAATGAGATGCAAGCATTCATGAACAGAACTCCTTCATATATGGAGGGTGTACTGTAAAATTGTGGTGTAAAAATGAAATGATTTTTGCTTGGTAGTTAAAGGGCAATGTGATAGATGTCAGGTGAACCTTTTAATTCTCACAATGGGACACAGTCACCCAAGAAGGTCCTTGCTCTGGCTGCCATTTGCTTGCCTTTGAATGGCAGGGTCACTTGCTAGAAGCCTTCCACTGATGACCTTGATATACAGTTAGGGGTGTATAGGGAGGAGGGTGTGTATCAGTTACTCCAGGCCTAATCCATGAATGATTTTATAGGTCAACAGCAGCACTTTGAACCGGGCTTTGGAACAGAAAGGGAACTTCAACATTCTCAGTGAATAATACTTATTGCCCGTCTGTCTGTTTGTCTGTTGATCTGATCTATATATATCTACTTCTAACCAGGACCAGAGAACCTGAGGTCCCCCAGATTATTGTCAGTCCTGGCCAGCATAGCCAATGGTGAAAAATCTGGGGAGTCCAATAGCATCTGAAGAACCAAAAGTTGCCTTCCCTGGCTTTGTAACTATTGAACATTTATCATCATAAACTATTATTCTTGAAAGTATTATGATCATGCATTATGAAGAAGGGGATATTATTCAAAAACTTTATTTCTTATGAACAGAACCATAATTACAACCTGTAATGAACAAACAGATTGAGCATACTACAGTGTTGCTACATGAATTCTTTTTTTAAAATTTCAACTTGTTTTCTGATTGCAGTGTGGATTGTCAAAAAGCTTGTGGTTCACTTTGGAGTTGTGAAGTTCTTGGTGAGTCATTGTAACAGTTGGTGGCATGTCCTGGAAGATTTTGTGAGAGAGCGTCAGGAAGCTCTTGCACCACGGCCCATCATGGGGCTTGGAAGAGTCATTCTAAAATTAGACAGTAAGGTATTTAAAGCTACTTTAAATAACTGATTTAAATAACTTCACTCCAAAAGATAGTATCTGTTTTTCTGTATAATTAATTATGTTCATTTATTAAATCAAATGTGTTTACACACCTGGTGATAATTGCATAGATAGAGCTCTTTCCAGGCTTTAAGCAGGTAATATTTATCTTCTTGCATTTTCAAAGACTTTGTAGTCAGTGGGTTGCACCTTAAATCCCTGTAAGTAGAACTCTGCTCATGAGATGTTCCCACTGCTGGACTATGTTTGCTGATTTCCCTTGTAGCCCCTGAGAGATTGGTCTACCCTCTGGAAGAGTGCTGGTGGTGACGTCAGGGAGAAGAGTAATAGTCCCTCGCCCACCTTTCCACTATTGTGAGTCAGTTGGAGTCACTTCTCTGAAAGGCAGGAATGCTGTTGGTCGCAGATTCAATTAATGTATGTTCTTCTTTAACTTGAAAAACTGAACTTTCATAGAGCAATGTACTAAAGTTTTAATATGGCTTCTGCCCTCCAAAAATGTATTGTTTTTTTCCCTGTCATTTTTCAGCCAAAGGGGAGTAATCAGTTCCTTGCCTCTTTAGATTATTTTTAGCTATGCTAGTGCATCAGATGCTTCCTTCCAATAGACTTTACCCTTTTGAAGGGATAGGAAACACCTGCCAGCATGGGAAAATGTTATAGCTTAAGACCATAGCAGTAAAGGTCTATCTGTGTAGTGGACGAATAAGGAGAAGATAGCCTGTCTGTGCACTCCAGCATGACTTTCCCATGCTGTAGCAGTTAGCTAATCTCTGTATGAGTAAAAGCTGGTAAATGTTTGTTTTTCAACCTTTTACATCTCAGCAACTTTTCTATACCTCCATTCAATTCAAATTAGCAACAAATAAAGTAAAAACCAGTACACAAAAATTCTTTTGACAGAAGGGTCCCTCTTCCATTGTTACACAGCAGTTGCTTTATGCAGGCTGCATCTATTTTGTAGGTCCTAGACAAAGCAGAGTGCAGCAACTTCCCTGTGACCGTGCTATGGAATATATAGTTCCAGCAGAAAAGTAAGAGAGAATCTGATAGTATAGTGGATGGTGTTTCAGTAAACAAGAACAGTGACATTTTTTTCTTTTTTTCATCCTGCTTCATCTTTAAATATCCAGTAATAATCCAAGAACAACATTTCCCCTGTCTCCCTTTCCAGTTTCAGTCTACCTGCTCTAATGTCATATACAACTTTTAAATTTAAATTTAAAATTTTAATTTTAATTGAAGGCTCTTATACTGGATTAGAGCTACCGTGTCATGCGTGTATATGAGCGTTTCAGTGTAAACATGGTCACATATGCCAAATCAGTTACCAAACTGCATTGGCCTGAATCAAAACAGACAAACTCAAACCAGAAAGTATAGTGATTTGATTTGACTCTTTCTGTATAATAGTATCATTTAATATTTAAACTCTTGTATAACCTAATGGTTTTACCCTATATTATTTATTTTATTATCTTAATGAATAACTATATAACTAAAATAGTCTCAAAGTGAGCAGCAAACAATAAAAAGTATAAATCAGTATATGCCATATTGTATACCACTATATAAGTTATGTTGTGCATATTGTTCCAGAGTGTGTTTTGTGCCTATATAATATAGTGGTATTTATCCAATTATTAGAAAACTTGCTGCCTTGTGAGCAGAGTTAAGGGTGCCTTATATTGGCTGAAGCTCTATAAATTGGCACAGCTGATGCCTCATTGCATTTGCTCTTGGATCCATCTTGGACTTAATCTTTCAGTTCCAAATGTGGATGGGAGGATGAACTATGTGGGACCAGTCAATATACAAGTATATAGGACCATTCAAGATGCATCTAGAAGATTGTCCTGTTAAATTTTTCTTTTATTATCAAATTTTCCTGTTTCTTAAAAGTCAGTTTAATAACCCGGTGGTGGAGCAGAGCAAAGGGACATTCACACAATATATTTAATGCAGATGCAATCTGTGAACATGCATGCAAATATTGTTGTTTGGTACAAACATACAGTTATTCACATGAAGCACTTAATTTCTGCATAGTTAATATATACTACATTGACTGCCTTATCTATATTATATGCATATAATGGGGTATAATACTATATATACTCGACTATAAATTGATCTCATGGATCAGGCAAGGGATAAATCAAGGCAGGTTTTGGGCCCAAAATTACAGAATTTGCTATAACCGATGGATAAGTTGAGGGTAAAACTTAGGGGCCCGTAACAAAGGATATAAAGGACAAAGCAAAGGAAAACGATGCCAGAGGACTTAAAAGTTCCAGCAGGCATTACTGCTTGTGTTCCTCCTAAAGGCTGGATGGATGAGGAGGAAACTAAATTATGGCTCTGTGATGTGTGGGGTAGGTGATCAGGCAAGGGCCTAAGAAACTTTGCTACTGGTGTGGGATATGTTCTGCCCACATAGAACAAAGGATGTAAAGGATAAAGCAAAAAAGAAAAAAATGGTGATTGCATTCACAGTGATTCTAGTCTTAAAATTTAAATTTGATAATTTTGCCCAATTTTAGCCAAGATGTTGGAAAAGCTGGCAAATGTACACAAATGTCTTACTCAAAACCTTCAAAGCCTAATTCCTCATAGCCACAATATTAGAATAAATGGTAGAATTGTTCTTCAGTGACATCATTGGCATAAACGCCATCTGCACTATCACAGTCTGTGGAATCATTATCTAATGCTGATTCACCTTTGTAGACAGTGTCATTTCCAGTGCCATCCATAGCATTGCTAATCCATCCATAGCATTGCTAATGCCACATTACAGGAATGACTTCTTCACCATTTCTGAATTGAAACCCAAGTATCCTTTACCCATTTCACACCAAATCAGTGTCTGGTTTCATCAGGTTCCTTCCTTTTGTTAACTTTGCTTGACCAGAATATATACATTACACAGTTGCTCCTTGAAGGACTTGTTGAGACAAACATGCAGTGGCTGGAGGATCAATGTGACACTGCCTGGAGTTACTGCTACCATGGTCACCATTTTTTTTTACTTCATTCTTTACATCCTTTGTTACATGTGTGTACAGAACATATCCCATACCAGTAGCCCCACAGCCATCCTCATCTTGACACTGATTCAGGGTCACTTTTAGTTAATGCCCTGTTACTCTTCCACGTCAGCCTCTTAGAGAGGCCAATAGAGACTCCTCCCTGGAGTCACCAGAGGAGAAATCAGATTGTTCTTCTCTAGAGGATCCCTCTGCTTCCTCCCTTGACCCTTTAGATGACTTGAGTACCTTTGTATCCAATCGCTACGGCCCCACATCTTCAAATTGAGGAACCTGAACTGTCTCTTTAGGAACCAGTGTTCAAGAAAATAGAGCCTCAGAACACTCTGGCTACAGGTACTGTATTTATGCTTTTGGTACTTTGGAAAGTGCCACATTACTCCTGGCAGACTCTGGCCTCTATTCCTTCCACTTTGAAGAGGATTGAAAATCCAACAAGTACAACAAGAAGACTGTGCTGTGCTTTTTAAACACCCTCCGCCAAATTTGGTAATTATGAAAGCAGGACACTCTAGATCTTCGAACAAGGCCCATACTTCTCTGACCAATAATGAAGGGCATATGACGGACACCATGGCCCAGGATGTGTATTCTGCAGCAGCTCTCTTCCTCAGAAGAACATATCAGGCTTGTATATGAGCCTATCAAGAGTTCCTACAGGAATAGGTTGCCCCCTAATGGAATGCCTGTCAGACAATGATAAAAATGTCACTTTGCTTTTCCACTCTGAAGTGCATAAATTGGAAACTCACTGAATTGCCACAGTGAAGCACACAGGACAAAGGCCATGACTAATGCCATCATTCTTCATAGGCATGCCTGGCTACATTCCACAAGTCTAAGCCATGATGCAAGATCTACCACTGAAGTTCTTCCATTTGACAAGCAGGGGTTGTTCCACTCTTCCCACAGATGAGAAGCTGGAGCACAACCAGCAAATGAGATTGACAACTAAGAGGTAGGTCTCCGGTACTGTCATGGACAAGCCAAGGTTTAGCCGTACTGGTTCAAGCTGTTCCCACCCAAATGGGTCTCACCTTCTCCACTGCATCAACATTCCAGAACTCTCTCTTAAGGCTCATCTTCTTCTTGATGTTCTTACAGTCAGCCATAAACCATCTCACAACTCCAAAAATCATTTCTAACTCCCGCCTTCAGCAAATAGCTAACAGGCCTACTTCCTGTGTTACAACTGGTAAACACTCTCCTGTGACAGTTAGCATGCTGTCACTACAGATGTATGGTCCTTTGTATAATTTGACAAGGATATTCTGTAGAGTTCCCTGAGCTGATCCCAGTAGGAACCTTTGGACATGTGCAGCCTTTGGACTCACTTGACCAGAAGTGTGTGATAGAATGAACCAATCCATTTCTGTTGCTTCTTGGATTCTACTTGAGACGTTTGCTCCTGATATTGTATCTCAGGGAAGTTAATTCCTTCATTTTCTAGAAATGTTTCAGGATGGTTGCCTTGTCCAGTATCTTTCCCTTCCTCTGCAAAGGAGAATGGTTCACCTTAATAGACCTATGATACATATATTTTTCACATCTTTATCTACCCTTCCAGCAGATGCTTCCTCCAATTCTGTGTCAGGCTGGAACATTACCAATTTTATGTCCTCTTCAACCTCATAGCTGACCTGAGTGTTTTAATGAAATATCTGGCTGTATTAGTGACTTGACTAAGGGTCATAGAATCATAGAATCATAGAAATGTAGAGTTGGAAGAGACCACAGGGGCCATCCAGTCCAACCCCTTGCCATGCAGGAACACCCTCAAAGCACTCCCGACAGATGACCATCAAGCCTCTGCTTAAAAACCTCCAAGGAAGGAGACTCCACTACACTCCGAGGCAGCAGATTCCACTGCCGGACAGCCCTGACTGTCAGGAAGTTGTTCCTGAGGTTCAGGTGGAATCTCCTTTCCTGCAGCTTGAATCCATTGCTCCTTGTCCTGGTCTCTGGAGCAGCAGAAAACAAGCCTCGCCTTCTTCTACATGGCATCCCTTCAGATACTTAAACATGGCTATCATGTCCCCTCTTAACCTTCTCTTCTGCAAACTAAACATCCCCAGCTCTCTAAGTCTATCCCTATAGGGCATGGTTTCCAGGCCTCTCACCATTTTGATCGCCCTCCTCTGGACTTGCTCCAGCTTGTCAATATCCCTCTTGAATTGGGGTGCCCAGAACTGGACACAGTATTCAAGATGGGGTCTAACCAAAGCAGAGTAGAGTGGTACCAGTACCTCCCTCGATCTAGACACCATACTCCTATTGATGCAGCCGAGAATTGCATTGGCTTTCTTGGCTGCCGCATCACACTGCTGACTCATGTTCAGCTTGTGGTCTATGAAGACTCCTAGATCCCTTTCACACGTACTGCTATCCAGCCACGTGTCCCCATCCTATATTTCTGTATTCCATTATTTCTACCTAAGTGTAGGACCTTACACTTCTCTCTGTTGAATTTCATTTTGTTCACCTTGGCCCAGCTCTCCAATCTATCCAGGTCATTTTGAATTTTGATCCTGTCCTCTGGCGTATTAGCAACTCCTCCCAATTTGGTGTCATCTGCAAATTTGATGAGCATGCCCTCTATTCCTTCATCCAAGTCATTGATAAAAATATTGAACAGCACTGGGCCTAGGACAGAACCCTGTGGCACCCCGCTAGTGACTTCTCTCCAGGATGAAAAGCAGCCATTTGTGATCATCCTTTGGGTTCGGTCGGTCAACCAATTACAAATCCAACTAACAGTAGCCCTGTCCAGCCCACATTTTACTAGCTTCGTTGCAAGAATGTCATGGGGAACTTTGTCAAAGATCTTACTGAAATCGAGATATGCTACATCCACAGCATTCCCTTCATCTATCAAGCTAGTAACTCTATCATAAAAAGAGATAAGATTAATCTGGCATGACTTATTTTTGAGAAATCCATGTTGACTTCCTGTGATTACCGCGTTGCTTTCTAAGTGATTAGAATCTGACTGCTTAATGATGTGCTCCAGGATCTTTCCGGGTATTGATGTCAGGCTGACTGGGCGATAATTGTTTGGGTTCTCTTTTTTTCCCTTCTTGAAGATGGGGATAACATTTGCTCTCTTCCAGTCTGCTGGAACTTCTCCTGTTCTCCAAGATTTCTCAAAGATTATAGCAAGCGGTTCCGAAATGACCTCTGCCAGCAATTTTAATATCCTAGGATGCAATTCATCTGGCCCTGGAGACTGGAATTCATCCAATGTGGCCAGGTATTCCTATACCACCTCTCTACCTATTATGTGCCTCATTTCCTCTGCTTCCTCCCCTGCTCCCCAACCGCCAGGTTGAGTGCCTGTTTCCTTCTGGGAAAAAACTGAGGCAAAGAATGTGTTAAGTAGTTCTGCCTTTTCTCTTCCCCCTGTGAGTAATTTGCCATCTTCTCTGCGTAGCGACCCTATCGTCTCCTTTTTTTCCTTTTGCTGCGGACATATTTAAAAAGCCCTTTTTATTGTTTTTAATGTCTCTGGCCAGCCTATGTTCGTTCTGTGCTTTAGCCTTTCTGACCTCCTCCCTACATCTCCTGGCAACTTGCTTAAATTCTTCTTTGGTGGTTTCCCCTTCTTCCATTTCCTATACATGTTTCTCTTAACACTCAGCTCAGCTGAGAGTTCTTTAGTCAACCATTCTGGTTTCTTCAGATGCCTTCCATTTTTCCTCCTTATTGGCACCATTTTAGACTGTGCCTTCAGTATCTCCTTTTTAAGGAACTCCCATGCCTCCTGAACTCCTTTCCCTTTCACTATTCCTGACCATGGAATTCCAGCCAGCAGCTCCCTAAGTTTACAGAAGTCCGCTTTTTTAAAATCTAAGATGAGTGTCTGGCTACCCTTATTTTCTCCTTCCCAATGAATGCCAAATTCCAATAGGGCATGGTCACTCCCCCCTAAAGATCCAACCACTTCTACCTCATTAACAAGGTCCTCCCTGTTGGTCAGGATCAGATCTAGAATATTTGATCCCCTTGTGGCCTCTTCCACCTTCTGGACCATGAAGTTGTCTGCAAGACAAGCAAGAAACTTGCTGGACCTTGCTGTCTTGGCAGAGTTTGTCTGCCAGCATATATCTGGGTAATTGAAATCTCCTATTATTACTGTACCTCTCCTCTTTGAATGTGCAGTCATTTGGTTGAGGAAGGCGTCATCCAAGTCCTCAGCCTGGGTTGGAGGTCTGTAGTAACCCCCACCAGAATATCCCTGTTGTTTCTCGCTGCCTTAATTCTTACCCAAATGCTCTCGACCTGGCTTTCTGGGTTTAAGTCCTGGATCTCTTCACAGGTGAAAACATCCTTGACATACAAGCCTACTCCTCCTCCTTTCTTGTTTGGTCTATTTTTACAAAATAGGCTATACCCCTCTATTCCTATATTCCAATCATGAGACTCATCCCACCAGGTCTCAGTGATGCCTATCAAATCGTATTTATTTTGTTGTACTAGGAGTTCAAGTTCATCCTGCTTGTTTCCCATACTCCGTGCATTAGTGTAGACACTGAAGTCCCTGGGCTCTTCCTGCAAGTCCTGTACTATTGTTTCTGCTCCTCTCGCCATTGGCCACTTGCACTACTTGTCCAGTATCATTTGGGCCTTTTCCTCCTGCGCTCTCCGAGTCCTTGCCCTGAATAATATTGTCTCCCTCCCCAGCGGAACTTAGTTTAAAGACCTCTTAATCCTCCTTGCAAGACTGTTTGCAAAAACATTCCTGCCCAGTTTTGTGAGGTGCAGCCCATCCCTCGCCAGAAGCCCATGTTCATGGAAATTCAGGCCATGTTCCAAAAACCCAAACCGTTGCCAGCGGCACCACGTGCGGAGCCAGTTGTTGACCTCTACTATTGCCCTTTCCCTACGTGCGCCATATCCTTGAACAGGGAGGAGAGACGAAATGACCACCTGCGCACCAAGGTCCTTAAGCTTGGTCCCCATAAGCTCATAGTCCTTTGCGATGTGGGAAAGGCTGCTCCTCGCAGTGTCATTGGTTCCGACATGAACCAAAATGAGGGGCTTCTGGTCAGTGGGTTTGACCAGCCTCATTAGCCTCTCCGTTATGTGGTTGATCCTGGCCCCAGGAAGACAACAGACCTCTCGATTGAGCTTGTCCGGTTTGCAAATTGCCGTTTCGGTTCCTCTGAGCAAAGAGTCCCCAACAACCAGAACTCGCCTCCTCTGAGAATTGTCCTGGGCTCCTCGACGAACCTGTTCTACTCGGACTGCCTGGGCATTCTGTTGAGGCTGGGAGCATTGATCTAGTTCCTGTTGCCGAAGTTGGATTCCTTCTTGTTGGCATTCTGTTCCCTGCGCGTGGTGCTCCTCATTGTTTGTAAGGCCAAGTACTTTGAAGTGATTGTGTAGGTTAAGAGCCTTTGTTACCTTCCTGGTCCTTTTACTCCTCCGTGTGACATTCGCCCAAGCCTCCGTTTCCTGGCACCGTGTGCTGACATCCTGGTCTGGCAGCTCCTCTGTGCCTTCGGTCTTCCGGTAGGTCTTCTCTGCCCTATCCAAAAACTCCTCCCCTTCCCTAATAAGATGGAGATCAGAAACTCATGCCTCCAGCTGGTGAACCTTCTTCTCCAAGAAGGTGACCAGCTTGCACTTGGTGCAGGTGTATCCGAGAACATCTTGTGGCAAGAAAAGGAACATGCCACAAGTGTTACAGGTGACCACGGCAGCTCCCTCACCTTCCATCCTTGAAACTACAGAGAGTAGTACAGGATGAAGCTCTAGAATGAATAACTGGGCTTTCTTTCTGAAATTCAGCTGTGTAAGCTACGCCAGCAGTATTGATTGCCAAGGGTTAAACTTGGAGGATTGAAGTAAAGGACTTCAAATGCGCGTGCCAAAGGCGCGCGCCGCTGGGAGCTCCTAATAAGGCTCCTCCCCGCTAGCTGACTCCTCCCCCTTGTTAGTCAGACCATGTGATCAGGCAGAGCACACGGTCAGAGAATAGCAAACAAACAAACAAAAGCAAGCAAACAAACAGCAAAACAGGCACAGCCCCACAAGCCTGCAAACACACCTGGTCTAGGATGTCTTCACAGACCAGCTCTCCTCTGCTCACTCCTCTGGGAAATGAGGTAGTGGGCCGCTGGGAGCTCCTAATAAGGCTCCTCCCCGCTAGCTGACTCCTCCCCCTTGTTAGTCAGACTGTGTGATCAGGCAGAGCACACGGCCAGCACAATAGCAAGCAAGCAAGCAAACAAACAGCAAAACAAGCACAGCTTTCTTCCCATATTTAGACTATCATCTGATAGTCTCTCCTTCTTTCCACTAAACACGTAAGGATGTTCACCTCATGGTGTCCTTCCTTCAGGACCTGAGCTTCATTATAAACTGGGAGAAGTTGTGACCACCTCCATCCCATTGTATCCAGTTTATGGGTCAGTTCTTGGCTCCATGGAATTCAGAGCATTTCTACCCCAAGACAGAGTGTTTACCCTGAAGGTGTCACTTGTAGAAGCTCTTAAAGAATAGATGAAGCCAAGTCCATTCAGGTCCTTCTGGCCTGATTCTGTTTGCCTGGTTTCTGGGTCACTTCAGTTCTGAGCAGCATAGTCCAAATGTGTTCCTCTCAATAACTCACTTGGTTCTTTGCACCCTCCATTGTTGGACTGGCCTGTCCAACCCCATGAGAGGCATGCCTTTGCCTACTATACACCTTCTCTGGTCCTCATTACATATACATTCCTGATGGGTTGAGACGTACACTCCCTGGACTTGACAGTAACTGGCTGGTGTCTTATACGGAGAAATTTTATCATAACAATGTCCTTGAACTGCTTGCAGTGTGGAATGTGCTTTGTGCATTTGAAAGACATTTCAACACAGGACCATCCATGTGTGTACAGACAACACAACAGTAGTCTTCTGTGTCAACAAGCAAGACGGTAGACCTTCTAGCACCCGGCTTCAGCTCACCCTTTGGATCGGGGATAGCTGCATACACAGAAGTGTCTTCTTGGCATTGCATCTCCCAGGCATTGACAGTGTCCTTGCTGACTGTCTCAGCAGAACAACTTTATTCTCCCATGAGTGAAAAAGGGACTTAGCCCTCTTCCATCACCTCTTCTGTCTTTAGGGAACTCTTGAAGTAGATTTCTTCACATCCCTGACAAATGCCCACTACACTCAAATCTGCAGTGGGGACATCTAAGTTTGGACTCTGCAAGAGATGCATTTCTTTTTTCATGGAAAAAACCTCTACTGAACTTCCCCCCCCCATTTCCTTTTCTCATATGGGTCATTATGAAGATTGCGGAGGAGAATGCAGAACTTATTACCATCATTCTGTGGAGGCTGCACCAGCCTTGTTTCTCCAGACTCCTTGAGCTGTCCATTGGCAGCTTCCATTTCTTTCTGAAGTGCTGCAATATCATCTATGTGGCACAGAAAAATTCTCAGCCTGAGTGTGGCTGCCCTCAGACTGACCGTGTGGAAACTTCAACCACATCAGGTCTTCCAGACAACATCCAAAATGTGATGTCTGTGGCTCACAAGCAGTTGACAAAGTGCTGCTGTGCAGCCAAGTGGACCTCTTTTCTATCCTTCCTACACTCTTGAGTGTGGTGCATCAGATAACATTTCATTCTAACATGTGCTTTATTTCCTCATTTCTCTGCAAGCCAAAGGCCTCTGGTACTCTTACACCTCTGAAGGTCTGCCTACTTGCCATCTCCACTCCAGGCTCCATTTCGGGATGCTTCCTCTTGGTTGTGACACCTGCTCTCAGAGTGATTTTCAAAATCCATTTATCCAGTGTCAAAACCAGATAATTTTTATTCATTTTAAATCTTTCTAGCAATTTTCTATAAGCAAACCAACTTATGTCCCCCACCTTCATTCATTTTGTTTGTCTTTTTTGAACTTGTTCACTCTCCGCCTTAATTAAATCCAATGTGTTGACCATTTTGCATTAAATGTTATTTAGAATTATAGAAACATAGAGTTGGAAGAGACCACAACAGCCATTGAGTTCAACCCCCTGCCATGCAGGAAGAAACACTCAAAGCACCCCCAGCAAATGGCCATCCAGCCACTGTTTAAAAACTTCCAAAGAAGGTGGTTCTACCACACTCCAAGGCACCATATTTCACTGTTGAATGGCTCTGACTGTCAGGAAGTTCTTCCTGATGTTTAGGTGAAATCTCTTTTCCTGTAGTTTGCATCCATTGCTCTATGTTCTAGTTCCTGAAGCAGCAGAAAACAAACTTGCTCCATCTTCAACATGACATCCCTTCAAGTATTTAAACATGGCTATCGTGTCGCCTCTTAACCTTCTTTTTGTCAGGCTAAACATACCTGTCTCCCTAAGCCTTCCTCAGCACATGGCTTCCAGACCCTTCACCATCTCCTCTGGACACATTCAAGCTTATCAATATCCTTCCTGAACTGTGGTGCCCAGTATAGGATATGGTATTCCAGGTGACATCTAACCAGGATAAAGCGGTATTACCCTATTTGCTGGTGTATAAGACTCACTTCCCCCCCCGAGAAATCCTGTTTGAAAATGGAGTGCGTCTTATATGCTGGTGCATCATACATGTTGGCAAATAGTATGATATTGCTTCCCTTGATCTCTTCCTTTGATTTCACTTGTATAAAGAGCTTCTTGAAGGGAAAGCTGCACTGGCACTTTAGAATGTAGTCTGTTTTATATTCTATCCAACCTCTAAATATAGCACATCTTATAAAATGGTTGCTAAAATTTACATATGCCTTAATTTTATCATATCATAAAAAGATGTACCAAGCAAATCTCAAATCAAAACCTTCTAATGTTAGAATTTTTTCTCTTTCTGTTGTCACCCAGTTTTTCGACCAAACCATGGTTGATGCGTAAAGAGATATCTTTAAGTGTGGGAGTGACAAATCCCCTCTCTGCTTTATATCTTTCACTACTTCTGTTTTCACTCTAGGTCTCTTCACTTGCCACAAGAATTTTGAGATTTGCCTTTGCCATTGGCTAAAAGGTATAGCACTAACTATAATCAGGATTCTCTGGAATAGAAATAACATTTTTGGTAGTGCATTCATTTTAATCACCAATATTTCACATAATAATGACAATTTAAGTGTAGACTATCTCCTATCTTTCAAACCTTACCTGATTATTACAGTTATTTTGAAAAAGCTTTGTATTTGTCATGCCCTGGATAATGTGCACTACACAAACTTCACTCAGAGTTGAACAGCAGCGTTTATTTGGAGCAAGGCAAGCAACACAGCACACTTCCTCAGAATTTGCTGAGACTACAGCAATTCTGGTTACAGATTTATACCTTTCCATACAAATTTAGGCATTTAAGGTCATAAATCTTACATCATCCCACCAACTTAGACGTCTTCCCAGACTCTTAGTTTTTTACACCTTTCATTCTTGAGGCTTGAGCATTTCCAGTTCTCACAACACATTTCCATACTTTCATTTCCCCCCTCCAGTCTCCTTGTCCAGGTGCGTTATAGCAGTGGACAATAAAGCAATTAACCATTTGAGGCAGTAGAATACACAAGCTTCAATCACATATGTTGTTGCAACTAACAACTGGCAGTTGATATTATGTAGCACTGCCAAACTATAGTAATGCTAAGCTAGCTGTCTGATTTATTCTAATACACATCCAGGGATTTTAATCCATATCCAGCTTTATGGCAAGAGCCACGCTTCCTGAGGATATTATGTGACTCAAAGATAACCCCCAAATACTTCTCTTACTTTGCAGTTTTAAAACCTCTTTTCAGACAGTGATCGTCGTTCTTTCATCACATTCTTTGTAATCATAACTGTCTTCTCTTTATTTAACTTGAAACCTGCCAAATTTATTATCATCTCTAGAAGTGTGTCCATGTTTTCTAGTGCATCTTGCAAAAAAAAAGAAGAAAAAAAAGAAATAGAAGATCATATGCAAATACTCTCAGCTTAATGGTTTGTTTCTTGATGATGATTCCTTTAATATTTTCCTCTTGTCTAATAGCTCTGTTTAGTACTCCCAAAATCAAAATAAACAATAGTGGGGACAATGGACATCCCTGTCTAGTCCCCTTCTGTATATTGTAAAAGATAGATTTTTTCCGTTTACTAAAACTTGTGCTTTTTGCTTTGAATAATAGTCATAATCCAATTTAAAAAGTTTTGACCAAAATTCATTTTGTTGAGTAACTCAATCATAAAAGTCCAAGAGACATTATCAAATGCTTTCTCTGTAGGCAGAAAAATTTGTAGCCACATAGTTTTCATTGTGAAACTCTCAGTATTCCAAAATTTCAATCAAACATCTTATATTATCTCTCAGTTGTCTTTTGGGTTAAAATCCACATTGATCTTCATGTATCCATATGTTTAGAACTCTCTCTATCCTTTCAACTAAAAACAAGTAAAAATCTTATAATCATTATACAAAAGGGATATTGGACTATAATTTTTATGAACTTCTCTGTCTTTTTTGGGAATCAAAGTTATATTTGCGCAGGTCCAGCTGTCAGGAACCTTTCCAAAATCAGTTATAGAATTCATCAGTCATTGTAATGATAAGCATAATTGATCTTCTAACACCGTATATTAATGAGCTGATAATCCATCTGGTTCTGGAGGTTTCCCGTGGGTATATAACTGATATTTTTGCATTCAAATTAAGCCTTTGTTCTTCTGAAATTGTTGGTAATTTTTGACAGTCCAAATATAACTGTACTTTCTCTGGTAGAAGAACCTTTTGTTCTTTAAAAAGTGACAAAAAATTATTAAAAAAAAATCTTCATTCCCATTCTAAATCTGCAAAATCATCTTCCTGTCTCTCTTGTTCCACAATCTATAAACCAATCATCTGCCAGGCTCATTAGCAAATTCGAACTGTTTTTGATGTAAATATTTCATCTTTCTTTCTGTCTTGTTGACCATACTCATCAATGCATGTTTCTGCAAAATCTTCAGTTCTTTTAACAATTATAAATTGGTTTGATTGTTTTGCAATTCTACCTCTTTTTTCTTAATTTCACTCAGGATATCCTCTTGTTTTTGCCTCTTTGGTTTGCTCAATAAAAAAACCTCTAATCACTGCTTTGCCAGAATCGCACCCAACTGCTATATCATGCCTTTATTCAAATTTTCATGGACATAATTTTTTCAAAGCCTCCCTTACTTTCTTCAGAATTTGATCATTTTCAGGAGCTCTTCATTTACTCTCTAATTGAATTTTAGTCTTTTTCTTTTAAAAGACAGTATTACAGGATCATGGTCAGAAAGCACTCTTGGCAAAATCTCCTTTCAGTTTGTTGAATAGTGATGTAGAGATCAAAAACATGTCAATTCTAGAAAAAGATTTATGCCTTTCAGAGTAAAAAGAATAATCCTTTTCCAATCTATATAATGTTCATGTGGTATCTATCAAGTCAAAAAAGGGTTTCGGTAATTTCCCCTGTTTTTCTCTTATCTTCTTTCATGATGATGTATCAATTTTAGGATCAGTGACTCTATTAAAATAAGGTAGACATACATATGCTTGAGCAAAAATTGAAGTAAGAAAGCATATTTATTTTACCTGTGGCCATTTTTACCGAGTCAGTTTGAACTTTGGCATAGCTGTAGGCCTCTTAAAGATTATTGTGGATGCGATGTAGTTAAACAGGCAACACCTCCCTTTGGAATTTGAACTTTTGGATGGGAAACTGGGCAACTGCATCTTATATGATAACCAAAAATAGTGTGTCAAATTTTGTGGCATCTATCACTGTTTTCTAATTATTTCATCATAATTCACTAATTATTTCTGACTGTCCCCTTTTTTGCTTTTGGCAACCCCAGTCTTGAGAGCCAACATGCTATAGTGGTTTGAGTGTTGGACTATGTCCCTGGAGACCAGGGTTCAGTTCCCCACTCAGCCACTGCATGATGTTGTACATGTCACATAGTCTCAGCCCCAGAAAAACCCATGATAGGTTTACTTAGGGTGGCCATAACTTGGAAACAACTTGAAGGCACACAACAACCTCTGGTCTTTTTGTAGCATTTTAAAATAACAGGGCAACTTTGCTGACCATAAGATAAATATGGGAGCCCATATTATTGTAATACCATTTTTAGGCCACTTAAAAATACACAAAAAATCTTGGAGCTAGAATTTGAAGCCAGGCTTTGAGTTTTTGAACCAAATAGGGACAGATTTGAGGTTTTAAGAGTGGGCTTTGTATTCTCAAGTGGAAAAAATAAATTTCATTGCTCTACTTATACTGCATTTCTTCTTCTGGGCAAGTGCATGGGTCCATTGAGAGTTTGATGGCTAACTTGATCATTTACATACCTTTCCTCTCTCAATGTTGAAAGACAAATGTTGGTTATGTGTCTCTGACATAGTCACTTCCCCCTTCCTATTTTTCCCTGCATGTTTTTTTTAAATATGTTTGTTTGATGAAGAACATGTGGTGAAGAAAGCAAGCACCAAGACTTTTTTCCCTCCTTTTTTAGTAAAAAAAATTAAAAATGTTAACATAAGCAGGCAAAACACAAACAAATCAATACATCCAAGAAAAAAAGAAGGAAAAGAAAAAATGATTACTCTAAAAATTACATACATTCCTACCACTATTAAACAAGAAACAGAAAACAAAATATATTTAACCTAAACTAATAAAAGTTGACTAAACTAAGCAGCAAAAACAAAAAGAAAAAATTAAAACTAATTAAAAATAGTTCCCACCCTTGTTGCAAACAGCTCCTACCTATATAAGTATACTTAAAATCATTACTTAAAATTACTAATAAATTTGTTGCTCATTATGTTTATACTCATTAACTATTTTAAATTCTAACTTTCTTAGGTTTCTGTTTTAAACTATATATCAAAACTGTTAGTCGCTACGAGTATTATTTAAATCAATAAACCATTAATTAATTCTTAGTAAATCTCTATTAAAGAGGTTACACATAATATTAAAAAGAAATATTGGAATAGTAACAACCTGCAATTTTCATAGTCTCAATCTTATGATAACAATAGAATTAGAAGATTAAAAAGGAACAGCAACATGCAAGTTCAAAAATCTAAAATTGTCAAATCAGTTTCATTATCCCTTAAGTAGCCAGCAGCAAGACTTGTGTAGCTTTGAGGGTGAATAGACATGGACTCTAGATTCTGTAGCAATGTAATATTATTGTACAATTGGAAGAAAAATAGATTGAATGCGACTATATGCTATTGTGTTTAAATAAGGGTAGGGAATAATTTTTAGGGGCCAAATTCTGTTTTGCAGATGTTTTCTAGGGCACAGGGCAAGACCAAAGCAAAGTAGAGGAGTAGATATAATTATTACAGTTTAGACAGTTTCATACCAGTCACAGCAAACACACATTTTGTGTCTGTCAGGAGTAAGCCTCAGTGCAACAATCTTCCATGGTGCAAAAAGCAGTTTGGCTTCATGCGGTATGTTTCTCACCTCTTATCTCTAATCACAGAGAATAATTGAGGAAGCTTGTGGGTGAGATAGAAAACTGTAGCAGAGCTGAATGTGGTCTGTGGGCTATAGACTCCCATCCCAGGCTTCAGGGATAGTCAAGTTGAATGGGCTTAGATCAATTTAAAGCATGCACTTAAAGTATGTATACTTTCACTCCATTTTGAAAGAATATTATTAAATGTTGTAACTAAAAACAAATTAAAACACTACGCTTGTAATTTGGCCCGATAGTATAGTTCATTTACAGATTTTGTTCTAGAATGAGACTCGATTCAGATTATATCTAGCTCCTCTCTCTGTTTCATATGTTGTTATTCCTTATGTTTAGGGTGCTAACAGTACACTTTATTCATCTTCCTTGAAGTAAAGTAATTCCTATGCTTTCCAGCATAAGTTAGTAGACTTGCTGTACTGTGCTTTGTTATTGCATCTGCCCACTAATTCCTACAGCCCAGGAATCCTCTCTGCAACATACCTTGTTGCATTCATTATAAAGCGTGGAGCACGCATGACAACTCTGTGATCTGCTTAATACTTTGTGGGTATCTCTTCCTGCTCTAGGTAGTTGCATATAGCACAGTTCACTAACCTTCAAGGAGATAATTCTATTTGAAAGCCATGCAGTTGTTCAGCAAATTTATTTTAAAATTATCCAGTTTCCTTAGTGCAGTGTCACCTTTGATGCTTTCTTTATGTACTCTCAACAAGTCTTGGTGGTCAGTGCCATTTTACCCTGCAAGAATGATTATCTAGATAATCTTCAAACGCTATACTTTGATACACTTTGAGAAGGTGATTAACATTTATTGCATTTTTAGCCTGCCTAGGGCACATTCTTTGCAGGCATGCAACAACGTAATAAGGGAATACAGAGTAGATCAGTCTAGGCTGTTTCTTTATTGATTCCAGCTCAAATGATTTCCAGAGCTCTTCACTATTGCTGTTGTGTAAAGTTACAATCTAGTCTATGTTTGCTTTGAAAAAATACAGGAATTTGGAAAAGCATATCATTTATCCAAATTAAGAACATTTGTATATACTTATTTTGCTTTATTTTTGTTATTTTTTGTTGTTATATTCATTTATACTATGCCTTTTCCCAAATACTGGGACTCAAGGTGGCTTTCCAAATATTTACACTAATACAGATTAAAAGCAAATCTCTCTCTCTGTCTATGTATGCTATTTTAAAACTGTTTAAACAATGAAACAATCTATAAAATTAAGCCCATTTAAAATTCATTAAAAGATAATATTAATATCAACAGATCTCCCCAGATGATTAAAAACCCATTTCACTCAGTTTGTAAAAGCTCATTAAAATAGGAATGTTTTCACTTAACTGACAGAAGAAGAGCAAAGAGGGGCCATCCTATCTTTTCTAGGAAGGGAGTTCAGAGTGTGAGAGGAGCCATTAGGAAAGCCCTTTCTCTTCTTTCCCCCACGTGTGCCTTAAATGTAGTGGAACTGAGAAAAAGTTGTCCCCTAAAGATCCTAGAGCCAGGCAGGCTCATACAGGAAGTCATGGGAGGTTGAATAGTTAAGTAGATTGCTAACGCTGTATTCTCTGGTCACTTTGTCACTTGTATCAATCATAGTTGGGAGGACTGAGAGTGTCAGGTCACTGAATCTGTACTTTATTTATGACTACTGAATGTACACAGACCAGGGAACAATGTCTGATTGGTGCCCAGAGTCCCTGCTACAAGAGCAGAGCAGAGCAATAATAGAAAAGAGAAGACAATAAGCAACAGGTGAAAAGGAGTTGCTGACCAGAAAAAGAAAATAGATGAACTTCTCCACGTACTAAAGGAAATGTGTAGTTCTGCTCCATTTCAATTTTAGCATAACAGTTCTTTGTTGGAGGCAGTAGTCACTCGTCAGGCCTAAGTGAAGAATGTTTTCTGAAAGAACAAGTAAATGTGTTATGCATACCAACACAAAAACGGAGAAGGTTTTTTTTAGTAATAATGCATACATACTATTTTCTGAAGTATCTCATGAGGTTGTCTTTTCTTTTTCTGCCAATAGCAGAATGCCCCTGATAGTATGAAGAGGCTTGAGTGAGGAGTTACCAATTGCAATAGGAAGCAGTATTGAAATCCTTTGCCAGGTGCTTTTTTAAATTCCAAATTAATTACTTGGTTGAGATGACTGTCATCCTTGATTTCAGAAGTAACCAAGAGATCAGAATTACCAGTCCCTCTATAGCTATTGTGCTCACCTTCTCTGAGTATACCAAAGCCTGATGTTTTAAGGTCATCTGCGTAGTTAATTCAGTAGCAAGTGATCCTTCTCTAGGGACGCATCTGCATTTTTTAGAAGGGTATATAGCATCAACATGTCAGTCCCAGAAAACACAGTGCTAGCCTTCAAAATCATCCTGTGTTTTCTGCTGCTGGGGCCCCTAATTTGCACTCCAACTTCTCATTGAACTGTAGGCGCGTTGATTTCTCTGTCTCCCATACCTGAGCTCCTCAATTGAATGCAGGTTTTTCAACCCCTTTATGTATCTCAACAATGTTTCACATAGTTTGTCATCTTTGTATAATATTGTGGCACATAAAATTGGTTAACAGTAAGTACATATTAGCTCAAGAGTATCAGTAGTTCTGTGATTTTCTAAATACATTGCATTTTTCCTAGTTGAACATTTGTTTTGATGATTTCTGCCACTTCTTTCCTACTGTGATGAGCCTTTGAGTCTGGAATGGTTTCATTTCATTCCTTAAACAACTTTGTGTGTTTTGTTTCATTTCTGCACTACAATTGCATTCTCCAGTAATCCTTCCCTGTCTTCTTGTCTTTTTCTCTTCTCTGTTCTCCCACTTTCCTTCTCCCAAGCTGTGGCAATGGCTTAATAAGAAGGTAAATAAGTAGACAGTTTGTTTTATAGTTAATATATATTACGCTCTTTTCAGCATGAAAAGTGTTGTTGTGTCCATTTTGCTTTTGTTTTTGTTGGTAACATGGCTTGCTCTTTATTTGTATCACAACTGTCTTATTATAACAGATTATGATATAAGCTGCAGAAGGTCATTCAGTGCCATCTAACTCCTCTGGCACACTTGATGAAATGTGTTGTGCAGATTTGTGTACCAGCTACCCACATTTAACTATGTTATGTTTGTCAAATTGAGAAGACTGAGCTCCATCTAGCTCATGATTATATACAACAGAAGACTTGAACCTAAAGAATAGTTACATAAAGCTAACTAATGATTGTATACAATAGAAGACTCAAATTTAAGGAATATAAAGCTATGTGGAAAGCTCAGAAACTCTTAGTGTGATTTTAAATAATATGACTTCCATGTGGCAGGCTTGCCAAGCTGCATTCTTATGTTTTTACTGCCAGAAGTGCATAGTGGGAATGCAGAGTAGCGGGAAGGGTCTTTGCACAAAGGAAGCATTAAGAAATGAGTGTCTGAACACTTCTCCTGCTCTTTTTTCCTCTGCAGCTGCTCCCCCTTGCCCTGAAGTCATTCTTGAGAAACACAGGTAGCACAGGAGTAGCAATGAATGGTAAAAGAGTTAAACATATTGCTTCTCACCTCTGAATATTTCCTGCCCCTCCTTGGGAAATGCAGTGCTTTCTTCCTATCATGTAATTCCACACATTACATGATGTGTAATCTCTACTTGGCTTTTTGGCGGAATAGAATGTTTCTAAAAGAGAACATGGAGGTAAAGTTTTCTAGTTTTATAGCCATTTAAAAATTCAGGGGAAAAGCAAAGACTGGTCATTGCAGCTTTTTGCCCATTTATTGTTTCTGAACTGGCTGGTTGTGGGACAGGTGGAGAAAAAGGGTGGAGAATTTCTCTTCATATTAAAATGTTAATCAGCTCAAGTTCCATAGTTTTTTAAAAACCCACTAAACTTACAATACATAAATACTTGCAGTTATTTTGATGTAACCATCAAGACTATTGATTGTTACGACTACTGCAGGTATAGTCCTTAAGCATGTTAAATCATAGAGATGGGCCAAGGGATTGATATACTATCTTCCTTTCTCTCATTCTCAGATTTCCCCTTTCACCATTCAGCATACTTCATCAGATACAACTTCATAGACATGAAGTCCTCCATATGATATCAAAAACATAATTCAGATCGCAATTAAATTGTAAAACATGAGACAGTACTTTTTCAAGAAGGCCACTCTGACTACAGCATTTCTTATGAGTCAGTATTTGGATGTCAGATATGACTCTTCAATGTCAAGTTCAAACCAGCATAACAAAAAGTAACTCCTGGGCAGTTGTTGAGCCAGAGTAGTGTTTATATAAGATTTCTTTTTGTTGACAACATGACACAAAGCACTGAATTAAGGAGAAATGTGGGTATTTACTTGTTAGCTTATGTCACAGTAAATCTAAATTTTTTATTGAAAGGTATCCAACTGAAGACAGAATAGTTGCCATGTTTTGTCAAATGATTCTGTGTAATTGATACGCACATAATGAACTTCCTTTGAGTAAACCACAAAGGGTTTCAGATGTATGATAGATTAAAATTTGATTTTTAAACTAAACTAAACTAAACTAAATTGAAGTCCTAGATTATACTAAATTAAATATGTAGCTATCTTCCAGTATTTCATTTGAAATTATCAGTCTGTTTATGGGAGCCTTTTACTGTTCTAGCTGGAAACAAAAGTAGGATTTTATTTCAAAATATCTCCCATTTTAATTTTCATGCCGTGGGACAAACAGACTTGTGATGTGAGCATTGTGGAACATTTTCTGACCCCAGTGAAAATGTCTGTTCATTGTACTATATAAAAATACAACAAGCCAAGGAGTGGTAGCATTATATATGCTACAAAATGCAATGTGTTTGTATACGCAGAATGTGTTCCATCCAAACACAGGGAGACAGAAGAGATGAAGTAAAATAAAATAAAAATGAAAAGCTTTTTTTTCCAAAGTAAAAAGTTTTTCTACATCATAATTCACCAAAAATGGCATTCTTGCCCAATGTTGGCTGGAACAAAAAGGCATTGCAGGATCCCAATGGTGTAAATCAGTAGGTTTATCAGGACTATTTTTGACCCAGCTTTTTTGTTGTTATTTATTTATAAGAAAAAAAGAACTGTATCTGGTGACTAAAAATGCCAGCATTGTACATCGATGACCCCTTGGGTATTTTATGTACATAAAACTTCCATAGGAAGTTGACAGTAGTAATCAACATACTACGTTGTTATAATGTCCAAAAATAAGTTGAATGGAGTAACTATAGAGATACATTGTATCTTCACATTGTTCAATTAAACATTTCAATTCAATTTTTTTAGCAGGCAGGAAGATTCTTTAGATCCTGCCTTCTTTGTAATTAATAAATTAATAAATTATGGTAAAAATTTCAAATAACATTAGCTCATTTGTACAATAAAATGTTAAACTTAGTGTTTTTTTTACAGTAGGAAGTGATACAACTTTGTAGTTCTGCCTCCTAATACTAATCACAGCACGCAGACTTCAGAAACTACTACATGTTTCTGGCAAGCAAAAAGTGTGCCATCATCTGTCTTTTTTAGAATAGGTTTGACAGTTGTCTTTTTTTTTTTTTTGCATTCATTTTAATTCCAAATCATGTACAGCCTCCTCTCATAAGGAGCCTGGCAGTAATAAATGCATCCTTTGTCACTAGAACAGGTATTAGTATCAATTTGGTTCCTCTCTTTTTTTGGACTAGTGGTAGATTTGACTTCTAGTTCCCAGTAACTCTCCTCATTCCTGAAACCTAAGAATTCTATTTCTAAGACTTCTTCAGTTTGACATTTTTTTGTGTTCTTCTGTTGCTTGCGTATTTCATAAACAACTTTGAAACTCTAGTATAGTAGGACAAGTATCTGCTGTTAGGGCAAAAATTCTGAAACATGTGACTGGTGAAAAGGAGCAGCAGCCCATCAGTTATGCTGATGTTTAGTTCTTGGAGAGATAATAGCAGAACAGCAAAGCCAAAAATGTGATATGAGATACTGGGATCATAGTTAATAATGAAAGGGATCTTATGTGTCCCAGGACCTGCACAGAGGTTCATCTTCAGAACAATACAATCGAAAAGTCAGTAAGAAATCAGTATTAGCATATATACTATAAAACGTTAACAACTGTGTCAAGACAAAAACAGTTTGCAGCAAAATTAACTAAATAGACTAGGATTTACTCCTGGTTCTATGGATTGAAGTCATTCTTTTATACATACAGAAGTGTACAGGAAAAAATTATCAGAGCAGCCATATAAATGGTTCATCCACATAAAATGTGTTATACAGGAAAAATGATAAGTCTTTCCTTTACCTGATTTTGCAAACTTGCAACTTTTTACCATCTCTGCCAGGCTCTCCTCCTGCCAAAAATATATGTTTGTTTAGGCTTCATAAAATTGAAAACATTCACTTCTGTTTTAAGAAGTAAAACCCAAATGCATATTTTTATAAAGTAAAGTAGTGGACCTTATTTTACAGGAGAGTCGTGCTTTCTAAAGTTGTTCAGGAGTGAAATTCTTCCTTTTATGCATATTCCCGGGGAGGACATTTTTGGTTGGGAGGGTGAATAGTGGTTTACGCCTTGTTTATCTTCTTATTCGTTTCAGTAAATATATGCTTGAATTCCTATAGCTTTCTCTGTGTTTGTTTATTTGTGTTTGGGCCATATCAGACATATTTTTCACATGCACGCAGACACACACACACACCGAGAGAAGGATGGAGAGAACATGAGAGGAGAAATGCCTGTACACCTTTTGGAGACTACATGGAACATGAATTGATTCAGCATTGCCAGAATAATATTAAAGATATTTCAAACAGCTGCTAGGGGCTACCATATAGAAAGGCTAAAACAGTTTGAATTTCTTGAAATATGCACATTTTCTCTACATTTTTAATAAGTAAGAAATGAACTCATGCAAGATAATTGTAATGACATTTCATTGCATACACTTATTTTGTATTTAAGTTGCAAAAGCAAATTTTTTGATGCCAAGTTTTCGTTTGAAACATGAGTGACCTTCTATGGCTTAACTACTTGAGTTTCTCTAAAACATGGTTATAATCATGGAAGCTGTTTAGAATGGTTGTAATCACTTGAGTTAGTGGCTTGGATATGAAATTAAAACACTAATGGTCAGTATATTTCTGTTCATGGTGGAGGGAATCCAACAATTGGTTAGGGTAGTATGCAGGAGGTAGAGAAATCTGTGTTTGGTGAACAGTGAAGTTAAGATGCATGTAAAATATCAAGTTTAGATGTAGAAACCAAACTTGTTAGAAAAGGCCAAGTCTAAATGATGAACTTTCAGATGGCTTTTGCTTGAAAACAAAACCATACATTTAATTGCTCCCAGTCATATTGATAATCCAAAGGGAACGCTGTGTATGTAATTATTCTGATCCCTTAAGTATGTTTAAAAGAGTGAGTCGGGGGTGTGTGTGTTACCTTTTTCCCCACTTTCTATATTGTACACAAATTCCCACCACCAGCACTGAGAACTTTTGTTGATATTTACCTTCATCATGATTAATGCTAAACAAGATTTGCTATTAACCAGACTATAAAGCTCATTTCAGGAGCATTATCTGTATAGCAACTTTTAACTTCTTTCTGAATGCAGTGATTAATCTGAAAATCTTGACCTGAACTGAAGCAACGAAGAAACTGGACCAGCTACATATGTAAATGGTGTAGTTGTTTGTACTGGGGAAATAGGTTAATTGTTATGTTAATAGAGAACTAACTTGTTGGATACTAGTGTTTTATGTGGCCTATCCTGTAGGGGAAAAAAGTAGCACAGTGATAAATCAAACATGTTATGGCTGCAGAACACAATGTAACTCATTTCTTCAATTACAAGACTATTGGAATGGAAGATACTTTTTAGTGGTATCCCATAATTCTGAATGAATTTTGTAGCTCTCATTTTCTAGTACTAGATCCTCTTCTGTTGCATTTTTACAGTTTTTTATAGGCATACCTCAGTTAACAAAGCCTCTGATAATGAAGATCCTTTTTACAAAGGCTTTTTTATGACTGCTCACCCCCTTTTCCTCTGTCTAGTTAGAGGTTTTTTAACAACATCAGCTTGGGAATGATGGTAAAGGAGGACTAGCGAAAGAGAAACACAGACTTTCAGGTGGGGTTTATTGTAGGCATCGGCTGTCCATTGCAAGGCAGTGGAGTGCAGGGCTAGCAGATGCTGATTGGCAGACAAACTGAGTCAGTTTAGCAGTTCAGCAGAGCTTGCCTGTTCAAAGTGGAGCAGAAGTGTAGTCAGGAGTTCAGGAATCCAGTAGGCACAAGATCAGAGAGTCAAAAAGTCAGAGAATATAGGCAGACAAGGGAGTTCATAGCACACAAAGACAAGGGCAAGCAAACACACAAGTTGATTCTGGTGTTGGTCGACCACCCTCTTCTTCCCTTAAAAAGGCTGGAGCAAGCTGGCTGTTATCCCAGCTTGACTGGCTCCTGGTGTGCTTGCATTTGCTTGCCCTCATTTGAGGCTGTTGTTCACCTGGAGAACCTGACAATTGGCTCATGACAGGGTTGCAGCACCATATCCTCAGTAAATAATAAAATAAACAAAACTTGAGCTGTGAAAGAGTAGGATTCTGCTCTAGTCAGTTTTTATTGTAGCAGAATGCCCTTGCACCCAACAGGCAAAGTAAACAACAGCTGCCTCCAGAGTCATTTACTGAACATGCATGTAAAGCGAAACAGAGAGAAAATTGAAAGAGAATGTCACCTCTGGAAACATTTTAGAAGAAGCGCTCAAATGGTTTCTAGAAGATTTTGAATGTATTTATTTATGCAAGAGTTATCTGACCTTGCTGTTTCATTTCACATATTCATATTGTTCGTTCTGAATGAAAAATTGCTGAAAATATGTTTGAAGTGCTCTTCTTTCTTTAATGTAGGAACCTATCTCTATTGCATTTTCTTTTGCCTGTGGTACCAAATTCTCTTTTAAAGAAATGGTGCCCAGGAATGCCCGCTGCCTCATTAACTGTGGTATAAGTGTATTTGTCTATGGATTATGTCACAGTTTCAGCCATGTGCCTTGGGTACATGGTGTTGATTTTATAAGTCAAAAGTGCTTAGGACAACTTAGAAACCACTCAGCAACATGGCCACTTTTTCTTTTCCATTGGAGAAGACCATAGGATTGAACTGTATTCACTGCTGAATGTCCATCAAACAGTCGTTCTGTAATTATATATACGTGTATGTATTATTCTTTGGGAAGAACTTTCTGGTCTGAATTCTGTTGGAAAACCAGCTAGAGCAGACACAATGAATTAGTGGCATTTCTCTTCTGTTAAGTAAACATTCAGCTGTTGTTTCACTGGGTCAGTTTTAGTTGGGAGTAACTAGATTCAAGCCTTTCACTCCAACTTATTAGCTCATTCTTCCTCCTATTTAGCTAGGGATAATGCACAAATTACTTTCCTATTATCTATTTTAACTGTGAGGACGTCTTTTATCATTGAGAATTGGAAACCATCCAGTTTCTGTCAAGTTCACCCTAGTGGTACCAAAGCTTTTCTATTACCCCTTCCCCAGTTATCTTTCCTGACCCTTGGTTAAACTCTTCTAGGGATTAAGAAGTTACTCAAGTCTATACAGCAAAATCTACAGTAAGTGTATTCCTGTAGGAAATACTCCACTTAGTATAGATGCTAGTTGGTTGAAAGTACTTTCTTTCTCTGGTTGACCTTTGAGTTGAGTTGCATTAGGCATTAAACACCTTTTATGCATACATGCTCTGAATCAATATTTTACAAAGAACTTCTCTAAAATATGGAGAAGCAAGGCTACATTAAAAACATAGAATAGGACATTCCTTTCTCTTAAAAGGTGCTTATCTGTTTGAAACCAGAGACAAGTATTAGTTCAGCAAAGCCACATGATAGAGGTCTTCAACTTACAAGTTGTGGCTGCAGGTAACAGCCTGCAATGTCAATATTCATTTTTTTAAAACTTAAGCAAATGCTTTCTAAAAATAATTTCCTGGCTTTTACGATTCACTTTTGAAGTGCTTTTGAGCAGTTTTGAAGTCTGCTTTTAAGTGGCATATATGAAATCTCTTTGACAGTCAGATCACCTTTAGCTCTGTTTTGGAATAATTACACCTGTATGATGGGTATAGAGTCTGTAGATGAAGGGAGGATTTGAAGACTTTTGATAGAAGGAGGAATCTTGATTTTAAAAAGTGAAATTTTTCAAAGCAACCAGTTCATAAGTTCCCAATACAGTTTCAGTTCCAAGATATAGTAGTCACATTTGCTCTTGAAACAATATTTACAGCAGGTCCAAAGAGTGTATGAGGGTTACCTTCCAGTCATCCCAGTACATTACATGTTTCTCCCGATAGGGAACTAATCCCCTGGGTCCATGTCACACTGTTATTAATATGCAATAGTAGTATACCTTATGAAGTCATCTCTTCTACAGCTGAAATGTAGGAGGGCTGAATCAAGGCCGCTAACAAAAGTATTTGACAGTATTCGCATCCTTAAATGCCCCCATTCTGCCTCTTCTTCCTTTCCAATATTATTGAGCTGCGTGCTAAGCAAAGTGATGTTGGCAATGGCAGGAAGACACCAAACCTTCTCACACAGCTACATTTGGAGCCTGCTTTAAAATGCTGTCAGTTCATTTGTGGTTTATGCTCTGGCAGAATGGAAGAGTACTACTTCTGAATAAAACTTAGATATTATATATTGGTTGTAACAGTATTATTTGTAATGTGTTACAGTTACACAAAACAAAAAAAATCTTAACAGATACACAAACTCAAAACATTAATAGTAAGATGTTATACAATGTAGTGATAATATGAAGTGAAAATGGTATCTACAACCAATGTAAAAAAACCATATTCTCTGTTATAGTTATACATAATCAGGTCACAACATTACTTTACCTAGAGGTAATGCTAATGCTTAAATGTTACAATTTTTTACATAACCAGTAGTGGCTGCAGTGATGCATGCCCACTACTTAGTCCGTCAAAAAAAAAACCAAACCTTTTATCTTTTTCATATATATTGGGTTTTTTTTTTTAAAAAAAAAAGCAAGCCATGTAAGACCTGCAGCTTTGCAAGGCTAATAGTAAACTTGAAAGCCTTTCAGAAGCACTAATTGTTTTCTGATTGCTGGAATTTCTGGGAACATTGTAGAACTGTATTCCTAGAGCGCTAAATTTGCCTAAATTTCGCCTCATCTGTCTTGAAAGAAAGATTGCTAATTGTAGGTGTTATGTGATTCCAGGTGCAGGCTTAGCTGTGGAGAATGCTGTCCTCACAACAAAGCTAGTACGTTGGTTTGGTTGTAGTACAAGGGTGGACAACTACAACAGAGCCACTTTTTACCACCAATTTTACTACCAAATTGCATTGCCACCAGATCAGCTGAAAAGTGGTTGCAGTCTGATCCAAAGTGACTCAAAGTCACTTCCAGTTTTCATTTCTGGGATTTTCAGGACTTTTTTTTGGGGGGGGGTGTTGGGGGTATAATTGTGAGATACACCTTCCTACTCGGCAGCTGACCTTTCTTTGGCAATTTTTTGCCAATGTTTTTTTAAAAATTAGGATGTGGGGCTTTTTCAGGATTGGGAGGGTAGAAAGTGCAAATAAAGGGCTTGCATACTACCTGTGTGGAGACTTTGCCTCCTCTAATGTCAAGTCTGCACATTCTTTCACTGCTGCATATAACATACTCGGATTTTTAGAATGTCAAATGCCATAAACCTTTTAAATGAATGCCAAGAGTCAGACATCAGTAGAATGCTGCTATCAAGCTGCATATTAGAGATAGATCCACTAACATGCAACAGTGTTCTGACTTTTTATATATATCAGTAATAATAATAATAATAAATAATAATAATAATATATTATTGTTTTTGTTGTTGTTGATGATGATGATAACTTTTATATATCAGTAATAATAGGAGCCCTTATAACAAACTTTGCTGCTGTATTTAGGAGCATGACAGCTGAAAACTGAAAAAAAAATTCTAGACTTTTCCTCCTGATTTAGCTTCAGTTAAGCCATAACTGCACAGGTGTATCGTCTACTTTCTTCTGTAGTAACAAGATGGAGAAGTGTTGTATGATTAGGGATATGTCGACCTTATATCTAAGTTATACCTCAGTTTACTGATACTTATGTAGTCCTTCACATACTTAGATTTATCTAGGCCACTTCCATCACTGAATATTAATGTTGTTCTTTGTAATTTCCTGGAGTTTATGGACTTTTGTAAAACCAAACTAGTAATTAGTACTGGTGAGTGTTTATGGAAGGTAGTTCCTTGATATGTGAAAGGTACAGGTTGCATCTTACAGTAGCAAATGAGCTAATAGAGTCTCATGTTGAAAACTTTGTCAGTTTACTTAACCTTTTGCTTCTGTTGACTGAAAGGAGTTTGAAAATGACTCATTTTGAAAACCTTTTGGGGTTACAAGGGCACATTTATCAGCTTATCATGAACCTCCCTTTTCATGAACTTTTGATGAACACTTGATTATTCAGTGCAAGAAAATGAAAAATTAATTACATTTGATTAAGTCTGGTATGAAACATTAAAATTCTGGCCCTTCTTCTATCAGCTCATTGAAATAAGGTGCAAAATTATTTTCATGCTCCTGAAGTGTAAATGCACTTAAGTTGATGTTCAGTCTTGCCATCAGTCTCTCTGTAAGTGAAGATCTCACTGAAGTGGCAGGCTGCTAGAAGTGTCTTGAGTACATTTATGTATAGCTTTGATTTCTTAGTATTCAGCTGTTTGTTTGTTTGTTTTTGTTCTTCACAGATGATCGTGTGGTTGGAGAAAATGCTAGATAAAATCATTAGTATATTCATCATATTTATACTAGTAATAGGCACTCTCCTGCTGGCCCTGCTTCTCACAGCAAAGGTACTGTTTCCACTTAAGCAGTGTTAACATTTTTATTCACAAATGTTATTGATTCAAGTCTACAGAGGTCATTGATGTTGAATGCTTTTGTTTCCCTTAAAACTTCAGTAAATTGTCCTCATTGATTTAATCATTGTAAGTGTCTGGTAGTTGGTTCTTTAAATGTAGATAAATGCATGCCTATTATAGAAATAAATAATTTGTAGGTAGGATGAAGGAGCAATCCACACATTTAGGTGATTTCTCATGCCAACCTGGTCAGGCAGGAATTCTAAAAAATTCTGAACTGTTGTGTCCATTGACTCCCTCTACTCTCTCAGTTCTTTCTTCCTGCCTTGCCAACCAATCCAGCTTTAATTTATCTCCCCTTCATCTGTCTTTTCTGCCATGCTCTCTAAATTAAAACATAATTTCTTAAAAGCAAGACTGTTAGGAGAGTGGTTATGGCATCAGCAGTGACTAATTTAACAGAGAAGAAGCATAAACAGGGCAATTCTGAACTTGATAATGATGAGTCCTGCTTGCTTGCTGAGAAAAGGAGGGAGTGGAAGAAGAATCTGCAAAAGTATACTCTCCGAAGACCAAAGTATGCTGGTCAAAGAGGGTGAGGTAAATAGGCACAAAAGGTCAACTGGCCTTACAAAAAAGTGCCTCAGAATTGATTGCAGAGTCAGTATTAAAGAAAATTTTCATTACATCCACTGAAATTGAAGTAGAAAGCCATTTGCTGCAGCAGTTGGCAGTTGTGGTAAGGCCAAAGAGAACTGACTCAGAAAAGGCAATAAAAGTTTAAAAAGTTAAAAGCGAGTAACAAAATCTAAGGTTACTGTGGTACCAAGGAAGTTTTCCAAGGGTAAAAAAGGGTCTCCTGAGCTCAGAGGCACAAGGCGTGATTTCCAGTCATCATCTTGGAAACTCAGATTCCAAGCAGAAAAGGTGGAGCTGAAGGGAAGAAGTTGAGTGGCCAGGGAAAGCAGCGCAGTCCAGCACACAACCATTTATTCTGATTGATATAAGCAATAACAGTGAGTAGGAGAGCATTGTGGCTTAGCTGTTGGGAGGCAGACCAGATCACGTCTAATCTAGTGAACACACTATTTAAAGTAAGATTGCTGTTGGTGAGAGCATTAGAGAAAGTGTTGGTGGAAGATAACGGATAAAAAAAACAGGTTTCACTAACAATTCAAAAGAAGAAATTGGATAGGAAATATTTTAAAAATGACTCTTACTCCTTTTGTGGAGGAAGAGGATTTCAAAGACAATAGGATTATAAGAGGGTGCAGGCCTCACTGGAACAAGCCCAGGTTCAGTTTCCAGCAGCAAGGTCAACAACAATCAAGGCAAGGAGCAGACCGTCTGAACAAGAGTGGAAGAACTCAATGCTAGCTTGGGGAAGATACCAGTGGGAGGAAGACTTTTTCATTTTGGTCACCTGTGGAGTTTAGTAACATCAGGCAAGTGGATCCTTGAGGTAGTATCACCAGGTAAGAACATTCAGTTTCAGAGGAGATTGAATTAAAGATTTCTTCCATCTCTGGTATCAAAAAATATACTAAAGGGGGAAATAGTTCTCTTTCTGAGAGCACATCAGGTTTCAAGCATAAGAAAGTTGCATTTCCACCTGACGCTACCTCACCGTGTTCTGAAGGAACCAAGGTGGTGAGTCAGAGACAAGTGTTTGAACAATGGCAGTTCCTTCATTCCTCAGAACAGAACACAGATGTGAGCCTGTATGGCTGGGGATGGCATTGCAGTAGTCAGACAGTGCAGGGGGAGTGGTCAGAGACTGAGAGATCTTTTAAGTATCAATCTCCTAGAGATGGGGGTTGACAGACTGACATTGGCGCACTTTGCATCACTAATTTAGCATCAGAATGTGCAGATATGCATGGACAACATGTTAGTGAAACCCTATTTGTCAAACTGGGAAGGATCTTGGTTGCATCAGTAAATAAGGGAGTCAGACAGAATTTTGACATAGTCCGAGAAACATCTAGCTTTGTTGTCATTGGCCTACCTCAAGGACAAATTAAATCTGACCATGGATTTTTTGAGCAAACAAAAAATATTGCTGGGAAGATGAACCTTGAATGCTCAGACATGCAATTGGTTGCAAGCAAAATACGGCAATTTTATGATAGATCTATTTGCCTCTGGCATGAATTTCAAAATAAAAAGTTTTTTTTTCATAGATGGAAGCTCAAGTGCCAAAGCTTAAAATATTTTTTCAGTGGTTTGTCTGAAGAGTCTATTATATGCATTTCCACCTCTTCCTATAGTGCAAAAGGTTTTGTCCAAAATCAAGAAGACAGGCTCAAGTGGGTTTTACTAATACCATATTGGCTTCTCAGACCATGGTTTCCAATGTCTGGAAGAACCATCTCATATTTCATGGTAGGCTGATTTATTACATGAAGGTACAGTTCTATATCCAGACCCAAACTGGCTGAAGTTAATCCCTTGAAGGTTGAGCAGAGAAGCCAGAAGTAGCAAGCTTATTCAGATTCAGTCACTAATACTCTATTAGCCTCTAGGAGACAATCTACTTAATGTATATATGAGAATATATAGAAAGCGTTTCGGAAATGGTGCACAGAGAATTCTGTTTTTCGTCAAGCTGCAGAGGTCAAGGTCATGCTTGCATTTTTGCAAGCAGGCCTGGCAAAAGGTTTGCATCTGAATACTTTAAACAGACAAGCTTTTTTCTTCAGTTATTTAGTATAAGGGGAAGGGGTTGACATTCCATCCTCATATTAAAAGATTTCTTTGGGGAGCAATACTGAAGGCACCGCCTAGGATGCACAGGTTTCCCTCGTAGAACTTGAACTTGTTTGAGCCATTGAAAGATGCTTCACTATGGAAACTTATCTTTCAAAGTTATATTTTTAGTAGCAGTAAAATCAACAAGGAGAGTATCTAAGTTAGCTTCATTTTCCATCAGTCTGAATCTCTTAGACATTACAGGCTGGATAAATACAAGTTGGCACAGGTAGCATTTGGCCAGATGGTGCTACATGCAGTAGTTTAACTTGAAGGTGCTTGGGAGGCCCACCCAAGATGGAAGATCCCATTAGTAGATGGATTGATCCTTCTGTCATTCTGAGAATGAGAAGTTGGTACTTACATGAATGTTCATTCTGGGATGACAGGAGGAACAATCCATACCTACTACCTAAAAAGGAAAAAAAAGGAAATGAAAAGAATAAAAATCAAATTAGAAGATAGGAGATGTAGGCTAAGCTAGGAAATATAACTGGCAGGGTAGCGAGGGGAAAAACAGAAAAGAACGAGAACATTGATGGCTCTTGCACTGGCTGGCACAAGGAGACTGAACCCATCAGTATGTAGATTGCTCCTCCTCTCATCCCAGAGTGAACATTCACTAAGTACCAACTTCTCATTTGTGAAGCGAAGCAGAGCCATACAGTAAATACAGAAGGACTATATGGTTGATCAGAAAGATGCAAACAGTCCATCTGATGCTTCGCCTTTAAATATTCCAAGCAGCAAGGCAGCAGCTCTTTATGCAACTTTAAGCAAAATTCGTTCTTGTGAAAATAAAATCTCTCTCATGACTAACCCAAAAAATTATGTTTGTCTCACAGATGTGGAAGGGGAAAAAAGACCAGTTTCTTGTTTTTACATAAAAGTATGAAACAAGCAAGGATTTGTTTTCCTGTCCTATGCCCAAAGTTTTCACACCAATGGCCATCTTTTGCCTCTGTACTTTTGGGTTTTGGATTTTTGTGCTATTTCATTTTACTTTGTTGAATTTTGTATAATTGCTTTAAGTTGTTTTTGTTGTCTGTACTCCACCTTGAGTTCTTTAGATATTTATTAGACTTAAATAAAATAAATAATGTTATTTATTTTCCCAGACTCATTCCTTGAATTACTGTATATTTAGGACATGCTGTGTGCAGCATTGCATTAATTTCATTTAGATATTCCTTCTCTGTGTTGAATTTAGGTACACCAAGAAAGTGTGCATATGATTGAAGTCACAAGCAGTTTGATTAATGAAACTGTAGCCAATCACCCAGAATGGGCCAGGTAAGAGTACTGGAATTATGTCTGTGTGTGTGTTTGTGTGTGTGCGCACACATGTGCCTTCAGGCCACCTGATGACTTATGGCAACCCCATGAATTTCAAAGAGTTTTCTTAGCAAGGTATACTCAGATGTAGTTTTGCCAGTTCTTTCCTATGAAATACAGGCTTCCAGCATCTGTTATTCATTTGTGATCTCCCATCTAAGTATTAACCAGAGTTGACCTTGTTTCGCTTCCAAGATCAGAAGGGATCTGGTACCTTTAGGGCCACTGACATTATATTGATAGAATTTGAAAAGGAGGTTCTCTGTATGCCAAACCTAGAGCATATGAATGGGCTCTTAATCTTGAAGTGGGTCTGCAGATGTGCTTGGCAATGAGCATAAGTGTGACTGTGAACTTAAGGAAAGATTGGCTCTGAAGAGCAAGTCTTTTGTTTGGACAAAGTTGTGGGTACTGAATAGAGAAGTATGCTCATGTTTCCATATCTCATTAATATTTGAGCAGTGCTGACTTATACAGAGCTGGCCTGAGGCCCAACATCTAGTAATTTTTTCAACCCTGTAAATGTTATACACAAGCATAGTTGCACTGTAACCTACACTTGTGCAATCAGTGGTGCATTAGGCACCTTTGGTTTATCAATTGCACAAGGGTTGATCAACCAGTTATTGGTTGCATTAGGGACTGCAATTATGCAATCTTTGAGAAGTGCAACTATTTATGCAACTGTTTTCATACTAGCATAGTGCCCCAATTTGTTTGTAATCTAGACGTATCAAATAGGCCCACATGTGGCCTCATCTATCACTTTGTCAAGCCTTCTTATTCCTAACTTTATATAGTGAAGAAAAGCAACAGAAGCCCTGTTCAGACATCATTGTAAGTCAGAATTGCTACAAATTTGGATTACCATGAATGAGAAAGCATGTTGCTGCATGCTTCTTGGTTGTTCCTGTTTGGCTCTTCCTTCAGCAGAGGTGATTAGATAAACCAACTTTGTCCAAACTAGGTACTGTCTGTGATCTGTTTACCTTTTGTCTGCACTTCGGACTTTCTTCTAACAATCCAGAATCATAAGCCACTTGTTAAGAGAGAACCAAGCAGAGACCTCAAATCAGACAAAGTTGTTTTTGATAAAGAAACCGCAGGAAGAAGTTCCCTGGTATCTTTGAAATATAGTACAAAAAGAACAACCTTTCCAGCCTCTGGTTTGTCAATTTGTTTGGTTCTCAGAATTACAGGTTGCTATGAACTGAGAACATTGTTGAACAAAACAGTTTGTAGATAATATTTAATTGGTATCTACTTTTGTGTAAAACATTAATAAACTATTATAGATGTGTTGAGTAAATTATCATAGAACAGTTGGCTAAATAATAACTATCATTCTTGTTGCTATTATTATATCATACGTTCCTGTTATTTTGAAATTTATATTTGTACATTTTTCTGGGGAAGAGACTATAGCTTTCATCATGGCTCAGAAAAGGTGAAGAACCACTGCAGTAGATATATGCTATTTGCCCTTTATTTATTGTGATTTGACATTATTAGAAAAGTGTAGCTTATGATTAATTTAGCATTCACTTTTGAGAAAAGAGGAAAAATGATGAAATAGTAAAACTGCTGAGTAGAGAATAGTGGTCATAGTATCAGTAGTAGTACAGCATATTCCTTGTAAATATGTGCTGTTCCCCTTCTATCCATGATAACCTGACATTGTTAGAAAAGTGTGTGTCTGTGTTATGGGTATATTAACCTGCAACTGAAGAATCAATGTATGGTCATCCCTCCACATTTGCATGTTTGACCTTCACAAATATGATTGTTCATGGATTATTTGCTGCTGCGTTTGCTTCCCTCATGCACTCACATGCACAGGCAAGTAGGGGAGCATGTGTGCATGTTCCCTTGCTCATTCACTCGCTTGGGCTGGGCAAAGAGAACAGGATGGGGAATTGGAAGGAGTGAGGCTATGGGCATGCATTCCCTTGCTTGCCTGCTCAGGCAGGCGGGCCAGGGAGAAGGGGATGGGACAGGGAAGCAGGAGGAGGGAGGGTGTGCATGTTCCCTCCCTTACTTACACAGGCAGGTGGGTTGGGGGGAAGGGAATGAGATGGGGTGTCAGGAGAAGGAATGATGTGCATGCGCATTTGCTCACTCGAAAAGCCAGGGGGAGGAGAGGGGACAGAAGAGTACAAGGAAGAAGAATGCATACATTCCTTCATGCAGTCACTCACTCGGGCAGGGAGGAGGGAATGGGATGGGGGAGTGGGAGGAGGAGGGTGCGCATATGTGTTCCCTTGCTTACTCTCTTGGACAGGAGGGGGGAAATAATCATGGGTTTTCCACTTTTGCAAGGGTCCTATTCCACTAACCCTTGCGAAAGTGGAGAGTCAACTGTACTTTCTGAGTGATCTTTGGATTTGTGTCACTTTGATGGAATCTCTTAATGCCTAATTGTGAAAACATTTTGAACCTCAAGAGACCTCTGAGATTAAAACTTGTTAGATATGAGAAATCTCCTGTTCAGAGATTGTCAGAAGTCCAACTGCGTATACTCCATTGCCTTTCTGTATCTAAGCTAATTATTTAAAATAGCATATAGTAGTTGGATTTCATGTAATCACATTTTTTTAAAAAAATATTTTTATAAATTAGCTGGCTTCCTGAAGCTCAGGTTATTCAAAAGGCTCTGAATTCTGCTGCCAATAACGTGTATCAATATGGTCGAGAATGGATAACACATAAGGTAAGGCTGAGATTAATCTTTGAATAACACCATTTTGATAGTTGCTGTATTGTTCTTTTCAGAAAGATGCCTGTATTGTAGATATCAGTACAAAATGGAATTGGGAATAAAAAATTGATGCAACACCAGAACTCTCACTCTGTTTCTCTCTCACACTGTGTTATATGGAAGGTACATGTGCCTGGGCAAAAGGCAGGGACATGGGAGGGAGGAACGTGCATGGAGAAGGTGCGCAAGAGCCTTTCCTCTTGTCTTTTGCCCAGGCATGGAGAAGGAAGGCAGGGCACCAGGGCAAAAGGAGAGGGAATGGGAGGAAGAGAATGGGAGGATGAAGGCAAGTGGATGATGCCTCATGATTATTTGTGACAAAGGTCAAACCTGGAAATGTGGAGGGAGGGTTGTATAACCAAAGCATCATTCAAATATAATCAAAAAAGATCTTAAAAGTTTGGGGAAATAAAAAGATCTTTCCATGTCAGCAAAAATACATCAGACTCAATACTAGATAAGCTTCCCTGAAGAGACTGAGCACCAGCACTGAAAAGGCCCTATTGCATTTAGACCCATCTCATTTCTGAAGTGTTATGAGGTGATGTTTATTTTTGAGTGCATTCATTTGTCAAAAGACAGTGCTTTGAGTATACAGGACATAACTGTTTAGAGCTTGTAAAGTTCAAAGCCTCCATATTGAACTGCCTGGAAATGGACTACAAGGTAGTTTAGTTCTGAGGCTGGTATGTTGGACTCTGTACACTCTGTTAATGTCACTGTTCTGCTTTAAACCAAACAAATTTCCAAATAGTTTGTTAAAAGCAAGCTGATATACAGCAACAATGCATTAAATTGGACTAAATTGGCATCACAGCCTGAATAGGCTATTCCTGTTCAGAGTTCGCACAAGGAACTTAGTATTATAGAAGCTATTTGAGCTTCAAAAGAAGAGGTTAAAGCTAAAAATATCTCAATATCCAAACCTGTTTTTAGGAGGCATGGAACATCTCTTGCAGTATAGCATACAATATATACTTGCAGAATAGATGAAAGGAGTGAGAAGGGTTGGCTCTATCTCAATGGTTTATCCTTTAAGAAATTATTAATAGATATAAACAAAAGTGCGTTCTTGTCTTTCAGCCAAAAATTGATTTTTTAAATATATTTTTATTAAAAACTGAAAAAACAGACATCACATAGTCCTCCTGACATTACATACATAACATTACAAACATAATAGACATTTAAAAAACAAAACGTACAAATACACACATGTAACATACTACATATCTTATTTACATAATCTAAACAAACATAAAGCACTTCCCCCTTTTCGTGGGATACAGCCTTGTATTATTTAAAAAAAAAACTACCTCTGTATATCAGAAAGGAATAAAACTGATATTCATTTTAACATACATTATCTTAGTCAAAAGTGGATTTCAAGGCAGCTCACAGTACTAAAGTTCAGATTAAAAAATACTATTAAAATATAAAAACAGTATATTAAAAAAACAAGCTTAAAGAACATCAATTAAAAGGAATAACAGTGCTCAACTACTTAAAACTACAATCAGCTTAAATTCCAAAGGCCTATCTTAATTTTAAGCAAAGAAGTATTTGCTTCCCAAATGGAAGGATAACTGAGAAGTCAGCAGAACTTTTTTTTTGACAGCTGGAAATATCCAGGGAGGAATCCCTCTTTATAGGCAGGGCTTTATAGATGTCAAAAGCAGCACTTCAAATGATGCTTAAAACCAACGGGTAGCCTGCAAAAATGTAGTAATAAGTAGTTGAGATCTTCCTTTATAATCATCTCTGTTTAGCAATCTGACTGTAGTATTTTGGACTACTTGATTGTTTCATAGTGGCTGTTAATTTTGCTGGATCCCATTTATAGCATTTACATTTTAAGATCTGGATGACCTCCTTGATTTTGCTGTCATATGTTGTAATATGTGTGCATTTCATTTTAACTATAAACCATAGGAATGTATATGTCCCTGGGCATGGAGGATTCAGGTTACTGCTATTAGGAAAATGGCTTATGCAGGCTTGTACAGAAGGAATTTGTGTGTTTCATTGTAGGGGGATAGAGGCAGGCAGTTAGTGACTGTGACCCTCTGAAATTTCCCAATTTACCTGTGCAGTGGGTCTTATTTTTGAAACAAAAATAAAAGATACAGAGGAATGTGTGTTGTGTGGATTTTCTCTGTTGTTCTCTTAAACCTGTGATGTTTAAATTCATATGCCTCAGTCTTTTGAGGTATGGGTTATTGGGGATTCAAAAGATTGCTTCATCTCTGGTGATGTCTTTTGTCTCACCAATTGTGGTACCACCTCCCATTATTCTTCCTTTATTTGCCTTTGTATTCGCTTTTACATTTTCCCTCTCAGCTGTTTTGATATAAAACTCTGGTTTGTTTTGCAGTTGCATAAAATTTTAGGAGAAAAAGTGAACAACACTGCTGTGATTGAAAAGCAAGTGCTGGAGCTGTGGGACAGACTATATCATACGTGGTTTGTGAAAGTAAGTATCTTAGGCATACTTGTAGTCTATTTAATCCTAGTAAATTTAGTGCTAATAATAATATTGAAAACAGCTATAGAACCTGGGGGTTAGGAAGATCTCATGTTCAGATAAATTCAGACTCCTTTGGTTCTTTAGTAATTTTTGTACTTCCATAAGAAAAAATGGGAAAGAGATTCATACACTATACATTAGTTTCTCAATTTACTCTCAATATAGTCCTGAGGGCAAATTTATGTCTGAACAGAAGCTAAGTGGGTTTTTTTAAAGTAGTGAGTAATTCACATAAAATAATAAAGTGTCCCTTATGTCTGTGCGTATTCTTTATATTCTAAGCCCCAGAATATTCTGTGTGTGTTGGGTGAATATTTCCCTTTTATTTTACAGAATGTGTCTCACACAGGGAGACACAAAGGACATAAGCATCATTTACACCGTCAGAACAGCTGGCCAGGTGATATGCTTGATTGGCAAGATGTGGCTTCCTTTATTCATGAGAACATAGAAACCTTTCTTTCGGTATGTATCTTTCATAGTAAAATCTGTAAGAAAATCCTGTTTGCAGAAAAAAGTATCATTACATAATTTCATTTCCTCATGTGTGTTTGCAGAACTTGGAAAATAAATAAATAAATAAACAAACAAACAAACAAGCAAACTACATCATTAATTCATTGGATCCCCCCTCTCAGTGTTTCTGAACTCCATAGATTGCAAGGTTAATGATGCACTTATCCCGGTACTTTAAAATTTTAGGTTGTTAGAACTCATTAGGGAGAGGTGCATGTGCTCTGCTAGATACAATCAGACAGACAGCCTCAAGAGAAGAAATATCAAGATTGGAGGGGAGGCATCACCTTGCCTAGGAAAGGATGGGGAGGGGATGCATCACCTAGCCTATTGAAGGAGATGCATCACCTAGCCTATGGTCTCAACAATCTACCTTTATGTATCACTAAAAATTGGACTGTGGAGTCCAATAGGATGTCTGATTTGGTCATTCCATGTTGTCATTTGTCTTTTAAAGACCTGACCTACCCCATTTGGTAAGCTTTTTAATCACCTGTTGTGCAAGGCACAGAGACCACAGGGAAGAACAACAGGTTGCTTACTTGTAATTGCAGTTCTTCTAGTGGTCATCTGTGCCCTCACACGGTCCTGTCCTGCCTCCCCTCTTTCAGGTTCCCGTTTTCAGCAAACTTTAAAACTGTGAGGATGATAGCTTGGCAGGCTAGGTCATGCAAGGTACAAGGGGAGGGGGCAGGGTTCCCCCCAAGCTGCTCAGCTCTGGAACATTTCGAAAGCATCTCTGTGCAGGCATGAAGACCCTATTTTGTGAGGGCACAGATGACCACTTGAAGAACCACAGTTACAGCCTGCTCTTCTTCTTCATGGACTCTGTATCTCACACAAATGAGTGACTGCAAAGTTTACCTTGGATGGTAGGAAAATCACTGTAGGACTGAAGACAATACCACACAGCCAGATCTCGCGTCAGATCTTGTCCTTGTATTCAAATGCTATATAAAGATGGAAAGCTGTGATCATGTTGCTGCACTGAAAAGTTCTGGCAGAGGAAAACCATTTTTAAAGTCGATTGCTCCAGTTGAATGCACTTGAGGACTTTCTGGCATAGCAGTCTTGGCTAACTTGTAACATAGTTTTCTTACTTCTACTACCAATTTGGACAGATGTTGCACTGAGACAGGGTGTCCCCTTCTTCCTCCCACCAGAACACACAAAGAGTCTGTTGGAATCAACAAAAAGAAGGCCTCTGTTGAACAGAGTATGCCAAAGCCCAATGAACATCCAAAGTGAAGCAGCTTTTCTAATGCATCTGTCAGCTGCTGGAAAAAAGTGAGCAACTGTATGTCCTACGATCGAATTGAGATACTATATTTCATGGAAAAGAAATATCTGGGCACAAGACCACCTTATCTTTGTTGAAGCAGAAGAACAGTTTATCACATCTTAGTGCTGCTAAGTCTTCTGTTCTTCATGTGCTTGTGATAGCTAATAGGAACATTACTTTTACTCTCTGCAGTCATTCACTGTCTCTTGCGGTTCAAACATTTCACCCGTTAATTGGAACAACAATGACAATGACCAGTTCCGAATCAGAAGCTGCAGAGATGGATAAAGATGGTGTAGTCTCTTCAAAAATCTTTTAACCACTGGGTTTGTGAAAAACAAATTAAGTTGATTCTGTAATTGGTTAATGTGCACCTACTGCCACAAGATGAATCTTCAGAACCCTTGCTCACATAGATACAATAAGTAATGCAGCACAGTAGATAATGATGTTGGCAGTGGTTGCTCTGGTCTAGATTCAGCAAAGGAGCCATTTTTTTTCTATTTGTATTCATAAGAACACCTAGGAGATATTTTTCTTGATGATCTCAATACAGAGTTTATCCGTGGAGAATTTAAGACCCTACAATCTAAGCCGTTAGCTTCAACTCCTTCAGATTGGAGTGGCAGGCCTGAATGTTGGAATGTGTCAATAGAAACTATAAGTATTGTAGTGGCATCTCATGGTTCTTTGACAGCTGATGAAATAGCACAAACCAAGTTTGCCTTAACCAGAATGGTGTGGATCTTTTTCATGCCAGCTTGGCCACCATCTTCCCTATCAGTGGAAATGGTGGAAATAGGTACATGAGAGGTCCCTTTCATTTCAGCAGGAATGCATCCCCTAGGACATTGCATCCTCTCCCTGCTTGTGTTTCCTCCATACACTGATGATCTGGTGGAATGCTTGTCTGGACAAGTCCACTCATGTTGTAGATATTTATCCTGAATCAAGGAGTCTGCGAGAACATTGTCTGTTCCTGCCAGATATATTGTGGTGGGGTGTATTTTTTTTCTGACACAGTAATGCCACAGGATGCTCACAAGATGGAGGAATGTGGATGACTGTGTGCCCACTTGGTGATTTATGTAACATACATCAGTTGTGTTGTCTGTGACAGCATGAACAACTCTGCTTCTCAAAAGCGCGAAATGCCTTGATTACGGCTAACAGTTCTAGTACATTGATGTGAGAATGCGCCTGCTCTGCTGATCAGTGTCCATGAACCATCATATCTTTCCAGTGAGAACCTCAACCTGTCATGGAAACATCTGTGGTTAGAATGCAATCTGGTTCTGGAAATTGAAATTGTATTCCAGACAATAGATTCCTCATCTTTGTCCACTAATGCAGAGAGTGACATAAGGAGGAGTTGAAAGTCTTTTGCTTTGTGGATTCTTGAATGTATCAAAATGGCAAAGAAATCAATGTTGTAGAGGCCAAAATATTAGTCTTGACAGGTATGTGACAGCTATAGTTGCTGCCATTAACCCCAAGATTCTTTGTATCATGAACACAGATCTGTCTGGAATTCTGAGGACTGAACACACTTTATGTCTCAGTGTTAACTATCCTCTGTTCTGAGAAGTGTGTTGCCCCTGTTTTGGAGTCTAAGGTTGTTCCTGTATAATTTATTTTCCTTGTGGGCTGTAGCACTGACTTCTTTGCTTTGGCATTGAATCCTAAATTGTGAAGGAGTGTTAATGTGAGGTGAAGATCCTTATCCAGTTTGGTTTTACAGAACACCACCAACAGCCAGTTGTCCAAATACAGATAAGTGTGAACACCTTAAATTCTGAGGAAGGAAACTAGAACTGTCATGACTCTCAGTGCTGTGGATAAGCCAAATGGAAGAGCCTTGTATTGGTAAATTTTTGGGCCAGTTGTCTAACAAACTTGCAATGTTGTGACCTTATCCCTGTGTGAAAATATGTCTCATGGAGATCGATGGAAGCAAACCAGTCTCCTTTGTATAGGAATTGTAGGATAGATTATAGTGTTCTCATCTTGGATTTCCTTAGTTTTATATGCTTCTCCAACTCCTGAAGAACTAGAATAGAATGGAGATCACCATCACACTTTGGTACCATGAAATACCCAGAAAAGTAGCAGCTTCTTACAGTGGACTGGCAATCTCTCTATGGTATCCTTTTCCAGCAAGATCTGTATTTCTTCTCTCAGAATGTTGGAAGATATAGTTATATGGAAGACTCCGATTGGAAAAATACTTGAGAATTCTGTGGCATAGTCCAGATAAACAAAGGTTAAAATCCATGAATCTGTGGTGATTTTCTCCCAGGTGGCATAATAATAGGATAGTTTTTATGCCTTTGATGGCATGGGACTTAGAAGATGGAATGATAGCTGTGGTAGTGTCCTAGAAAGGGAATCAAAATTGAGATTTTGAGGATCCTGAGGATTTCCGAGCTAAAGAGTCAAATCTCTATTTGTATAATTTCCTTCGACTGGATGTCTGCCGAGATGATATCCTTGATTGTCTTGGTGGAGATTTTGGTCTACCATAGGAAGAAACAGATTGGTGTCTCTGTGAAGAATGGTACTGTTTACATTGATATTGACGTTGTTGTTGAACAAACCCTATTTTACAAGCTGCTAATCTTGCTTTGTTAATGCTCCCCATGGCCTCATCTATAGAATGAAACAGACCAACACTATTGAAAGGTAGATCTTCTGTGTACTTCTGGGTATCTTTGTTGATACCTGTTGAACGAAGCCAAGCATATCTTCTCAGTGGTAAGGCTCCTGCTTGACTTTTGCTGCACAATCCACAGAATGCTGGGAAGATTGGATTTTGTCATACCCTGCTTTCAGAACATGGACTCTGACTCCGAGTCTGAAACAGGGGGCATGCCAGGACCTGCTGTCTAGGAAGAGGTTATAGTGCCACAAACAGAACAAGGGGTGGTGCCAGCTTTAGCAGAGAGTCCTGCCTCTTCAGACATAGAAGAGCACTTACCTGCTCTCACCTTTTCAGAGTGCAGACAGCAAAGAGAGAGCCAGCATCACTCTCTCAGAATTTATAACTGGCAGTAATTAATCATGCCACAGCTGCACTAGGCTTCAGACCTATATAGCTGACATCCTTCTCTTCCAGGAGTTGTCAGAGCTTATCTGACCTTCTACCCTGCTGGATACCTTGCTGAATACTCTGACTGACCTTGGACACTCCCTTGCCTTGGAACTCTGTTAGACTTTATTTATGACTCTGTGCTTACTGCCTGGAAGTAAGTAACAAGTTGGGAGCTATTCAGTTTGTTTTGTTTGTTTTATCGGCTGTGCCCTCGGGACTGAGATAGGACAGATTTGTTGTGTGGCTAAAGTTGTAGCTTCATGCTGTATCTGTAGAGCTGTTGTTGTTTTTCCTTCATCTACTGGTGAAGGTATCAATGTCAGCATATGATCCCAGAGACAGCGTTGGTATTCTACCACACATGCTTGAAGATATGCCACCTTTATGGCTAGTGCAGAAGAATAAAAGCATCTTCCCAAAATTTCCAGTCTCTTGCTTTCATGATTTGGAGGTGCTGATTGCACTCTTTTGTTACCTTTGGTTCAAGAAGCCTCTATGACAATCAAATTCAGTGGAGGGCATGTAAACGAAAAATTAACTCCTTTTCGTTTTGTTCTGTATAGGTGTTCAGTTTGCTTTGCAGCTGGAAGAAGAGCAGCTGGCTTATCCCAAGATTGTTTTATTAATTCCAGGGGAACTGATAATATAGGAACGGTGGCAGGTGTTGGAAGCAGGTTGTCAGTCGTCTGGAATACAGGATCAGACAGTGGAGTTGGAGGTTCAGAGACATCTAAGCTTCTAGTCTTAGCCTTTCTTGATACTGTGTCCCCAGAAAGCTTCACATCCTCTGGTGGAGATGGAAGAGATATGTCTTCAACAGCTGTAGGTGGTGGTGATGTATGTGGAGATGGTTCTTCCGGAACTGAAAACTCAGTTTCATAATCACGTTAGGAAGAATCTGTCATCTTAGGCTCTAAGGAAGCAAGGTAGTTGTTACTGTTGTTGGAACTTTAGTTGATACATTACATTGTGCAAGCTGCACTACCAGATGATGTATATGAAGAACAGTGAAAATGGTCTTGGAGGCTGTCATTGTGCCCCTAGATGATGCTGATAGCACAGATGTTAGTGATATAGGTACTGTAGATGGTATTGGCTGCATAATGTGTTGTCGATGTTGTCATCATTGTTGGTTCCAAAGACTGCACTAGTGTTGGAGAAAGGCATGATCTTGATACTGTTGCTGTTGTTCTCGGTGTTGGAGACCTCATGTTGTGTCTTGGAGAACCATGAGTGTACTGTATTGACAGACATGGAGAATGATGTCTTGAAGTCCTTGATCTCAACCAACTTCAGTATAGATGTGGAGAGTAATATTGATGTAGAGAATGATAATACTGTTTTTTAGTGTGATATCTATCTCTGTATGAAAGGGAGTAAGATTGGTATGATGTAGATTTTTTCCTTCATAGATGCTCTCGATGGTATCCCTCCATATATATGACACTGAAGTGAATGAGAAGTCCTCCCTGTATCTGTTCTCTTGATACGATGGTTGCAATTATGTGTGTGATGGTTGTCTTCTAAAAGGAGATCCCTCTCTTTTTGAGAAGAATGGGATATTGGTCTAAATGGTTGATGTATTGGAGAAGTAGTCAGTACCAAGTAATATTGAGCAGATGGTATAAATTCTCTATAAGTTAGAACAGACGGTTGTGAGACCTCTATCAGTATTGATGTTGGTACCATAATAGGAGTAGCGATAATCTCCAAGTCCACTTCTGTTGTATAAACTGAATTAGTGCATTGTCATGCCTAGATTTTTTATTCTTCTTTTCTTAGAACAAGACTTAACATTCTCTGATATTGGTGAGACATGCCTTTTATGTCCCTTTAGTGTTATGACTTGAAATTATCTATATAGTTGCAATATCGGAGTATGTTGGGGTGATATTTGAGTCTCAGCAGCCTTTGGTGATATTGTTGCCATTACCTAGGCTTTCAGTATCAACTGTTCTGGTGTCAAAAGGATATCGGTACTGACATCATTTGGTTGAATGATACTGAAATATGTTCTCAAGAATGCAACTTTACACCTGCAAGTGATGACAGTGTTTAAACAGAGCAGAAGAAGTGGCCATAGGAAGAGTTGGGGTTGTTCAGAAAAGGGCGGGGAGAGAATTGGAGAAAAAAATAGTGATATATAGAGTGAAATAGAAATAGGCAACTAAGAAAAAAAAATATTTAGAATAGTCAACAAGAGAAAGGTCTAAACAGTGTGTCTCTTTGGAGAACAGAAAGAAACTGAGGTAATGATAGCTTGTCAAGCTTGAGCATGCACAACAGGTATGGAGGGGTGGGGACCCAAACAAGCTACTCAGCTCTTGAAAGTTCTGACATAGGTGTGAAACCTATTTGTGTGAGGCAGAGAGACCATGAAGAATTACATATGTCATCTATCAGTGGAAAATTTCTTTGAGTCAAAACCCTCACCCCCATTCCCTCTTGAATAAAAAATATTATAGTATAACTCAGTACTGTTGTTTCAGCATATTCAGCTGACTTCAGGATTTTTACTTTCAGAGTTCTGCATTTTAGGTGGTGGTGGTGGTGGTGATGGTGGTGGTGGTGTTGTGTCTTTAAGTCTTATACCTATCATGAGGTCTTCTTGGTACAATTTGTTCAGAAGGGATTTGCCTTTGCCTTCTTCTGAGGCTGAATGAATGTGATTTTCCTAAGGTGGGTTTCCATGACAGTGTGGATCTGAATCCTGGTCTCATAGTCCAGCACTCAAAACACTGCACCATGCTGGCTCTTACCTAAAAAGCCCTAAATGGGTAGGGGCCAGGTTATCTGAAAGGTCATCTCCTTCTAGATGAATCTGCCCAAAATTTGAGATCCTCAGCAGAAGCTCTTTTGTATGTTCCACCTCTCCCCAAGACTAGGTTGGAACTTATGGAACATTTGACCGGTCTTTGTAGCAGCACTCTGAATATGGAACTTCCTCTTTCAGGGGAAGTCAGGCTGGCTCCACCCTGTTTGAGCTTCCCTTGACAGCAAAGGCTATATTATTGTACATACAGCCAGAGGTGGCTGCTCTGGCTATAGTTTTATACTTTTTTAAAAATAAGTTGTTTTAGTTTGTTTTAATTTTTTTAATTTGTCTAAATCTTGTTTTAAATATATTTATTTTTTTATCTTACCACCCTTAGTAGGCTGTCGAATTAATAGGTAAACTGTTCAAATAAATACATTTAGAATACAGTTAGCCCTCCACTTTTGCAGGGGTTGGGGTGCAAGATCCCACGAAAACTGAGAAACAAAAATAAATATCCTGAATGCTTTTTTTGTTTGTTTGTTTTTGTTTTAAAAGAAAAGCTCTGGGAGCACTTCCCTGGATTGTAATTCTATGGTTAGCTGCTGGTGGAAGTGGACCATAGCATCCCTTTGGACCCAGCAGTGTCTAGAGAAGTGTTCTCTCTAGGATTTTCTAGATTCTCTAGCATGACTCTCTTGTCCCCTTCTGACAAAAGTGGACCATAGAATCACATTGGAGAACCTCAAGATTCCTAGAAAGAACATATTTTTTCCGTGGCCAGGGGAAATATAATAATTTTTAAAAAATAAGTAAATAAGATAAAATAAATAAAATAACCTGTGATTAGTCAAATCCATGAATGCTGAATGAAGGCCAACTATATTATTTTATTTATTTATTTGAAGCACATTTAGTAAGCAGAAAATTGTCTCCTGCAGCTGGTGCTAATTTTAGGAAAAGGGACTCCTCTTTAGAAAGTATATGACCCTGAAACATTGTGCATTGAAAGTATTCACTGTTTTGCCAAGCTACTGATTTCAGGCAACATTTCTGTCTTCCAGATCTTAGAATCCCTCTGGATATTGATGAGTCACAACATGAACCTCCTTTTCAGCACAGTTACAACATTAGTAACCATCCTCTTCTACAGTGGCACTGCTCTCCTCAATTTTGTACTCTCACTGGTGAGCACCTTTCGTTATTATTTTATGCCTTACACTTCTGTAAGTCATGGCTTTTCATTCTTGTTTTTCATCTGTTTTCTGGACAATATTTTTCAAACCTAATTGTCATAGTGGGGTGGGGTGATTTTTTGCTTAAAGGTTACAACTGAGAATGGAAAGATCATCCCTGTAAGTTGTGATTCTCTCACAAATTTGTCTACATGGTCATTAGGTTTGAAAAAAGCTGCCTGATTGGCTCCAAAGGACTTTTTCCTCCCTCAAACTTGCGGAAGAATGTGTGTCTTCGTGGGAACTGCAACTGTAGCAGGAAAAGCTATCTTTCCTCTCTTTGCATGAATCATAGCATCAGAAGAGAGCACAGGGACCATCCAGTCCAACCTCCTGCCATGTAGGAACCCACATCAAAGCACTCTCAGCAGATGGCCATCCAACCTCTGCTCAGAACCCTCCAAAGAAGAGGACTCCACCACACTCCAAGGAAGCATATTCCACTGCCGGACAGCTCTGACTGTCAGGAAGTTCTTCCTGAGGTTTAAATGGAATCTCTTTTCCTGTACTTTGAATTCATTGTTCCATGTCCTAGTCTCTGGAGCACCATAAAACAAGCCTGCTCCCTCCTCGACATGACATCCCTTCAAATATTTAAACATGGCTATCATGTCCCCTTTTAACCTTCTCTTCTGCAGACTAAACATACCCAGCTCCCTAAGCCGCTCCTCATAGGGCACGGCTTCCAGACCCTTCACGTTACAGTCTCAATTCAGATCATTCTGCCCACTGTACCTGGGAATGCTTGGCTTGTGCCCAGTTGTGCAGTATGTACGGACACCATGTTGGACTAAATTTGAAGCTAATTCTGAGTTTGTTTCCCTTTTCTTTGCTTAATACGACATCCTCTAAGTAGGAGAGGGAACAATTCAACAGATAAAGTATGATATAATTAGTTAAGAACACAGTATTATAACAAATGCTGTAAAATTCGACGATGGCTCAAATAGCTTGCTTTGACTTTTGGCTTTTTCCAGTGCACAGAGCTGAAACATCTGCTATTAGTAGCATTTTTTCCAGGCTATGTTGCAGTGGTTTCTTTGAATGGAGCTATGAAATGTTGAGCACTGCAATAATTTCTGCTCAGATTATGATCAAATAAGATTAAAGGCTCTCTGCAACACTGTGCATTTTTTTTTTAATGAGAAGCTTTCAGCAAAGTTAGGTCTCCTGGTTTCAAATGTTTGACATAGACATTTTTCAGGAAATTTTTATAATGGATATTCTTTTTCTTTAAAGTTGGGGAAGTTTGTGAGCCTCAGTGCTATGTGTGATCCAGTGCTTCCCAAGTATCCTGATTTGTTTATTGTTTGGCCCCAAACACCCTCTGAGGGTCAGTTTTGCCATGTTTGGGCCTCTGCCAGGGCATTTGAGGGACAAAAGAGACCCTTTTTAAAAATGAAGTGATCTGGAAGTTGATTTCCCTCTGAAGCTGGATAATTGCCCACCCCTGCTTTAAACTGTGGAAATCAGGCCAGGATGGAGTTAATTTGTAAGCAGATGCTGAGACTGGAATGAAGTTTCCATCTATAAGCATCTATGCTGGGCAGAAATATCATAGCAATGCTTCTGGAACAGGGCATTTAGGTGTATAATAGAGCCAGATGCTGACCACCTTTAGTGTTGCTCAAATGAGTCATCTTTCTAACAAGGATGTCACATCTTAATTTCTGCAATAGTTTGATCTGTTCTAATTTTAAAAGATATGTGAACTTGTAGTGCAAGTGTTTCTTAAAAGAATACTTTGGTCAGAGATTTCTTAGGTGTTCCTTGCTTTATATTTAGTTCATTTTAATTCAAAACTAGATGCTGCAACTGTGCAGTCTGAAGATAATGCGCACACTAGATCATGCAGGAATTAATTTTGCTATTTCCTATTTAATCACTCTTCCCACTGGTTTGAAAATACATTTGGCTTGTAAAATATAGTATGTTGAAATTATAATTTAAACATATTATATGTTTTCTTCTTGCCTATCTTTCAGGTGATTTTTCTGACCACATTGTTCTATCTTCTAAGCTCTAGTGATGAATACTACAAGCCAGTGAAGTGGGTTATCAACCTGACACCTCTGTCACAGCCTGGCCCTTCCTCAAATATCGTTGGCCAGTCTGTAGAGGAGGCCATAAGGTATGCTGTTACTTTCCTGGTTATTATGGAAATCTCCTTTTATGGTGAGAAGGGGTGGTGCTGACATTAAATGATTTCTGAGGACTGGTTGTTCTCTTCATTTATGCTGATGCCAAAGGTGTCAAACAGAGCCTCTTGTGATCTCCAAACTGCTGCAGAATTATATTTGAGATTCAAAATTCTGTCCTTCACTAAGAACCTTCTGGTCTGCAGAGCAGAAATGGACATGTATCATTCTGCACTGTGGAAGTGCAAGAAGCCAGTCATATAGAACCTTGGGATTAGACTGTTTCACTTTCAAAGACAGAGGCACATTTTTGACCCCTGCTAATGCAAAAGGGGTTTTTTCCCCCTCAATTTTGGTTTTGTGCAGTTGTGAGTGGTACATTTCAAAGATGATAATTTTTTTCTGAAAAACATGAATTGAGGCAATAGTTCTGCAGTCCCTTGAAAAACTGCAGGGACTATCTAAAAGAGAGTTAATATTAGCAGTGTTAACATTCATGTTACTCGTAATGTTTACCTGGGTATAGAAGATACCAGTTAAATTGAGGCTGCAGGGAAAGGGGTAGTGAGGGAAGATTTTAGGTAGTAGAACTCAGAGAAGTTATATTTAATAATAAAAGAATATATGTGCCTGGGAACTCTGAAGTGTGCACTTCGGGAACATTTGTTTTAAAAACATAATGATTAATTTTAGTTGTAGTATGTCAGTTTCATAGAAGCCTGCAGTTCTTAGTCACTCAGTGGAAGATAGTTTTGAAGCAGATAAAAATTTGAAGTCAAAGGAAGGCAGTCCAGCAGATGGGGTTCCTCCTCCCTCCTCCAGTGGGCAGCCTCCTCTCACAGATACAGAGTAAGCAAACCACTCCCTGACATGGTTGTAGGGATGCATCATGGCAGGCTGTATTCCTTGGATGTCAGTATCAATGGCTTTATTCATATGTGCCAGGCATAATTTCTCCAACACTGAAAGCTGCCAGATTTTGTTTAAAGACTTTGGTGTATCAAAGTAAAGTCTGTTTCAACCTGTGCAAAGCATAGTAGTTTTGGTAGTGGTGCATTATAGAAAGTGGAAGATGTGTCAGCTTTCTATGATTTATACATCTTTTGCTTTCCCTTATGTGTTGCTACCCAAAGTACTATGCGTTGCACAGGTGGAAATATACCTTACTTTGAAGAACATACCTGCAAACTTGGCAAGAATACATAAAAGATTTAAGAGATTTAGTCAGCAGTTTGTCAAGATCTTAGCAATTATAGACCACATTATTATGTATCCCAAAATCTTGCAGTCCTAAATAACCTAGAACCCCATGAAATAGGAAAGCTAAAAGCAAAGGGAAAAATAATGGTATAATTTCCTTCATGTTACCTAATTTAGTCAACTGTCATAGGAGTGACTGATTTCCTTGTTCCTGTATGTGGGTATGTGTCTTCAAGTCCCCTATTAACTTATAACAACCCCATACATTTGCCCTTCCAGTTTTCATCTGCTTAAAACACCTTCTTTAAAATACATTATTCTCATCCTAGCATTCCAGTCCTTTGTTACCAAACAAATGTAAACAGATGTTTGCGTAATTTTACTTCCCTCCAGAAGAGCCTTTGCTATTCCAAAATACATGCTTTGCCTCTGCTTTCCCCTTAAGCTTCTATTCTGTAGTTGTTCTTGCTTATCAGAATCTTACTCTGCCAAATGTGGAAGTATAAGAAATGTGTCCCAAATAATATGTTGGGACATGCCATTGTTTTACTGTAAACAGAGAAGAAAAAATGTGAACAATTCAAGAAGAAGAGTGGAAAGAAATGATTTTCTATCTGCTGAGTCTTATATAAAGTATAAGTTTTGCAAAAGTTAATGAGCAGTTTTCTTCACTGCTGAAAAATAAAATTAGTTAAGAGTAGAGAACATCCATCAGAATCGATGTAACTCAGCCTAATCATTACTAACTTAGATTCCACTGATTTCAGTAATAATCTGTAATAATAACAAGTATGAATCCAGGCCAGCATTTCAAGTATTCTTCTTTATGTCCGAGGAACACTTTTTTGATCATCAGTTTCTAGATCTCATTATATTTGCAATTAATTTAAGTTACAGCATTCAATTAATCTGAAATGAGAGAAGCTGTCTAGCTTATTTCATTTGCAGACAAGAATCCTTAATTTATGGAACATCTCATGAATTTGTAATAAATCAGACTAGGCATTACTGCACTAGACCCAGTCCTGACTAGGTACAAGGTGGTTAAAGTCATGTGTCTGCTGCCAACAAAATAGCTTACTGCAATTCTTTACAGTTTTCAGTTTTTCCTAGCTTTTACCTACCTTTTGCTAATGTTGGGGAACTGATAGGTACACTGCTGCTTATATATAAATGCAGGCTGCAATATACAAGAGTTGTAAATATAGGAAGAATGAATTACTGTATTTGGATTTCTTGGCACTTTCAGAAGTTGGAATATGAGATCCTGTGTATATTATATTTTAAGTATCTGACTAAGGGAGGTATGTAGCATCAGTCTTAACTTCTTAACATTATCTTCTTCATCTGAATCCCAAACAAATTCATCACATTCATATGTCTTTGAGAGAAATAAGTACCTCAGTTCAAGCCATAGTTTATTTACACATATATTTGTGTATATATGGACGAATTGAAATCTAAAATGGCTCATTTCCTAGACAAATAGGAAGAATATAAGCTTCTGGTGCCTTGAGCTGTGGCTGGGTCATAGTTTCGTGCATGTTGATATGAAATGGGAAATGTGCATGGCTGTAGTGGGTGTGTTTATATAAGAGAGTCTGCATGACCCATAGGCAATGGAAAGGTTGCCCATTCATCACAGTTCAGCTCATTGATTCTGTGGGATGGCAGAGTATGAGAGCTCTGCATACTCAGCTCAAGAGGACAGGTTAGGTTAAGGGTTGCATACATAGTACATGTAAGCTTTTAATATAGATACGTTAAATTGTGTACTTGTCATGTTAGAATAATGAACACAGTTCCTTGTCAGTGGACCCCCTAGCCAAATTTCTGTTCAAATGACATGTTGTTTTAGAACTGTTTAAGATTCACATTTTTTACATTTAATGCTATGTATGGGAAGTATATGTATCTGTGTTAAGTGCCTCAATAAGTGACTAGTGCAGTATTTTGATAGCCTGGAATGAATTCTGGAACAATAGAGAACTGATTGGCTGTTGATTATGATTTAAAGCTTTGCTGTTTAAACCCTTAACTGCAATTATTCAGATGACGGTTGCTTGTCTTTGCTGGTATTGTGCAAAAAAGTGTAGTAGCCTTGATAATATTATTCCTAAAGCTAGCTGAGCAGCACCTAACCTGTCTGGTTTTGTACAAGACTAGAGTAGAGGTCCTTGAATTTATGTATCTCTGAGTTGCATGCACACCTTTTGCCTGAACCATTGTCTTTCCCCTAAGTGGCATGTTCTTCTTTTCCTGAATGCATCAGACCCTTCTTCCCTGAAGCTCCCATTCTGCTTGCTCTGGTGGGGATATTGCACATTACTAAGTTGCATGTTGTCACAGGCTCAGTGCAATTTAGTGTGTGCGATATTTTCACATGAGTGCATGCACACAGGTATTGCTATGGCTTGAAGTTACAGTAGATTTTGTGTCTTGAATTAATTCTGGAAGAGCCAGCATCAGTATTTTGGCTTGCAACTTGTTAGCCAGTGCCCAGATTTCCATGGATGTTTTCTGTCTGAGAAGGTTTTATTACTTGTTTCATTTTCTTCATCCACCATGCAAAACACAGATTATGCCCAGTAAGCAGAGTTATCTACTGATACATTATTTGAAAAAAAAATTAATTTCCAAAGTACTCTTGCAGATTCATTGTACTAAAGCAGATATGCCAGGAGAGTTTGATATAATCTAAATTCAGTTTTGTTTACCAAAATCAGTTATGAGTACAGGGATGCTATAGTCATTGAATAAACAATAAAAAGTGATGATGGAAATGATATGGTGATACGTTCTCCAAAGAAAACAATTTATTTTCCAGCATATTAAAAGCACATAATATGCTAAAGAAAACCACTGTGGTTGCTTGACTGTAATTTTAACATCATTTAACTGGATATGTTAAATGACTTTGGGTAATCTGCATGCAGTTTGTTGTTTCAGTGCCCAGACAATGATTTAATTAAGAATAATAGAACACAGAGTATTCTTGCATCATTTCAAGTTATATTGCATCTTGTGTGTGTCCATATTCATTTGTTAATCAAGTATTGAAGGAACAATTTATTCAAAATTTATGCTTTTTTATTTGCTAGTCACTTTTTTAAAAATGACAATAGAAAATGATAATTTCTCAAAGTATCACATGACTTAAGGTAAAATTTTCCTGAAACGGTATTATGCAACAGACTTTGAAATAGAAGCACTACCTTTTTAAGGTTCAAACTCACAAGATGGTAAACTTGTTTCTGGACTATACCACTTCAAACAACATTGGATCAAATACTTCTCTAGGCATTTTCCGTGCATATAGAAATCTAGCATGTAAAGGGGAAACATTCTTGCTTGGTTGCCTAATTTCTTAATGTACTTATTTCTTGTGTTAGTAATTAATTAATTAATGTTGTAATTTCTTGTGTGCAGGGAATTTCTTCCTGGAAGAACATTCACTCCGCAGTGAGACTAGGCTGTAGTTAGTATGCCTTTCATTGTAATGCACATAAATGACAGCATTTCATTGACAACAGCAAATTCACTTCAGCTGGAGAGTACTCTAGTAGTTATTACTGTTACAAGTAATTATTTCCATCATAAGGCAGTTCACATATTGCCAGAGATTATTTTCTGAACTGAACCTCTGAGTAGCTTTATGAATGTAGTTGTTAGTCATACAGTTTTTATAACAAATACGAGCCTTCTCAAATAATGAAACATTCCTTCAGCTTTTTTCCTGAAACTGTAAAACTTTTAGTCTGTTGGGGGGTTTGCTACTACAGTTAGCTGCTGTCCTATTTTCCTTGCTTTTTGTCCAAAAGGTCCAAGAGGAAATTGCTTTACATTGCTTTACATTTTTTTTATTTTTTAAATAATAATGTCAGGTGTAATACTAACTTCAACTGATGTCTTCAAGAGGTGCTCACAACAGCTGGAAGATTATAGTCTCTCCTTCTTAAGATAAAGCTTCATATTAATATGATAATGTATCAGAGGGGTTTTCTTCTTGAAGTAATCAGTGGAGCATCTTAATTGTAATGCTGAGATCACTTTTTCCCTTTCCGTGGTTTCAGTGTACCAGACTAGCTCTCTGTCCTGTCCAGCAAAAGTCAGTACTTTTTAAAACACAGGATCAGCCATGGGTTAGGGCAGAAAATACCTCTTCCTTCTGAAGACTAGGTTTTCTTCTGCCTTTGCTGTGTTGGGGAAGAAGTTTGCTCTCAGGTATGCCTGAAGGCTGTATCTTGAACTCGGAAAAGGAGCTCATCTCAAAAGGTTTCCAGGTCTCTTTAGAGATGGTCTCCTGTTGAGCTTTCTCATCTTTGCCTTTTCAAGAGTGGAAGGAGATGAGTAAGGTTGCCTTTCTTCTCCCCCACTTCTCCTTGTAATGAAAAATATGGGTTTGGGTGTTGACTCCACTTGTTTTTACTAGTGGTAAAGCAACAATGACTGAAGTGAATTGAAGCTTCAGATTGCAATTTACTAAAGCTCTCCTGTCCAGATATTTAGCCCTGCAACATTCTTGAACCCTTAAGGTGGTTGTAATGGCCAGCATTATATGAAGGAGTATGATGCATTTACATCCTAGAAAAGCAAGCATTTGTATTCCCTTTTTTCTTAGACCCTTTTTCCCCTTTGCTTGCACACTCCTCACTTTACTGTTGAGCCATTTTGGAATTGAGTGTGTTTGTCTAGTACTCCATCCTCTGCTTCATTGTCCAGGGCCAAAGAGAGCTAGTGTTTTTTGTTGATGGGCTATTTCTTGTTAATTTCCTTATTTCCTTATTTTTTTTTTTTAAAGGCAAACTTTACTAACATTTTTAGGCTCAAACTGTGAGCTGCCTTTTTTTTAACAAGCAGAAACAGGACCTGAAATGAGAAATAAAAGTACTAATTGGAGCAGTTTGAAATGTGGAATCTTAATTCCATTCAAGCACATTAAGGGCCAAAATTGAACTTTATTTCTCTAGTTTTGGGAATTAATTTTTTGTTGCTGATGTTCTTGCCTTGGAGGCAGCTGAGCTCCACCTGGTGGAGTTGAGCAAATATTACACACACACACACACACACACACACACAATTTTGTCAAATTGTTTCTTATTATTTTTATAGTATAAAGTACACTTTATTTTGTTTGTCGGTTTGCATTTGGCATTCAGTAATAATGGTAATCTTGTGTTGTCTCTTATATTTTCTGTATATTTTATAAAGACAAGGAAAAAGGAAAAGGAGATCTTAGCTCCAGAACTTGTCAGCTACCTTTGGTATTATTAAAGCTTTTTCGACAACATCAGACCTCAGTCTTCTTTTTTCCTCCATCTCTATGCAAATAGCCCTGGCTTCTTCTGGTAAAAATTTATCTTCTTTTCTGTGGACTCTGCGGACTTCCCAGGGTGCCTGTTTGAAGCCATGAGCCAAGGTTGTAGACTGAAAATCTGGTGGACTATCACAGCAGTGGTCTGTGCACTTTGGAATGAGATGGAGATGTGTGGGAGGAAATAGAAGTATTAAAAGGGAGTCTGTGCTAAATTGATAAAATCCCCAATAAACATAGATAATAGTAGCTTGAGCATTAAGATATTACTGCCTTCTTCACTGCAGGAGGAAATAACTCATTCTTCACATACAGTACCACTGTCTTTGGTCAAATATGAAAGATGAAAATTTTTCTTTTCTTTTCCTGCATGTGTGGTCTGAATTAAGATAGCTGGGATGCTCTCTAAGAACTGCCCAGCACTAGAGCCCTGCCTGCCCTGTCTTGTCAATGTCACTCAGCTGCATTAGCCTTTTGCTTTGCCAGTATACTTCACACTGTATCATCACTTCAATGAACTGCAGCTCAGGGCAGGAGCTATTTTGAGTAAGAGGGGGTGGGATGGCAGAGAGTTGTTCTTAGCAGGTAGAGATTTGCAGAATGCCAGTGAGAACAAAAGAGTCTACCAAAGAGTCGACCAAGCCATTTCATAATATAAAGGATCTTTCCTCAGAACTCTTTTCCCTGGAGGTGTACTTGCAAAAGAAGCCAGCCAGAAGCAATCTCGCTGAGTATGAGTGACATGTCAAGTCATGGTCTCGACCAGCTAAATTTGAAAACCCAAGTACAAACCTTGTATTCCAAATCTCATTTAAGCCTGGTTAGAAACCCATGGATTGTTTGCAGTCCGATGCTTTTATGATGTGACAAGTCAGATTCCTGTGGCTGTTATAAGATTGTCATCTCTCAGTAGCAGTCAGTTTCCTATCATCAGAAAAAAATAATTCCACTCATTTAACAAGCATCTCCGGAATAGAACAGTAAATAATACAATAGACAATACTATTTTTCTTGTTTCTCAAAACAAAACCCTGTTCGAACCCATTTAAGAACAATAGTGTTATAGTCTCCCCAAATTTCTGCCCCACAAATTATCAGGGCTATGATCTTTTCTCAATATTTATTACTGAAATTCCCTCCTTTTATCTGCTGGAATTTCAAAATTGTAAGTCTAATAGAATTTAATCTTAGAGCCTCAAATTAGATTTTCACACAAGTGTTACATAAAATAAAACTTGCAAGAATGTAGAACTCTTACCCTGTTCTATCATATTTCCATAAATGACTTGATGGCCATCTTGCAAAGAAACATTACATTTATCCCTGTCTAATTAATATGTCTTTTTCTTACAGTTTCATCCAAACATTTTCAAAATCCTCCTTGTTTCAATGAGTTGGTAACAGCCATACCATCTGCATACAATAAAATGCTACTTTATTTTTCGTCAGTTTTAGGGGGAAGATAGGAATAGTAAAACCCTGCAGTATTATATAAATACAAACAGAAATGAGGACAGAAAGCACCTATTTCATTCCTCCATTAGTTTAATTCATCAGTAAGAACATACCATCTTCCAGTTCTAACACTCAGAACTGAGTATCAATTAAATTAATTAAGCTAAATTGAACTAAATTGAACTAAATTAAAATGATGAGAACCAAACTCTATTCAAAATTAATAAATATCAATATTCAAACCAGAGAGTTTTAAGCCTTGCTTATTAGATCAAAAGCCTGTATATGATCTGTAAAAGCTGCAAAAGTATTCATTTGAAGACCCTGAAATTCTGTTATGTATAACACGATTTAATCTAAATATTGTTTAGTAATACTGAACAACTTTGGAACCTGATTGTTCGTCATCAAAAAATTTTTCTTTCATTGTTCATGTTTTAAAAATAGGAAACTACAATATAATACAGAAGCGATACTTGAAAGGAATTGGCCTTTTCTTTAAAAAGAGTTTAGGAAAAACTGGAGCCCACCACTCTACCTTAGAGCTAGAGGTTAATATATTAGCCCTTGGTGCCTTACTTAATTTTACTTAATTTAAGATTACCTCTTAAATGTTTCAGTTCACATTTCAAAAGTAGAGGCCAATCTGGTAGAATTCACATGTTCTCCAGGTCTACAAAATACAATATTTGAAAATTTTCATGCCAGGACTCAACTGAAATGTGCACATAAATGTTAATCGATAAGATCCACTACTGATATTCCCAATTTCTTTCATTTTTTTGGAGGGATATTACCCTTAATTCCATCCACCTCTGAATTGCATATAAACTTTCTTCTGTTTTAAAATATTTTAACATAATATTTAATCTTAAACTATTAAAAACCAGGATCAGTTTGCTATGTCCTGACTTCCTTATTATAAAAGCTGTTGTTTTCTTTGTAGGTTTGCATTCCTGATCAAACCAGCCATTCTTCCTCACTACTAAGGTACCACAAATTTTATTACTAGGCTGAATACATAATGGTTCGAGGAACTTGTCACAAATCTGAAGTGTAGACGTCAAAAATAATAACCTGCTCATTTAGCAGTTCAGTTCTTAATAGCTGAAAACTAGAGCTATCAAAGGTTTAACAGGAACCAATGTAATCTTTTAGTAGCTGTTAATTGCACATTATATAGCAATTCAGATTATAGAAATATTCCCCTGTTTCCTACAAAAGTACACACTAAAATCATGTAATCATTATGTGATTTTTCTTGAATATTAAAGTGTAAGATCTATCTGAGTACTTAGTTATCCAACAGCAATGGAATCAGGATTTTCTTCGTCTCCCGCTGCAGTCCTCTGTGATTCTAAAAAACTTATTCCAGGGGTTTTCCAAGCCTTATGGAGCAGATATTTGAGGGACCCAGGCGGTTACAGGAAGGAGCAGAATCTTATTCTAATAGAAACAGTATGTTGTTTCAAAAACTAGAAGTATGTTGTTGGATTCTGGCTTAAGAAAATAATTTTAAGGAATAATCCTCAGCAAAATGAAGCAAAACAGAAGTCAGGTATGCAAATTTCCTTCTCTGTTAAATATATGAAGTAACCATAAGAACTATCTAAAATAGTCAAATAAAGCAAAATGGATAAATTAAAGAAAAAAAATCATATAATTCTGTAAAGTTTAATCCTAACATTCAACTCACTCTTGCATTCCTCTAGCCCTTCTTATAAAATTTTCTTCTCATCCAGCTTGTGTACATGCTTTAAACTGTTTCACAGAGCAAAAAGAAGATTTGGACTAATTTGTTCTATCACAACCTTCAACTCAATTCATATAAGACTGATAATTACCCTATAGCTGGGGGTGGGAATATAATTAATGCATATCTTTCACTGTGAGCTTGGATCCTAAAGACTGCTGCTTGAATTTACCTTAGGAATTTAAGATGAAAATGGTTGAAATTTTGAAGAACAACATTTACTTTAGAGTTAATTCTGTCTTTGAACCAGTGAAAAGCCATGTTTCTTGATGTAGCCAAACTAATAAGAGTTTCAAAAACCTCTGTATTGTGTAACTCCTCTTCCAGCCTGAATTTCTGGACATATGCCTAATTGCATCCTGTGGTGTATTGTTGGGAAAGGGCTGTAGTCAGTACTGTTGGCTTAACCATTGATTGTTAAATACAAAGTCAACAGACAAGAGATAACAAGATCCAGTATTGTGCTCCTGTGCAAGTATGAAAGCTTGGACCAATTGCTAAGTACTTCAGCTGTAAATACTGACATTTCGTAAAAGCTTTTGCGGGAGGTGTCTTTTGTTTTTCTGTCAACCTTGTCAGATTTAGTGTGTGGTTTGTACCCAAAACTTGTCATTTTTTTCAAGTTTACTGTCTTTCACTGCTGAGGAATTGCCAGAAGAAAAGAAAAACCAAAGAAACCAAAAACTAAAAATAGGTATACAAGATGAACACCTTGTTTCCATCAGTTAATCATATCTGCTGTCCTTATCTATCCATAACAAGAGCTATTTGTAATTTCCAATTCCTCATTTCCCCTACAAACTGTTGAACTATGGATTTTAATTGTATATAAAGCCAAAGATACAGAATTTTCAGTTCGTCTTCCAGCTTCTTTTTTATCTTTAATTTAACCCCTGTAATTAGCTACAGAGGAAAAGATTTTGTAACAGAAGAAAAGTCCTATTTTATTTTTTGTTGTCTTCTTAAAAGCTGTCCAGTTTTAACTTTAACTTTTAACCTTTCATACTATCAGGCATCATACCTGGATTCTTTTGCACCATCTAATTCTTTTGCACCATCTAATTCCTTATTCCTCATAGTATCAACTAATTTTACTCACTTTCTCATTAAAGACAGGGGCAAATACTACTTGATCCACTTCTGCCAAAGATTTTCCCCTCTGTCTTCCAGAGTCCCTTAACTGATCACTACATTATCCAGTTGTTGGGTTGTGGTCACTTGATCATTCAATATAGAAATCTTCTGTGGAGGAATGACTTCTAGCCTGATCATTGAAAGTAGATTCCTTAGGAGCAGATCCTTGTGGTTCACTTATTAGGCGGAAAAATTGAAGAATTCTTCTGTTTTACAAGAAGCCTGATATTTTTAAGGAGCAGTCACTTATGAAGTAGCGCCCTGTGCAAACACAGTATTATGGGAAGTTACATCTACTTTAAATTTCCTATTGGCCAGAACATTTTTTGAACCTAAGAAAACAAGAGAGCACTTCCTGTCCATTAAAATCAAGGCCTGGTAAGGTTTTAAATACTTGTTTTATTTCTGGACTATTTTTGCTTTTGCAAAAAATGTTGCTTAAGGAGAGAGTTTTGTTTGCCAGAGTCCTAAAATTAGTCTAATTCATCTTCTTGTGTGATTAAATCCTCTTAACTGTATATATCTTTATATACACACATGATTAATTTTTTGTTGTTATACCTTCAAGTTGTTTCTGACTTATTGGTCACCTATCATGGTGGTGTTGTGTTTTGGGGGGCAATATTTGTTTGAAAATTTTGCATTGCTTTCCTCTGGGACTGAGAGAGTGTGGCTTGCTCAAAGTCATTCAGTGAGTTTCCATGGCCAAGCCACTACCATGCTAGCTCCTTACACACTCCCACCAGTTTCAATTGTAAATTCAACTAATATATTTCTACTTTTTTTTCAGGGCATACTTTCAATTGAATGAAAATAAAAATATGTACATTAAACATACAAACTAAGCAGCTCTTCAGCCAAGCCATCTCTTCCAGTGTGACTCTGAGTACACACTTAGCCAAATGTTACTAAGGCATGCACTAATACTTTGGCTCACTGAGATATATCAAAGAGCCTAGCATTTCTCCTCCAGGTGATGTGTTTCTAAAATGCATCATCTTCCAACTGCTAATTGCATCTTGGAAGGAGCAAAAAGAGCTCACTATCTCACTGTTCAGTCACAGATGTTTTTTCTGTTATTGGATCAATCTTACTTTTGTAATCAAAGCTGGGAACTACAAAATCTAGATTTACTTTCCCTTAACTGTAGATGCTAGGCATTTTCTGGTCATATCTTTTAATATCTACTGCTATAGGATTATTGTTAATACTTAACATTTGTATAGCATCTTTGAATGTTCAAGGAGTTTTTTATATTATTTTGTAATCCATACAACAAATCTATAAGGAAGATCAGTATTATCACTGTCATGGGCACTGTTCAATTTCCTCTTGATTACAGTACAGTAGGACCCTCATATCCACGAATTCATGATTTGTGGATTCAGTTATCCGCAGTTGGCTGGGATCAGTCGGGGGTGGGCATCAGGAGGTGGCGAGGAGCACATTTCCGTGTTCCCCGTGGTTTTCCCACTGGCCACCACTGTGATCGGGCCTGAGATTGTTGGCTGGCAGTGGGAAAACAGCTCTGCTGCTGCAATCGGGACTGGGGCCAGTGGCAGGAGGTGAGAAAACATGAGATCATGCTCCTCGCTGTTTTCCCACCTCCAGCTGCTGGCCCCAGGTCTGATCACAGCAGCGGCCAGCGGGAAAACAACGAGGATTGCGCTCCTCGCTGGTTTTCCACCTCCTCCCTCCATCTCTAGGCCTGATCATGGCGGCGGGATCGTGCTCCTCACTGTTTTCCCATCTCCTGTCTCTGGCCCTGGGCCTGATTGCAGGGGCGACTGGCAGGAAAACAGCTGGGATCGCTGAATTGTGCTCCTCATTGTTTTCCCACCTCCGGCTCTGGGCCCAATCGCGGAAGCGGCCTGCAGGAAAACAGTGGGGAGCGTGGAATCCTGCGCTCCCCAGTGTTTTCCCACCTGCCGCTGCTGCGATCAGGCCTGGGGCAGGCGGCAGGACAGGGCATTTGGTACTATCTGCGGATTTCAGTATCTGGGGGGGGGGCGGAACCAATCCCCCACGGGTACGGGGGTCCTACTGTACTACAAAGTTTTCTTATAATATAGCAAGATTATTTACTATAATAGAAGGCTGTAAAAATTTGTGAGGTGCTTACATTCGTAGCTACTAATCCATCTTAGGAATGTGTACAGAGAAGGTATGTGTCATTAGCACCAGGAAGGAAAAGTTATAAATGTTTCTGGGTTTATTTTTATTCAAGTTTTATTGCTTTGTTATTTCAAGGCTAGATGCTTTTGAAATTATATTTTAATAATATCAGATGATATTGACCAGAAAAGAATAAAGCCTTTCAAGTGGTAGTAGGCGCTTTCCTGTGATTCATTGTTTTTATAGCACATGATATATTTCTGTAACAGTCTGCCAGTCTTCATTATATCTAATTTTAATTCATTTGCGTAACAATATCACTCATTGATAATACCAGTCAGATAGTACCTAGTACGGAGGCAAGCATTATGAGGCCTAGAGGGGATTGTTTGAGTCTGGAGCTGCAGTGCTGCAATAATGTACTCATTCCCACCTCATTTTTTCAGTAAAACAAGGTATGTGAGGAATGTAAATCTTGCTTTAGAATAAAATCATATTTCTGGGTGAAGGAATCAGAAGTCTGTTCTGGAAACACAGTATGCATTCCTCATGCATCTTATTCTGCTGAGAAAGTAACAGTTTTGGATATTAGAAGGTTGATATTTTTCTTCCCTTTCAGATTGCCCCATGTTGCCAGGGTGAGATTAGGGATGCAGAAATTTGATCAAAATTTCCTGCCTCTTCTTTGTCAGCTTCAAGTCCCTGGCCCTAAGAGCAAGTAAAATTTTCTTCATCACCAGTTGAATTTTTAGCAAACAGCTTGATCTTAAAGGAAATGATATATATATTTTTACCACCTTTTTAAGACACAATTTTTATGGATGTGGTAGATTTTACATGGCTTTCTTTGGTCTTTCTAGAGGTGTATTTGATGCATCCCTCAAAATGGCTGGGTTCTATGGATTATACACCTGGCTGACTCATACTATTTTTGGAATTAACATTGTCTTCATACCTTCAGGTGAGAAGTAAATACAATGATGAGCTACTTACTTACTTGCTTCTCATAGTTGATTCAAGATTGTGCTCACTGTTTAGCACTGAATTTTTTATTTGGTTGGAACAAAGACATATGTGTACATCTCAGATGAACTGTACTGAAAATCCCGGCAACCCTAAGACCAACTTTCATTTGTTACATATTTCAGGCTGCTTTAGCAATCGTTCTCTTGCCCTAATTACATTTTAATTGTCTTTTGTTTAATTGATCTTTAAGAATTATAGTAGTCTGGCTCTACATTCTTAAAATTTCTAAAAATAATGAATTAGATCCAAAGTAATCTATCTGAATTTAGGTTCCTTTTAAATTAGTGGGACAAATTAGTCATAGTCTAAGCCCCATTGTAGGCAGTAGGAAGGTACAAAATTCAAGTAACATGGTTGTCTGAGCTTGCATATGAATGCTGATGTAACGTGAATTTCTGCCACTTTCAGTGTAGCATTCCTCCTACATCTCAGGATTTCCTGGATCTCTTTGCCTTCCAGAGAAGTTGGCGGGGGGCTGCCCACATGGCTTATGAAGAAGGGCTAGTAATTCCCCTTGTGCAAATATGCTTGAGCTACACTGGAAAAATCTTACAAATTCTAATTGCATATGTTATATGGTAATCCAAAATAAGGAATTAAACTCTTAATGGCTATTTTTATCAGAATGACTGTGCCTGATTGTGCAGACTTCTGCTACATCATCTGGCTTCCTTCTGTGTTAATAGACTCAATGGTGTTAAAAGTTTAGGCTGCAATTGTATACTTTTATTATCATGGTAGCTTACAAACTCCTGACCTGAACTATTATAATTTATCTAAATAATCCTGTGCATTTAAATGCAATCATGCAGTATGAAATCCTTGTAGAGATCTGTTTCTAGTGAAATTAGTGTATGATTGAATTCTCACTTCTAATGCCATACTTTGTTTACCTTTAGCGCTAGCTGCAATACTTGGAGTTGTGCCATTTCTGGGAACGTACTGGGCAGCAATACCTGCAGTTCTAGACCTCTGGCTCGTTCAAGGAGAAGGATGTAAAGCTGTGCTCCTCTTGGTTTGCCATCTGTTGCCAACATATTTTGTAGACACAGCAATCTATTCTGATATATCTGGGTAAATATTTCTGAACAACTTACTTACCATATTGGGAGTATAGTAAGCTAACTAGAAAATGCTAGGAACCTATGCCGGATCAGTTATACAGAGGATGGGGAATAAGATATAGTTGCATACTGCACTTAGAAATTACATTGAAGGTCATTTAAAGATACATATCACTAAATGCCATGAGTGTGTCTAATTCAGGAAAAGTAGCAATTCTGAAATCACTGAACAGATTTAGAGATGCTATAAATAACATGAAGCTGTGGTACTATACTGATGGGCACAAAAATGTTTTCAAGCATTTAGTCTTTTATTTCTGAGTTCCTAAGCCATTCTACACAAGCTGTTCTCTGAGTTAAAAATCTTTGAATCCATTTTGAGTCTGTCTCACTGGCTTCTTGCAAACTGCTAACTGCAAGAACTGTGTATAGAACCAGAATGAGATGGCTTTGGACGTGGTGTTAACCCCAAAGGGAGAGGGGTGTGCTTTAGTAGGAATTGAATGTTGTGTTTTTGTGAATGACTTATATGATGAAGCCTGGGACAGGATAAAGCACCTGCAAAAAACAGTTTGAAACCACTCTACAGATGCACCCCCCTTCTAATTGGCCTGGTAAAATGTGATCCCGGCTCACAACATGGTTGCCTGTTAGGGGCTGGTTAAAATATCTGTTGCCAGACTATGAATTGTTATCCTGCTACCTAAGCCAAGTTTCAGAGTCACTGAGTTCTTTATATTCTTTGTTCTGAGTTTGTACACTCAGTTCTTCTTTCTGACTTTGCTTTGGGGGTTTCATGTAGAAAACCTTATTATCACACAGCTCCAAGGCTGGCCTGGGCTTTACTTGGCTTCCAGCACTGTTCCTTGTATTCTTTACCCTTATCCCTATTTCACTCTGTGCTCAAGCCAGACAGAGCATCTAGAGAAGTTTGCAAAACTGCAACAAAAGTTGCTAGCTCAAACGGAACATTAGCCTCATTTTAAATTTCCTGCTAACCTTTTAACTGGTTCACCCTCCTTCCTCAGGTCAGTTTGCCTCTCTTCATTTTTTTTAAGTGTCTTTGGTAGAGTCAGGGTTACGGTGAAATTGTTTTTAACTCAAATTTGTGGTGGTTCTAGGGTCCCTGATAATGTCTAAATGTTTAGTTACTCCTCTCATTACACATTCAGAGGCCTTTCTTTGGAACAGGGGCACAGCATAGTACACTTTATTGTTAGTGAGACAACAATGACTACTGCTATTTTGGATCTGTAATCAACTTGTTGGAGACTTGAGAATAGTCTGTGTCCTCTGTGTTTTTGCAGGTATCCATGACCAAGAATCCTATTACTTTGAAATAGCATAATTAGAACAGTTCAGCTTTTCTTTTTCTCCTCTATCTTTGCATCACCCAGAGCCACAATCTTCATCAACATTTCGATTTTTTTTTAAGTATAGAACTTCCCACACCCTTTTCTTGACATTTCCATAGTCCTTTTATCAGCTTATTTGACAAAAATTAAGTTTTCAATCTCCCTCTTTACATGTGGAACCAACATGTGAAGTAGAAGAGTGAAATCCCTCATGGATGTATCAGTTGGATATAACATTTGCGCAAGATGCATGCCCATAGCACTGTATGCAAATGTTGCATTCAGCGTGTGATGCCCGGTGATGGATAGAAGTATCTTGGAAGTAGGATAGGAATTGCTTGTGAGCAGATGGGTATGTAGTTTCAGTCTCTCAGGTTATCCAGTTGTCTTACCTACACAATATTATCACCATCAAAAGGAAAGTGTGATGGTAGTGGAGGGATCTACAGCACTTTTGAGACTGATACATTTCTCATTATTGGATACATCCCCTTAAGAAAAAAAAAACTGCAGCCCAACCCACTCCCAGGGCCAGTCCATATCATTTTTCTGCCCCCACCCCATCACTTTGCAGACATGCATATACACTCACACTTTAAGATCACTACCCAAATGTATATCCCAAACAAGCTCTGCGGGTCAGCCCACCACCGCCACCAAAACATGTACAAGTCACCAGTGTGGCACAGTAGATCCCAGCTTTATCTATTTTAGAAGAACACTAGCATTGGTAGTTTTAAGATATGATGTGGCAGAATTGTAATTGTAAGTATGTTGTGATTGCAGAGGAGGACATCCATACCTGACAGGCCTTGCAGTAGCCGGTGGAGCATATTATCTGGGACTAGAAGGAGCCATCATAGGACCCATACTCCTGTGTATACTTGTAGTGGCCTCTAATATCTACAGTGCTATGCTTTTGAGTCCCACATCCTCATTGCCCACACCATCACAAATGCCATGGCCTTTGCAGATATATCGGTAAGCTAGTATAGTCATTGTCACCAACACCACCTTTTACAATTTGTCTGTTGGGTGCCCCCCACCATGTTTACATTTGCCTTTGTCTTTAATGATACAAAGAGAAAGGAGCTGTTGCCATCTTGGGGCAATAATTTTATTAGGCTAGTATAGTATTGCTGTACTATGTATGTAATTTATTTTCTTGTGTTTTTTCTTATGTTTTTCATGTGACCTGGAGATTTTTTTTTCTGTTAGCTAAGTTTGAGAATTCAAAGTAAAAGAGAAGGGGAGGGAAATATATGTCAACTGGGCAAGCAACCTTCTAGGGCGCCTTCTCTTCTCTGGAATTGAGGCTACAGAACCCTCAGACCCCCTCATCCTCTTCTCCCCAGAGAATGAAGTAGATATATCTGGCCAGACATTGCCAATGGAAGACATGTGCCCCTAAGCCAGCTTCATCCTTCATCTGGCAAAGTCCCTTGGGCTCAAGGTTAAAGCTCCAGTTGCTCCTCCTGTCTCAATCCCATCTCTCAAAGAGTAGGAATCTACAGCCCCACACTGGCTATACTGCCACTTCTGCCAGTGCTATTGGAAATGGCCAGAATCGTGGACAAAGCTGTCCTCAGTTCCTCCGATTGTGAAACATATGGAGAACTTTAACAGGGTACAAGAGGACACTTCCTCCCTACTTACTCACCATTTTCCTAATTCCATTAGAGTCTTAAGTGATATCATCTGCCTTGTCTAGAAAATTGGTTCCACCTGGCAAAGAGGATCTCCACCTCAGTCTGTTTGGCAGGAAGTTCTGTGCCTCTGCCACCTTACTTATCTGTGTTGCAAACTATCAAGCCTGCATGACAGATTATCAACAATTCATTTGGGAGAAAGTCACCTCGTTATTCCCTGACTCCCTGAGGACCAGACAGATGTGGCTATCCTCTTTAAAAAAGTGACCCACAGGTTCACCACCTACGAGATTATGGTAGCACACCATGATGCTGATTGTGCTGGTAAAGTCATGGCTACTTTTGTTGGACTCCACCAACTAGGTTTAGTTCGGTCTCACCAAAGTGCTTGCAACCGCATCAGAGACCTCCCATGTAACGGTGAAGGCCTGTTTAACGGTCAGATCAATGAGGCCATCAATCCACTCTTCAAGACCTGGACCACAGCAGAGAAAATAGACTTTGGCCTTGCCACTTGATCTTCATGCCCTACTAGGCTTACTTGGAGGAGGTCAATATAGCCATCTCTGTACTCCTCCTACCACTCTTGCCTTCCGCAGACCCACGAGTCCTCACAATCCAAGCTATCCCAGTGCCCTTCCAAAACCTCTCAGTGCCAGATTTCTGTTCCATCTAAGGAGTTCCAACCAACCAAACAGTGACTTTGGGAGCCTACTGCCCTTTCTACCTCTATCTTTGTACTGCTAGCTTCTTAATCTGTGCACTTCCTTTCCTCCCAGACCATCTTCCAGTATGGGAACAGGTATGCTGAGATTCTTGAGCTCTCATCATTGTTTGCCTTGGTTATTTGCACAACCACAACCACCTCCATTGGAATCTTTCATCTTACTGCAGAATTGGAGGGCCTCTGACAAGAAGTCGACACCCTTCTTTGAAAGGATACGTTTCAATACCTGTCTCCACAAGCTGCCCACACTGGCTTCTTCTCCCAGTATTTTACCACATCAAAATGGTATGGTTCCCTTTGGGCCATCATGGGTCTCCAAGGTGTAAACCACTACATCAAACTGAAAAAGTTTTGGATGGTTACACTGTAACCTTTCTTGGTTAAATATCTTGCCCTTTCTCAAACCAGAATACTAGATCACCTTGCTGGAGCTTCAGGACACTTATTTCCATATTTACACCCATCCCTATCACAGAAAATACCTTCACTTCACCATGAGTTCAGTCATCTTCCAGTGCAAAGTCATGCTTTCCAGGCTATCCATGACCCTCTGCATTTTGACAAGAATGATGGTGGTAGTCATCCTCCACCTTCAGACTTTAGGCATACAAGTGTTTCCTCACCTAGACCATTGGTTCCTCACAGGTATGATGGAATCCCAGTTGTGCAAAAATGTAAGCAGAACTCTCACTGTCTTGGACGTTGGCCTCCAAGTCAACATGGAGGCGGTATCTTTACTCCCCTCCCAATACCTCCCATTCGGTGGAGTTCTCTTTGACTCCAAGCTTGCCAGGGCCCCAAAGATACACTCCCTGGTCTGTTGAGTATTTTCCAGTCTGACCATTGCAGCCCATGTTATTATGCACCTCCTGGGCCTCTTTGCAGCCATGACCATGGTCACACTATGTGCCACACCACATCTGCCCACTCCAGTTGTGCTTTCCTCACTGGTTCGACCCTTGACGGCACCACCCAAACTTGTAACTGATACTTCCTCATCATGTTGGCTCCTATCTTCATCAGTAGCTTCCAAGCTCCAACTTTTCCAATCTTTCCCCCGAACCAACCATCCTTGTCATGACGGATGCATCCAGGCAGGGCTGGGATGCACACTGCCAGGACCATATGGTCTTGCACAGAACTGCCTCTACATCAGTGCCATAGAACTGTACACAATTATCAAGGCATTTCATATTTTTGAGACTTTTCTCAGGGGAAGAGTGGTCCAGGTCCTATCAGACAATATGACCACAGTCTTCTACATCAACAAGCAGGCTCACCTGCAGTGACTGCACTGATTATGCAACTTTGGGATTGATGCATCAGTTGGACCATACTTCCATTAGTGGTTCACATCCTGAGCCATTCTTACACTCCAGTGGACTCCCTCAGCAGGACCCTGCTCACCTTGCACAAGTGGATTCTGGCTGACACAGCCTTCACTGCCATTTGGTGCTGTTGGGGCTGCCCAACATTGACATGTTCGTTTCTCCAGTGAAGTCCAACCTGTATTGCAGCAGAGGAGATTCCAGTCACAACTTCCTAGGAGACAACTTTCTTCATTCCTGGATGGGTGCCTTACTTCATCTCTTCCCAACCTGATTGCCCCATGGCAGCCATGCAAACTGTGGGTTGTGACCCTCCTCCACCTCTCTTGCCAAGAACACTTGTGTCTCCCTTTATGCCAGCTCTTCTTAGTCAGGGGAACAGGAAGATCTGACACCCAGATCTCAAGCCTCTCCATCTCACTGGGTGGTACAACCACCAAATGACTGCATCCATGCTGCATCCATCTTGCTCACATCTCACAAGCCATCCAGTCACTTCTCCTGTACCTTGAGGTGGTGCCACTTTTGTACCTTCACCCAGGCCTCAGCTCTTTCCTCTCTTCCTGCAGATGAATGCTCTGACATAACCTTCCTCCTTCACTTGAAAGATTTGGGTCTCACTCTATCTTCCTTTTATGTCATTTGGCAAAAATAGTGCCCTACCAGCTGCAGAGACATCCTTCTGTGACACTCTTCTGCAGTGCTGCCATGAAACAATTCCTCCAGCTCTACCCTCTGGTCTGTAAACTGGTGCCAGGAAGGACTCTCTCTTGTCCTGTCCAAGCTGATGCTCAAACAATTTAAACCCATAGCTACTACAGATCGCCACCTCCTGACACTTTAAACAGTCTTCCTCATCACAATCACCTCCTCTAAAAGTGCCAGTGAGTTGTGTGCCAGACCAGCCCTACTTGATCTTCCACAGGAAAAAAGTTCAACCTGACCTTCCTCCCAAAGGTTGTCCCTCCATTCCACCTGATTCAGGCCATCATCTTACTGGCATTTTACCAAAATCCTTCAATTGACTTAGGAAAGGCTCTCCACATCATCTGTGTTTGCAATGCCCTCTCCTTCATCAACCAAATGGTCTCCATCAGGCATTCCCCTCATCTCTTTGTATGCTGTGAAGGACACCACGCGGGCTTTCCAGTTTTCTTCCATAGACTTGCCTGCTGCATAGTGGACTTGATCAATCTAGCATACCAGGCAGCACTGAAACCCCTTCTGCTACATGAGTTCTCCCACTCCACGAGAGCTGTTTCTATCTCTTACACCTGACTGTGGGATGTCTCTCTTCCAGAGGTCTGCAGAGGAGCCACTTAGGCACAACTATCCACTTTTATCCCCCTCTACTGTCTTGATTGCAGAGCTCAGGAGGTTTTAGCTTTGAGCAGTGTGCAGTGTTATCTTCCATCCTGCACTGACCTGGCCCACCTACTATGGTAAGCTGTCTAACCACCCATGTATGAGGCGCAGAGACCACAAAGAAGGACAGATTGCTTACCTGCAAATAGTTCTTAGAGTGGTCATCTGTGCCCCCGCCCTCCTTCCCTCTTTTTATATGTCTGCTCCTGTTGATGGATGTCAGAACTGAGGGGAATAGCTTTTGGCCCTATTTATACTAGCTCCCAGAAGGGCGGGATTACACCAAAAGCTACTCAGCAGGGGAACATTCCCTTCATGATTCTGCACAGGCACAAAGACCCTACCACCACCATGCATGAGGGCACAGGTGACCACTCCAAGAACTATAGTTACAGGTTAAAAAAACCAGCCCTTCGGAAGACACTTATTTTTACTGCATCAGACAGAAAACCATAGAAGGTGGTTTTAGTTTGGATTGGGTCAGTTTGTTGATTGTTTTTTTTGGGTTGCCTTTTTTTCTTTTCTTTTTCCGCAATAACATTTGAATAGTCAAGCTCACTTAACAATCCCTTCTTCGAATCAGTTTCAAGTACAATGTCACATTTGTGCAGGAACCTTAGGAATATATGAAGTTAAGAGTTTTAAAATACTGTAACTGGTATTCATACCAGACAAATAATTAGTAGATTTTGCTAGTCTGGATAATATTAAATGAGGAAACACACATGCGCGCATGCACGCGCGCACACACCATTTTTCATTACTCTGCATTTCCTTATGAAGGTTGAAAAATCTGTTAGTACAGGTATTCATAAGCATTTTATTCTTCCTTATTTTCTTTTCTTTGTAGACAATCTAGAGAAAGTCCTGAGGAACTAAAAACTGCCACAGAGTGAAATAAACAGTATTTTAATCTACTCTGTTGAGAGAACTCCTGTTCCTTCTGTGAGCATGAAGCTCAGGAGAGCAGTGGCCTTCGATTCTTTCTCCAGCTGTGCCTAGTGATGGCCGTCACTGATGCAGCCTTCTTGTATGAGCATATCTGCTGTTGCCATAGATCATTACATGCATTGCCTTTGCAAGTGGAAATGTCTGCTACCTGTTGTTTGCTTATTACCCAAACCTCAAATATTGGGTAGATGGTTGCAAAATCATCTTCTCCCCCTTAAAACTCCTTGAGTCATGTTTTGTTCATTTGTAGCTAGGTTTTAAGCCTGTTGACATTTCTGATTTTGTATTTATATTTTTGGTTGTGGATATAATTAAATTTTAGAAGTTAAAATTCAACAACTTTTGTTCCTAGAATTTTCAATTTAGCTCTGTTCAGATGTTATTAATATAGGAAATAGAAACACTGGATCCTCCATGAGGTGCATTAGATCCTCCCACTATTGATTTACCCTGTGTTAATAACAGCTGAATATGGCTAATATCTCAAGAATATCCATATTTGTGTGTAGATATTAAGCCACTGAAGTCTAGTACCTGCTAAAAGCTAAGTATAGTTTTGTGGATTTCTTAACTGAAATTTTATGATCACCTTTCTCATCAATGACACTTGCTATTATGATGTCAGTAACAAAGCTCTTGTCAGGATGCTATATTACTAATGGCTATGTAACAGACGTATATAATTATTTGTTGCATGGCTTGAGGAGGATATTCTTTTATACCAGGTATGTGACTTTATTGTTTGTTATCACAAATGAGTTTTCACAACTTGCTATATTGATATATTAGAAAGATCAATGTTCCAAAGTCAAAACAATATCCTCAAAATTATCTTTGCAGATTTACCAAATGCTTAAATATTTCATACTATTACAGTGCATGACTTGGCAGGTGAGAGTTTATGGATTTTAAGGTACATGCAAATATGAGCTTGTTTGTACTTCATTGTGCAGAGAAGCTTTGAAAATCTTCCTTTGGCATAAGATTAAAAAGCAGTAACTTCTTTTATGATTACCACAGTGGGTTACAATTAAAATAAATTATTCTAAGTTTTAATGACAGAACAGTAGCATACATTTCAATCATATTGTGTGCTCAGACTCAGCATAGTTAAGGATTTGCATTGCCACTGCTATGTTCAGGCACTGATCAAAAAGGATAAAACACTTTCTTCAGATCATAGTGTTTTGAATTGGCTGTTTTCTGAACTTTTAAAACCAGGAGGGAGTTCTAATATAAAACTGACTCTCTGTTCCCCATGAATATTGATTCCATTTTTGTATTAATTTATATCCTGCTGATACTTACAGTACTGTTCAATGAATATAATTATTATGTTCATCTGTTGGATTTTATAAGATCCTGATGCTGATATATCTTTCAGCTTTTTGGGGGGGTGCAAAATTAATGTTAAGTATTTTTAGGCTACCTTTCAGGACAGAATCCTTTCAACGTAGCTTACAACATCTGTAAATCAAGAATTCACAATTTAAATAATATGTAATTTAAAACCACAAATTAAAAGTATCAAACATTTCAAGGAGAAAGAACAGTGTAACAGCAATATATATGATAATAAGCAGAGTAATCAGTAAAATAATCTCAGTTACAAGTCATTTGAAACAGGTATATCTTCAGAGCCCTTTTGAAAGCTAAAACTGATGTGTGCAAACAAAACTCCCTTGGGAAGGAGTTCCATAGATCAAGGATTGCCATTAAGAAGGATTTGCCCCCTTTGCTCCTTCATTTTAGAATATTAAAAGAGCTGGCAGAGGTCATTTCGGAACCGCTTGCTATAATTTTTGAGAAATCTTGGAGGACAGGAGAAGTTCCAGCAGATTGGAGGAGAGCAAATGTTATCCCCATCTTCAAGAAGGGAAAAAAAGAGGACCCAAATAATTATCGCCCAGTCAGCCTGACATCAGTACCCGGAAAGATCCTGGAGCAGATCATTAAACAGTCAGTTTCTAATCATTTAGAAAGCAACGCGGTAATCACGAGAAGTCAACATGGATTTCTCAAAAATAAGTCATGCCAGACTAATCTTATCTCTTTTTATGACAGAGTTACTAGCTTGATAGATGAAGGGAGTGCTGTGGATGTAGCATATCTCGATTTCAGTAAGGCCTTTGACAAAGTTCCCCATGACATTCTTGCAACGAAGCTAGTAAAATGTGGGCTGGACAGGGCTACCGTTAGTTGGATTTGTAATTGGTTGACCGACCGAACCCAAAGGGTGATCACGAATGGCTGCTTTTCGTCCTGGAGAGAAGTGACTAGCGGGGTGCCACAGGGTTCTGTCCTAGGCCCAGTGCTGTTCAATATTTTTATCAATGACTTGGATGAAGGAATAGAGGGCATGCTGATCAAATTTGCAGATGACACCAAATTGGGAGGGGTTGCTAATACGCCAGAGGACAGGATCAAAATTCAAAATGACCTGGATAGATTGGAGAGCTGGGCCAGGGCGAACAAAATGAAATTCAACAGAGAGAAATGTAAGGTCCTACACTTAGGCAGAAATAATGGAATCTACAAATATAGGATGGGGGACACGTGGCTGGATAGCAGTACGTGTGAAAGGGATCTAGGAGTCTTCATAGACCACAAGCTGAACATGAGTCAGCAGTGTGATGTGGCAGCCAAGAAAGCCAATGCAATTCTTGGCTGCATCAATAGGAATATGGTGTCTAGATCGAGGGAGGTACTGGTACCACTCTACTCTGCTTTGGTTAGACCCCATCTTGAATACTGTGTCCAGTTCTGGGCACCCCAATTCAAGAAGGATATTGACAAGCTGGAGCAAGTCCAGAGGAGGGCGACCAAAATGGTGAGAGGCCTGGAAGCCAAGCCCTATGAGGATAGACTTAGAGAGCTGGGTATGTTTAGTCTGCAGAAGAGGAGGTTAAGAGGGGACATGATAGCCATGTTTAAATATTTGAAGGGATGCCACGTAGAGGAAGGAGGGAACTTGTTTTCTGCTGCTCCAGAGACCAGAACAAGGAGCAATGGATTCAAGCTGCAGGAAAGGAGATTCCACCTGAACCTCAGGAAGAACTTCCTGACAGTCAGGGCTGTCCGGCAGTGGAATCTGCTGCCTCGGAGTGTAGTGGAGTCTCCTTCCTTGGAGGTTTTTAAGCAGAGGCTTGATAGCCATCTGTCGGGATTGATTTGACGGTGTTCCTGCATGGCAGGGGGTTGGACTGGATGGCCTGTGTGGTCTCTTCCAACTCTGAATTTCTATGATTCTATGATTTTAAAGATCTAAATGGCAGGTCAGCAGCCAGAGATTCTGAGACCAGATTTAGGGCTCACAGAGATTCATTCAGGTCTAGTTAAACTAGACTCAAATAAACTAGACTCAAAATGTTGAGTGCTTTAAAGCAAACCAGCTTTAAATATCTAAATATGCAGCTACAACCAACACAACACTATAGTGTTGGCATAATTTACTCTACCTTTGCTGAAGGTATTTAAGAAAGGCTATAGCAGCGTTCTCCATTAACAGGGTTGTATTGAGCAGAGGATTGCTCTGAATGATCTCTAAGATTCATTCCAACTCTGTGATTCATTATGGCAACCAAAAGCTGTTTCCTTCCCAAAATCAGGGCTGAAGTCCTATTCCTCCATTCCAACATTCTGCATAAGAATAGAAGATTGGAAGTTGGACACTAACAGTCTCATGTCCTGGAGATGTGTCTAACTTTCGTCAAGAATCTTAACATCTACTTCTTTTAGACCAGCAAGAATCACTTCCCATTTTAGAGAAGGATACACAACTTCCAACGTCCACATTTGCATTCTGAACGTAATAACAGGGTGGGCTAGTATGTAACAAGTGGTAGTCCTGAATTGTCTCAGGTAGCTTATTTGCATCCTGAAGTTGAAACTTGAAACATGACACAGTGGGACCAAGCAGTGTCCTAGCTGCATTCATCTATAACAGTAAGTCCAGACAGTGTCATAGTTGCACCCATTTCCAATTGTCAAAATTATTGCATTTAAGTCAGCATGGGTATTCTGTCTACAGAACATGAGAAGCCAGTTGTAAGGTCCATTTTTCCAGGCCAAGGTGTTCTGATGTGGCTGTAATTCCACACCCTTCCAAGAGATTGTTTGGTACCAGAAGCTGACACACATTACTGTTACATTACATAATGTACATAATGTACATTACATTACATAAGATAAACTTTATTGGTGGTAAATGTGCAGCAGAAAGACATCACAGTTCTTTAGCTAATGAGATATAGCATCCCCTTGAAGAAAGTAGTAGAATTCAGCCCTAAACAACTAATGCTACCCAGGTTATCCCATGGCTGACATTCAGAATCTCTTTGGCTAACTATGTGTTCCTAGAGCTGTCGTGTGTGCGCACACACACAGGCATACACAGACAGGCCCTAGAAGATGGAATCTCAAGGTTTTTATACAGATTGACATCCCTAATTGAGAAATTTGAAATCCAAAAACCTCAAAAAACTGAAACTTTTTGCCACCAGCCAACCACTTCCACCTTCAAGGCAGCAACAGCAGTGCTCCTGCTCATTTGTCTCAGATCCTCAGTCTCTGTCCAGCTTTGCATCTCATACACAACACAAGTAACAAGTGAACAAGATGTGAGGCTGGAGAGAGATGCGAGGATCTGTGAAATGGTGGGAATCCAAGCATAGTGGTCACTGCAAATGGACACCTCCTGCCACTTCACAGATCCTTATGTTTCTTTCCAGCCTTGTGTCTCTCTCCAGCTTCATATCTTAGGTTGTATATGAGACATGAAGCTGGAGAAAGAGTGAGGTTCTGAGAGATGGGATAGAGGGGACCTGATTGCTGTTGTTAGCTGCCATCAAGTTGATCTCAACTTATGGTGATCCTATGGATAAGAGACCTCAAAGCCACTCTTGCCATCAACCACTCTACTCAGGTCTTCTAGATTCAGAGCTGTGGCTTCCTTGACAGAGTCTATCAATCTGTAATGCAGTCTTCCTTTTTTCCTACTGCCTTCTACCTTACCAAGTGTTACTGTCTTTTCTAATGAGTCATGTCTTTCCAGATATGGCCAAAGTATGACCTGATACCTGTATTCAAAGAAGAAGAAGAAAGGACAGGAGATCTGGGGAGCCTCCCAGCTGCCTGCTTCTGCCTTCAAGGCAGCAGCTTCCACATTCCTGGTGTTTTTTTTTTTTATTCACAGCCTCTCTGAAGATCTGTGAATTACTGTATTTTATATGTATGTAAATACAGATATTCAGAAATCCAAAATATGATCCCAAGCATTTCAGATAAGGGATACTCCGCCTGTATTGCAGAAACAAACCAAAAACATGAAGTATACAGGCATGATCCAATTTCTGTCACAGTAGCTATGACAAGCAGATTGCTAACAGGAAAGTTTACTGCCCTGTTCAATTCTCAGCTGCAAATATACATTTTCACGGCCTTAAATTATCATACTAAACCAAAAGTACGTTACAGGACCTACTGAATACAAATGAACCTACCTTATGTCCCTGGAGAACTGCTAATGTTTGGCCATGAACTAACAAGTACTTTAAAACCCATCTGCTTGGTAGCAGAGGCTGTGCTCAATACACCAGGGAAATGGGATTCCACCAAACCATGGTGAACAACTTCATGAGGCAGGGGAGCTCTTTGACCTTCAGAACCAACTAGATGCTTCACCTGCCACCCAAAATTTGTCATGCTGCTAAATGCAGCACCTTTGCCTGGGAATATGGCACTCTCCTCCCAAGAGCCTGATAATGGCAGCTTCCCAGATCAGTCGCTGGGATTTAAGAGGCAGCAATGGAATCTTTATTTGTGGGAGCAGAAACTCAGAATATCTTTGGTGCTCTACCTGATGGCCTGAAAACCCCTCTGAGAGAGGTTGATTTATCTTCATCGATCTTTTCCTATTTGTAGTGCTGTGATTGCACTTTTATTACCTTGGCTCTGCCCTGTGTAATCTTGGGATTTACAGTTTGGAGAGGGGCATTTAGAATTTTCAGCCAGAGAGCTCTAGTGCCTCACCAAACGATAAATCCCAGGATTCCATAAAATGCAGCCATGGTAGTTAAAATGGAATCATAGTGCTATAATTATGGTGCGTGAAGGGACCCCTGGTCTCAGTTGGCAAAACATAAAAGTAGGTGCATGGCTTCCCATTTTCAGACCTAGCATTTATTTCATGTACCATAGGGAGGGCTGTAGTTCACCCATCACAGTTGCTCTATCTAGGGATAGAAGGGGAGATGGTACAAAGCTCTAAAATGCCTCCCTTCATTTCCATAAAACCCATTGCTTATCATTATTCCTGCATTCAGCCAACATAACTGCCCTGCCTCAGTCTCTTAATAATACTCCCTCCTAAAACATCTTGATAGCCAAAGAATTTATTCCAGCTTTACAGATTAAACAACTCTGTACTAAGATCATCAAAAAAGTTCAAGAAAGATCTTGTGTAGTTTGTACAGAGGGAAGTAAGGCTCTGGTTTAGAAATGACAAAATAAGCATTTGCATGCAGTAAAATGACACATATTATTTTCCCATATTATGGTGTACACAGAGAATCCTCATACAGATTCAAAATTAAAGAAGAATATTTAGAATGTTTTTGTGACATTTCTTTCCATTTCTATTTTTTTTCTGTGTCATTTGAAAATGGGAGCTACTTGGTTCATGTATAGGTATAGGCAGTGTGCTCAGCCCTTGATTTCATTACTGGCCAAAGCATAAACTGAGCTGCTGTTAGAAATGTTGGAAACTGGCAGCTAGAATAACAGCCAAATACACTGGATGGCATGAATACATACAACTTTCAGTATGGAGAAGATTTCACTTTTTGTTCAATGTCCTAGAACATTGCTCAGAGGAATTTTCCTTTTCTCTCCTCCCTTACACTCCTGTACCCTAACTCTGCTCAAGAGGGCCCTCCAGCCTCGTGAAGCACATTTTCAGACACAGGGTGTGGTTTAAGGGAATGGGAAAATCCATTCCGACAGCAGCCTCTGATTTACTAATTGATGGACACTGTTGAATAGCTGTAATATATTTAATACAAATTTTTATGCATGTTCATTTTTTTCCAGTTCCACTGTTGAAATACACTTATCTCTTCAGAATGTTTAAAAATATAATTTTTGTTTGTTTTTCAAAAAAATCACAAAGTGTTATAAATTTGATAATATAGGTTGAATAAAGACAGTACTTCTATTTTACTTGAACGATTTTGAGATGTTTGCCTATATTCTGCACTCTTTCCCCTAAATGTGGTTTCCTTGTTCCTTAAAAAAAAAATCTTTTCTTTCTCTGTGTGTACATCTCAACATTGTAGTCCAATCAAGAAGCAACCCATGATAAAGCTGTGCCAGTCCGGATTAATCTGGTTATGTCAACGAGTGTGAATTTGCCCCCTTCTCTTCCAGTAGGTCAGGAGGTATAAAGCATGAGCAGTTTCAGAGACAGCAGACTCAAGATTTTAAGTAACATGAATCAATCTATGCAATGATAAATAAGTACCTTGGGGAAATGTCCTCATGTATAATTAAACATTATGAACTTGAAAACAGACACAGCAACGTCAATATTTAGACAATATTATAAATGGTTAGAGAACAGAGTAAGAAAGCAAACAACAAAACAATGCTTCTCTTTCCTACAGGGTGAGAGACCTTGTGACACATCTTCCTTGCCAAGCATGCGTTTGTTCCTCTGGAATATAAACAGGATATGCTCTGTGTGTAGTATCTCACTCCATACCCTTTCTTCCAGAATACATTTTACAGTGTGTAGTTGGAGTCACAGCTATCCTTTTTTTTATTTTTAATCGAGTATTCAAATAAAGATCATACATGTCAATAATGCCAACAGCAGTACAATTACAAGCAGATCAGATTTATCTTGCAGTTTGGCTGTTGTGGCACATGAATGTCTAGGCATTATGAGGTTCATGGTTTATCCACAGTTTAGATTTATTTTTTTCCCAGAACTGGAATTGCATTTTGGGGAGGTTAGTAATTTATATTATTTTTGATGGTGAAAATGCAGCTGTTTTCCATAAATGTCTAATCAGTTTAATGCTAGCAACAGCAAAGATGGAAATAGCTCTTCAGATGTTTCTCAGTAAGCATGGAGATTTCACAAGAGGCACTTTGAAAAGTGCTCTCAGAAAAGTTGATAACACCAACTACACAAAGGGCCGTGAAGTCTGCTTTTCAGATATTTGGCACTCATTCATCAACTGTGTCCTTAACCTCTTACCAACTCCCATATATGCAAACCTAGTTCTGAAACATAAAATTATAAACTGGATAAATCACATAAGGCTCAGAAATTCTGCCACAATAGAATCATCATATATATCCAATTTAAATGCAGCTTGTAATTTCTTGTTGTAAAAATTCCTTACATTTATTTCAATAATTTATTAAATGTGAAAATAACATTAGAATTTCATTACCCCACCCCACCCTCCAAAAACTGAATGGGAATCCTAGACTTGTTTTTCCATTCAGCATACATCATATTTTTCTGGATATTTTTGGCTATTCCACTGTTTTGTGAGTGTCGATCTATGAGCATGAAAGGGTCACTGCCACTTCAGTTCACTGCATAAGCAAAGGACAGTTTTATTCTCAGTATGTTCAGGGAAAGATCTTGTGAGATAAATAACCTAAAATGGGCCAAACAATGTTTTTTACATTAAAACTGGAAAGTTGTTCCTTTCCCTTTCTGCCTTAAAACGGAAACTGTCCTCTTCCATTGCCAGAGTTTTAGATAAATGTGTTGAGCTGATTTTTGGTTATAAGTTGACTCAAGTTTAATATGGCCACCTTTTTAATTTGTACCAACTTAAAGTGCCATACATTTTTCAGGCCTGTTAAAGAAGGTAGACCTTCACTAGGTTTGGTGGCGTTCCAAACAGTCATTAACATTTTCCCATTAAACCCTGTGATAGCCATTGTTGGCAAAATTATACAGTGCAGTGATGTTCAGTTTCATTCAGCTACAGTTCTGTCCCTATGCCAATATTGGCAGAGAAACTCTATATTACAGAGGCAATCTAGTTGACTTTTAATGACTGTTCCTTTAGTTATGGGATGTAACCTCTGAGGATCAGATTACACACTACTGTGCTGATTTGAATGTTAGCAATGGTGGCTTTGACTTTGCCCCTTGTGCCTTCCATTTATATTCTGCCTCTATCACATTCAAATAAGAATTAGTGTTTGGGGAGAGTCAGCTACCAGCTACATCTTGGACACTGAAGGAACTGGAGAAGCATTGGATGCACATGTGGAGAGGATTGCAAAAGAAGGACACAGATTCCTGCTGTTACTTTCAATCTAGTGTGGAAGGGAAATACGTCAATCGTGGCTCTCACCAGAAGGCAGAGGTAAAGTGAAATGACTCTGATTTCAGCTGTTCCCTTCCGTGGTGAGGAAGAGACATGAAAGGCCTGGGCCTCCACTGAGGGATAGTCATGTGGTAAGTCACATGCGTGTTCACATTTCATACTCTTGTTCAGAGGATGGTGCGAATCTGGACTTTTGAAAATCTCAAGCATGGGAGGGAAATAGATACGGGCCCTGGTATCATCAACATCCTTGTGTCCATGTTCCATATATAACTGGAACAGTGATTGGGACTACTGAATCAGGTGTCTAAATAGTAATAATAATAGTTTATTACTTCTTTTTTAATAATTTTTTATTGATTATAAAGAAAAGAACAGAACAAAGAAAAGAAAAACATGTGATACACATAACAGTAAAAAAAAAAAGAATTTCAACAAAACCAAGCTTACATTGTTAATTCTCTCAAATGCCATTACAATCATATACTTATTCAACATATCCTATATCACACTGCTTATATACTTTAGTTACCTATATCTAGATCTCATTCTCATTATACTCATTATTATAACAATTTCATTCTTAACTCTATACTTTTCAATTACATTTAATCTATTACTATTACTAAATATGGTCTTATTACTAAACATATCAAACTATTCCTAAAAATAACACCCCTCCCAGAGCCAGGTATGTTTCTACTTACTCCCCTTTCCAAAATTATAATTCTTGTGGAGGTATGACACCATCCTCTTTTATTTAAACATTTTCCATCAATATCTTCCATATTGCTTCAAAATCATTCTCTTTCATTATTCCTTTCGTAGCCTTAATTTGACATGTTAACTTATCATTAATCGCAGTTTTCCACACTTCTTTTTACCAATCCTCTATTTGAAAATCTCCATGAGTTTTCCATTTTCTTGATATAATTAACCTTGCTGTAGTTAATAAGTTTGTAATTAAATCCTTCATTGCCTAGGTACAATTAACCTTACCAGATATGGATAATAATACATATTATCTGTAATATCTGGACATATTTGTAAATCAATTTCTGTTATCTCTTTTATCTCTTTAAACACCCTTTGCCAAAATTTCTGTACACCTTCACAGTTCCGCTACATATGAATATATGTACCAATCTCTTGACAACCCCTCCAATACAACCCTGAGTAATTCTTATCTATATAATTTAACCTTACTGGTGTTAGCTACCATCTCCAAACCAATTTATAATAGTTTTCTTTTATCCTTATGGAAGTTTTTTAAATGATGCTGATTCCAAATTTTTCCCCAGTCCTGAATACTATTTTTTGTGCTAATTCTTCCTCCCATATTTTTCTAAGATATTCATCTTCATAGTTTATTTATTATTCCTTTCCTACCTCTCTCTGTGGATTGAGGTGGGGGAACAACAGAAGGTTAACATACAACACATAACAGCAGTTAAAAACCCATAACCCAGTTAAAAGAACAGATCAGTTTAAAAGAGCATATAAGACCAATATATACATATAAGATACATATACCAATATATTCATATCAAAACACTTTAAAATTCATATTTTGACATTCACAATTTAAAATTCATAGTTTAAAAATCATTTGGATTGGTTTGTGGAAAGAGACTAGTCTTCAATGTTTTAAATTCAGGCAGCATATTTGACTGTCAAATCTCTTCTGGCAGGTTGTTCCACAGTCCAGGTGAAGCTGAAAAAAAAGTCCTCTGGCTTGCCAACCTGGTCCTGGCTGACTGGAGTTAATATTCCCCATAGGACTTGAGTATACAGGGTGGGTTATATGTTGGCAGCTAGTGGAGTCATTTTAATATTGGTGTAATATCATCATTTCTGCATTAGTCTGCAGAAAAGGAGGTTAAGAGGGGACATGATAGCCATGTTTAAATATTTGAAGGGATGCCACGTAGAGGAAGGAGGGGGCTTGTTTTCTGCTGCTCCAGAAACCAGGACAAGGAGCAATGGATTCAAGCTGCAGGAAAGGAGATTCCACCTGAACCTCAGGAAGAACTTCCTGACAGTCAGGGCTGTCCGGCAGTGGAATCTGCTGCCTCGGAGAGTAGTGGAGTCTCCTACCTTGGAGGTTTTTAAGCAGAGGCTTGATGGCCATCTGTCGGGAGTGCTTTGAGGGTGTTCCTGCATGACAGGGAGTTGGACTGGATGGCCCGTGTGGTCTCTTCCAACTCTACATTTCTATGATTCTATGATTCTATGATTTCTATATATACACCGGAAAACAATCTGGCTGCCATATTTAGAACTAATTGAAATTTTCAAATATGGAATAGAGGTCACCCAATGTACAGGGCTTTGCAGAAATCCAGCCTTGAGGTTACCAGCATGTGCACTACCATCTTTGGATCCACCAGATCTAGGAAAGGATGCAGCTGGCGTAACAGCTAACACTGATAATGGGTTTTCCTTGCTATCACTTCTGCCTGAGCTGTCATTTAAAATGATGGACCCAGAAGCACTCCCAGGGTGCAAAAACAGTATTTCAGGGGGAGTGTAATCCCATCCAGGATGGGTTGACACTCCCCCAAAACCAGGTTAAGACCCTTGAGAGTAAGCACCTCCATCTTGTCTGGATACAGCTTCAGTTTGTTTTCCCTCATCCAGCCTGTTATCTCCTCCAGGCATTCATTGAGAGGAAACATACTATGCTTAGGGGAGGTTTTTGAAGGCATGAACAAATTCAGCATACTGACAGCACCCAACCCCATTCCTTCAAATGATCTCTCCCAGTGGGATAGAGTGACACCTTGTGGTATGCCATATAGCAGCTCTTTTTTGAGGAGCAGCTGTCCCCAAGCACCAGTATCTGGACTCTACCTGAGAGATAGGACTGGAACCACTGAACCACTGTGCCTCCAATTCCTTTTTTGGAACATCAGACCCCGCAGGCATTCCAGAAAGATCCCATGGTTAATAGTACTGAATGCCACTGAGGGGTCCAAAAGCGTCAGCAGAGACAACGCTCTCCTTGTCAATACTCAGGCAAAGAACATCCACTAAGGTGACCACAGCAGTCTCAACTCTGTATCCTGCTCTGAAGTTGGGTTGAAATGGATCTAGATAACTTGTATCATCCAAGGTTTCTTGAAGTTGGGAGACCACAGCCCTTCTGATCAGCTTGCCAAGAGAAGGAAAGTTTGATATTGGTCTATACTTTTAAGGTCTGGAGGTCCAGGGAGGTCCTTTTAGAAGTGGTTGTACCACTGCTCCTTTTAAACAAGATGGAAAACCTCTCTCCCTGAGAGATGCACTAATAATATGTTGCAGGTGAGATCTAAGTGCATCTCATCCCTGGATGACCAGCCAAGAAGAAGGATCACGAGGACAAGTTGTCTTCTTTACTCATCCTAGCAGCTTGTCCACATCTGTGGTACTCACCAACTGAAACTGATCCTTTAAGTTCTGCATTACTTTGTTCATAACTCCAATATGTATTTGCTACTCATAGCATTTCACACTATTTCATCCCACATTTCTGAACCAGACTACTTGTCTCAAGATGTTCTTTTTATTTCTCTTTTTCCTCCAATATATCATGATCAATTGTTTTTCATTTTTTTATAAAATGTTGGGATGGTTCTATACTGGCTTGCCCTACCTTTTCTGATCTCCCTGCCCCAGGCTGACAATCTTTAATCATATTGACCCATCCACCCATCTACATACATGTTGCCAAGTAATAAGAACTCCTTTTTTTTGTTTTGCTTTTTTTCTGTGAAGTGGAAGAGTGCATACCTCTTACTTGAAAAAATCAATATTAGAAACGGTGTTGGGAAGGGATTTTTTTTTCTCCCTATAAAGATGTTGTGGGTTTCTGCATTAAATGTACACCAGTACCATACAAAGACACTCATCTCATAAGCAAAAATAATCAGTAGCTATTGGTACCTATTTATGAATATGCATATATGAACTGTAAGGTTATACACTGGCAGAAGAAAAGCCCTGTGCCCTGCATACAAATAGCTTCATATTTGGCACAAATGAATAATGTGGATTTGTATTTTCAGAAATGGTAAAAGTGATCTTTGTAGAGGTTATGCAGATAGTACCTCCAGGAACCCTCGAATGGGAGCTTGAAAGGAAATCTCTCCCTCTTCCTCCTCCCAGAGGAGAGCCCTGTATGCGTAAACACCTACAAAACTGACACTGGCCAATAATAGTCTGAACCATCCCATTGCTCAACTGGTGGCAATCCTTATTGTTAGGCGATTGGAAATCAATCTGTCCAAAGGCAAGAATGTGGAAAAATTAGACAAAGGAAACAATGGGAAAGGAGGAGATACTCCCACTTGCATTATCATCATCATGATGACACCAGAAATGATATCACCATGATGGAAGTGGAAAATTTGCCTTGTGAGACAACTTGCAAGATAAAAGTAATCACATCAAAGAACGGTAGTTCTTTTTGGAGTTGAAGCAAAATGGGGAAAAAACAACTACTGCCAATATTGGGAAGGGCACCTGGATTGTTCAGACATAACTGCACGTTGCATGAAATCGAAGACTGCATAAAGATCTATCCATGAACTACCTTGAGAAATACAACGAATCACCCATCAGAGTCTCTCATGTTTGGGTAAACACAATGATTGTGCTCCACAGAAATGGAAAGTGTAGCATTTCCCAGGCTATTGAGCATATTATTTCTACCTCTTCCACCACAGCTTCTCCATATTGATGAGAAAGATCTGAAGAGGAATTATAATCAAATTTCAATAGAGAACTTTATCAAATCAGGAACAATTGTGTGGAGCATAACTGTATGTTTGGCCCAGGCACTCTGTTCATCTTATCTGGATTTGGGCCCAATAAAGGAAAGGAGGGGGGTGGAGGATAAGCAAGGACGTGTGTGACATTGCTAAACCTTAGGCTGACATACCAAATCTGGACTGACTGTTCAGTCTTAAAATAGGATATTTTACATTTCATAAATGAAATTATCCTAGCATTTACTAATGAAATTGTAGAACTGGAGAGCTCAATGTACTGAATAGATTGTTCCAATCTGCTGCTGGTATCATGACTATATCACAATAGTAGCCTCAAAGGCTGTATTCCCCCCTCCCACATTCATTTACTGCCTGGTGAAGATGGGGGGGGGTGGCAAAGTGTCCAGCTGTGTACCTGTAGCTGCATGCAGAGTGATGAAATGATCCTTCAGGACCTCTGGAGAGCCTCTGGGAAGTCCAAAAGGATTCCTTCACTGCCATGCAAGCAGCTACCGCCACATTACAGCAGCCCCCCCGCCCCCAGCTAGTAACTGGCTACGTTTGGTGGGGGTGCAGTATAGAAAACGTAGTTTTCTGGTTGGAGGTTTAGGTCATTCTATGAGGAAGGTAGTGAATGCCTCCCTCTACAACAACCCTCCCCCCGCAAAAAAAGGTCTACATTTCTGTTACACTAGCATATGTAGCTAACAGGATGTCAGCCTCATTTCTCCCCCGACTCCAATATTTTCCCTTGGGTATTCAGAACAAAAGTATGTGCAGGGCAGAATGGGACCTCCATATTAGACCCACTCACAATGTCCCTACGCCCAAAGTAAGGTAGGGTCAGACCTTTATACATTCACCACGAGGTCTCAATGGGGGAAGCTAAGCATGTTTGACCAAAGATTCAGGCTGTCAAAGTGGTGCTTACTACACCATTTCCCCTCCACATGTTCATTTGACAGGCATTGACTAATCCACGTAATCAGTGGGTGCTAATATATTTCCTTGAATGAACTAATCCACTAGCCATATATAGCCACTATGGTGGCCTACTAATACAATAAACTTCTTGTTTCAACTACCTTCAGGGATGTATCAAACAGAAGTTTTATTTGTTTAGTCAAATTCTCTGATGGGTTGTGTTTTTCTCAATGGATCAAGCTCCAAAAGGGAAGAAAATGTAATTTGTTTTGAATATATTCCATCTAGTTTCTGAATAATAATGAATGATTTGAAGAACAGAAACTCAGAAGAGAGAGAAAGAAGTGCCTGAGACAAAGTGTTGGAAAGCTACACAGAAATGTCCATAACAGCCAGGGGACAACATGTCCATAACATCAAACTCCACCATGCTTTCTGTTTCGGTGTAGTATTATGTTTGCGTCTGCAACCGACCAGATATTTTCATGCAGCATTTCTCTTAACCTGACATTTTGCTACATTCTAGAGGTTTGAATGACTTTTCCAAGCACATTCTCTTCTCTCTTTTAGCATCCTGAAAAGCCCTCACCAAAAATCCCCACCCAGCTTAACACACAAACATGTTCTGAATAGAGTAATAAAAAAAAACCCACTATCCTTTTACTGTTATGCCAGACTGGCAAAGCAAATGTTCAGTCTTTTTAAAATTTATCCAAGATTGTTGCCTGTCTCAAATTATAGTAGTCCCTTGCCACAAAAATGCTGATGCAATTCTTTGTTGAATTTGGATTAGGAGGTGCCATCAAAGAGCTTTCAAGTGAACAAACAAATAAACACATCCACAGTACAACTAAGGTTTGGTTTCACAGTTTCTGGAGCTCATTAGCTATGAAGTTTGAACCTAAATTTAGAAGTGGTTGGACTCCTGGTATTTTCTTACACCCCCCAGTTCCTTTCCTTGGCTCTAGGCCCACACTTACTTTGGTATAGATCATTTACAGATGGTAGCCAGTAATTGTGGCACATTGTCCATCAAAGTGCCGTGGACCAAAGCAAAAATCTTCAGTGATCCATCATCATAACAATGAATCATATTTCTTCTTTATACCACTGTGCTAACAGACAAGTTTGAGATTGGCTCTAAAAATTCATTCCCAGCAGTATGCATTTGACACTCGGTTTTCTCTTGACAACAATTGGGGTGAATTGCCTTGACCTCACTATGTCGTGGTGATGAGAATCATGATGATGATGATCATGATGATGATCAGCAGCAGCAGCACAAGCTAAATAAGACACAGCTGTTTTATTTATATATGATTACCACAATTGGCGAGCAAGCATATGGATTCAAGAGCATCAGATGACTTTTGACTGACAGTGTCTTTGGTTCATTAGTAGAACACATGCTTCACAAAAGTTTCATCCCATTTTCAGTCGTGGCATTTGTGATGAGGCTGGGGAGCCTTAGAAAGCTTCTCACTGACAGTACTGATCTAGATGGACCAATGATCTGACTTTGTATAAGAAGGGTGGTCTATACTGCAGGCTAAAGTATTTATATCCTGTGCCCAGGTAATATCGATGCCAAGAAAAGCTGGATTCTGACCCATGTAAATTATATAAAGTGAACAACTATGCCCTCATTTGTTCTTGATTTGCCTAATAGACTTTTTGAAAAGTATTCCATCATTTATTTCTTCAATCCTGAAGGAAAAAAAAGTTAAGTAGGACACTGAGGTTTCAATAATTTCAACTTCTGCACATTCCAAAGACATTGCCCACACTTTTGGGAATATCTGTGCAGCCATAAAGATTAGAAGTAGTTTTAAAAAACAAACAGTTGAGATCTTCAGGAAGCAGAATCCAGTACATTTTATCACTTCTGTTTTCTGTTTTTTTTTAACATGTCTCCATGACATACCAAGGTATGTTCACAGTCAGAGGTATGATCAATGTTAAAGCCACTTTCTTATTTTTATTTGGGATTGCCACTTGTAAAGATGATACTGACACCATATATATAATACACGCACACACGCGCACACACATACATATATATGTTTTAATTCATCAAATCAAAGGCAAGCAGTAAGGATACATCAACATTTAATACTTAGGAAGAGATAGAAGAGATCTGGTTTATTTCATTATTTCAGTAGGTGATATTAACCTTCTCAGCACCTTAATTTGACTTCATATAGTTGTCTGTCTGTCTGTCTGTCTATCTATCTATCTATCTATCTATCTATCTATCTATCTATCTATCTATTTAGAGTAAGCTCTTCAGTCATAAAGTCTCTCAGAGTAGCTTACAAATTCTTAATTTGACAGTTCTCCAACCACAGGTTTACAATCTGCTTAACCAATGATACAAAAGGAAAAGGGGATGGCAGTGTGGGAGGGGATTAAGTCCAGCAGAAACTGCCTCTTCTTCTCTCCCCCTGAGGCCAGGGCAGTGGCACTTGGGACAGAAGGAGGGCCTTTCATCTGCTTCTGAGCCTAGGCACAATAGAGCTGCGCCTGCCTCTCCTTCTCAATATATTATATTGATATATTATATTATTATATACTGAGTAATATAATATAAAATATGGATAGAATATTAAAATTTTATAAGTTACAGCTTTAAGAAAAAATATTTTTGAACATACGACCAGTTTGTATTAATGTATACACTCACCTTGGGTTCACACCAATGATTTTTCCCCTCTTCTTTCTTTTTTGCTTTTTCCTGCCTGTGCACTGTATTTTAAAAACAGTCCAGTGGTTACTGCAATCCCTAGAATCCCCTTCCTTGGGGATTGGAATGATTATTGAGTATTTCCAACCTGGGGTCCAATGTTTTGTTTTCCGTATTAGTTAGCAGAGTTTAGTTAGAACTTGAGTGAATTCTGTTGCTCTAGCTTAAAACAGTTCTATTGGTATGCCATCTGTTTCTGTTGATTTATTTCTCTCAAACACTCTGAGTGAAGCTTCCACTTCACTTTCTAACACTGTGGGTTCATCTTCAAATGGTTCTTCTTTGAAATAATCTGGCATCTTTTCATCTCTTTCATATAATTCTTCAATGCATTGTTTCCATTATCTTTTTATTTCTTCTTGATCATGTAGTGTGTTTTCCTGCTGAGCATATAGCATCCCATCCTTGGCTTAAATTTCCTTTGATTTGAGGTCTCTTGCTTACTTTTTTGTTGTTTTCTGTTTATCTGCCTTGATTATTATAGAAAATCTCTTTGTCCTTTATCCCATTAACTTAGATTATGGTTATATTGATGGGAAAAGTCTTAGTGTTCTTGTTTAGTCAGACTTTATATTATATCCCCTGACTGCTTTTGCTACAGCTCTCCTCACTATTAATGCCACCCTGTTACTTCTTAGATGTTCATTTTCTGAGTAAAACACCGTGTTTATTGACTGAAAATGTTCCATTCCTGTATTTTAGCTTGCTCACTCCAAGTATTACAATGCTTAACATTCCATTTCTTGTTTTTACTATGTATTGCTCCCCATGATTCATGCTTCTTACACTCCACATTCGTATGATATGCATTGTGCAGCTTTCAACTTTTCTTTCACCTCTGAACACGTCAACAGCTGAACATCCTTTTGGCTTGAGTCTAGTTGCATCATTAATCATAGTGCTACTCATACTTGTTATCTACTCTTCCTTAGTAGCTTGTTGAGTGCCTTCTGAACTGGAAGTGACATCTTCTGGCCCTATTCCCTGCCAGTGTCACCTCCACTACTGTTGCTTCCCATTAGCTGTTTGGCACATTTAGTCTGGATCCTCAGCGAAAGCCTGTCTGATCTGGGAGACCGAAACAGCAACAATACTACCATCAGCATAGCCTCTTGCCTTACAGAAGATGCAATCCTACTGCCAAGGAAAGGTAGTGACAAAAGTAGGGATAGGCAAGCCGAATCTCGAATCTTCGAATCCTGGGAAGGATTCGAGATTTGGGGATCCGAATCCCCCCGCCATAATAGGCAAACCGAATCTTTCGAATCCTGCTGGTGGCGGGAAGGAAAAGCTAGCAGGGAGAGTGATCTCGTGCTCCCTGCTCTCTTCCTGTCCGCTGCTGGCTGGATCCTGCTCCAGGCAGGCAGCAGAAGCTTGAGAGGAGTACGATCCCGTGATCCCTGACCTTTTCCCACCCAACCCAAGCCAGATCCTGCCCAGGTGGGTGGTAGAAGCTGGTGGGGTGTGTGATCCTAGGATCTCTGCTCTTTCCCCACTGGTGCCAAGGTGATCCCAGGATCCTGAAAGTTTTCCTGAAAATGGAAACTACTATTTATTTATTTTTCATTGAACAAAAATGTCAAATTCTGCTTCAAAAACACTTTTAGATAGAAGTGCTTTCTTTCCCTTACTTTTTAAACAATTTGTGGATTCCCAAAACCTTCCAGGGATTCGGATCCAGATTCGGAAAATTCTGGATTTGTCCCATCTCTAGACAAAAGCATCCAAGTCATTAAAGGAATGCAAAAATAGTTTTGTTAAATATGGAGGGTCCTGCTTCAGTGCAGCATCTCAGGTAAACACAAATAAAAGGAAAATAATTTTTAAGAAACCCATAATTTTGACACCACTGGTATATTTCAGTACGTTCCAGACACAATATGTTGAACAATTCTTCTTGCCTTGCGTTGGCCTTTCAGAACAGTCTAGAATAATTTTCTAGCTAACATTAAAGATAACTTTCCAGGGCTTCAGAGGAATGCCCTATTGGATTGGTTTTGGTTACCTTGACAGTACACTTTCTTCTCTGATTAACAACTTGAACAGGATCCATGGAGGATATTGTGCTTCCTAAGCTGTTTGCTTCCATTGCTGGAACAGTTTGTTACAGAATTTTGGACATCACTCTCCCACAAGAACCAAAGTGCTGGAAATACTTCAGAGTCTTAATACAAATAGCTGTTACCCTGTCTGTACCATTTTCTAAAGGAAGGGGATGACAATGGTTGGAACCAGGGCAATCATGTTCCATTCAGCTGTGACTAATTTCTTAAGCCACAAGAAGGCTTGGAAACCTCCACTTTTTGCCTCATTTAAAAACTAGTCTAGACATAATACGCATAAAATAACTGAAGAGTACAATTCTGCACAGGCCAGGGATTAACTCGATGGGTTTCTTGGCTTTCCTCTGACACCACATTTTAATAATACTGTGAAGGCTAGCTGGAATAGCAGCTTTTGCAGAAGCTCAGTATTAGGCGAGCATATAATTAGTTGTGATAACAAGGATGTCACCTTTGGGCTGATTAGAACAGAACTCCTGATGTAAGATGTCATGTAAATTATCTATGTTCTTGACAGAAATAATTAATTGATATTCTCAGGTATGCTAGAGACAATGGACACAAAAATAAGGTAATTATGAGCTTCTCTTCTGCCCAGCTTTTAGAGGACATAAGCTAAGAAAATCTAGATAATACCAGGATCAATGATATAAGAATTAAACCAAGTAAGAAGTATAAGTTTTTTCCCTAGAAAGCCAGCAAACAAATGTCCCCTGTGTTTCACAAGTCCTCACAAAAGGATTTTTCTCACTTCATCCATTGGAGACAGGAGGCAAATTACACACCTTCCTCCTTCAGACATTGAAATTGCCAAAATGACTATGGGGCCAAAATATGCCAGTACAGTTTGTTTGTTTGTTTGTTTGCTTGCTTGTTTGTTTTTAGAAAGCAAGGCCAGTTTTTAAGGTATGAAAGGATGTCAATGTACACATTTAGTCCACTGTTGGACTTCTATGTTACTCCTCTTTTTTTCTTTCTTGTTCTCTCCTTTCATTTTTCTGCGTTCATTTTTTTTTAAAAAACCTTGATATTTTGTTTTGAAAAAAGCATTTGGTTTTAAAGAGTCCTTCTAAATATGGTGCCAGGAATACAATCTAGGATCTTCAAGTATCTGCTTTACCCTTGAGCCAGTGATGCAGAGACATGACTGAATTATGTCTGAGGATTTGGCCACTGCTCTTTTTGCCTCCGTAATTCCTGCCAAGGCCTGCCTTCTCCCACCTTCTCCCATTATCACCTATTTTTGCCCCTCCCCACCATTTTTGCCACCAATACGATCACTCAGCCCAGGCAGACAGCAGTGCCAATCACACAATACAGCCAGGAGGCCTCTTTACCCAACATATCAGACTCCAAATGCTTGGCTATGAGCATCCGTCAGAGGCTGGTGTTTGGCACCTGGCTGGCTGTGTAGTGTGATGTCTCAGGTATTCAGTCAATGAGGCTCTCTAAAACCAATTGGGGGCAAGGTCTAATTCACTACCGTGGATACTCTGCCTCCAGAGAAAGCGGCCTCTGTTTTCCTATGTGGGAGGGAAATTATTCAGAAAATAATTGATTTAGAGTACACATTGAGCTTGGAAATCTGATAGCACTTCTTTAAGGATTGGTACAGTTGACCAGAAATTTGGAAGGACCACCATAATGTTACCCAAAAATAAATTACTAAAATGTGTCTTTGCTCTTGGTCTGCACTCTCCAATTTATGGATCTGTTCCAATGCCATATGGGTTAGTAACTCCATAACTTTAGCAGATAAAAGTGGAGACAGTGGGCAGTCTGTTCTTGTTCTGGAATGTGGTGTTATTGTTGATGTGCCTTGTTCATTCATTGGATAAGTGCTTTTGGTCTGTTGGCTATATGATCCACTGCATTAAAGGATTTCCTCCTCATAGCCCAATTTGTTTAGTTGTGTGGAGAACCACTCTTGAAATGTTTCTCAATGGAGTAATAATTTGTACATCCTTGGGAGAGCCTGTACTGTTTAAGGTACTGAGAACCAAAGGTTGTTATCTGTACTGTAATGTGTGAAGGCTCTTTATGGGGCAGTAATTGTCTATGTTTTTTCTGGTGGAAGATTGTTGAGATCCTAGAAAATGGGGTTAGGCAGAAGGAAAAGATGTATACTTGAAACAAAAGGTCCTTAAGAAACCAAGAAAACAGAAGCAATGGGAACATAAGAAGGTTTCTGCTGAATCAGACCAAAGACTTACTAGCTAATTGAGAATTTAGTGTGCATAGTGAACAACATACCCCACAGCAGGAGAATGGTGGAACATACGTCTTCTCTTTGTGTTCAGCAACTGGTACAAGAAGGATCTGTATATAGAGCATTTGCTACTGGAGGTAATATACAACCACCATGATTGAAAGAGCCAAAGAAAGATCAGAATTAAAAATAATTCAGAGTCCACCTGGAGGAAGTGCAAATGGTGAACATAGTTTGATAATATGGCTAATAAATATTTTGAAAGATAAATGTTTTCAGACCCACTTACACACATTCCAGAATATAAACATAATTAAGAAATAGTGACTTATTTGTACTGATATTAAAGTGATCAAAGTGATTGACATGCTTTATAATACTACATTACAACAGCCCTGTAAGGTACACCAGTGTATGCTCCTAATGCATATGGACGCTGCAGCTGAGAAAGCATAGGCCATCCAAATCTATTAATGCAGAAGCTGCTGAATCCCAAGGAAAACAAAATTGTGGCTGAATGGTTGTGACTTTGGATTTTCTCCCTGGAATCTGCCATAAATTCTACTTGGTTTCAGAATCCTCTTCTAACAAGTAGGATCTCTTATTTGCCTATTGGTTTTCGCATATCCCAATGGCATATCTAGGCTGTTCTTCCTGTTCTTTTACTACAGGCATTTGTACATCAAGGGCTTACAATTCACATCTGGTAGGCTCTGTAGGCATGAGTGGAAATACTGGGTGAAAGCAATATATGTTTGCCTAGGCAACTTGTCATTTTGTCTTTACACACCATATATTTTTCCTCTTAAGATGAAGACAAATCAAAACTGCCTCAGTAATCTTATAATAAGCCTTGGAGAGTTCTTGTTCCATTTAATTCCAGTTAACCTGAAATATATTGAATATTTGATTTGAATGCTATGTCTACGACTTTCTGTAACTAAGGGCAAGGATTCATTACCTAAGGTGTTTTGAGACACTAATTGTAAAAAGCCAGTCATAGGCCCTTTCCACACTGTACCTTTTCCTGAAGCTGTCCAGTGGGGATCACAGCAGGAGCACTCCCTTCTACACTGGCTGGCTCCCTGTGGAAGGAAGTGTGATGGCCACACCACTTCCTTCTGCAGCTCAGCTGGGTACCTTCCCAAGCTGTGCCGAGGCAGGAAACACAGCATTGCGCTTCTGTGACTTCCGCAAGACAGATAAGTCCAGGATGGTGGTGCGATCTTGTGTCATTGACGAGGAAAACCTGTCAATGATTTAATCTGCAATCATGCTGCCTGGGGACAGGAGAAGGACGGGACACAATGACATCAGGCGGAACGGTCATCACAGTCCTGTCCTTCTCCCATCCTCATAGTGGGATGGGAGGGTGCTGTGGAAAATGCCATAGATTTAAAAGGGGGAAATACAATAGTACTATTGTTTAGAGCTTTGGGGACATGGCTTGGGACAGTTAGGAAGGACTGGTAATGTGTAACTCCAGTGGTCTAGGGGCCTCTGGAACTCCAGGGATCACCTAGGGTACCAAAATGCCACAAACAAACACATAAAAAACTGGAAGTGGCTCTTAACTCAACTTCAGATTTTGAAAATAAAAGCCCTTTCCGCACTGCCCTCCAACCCACAATGGTAATGGGATCGCAGTGGGATCGCAACGATGATTCTGCGTGATGTCATCATGATCCCATTGCAATCCCATGGCCACTTGTTGCAGTCATGGAATAAACCATTGATGGGTTTCTCCTGTCAATGAACTGCGATTGCACAGTCTTCTCACCTCTCCCCTGCACTTTCCTGCAGTGCAGAACACCAGGAAGTGCAGTGGCTGTGCTTCCTCCCCCAGTGCAGCCTGAGAAAGTGCCATGCTGCACTGTGGACGGAAGGAGCAGAGCCATCATGCTTCCTCCCATCCAGTAGGCAGCCCATGCGGAGGGGAGCACTTCTGTCATGCTCCCCTCCTGGGAAAGGCTTTCCCTGGATCTCCACATGATGGATTTGACAAAAGGTAAGATGCAGAAAGGGCCAGTATTTTAAAAATGTTAAGTAGTGCAAGGGGGACTTCAATCTGTTTCAAAAGTGAATTAGTTTCCAGGAGTGGCAAACCATCCATTTTTGCCAGAAAAAGAACAATCTTGGAAAGTCTGGGCTCATTCACACCATACAGTTTTTGCACTATGATTTCACTTTAATTCTCATGGCAACATTGTATGGAATCTTGGGGCTTCAAGGCTGATGAGGCATTAGAGCAACGTGGCTGAGAATTCTAAATGCCCCCTCCTCAACTGCAAATTCTAGGATTCCATGCGATGTTGTCATGGCAGTTAAAGTGGAATCAAAGTGAGCAGTGTGAAAACAAGTAACAAAATCAGCTTGAGGGTAGTGAATACAGCCCTTCTCTGATTCCTCAACTAGGACATAAGACAAAAAACACTATATAATCTCCGCATCCAATATTTCTGTTCTCTCTATGGCCCTATTCACATGGCATTTGTCATGCGAAAGGGCCCCTTGAGTGTTGCGCGAATGTGAGGAGCGGTCCACACAATGCACTCACAATCGCACGATACAGGCGCAGACCGTGCACTTTTTCATTTTCAGCTGTGAGCCGAAAATGGTGCACGATCGCACATCACTCTGGGGCCCAGCATGCACTTGCTGTACGTGCAGAGGTCTGGAGCCGAGGCGCTCGTGCTTCCTGCCCCAGCACAGCCTGGGAAACTCCCAGGCTGCACTGCGTAAGGAAGAGGTGGAGCTCTTGTGCGAGTGGGCAGCAGCTGTGGAGCTGAAGGAACCGGGACGCGAGAGTCTCTCACTAGAGGCTGCTCATGCGATCCCTGCACCCCAGCTCCATGAAAAGGTGTGTTGCAGAAAGGGTCATAGTCACCCTAACATGAAGAGGAACTATGTGCATGAATAAATATTAAAAGTGAATATACCAACCAACTTTCAGAGAAGGCAGGGTATGCATTTAGTTTTGATTTCTTTCACACCCAAATGGTCAATCTGCACAACTGCTAGCTTACTAACAGTCCCAAATATGTAGAACCTCCCCCTGACTGCTGCTAGTCTCTATTGCATAATAGCTGGGATCCAGTTGGGTTTCTTGCTCTTGGCATTTGTGAAGTGCTTTTCTCTCATATTTCTCCTACTTAATGCTTCTGCGCTCCACTTTTTACTTCTGAATGATGACAGCTGCCTATAAATCCAAGAAAACAAAAACACTGGTCCTGAAAGCAATCTCTGGCCCTGAAACATAGGCCATTTCCGCATGATGTTGCTATAGCACCATAGCAGTGGGTTGTTTCCGGGTCAGGAGCCATGCTACTGCATGACGTCATCACTATCCAGCTGCTATCCGATCACCAAGCATTGCAAAGCTGCCATATTTTATTTCCAGAAAAAAAATCCGTTAAAGAGCTTCCATTAGTGCTTCAATCCAATCCAATCAGCCAGCTGAGTGTGGTACTGTTATAGTGCTTGATAGCTCTTCAAGTCATTGCGAATCCAGCCTTGGGTGAGCTGTGGGTGTGTCCAGCTTGTCCCTCAGTGACTCCTATGGTGTGGTAACTTCAAAATCTATCACCTCTCTGTGTTTATTTGAAAGTTCTCCTGTGAATTAACCATTTTAATTTTTTAAAATACATTTTTAGACATTATAGTGTGAAAATGCAATTGTGTACTGCCATATTTAGTATAGCTTCCAAAGCGGGGGGGGGGCAACCAATCAGGAACAGTGGGGTGGGGTAAAGGCAGGGACAGGCACCATTTCTGCACTAGGCTGTTATAGCGCGATGATTCCACTTTCAACCTCCTATGGAATCCTAGTGTTTGCAGTTTAGGGAGGGGCATTTAGAATTCTCAGCTGCAGAGCTCTTTGCCCTCAGTAAACTACAAACCCCAGAATTCCACAGGATGTTGAAAGTGGAATAATAGAACTATAATAGAACTATAACAGTGTAATGTGGAATGTCCCTCACTCTTCTTGCATCTACTAGTCTAAAGTTAGTGTCAGTTTGTTAGTCTTCAGTTCTGTAGTCTCCAGTTCTGTCTCTCTTTTCCATAATCAAAGAGCATGTGTCATAGATTCTCACACAATGAGGTATTATGAAACTTCTAAAATATTTAAGTAAGCCTACTTCATATATTTTTACCAAAGAAGGCGAGGCCTGCTTTATTGCTCTGCTACATCCTATCTGTGTGTGGGGATTATCATCAACTTAGAAATATTACAGTGATTGTTCTGCTTGTGGGATACACTATTATCTCTCCCATTCTCCAAAAGGTTATACTGCAGGTTCCCATATGTGACAACCACCAGGAGGGGCTGTAAAAGCCTATGTGTCTGGTTTTCCACAGTGAATAATAGAATATCTCTGGATATAGCAAAAGGTAACTATTTTGGATTATATCTTCCAACTTGCTGTCAAGTTAACTTAAACTTATGGCAATCCTATGAATGAGAGACTTCCATGTCATCTGGTCTTTACATTCTGTATCTATATTCTTTCCTAGTATTGGATGTGCTTTTATTTCATTTTATGTATTTTATATGTTTGCCATATTGTTGGGTCTTTGGACCATATATATCTGCATGTATGTCACCTTGTTATCAACAGCCTTGCTCCAGTCTTGTAAACTCAAGGCCATAGCTTCCCTGACTGAGTCTCTCCACTTGTAATGTGGTCTTCCCCTATCTTTACTGCCTTCCACCTGACCAATCATTACTGTATTTCCTAAGAAGTCCTGTCTTCTTATTATGTGTCCAAAGTACAATAGCCTCAGTTTAATTATTTTGGCTTCTAGGAAGAAATCAGACCAGATTTGCTTTAAGAACCACTCATTTGTCTTTTTAGCAACCCACAGTACCTTTAGTCAACACAGCTTTTCAAATGAGTTGATTTTCTTCCTGTCAGCTTTCTTCACTGTCTGTTCACAACCATATAGAGAAATCAGAAATATTATGGCCTGGACAACCTTGATATTGGTATTCAGTGGTATATTTTTACACTTGAGGATCTTGTTTAGTCTTTCAGTAGCTGCCCTTCCAAGGTCCTCTTCTGATTTCTTGACTACAGTCTTTATTTTGATTTATGACTGAGCAAAGGTTTCTGTATGTATGATAGTGGTATTTTTGCTTTTTCTATTTATGGAAGCTCATCACAGATGGAGGTAAGAGGATGCTTTATTTGTGTTGATGTATATTAAATAATATTCTCCAGTTTTGTTGCAAAAAGTAGTGATCATGCCACATGCACAATAATACATATATCCATATTATTATTGCAGCCTTGTGTACAGAGTAATGAAATGGCTGATTTGCTGTCATATCCTTAATAGTCCTCAAATGACCCTCTTGTCCAGAAGCTGCAAAATCCACGGATCAACATGGATTTTAGCACCCTAGTGTGTTTGTGCATATATTTAGTTTCTTTAAAAGTAGGGCTACAACAAAGGGAAACTGCAGCCGTACTTCCAGTTAAACTGGATTCTCATAGGGCTGTAAATCCAAACAATTTCAGGTTAATTTCACAATGTGGTCAAGAACATGATTTGCTTGGCCTTTTTAGTCAATTTGCAATCTGTTTCATTATCATCCCTGGTGCATAATTTCATTGCTTATTTTTTATTTATGCATTATATTTTAGCCCAACTAGTCATTAAAAATCAAAAGAATTGTGTTATCATAATCAAATCAGAGGAAAAGTCTAAATTGAAAAGATGTGCCCCATGGGATTCCTAAAGGCACTATAAGTGAAAATAAGCCAGAAGCAACAGAGCAGCATCTCCTTTCTGGGGTGCCCATCAAGCAGGCCTCCACTGCTAACTGTGCCCTCATGAGGGACCCTTCTTAAGACCTTAGCAATCTGCAGATTCATAACAAGATAGGCAGCTCCACAGATAGCTGTCTCAAAACCTTGAATTCAGCCTGGAAAATGATTGGTAAAAGGTTCCCTTTTGATTCAGTGGTTTCAAATGCTGTTTTCCCCTAGCTATCTTCTTGAATTTTTAAAAATCAGCCACTTTTGCATTATTTCAAAGTCCCCTGTTGCTGCATGTCAGAAAACAACAGCGGGAGGAGAACATTTGTCAGCAGGAACATTTTAGCTTACAGCCATATCCTCTACGCATCTACTTATTTTCCAGAGGCTTATTCACACGGCATATATATATAGCACTATTATTCCACCTTAACTCCCATGATTCACCCAATGGAATCCTGGGGTTTGTTGTTTTGTGAGGCACTGAAACAGATCTGAACAGAACCAGCGGTGAGCATTTGGAGACGGGGTTAGGAGAATTACCAGCCCTGTAGTCTGCCCTCCCACAAGAGGCTGCACAGATGTGTCTGCAGTGAGTGGAAATGATGTTGGTTGGTTTGGTTTCAGTTTTGACCAGTTTTCAGTCCGTTTGGGGGGGCACTTCTGGGGGGCAAAGCTGCTGAGTTGTATGGTGGTTTTGTGCCATTTTGTGCTAATACCACCTAGAAATATTTCAGGGTTGTTGTTGTTGTTGTTGTTTTTGAGGTTCTGGGGTTGGGGGGCTCCAGGGGACTTTAAGGGCTACACCTTGAGGCCCAAAGGCCTCATATGAACTGAGGACTACACTTTGCCCACCCTGCCTAAAACCAAAATTGTTTTGCAACCCCCTCCCTGGTGAATGCTTTTAGGATATGGAAAAATGGTACCAGAAATGTGTTAACACTATAACTCATTCCTATCTAAAACTTATGCTGATTTATTTACTTAACATATTTGTCAGGTTTTATTATTGTTTAAACTTTTGTAGCCATGTCTTGTGGTTATGTGTATGTATGTTGATATCTATGTAGACAATTTTTAAAAAATATTAAAGAAGCTGCACTTAAACTGTGAATCTGAAATTTCAGGAGTCTACCCCATCTAGCACAGGTTGAAATCTCAATCCCTGCCTTTCAGTTGATCAGAAGCCCTTCATTCTTATCTAGATTAATCTTTAAGTTATTCACTCTCATCCAAATACCTGACTAGCATTAGACATTGCTGTGGAAACACCCTCCTTGCAGGAGAAAAAGAGTTGGATGTCATAACATCCTGGTAGCACTGAACTTCCAAACTCCAGAAAATCTCTCCCAGCAGTTTCATTGTTATGTTAAATAGTAAGGGGCTCCAGGTAGAAATAGGTGACCCTCACAAGCTAGCAGGCAGGACATCAGGCACGAATTCCCCAGCACCATCTTCTAAGTTTGCCCTTCCTGGATGGACCATTGCCCTTGAAAACAGTGCCTTCAAGTCTCATCTCACAGAGGCAACCCAGAAGGATACCATGGTTGATGGTATCAAAAGCTGCAGGAGGTCCAGCATAATCAACAGGGATACACTCTCCCGTATAGCTCCAAAGACAGTGTGAAGAAGGTTTATATCACTGTAGTGCAATATTAACTACATTTTAATGATTGGAGCAGGATTTTTTTTAAATATTATTAATGCATTCCTATTTGTCCACACCCTTATTTTCCAACCAGACCTCTTACTCATTCTCTGTGGGATTAATGAAGTGTTGCTTGTAATTTGAAACTGGCACATTGGCAACATATTTCAGATTTACTTCTGAGACATTTGAATGAAAACCCTTTTCTTCCTTGAGATGTTTATCCCAGCTGTTATTGGCTGAGAAAATTATTCCAAGATACTGAAAGGCTCCTCCCTGTCTAGAAACATGTCCTTGAACACCACATCTCAGTATTTGTGCTTTGGGGTGAAAAAACTAAAACTAAAAAACTCCCTTTGGTTTATTTAGTAATTTATGGGTGGATGCTGAATGCATAATGGAATTTGAGAGAGATACGTGTCCTAGTTTTACTAAAAATGGCGTGACTTTTACTAAAGGAGTAATCACTGGCTTCTAGCACCTTAGATAATTACTAGCCAGTCTCAAATCTGCTTTTAACTGGGTAAGATTCTGGAATGACGGGTGGTATTGCAATTTCAGGTTTTCTTTGATCAGATCATCCTGATTGCTTTCAGTCTGGGATCAGGGATGAATTAGATACAAACAAGCAAAAACATATGTGACCTTCATTGGGAACTAACCAGTGGTAGTGAATCCCTGTTGGTTCTGCTAGACATCTCAGCAGCATTGAATATATTCTACTCTAGCACCTATGCTGTTTAGAATCTATAATATAATGCTTTCAATTATTTATCAGCTTGGATACTTCATAAAGATTGACTTTGTGCAATAGGAGTCTTCTGCTCAAGCTTTCTCACACACGCTCTCTCTTGTTACACTCTCGTCTACCAGTCTCTTGCTAAGGCTCCACCCCCTTACGTCAACCTCCAAAATGGTTTCCTTCCAAGATATGCATATTATCTTCATTTGTGGATAATACTCACCACATCTCTCCCTTTTAAAAGAAAATAATAATGATTATGATCACAGTAGTAACAATACTAACAAGATGGGAAGGAGGACAATTGGGAAGTGATATTGCACTGAACAATTTTCAGTGAATTTGTGTGACTTCTTTGTGATTCTGTTGGTTCAAAAGCAGATGAAACCAGAAGAATCCAATGAAACCTGTTGTTGAGGTGAGGACATTTCCACACTACACTGTTACAGTGCTATTATTCCACTTTCAACATTCTGTGGAATTCTGGGGTTTGTAGTTTACTGAGGCCAAAGAGCTCTCTGGCTGAGAATTCTAAATGCTGAAAGTGGAATAATAGCTCTATAACAGCGTAGTGCAGAAACGGCCTGAGACAGAGTCTCAGGATATTTTTAGAAAGCTCTATTTTTTTGGGGGGGGACATTTTTGGAACACATCTGTAGAATAAATAAATAAAACTTTTTTAAAACTCGTACATATACTCCATCTGTTCCTTACATCATTTTCTGATACTTCTCTAGATCTCCATTCTGGTTTCTGATACTGAGGTGTGTGAAGCCTTTTCTTTTCTTTTGCCTTGTGCAATTTTAAGTATTGTACCGTATTGGACACTGATTGCTATAGGTCACCTGTGATTGCACTTCTGTGAGTGCACTTCTGGAATCAGTTGCAGATGTCTTTTGTTCACTGCCTTTTGATGGTCTGTTCTTGTGGAGTAATCACTTGACTACTCTCAGAGTACTCTGAATGACACTAAGGTTTTCTGTGCCCATGTCATGCCATTTGAAATCAATACAGTGTGATTTTCTTGGAGTGAAGCCCAGGCTTTTGTCCCATTGTTCCAATACCCTTTTTAGTTTGGTCATGCTTAGATGTTTGTGTTGGTCTCATGTTAGTGGCTGTCCTCCTTGTGTAAGAGTTGCAATAGTCTTGCTTGAAGTGTCTAATAAACAGCAGCTCTGCTGGGAAGAGGCCAGGTTGCAAAGGCCTGGTTTTTGTGGTTGAGATGTGCCAGGTACACCTTCTTAACAAGACCTTGGTACTGTGCACCCTGCAGACTGGCTGCTCTGTGAGTAAGTCCACAGTGCCTTTTAAAGTGTAGAAATTCATGTTAATCAAATTGTTGCACATTTTCTGTGACTATTATTACAATTATACCATACAATGCAAAAACTGATTTGCTGTGAATTATTACCTATGTGGTAATAATAAGCCTAGATTCTACAGTGAGCCAGTAGAGTGTAAGTCTCTGCTAGTGCACTTAACGGGAGGAGGCAGAGGCAGCAAAGGTTGTTCCCTCTTTCTTGCCCCTTCCCCAGGTGCTCTGACTGGGCATAGGAGTGTGGGTGGGCTCATTCTAGCTCCTTCGAGCATCGGGGAATAAGGACCAGCCTTCATTCCCAGTGCTGAGGCCAGGAACACAAAGCTGCATCCAGCAGTGCTTGCCTCAGCTGTCATTGTACGCTGGGTGTGTGTGAAAGGAAGTATTGGATACTTCTTTCTGCAAGGTTTGAAAAGTACAAGGGTGGGCATACCCCATTGTTATGCCCATGTCTGTCACCAGGAGGATTATCTGCTTCAACTGAATGGAGAAATGATCTGTTATAATTTTCAGGTAGTTCTTTCCTGCGGATTCAAGAAGATCAGAACCAACTTGTTGCCACAGATAATTGTTTTTCAGATTTTGTTGCCACTTCTAGGAACTCTGCTGCCAACATGCTTATCAGTCTCACAACAATGTTTTAGCAAATTCATCCACAGAGGTGAAACCAACCAAACTCTTTTAACCATGCTAAGAAAGAAAGAAAGACACTAATATCACTGACATTATAATAAACCATCATGTTACACTTTGGTTTTGAAATGCAGTCCATACAATAAGCCTTTAAGCTGATATAAGTTTTGGCAAGTCTTTTTATAAAAGAATAGATTCAGACGTAAAATTAACTTCTCTCTTTATGTTTCACATGAGTTTTACATTTCCATTTGAAATGAGAAGAATGGTCTGTTCTCATGATGTGACCTTCTCTTACAGCATGACAAAGTATAAGGATGGAAAGAATAGTTGTATTTTAACCCCATCCCTGTGTGGGAGGACTACTATAATTATTCATCCCCACATACAAAGATGAAATAATTGTGAATTTACAGCCCTAAAGAGTAGATTGCACTAGGTAACACAGTTAGCAATGCCAGCAAAATCCATCGTGGAGTCAGAGGGTGCCACATTTCCCTGTTCCAACGAGGGTTATCCTTGCACTGCCAGACTATCTTGCCTCAGTAGAATCTGTGACTGGGCTGGAAGGACACTCTGCCCTCAAAATTTAAGAGGTACGTATGTATATGCTTACGGAAAATACAGTGTTGCTTTTGAAAATGACAGATGATGGTGAAAGATATGCAAATGAAAGAGAAGTGAGAAAAAGCAGCTCTTTCCATATATAAACACATAGAAGTGGCTTTGTAGTTGCATGTCTAGTAGTATATTACTCTGTATTATCATTTTCCATCACAGATTTGTTTGCATGAAAAAGAGGAAATAGTGCTCAACAGACAACAATCAAACAAAAACACCCAACCTGCAGGAACACATTATCTGAAAGCCTGTTATTTTCCCATATCCATCCATCCATCCATCCATCCATCCATCCATCCATCCATCCTTTTGTCCCTTTATTTATACCCTGCCTTTTTCCCAGACTGGGACTCAAGGTGGTTTACAAAAGACAAAAGACAATAAAACACATATACTATAGTTAAAACCATACAAAATAAAGATTAAAACAGTAGTAAATAACAACAAAATTAAAACCAAGTAAAATCTAACTTAAAACAGATTTAAAACAGTAAAGCACTATAGAAACCATTTTTGTTAAAATCAGTTTTGAAAAGCTTGGTGGAAAAGAAAGGTCTTAACTTGTTAGAGGAAAACAAAGAAGGACCCCTCCTAACTTCCCTAGATAGAGTGTTCCAAAGTGTGGGAGCAGCTACAGAGACAGCCTTCTCCCACATTCCCACCAACCTTGAGTGTGAAAGTGGTGGGACAGAGAGAAGTGCCTCCCCTGCAGATCTTTGAGTTTGAGCAGACCAATATGGTCCTTCAAACAACCTGTGCATGAGCCATATAGGGCTTCATAAGTCAAAACCAGCACTTTAAATTGTGCCCAGAAACAGACCGGCACCTGGTAGAGCTGTTGTAACAACCAGCACCATTAGAAATGTGATTGCAGCTCTTTGGACCAGTTGAAGTTTCCAAACATTCTTCAAAGGCAGCTCATATAGAGTGCATTACAGTAATCCAATCAGGATGTAACTAAGAAATGTATCACCATGGCCAAGTCAGATGTCCCAAGGAATGGGCTTAGCTGGCACTCTAGCTTTAACTGTGCAAATGAACTCCTGGCCATCACAGAAACCTAAGCATCCAGGATCAGGGTTGAATCTGAGAGTACATTCAAGGTGCAGATCTGTGTCTTTAGGGGGAGCATAACCCCATCCAACACAGGCTGAGTCCCTTTTCCCTAATCTGCCTTGCAAGTAACCAGGAGCATGCCTGTCTTGTCTGGTTTAAACATCAACTTATGGACCTTTGTTCAATTCATTACCGTTGCCAGGCACTGGTTTTGCATAGCAACAGTTTCCTTGAATTAGGTGGAAAAGAGTAGTAGAGCTGGCTATCATCAGCATACAGGTGACATCTGATCCCCAAACTCTGGACAACCTTTCCAAGTGGTTTCACGTATATGTTAAATAACATGTGGGGAAAAAACTGTACCCTGTGGGACACCACAGGCCAATGGCCAAGGAGTCAAACAGGAGTCCTCCAGCATCACCTCCTGAGATTACCCCTCCAGGAAGGAACTAAGCCATTGCAAAACAGATTTCCAAGTCCCATCTCAGTGAGGTGGCCAAGAAGGATGTCATGGTCAATGGTACTGGATGCTGAAAGGTCCTTCACAACCAACAGGGATAGACTTCTCTTGTCTAGTTCCAATCGTAGGTCATCCAGTAAGGCAATCCAAGATGTCTCCCTTCTATAACCAGGCCTGAAGCCAGACTGAAATGGATCCAGATAATCAGTCTGAAGTTGATTCTAGAACCTTGTCCCAAAATGAGGTATTGGAAACTGGCCAATAATTATCCCATAGGGTAGGGTCCAGAGCAGCCTTTTTAAAACAAGTGCCTTACAACTGCATCTTCTAGGTATAGAATCATAGAAATGAAAGAGACCACAAGGACCATCCAGTCCAACCCCCTGCTATGCAGCAACACACATCAAAGCACTCCCAACAGATGACCATCCAGCTTAAAAACCTCCAAAGAAGGAGACTCCACCACACTCCGAGGCAGCATATTTCACTGCCGGACAGCTCTGACTGTCAGGAAGTTCTTCTTGAGGTTCAGGTGGAATCTCCTTTCCTGTAGCTTGAATCCATTGCTCTTTGTCCTGGTGTCTGGAGCTGGTATCTGTCTGTGGGTTTTGCATGCTTTGTTGCACTGCATATGTCACCTTCAGTTGCAAACTGGTGCAGTCTTTTTCATTTGTTGCTCTGTTTTCCATGGGCACTGCATAGACTTAGAAAGAGAGATACATTGGTATACCATTTTGTATCTTTTCCCAGTTCCTGCCACTTAGCATTTGTTTTCTTCTATCTGTCACTTTCAGTTTTGTCTGATACCTTATGTATTGCTGCTTTGAGAATTCTGTGGACCTCTTGTTGGGTCCTGCCCACTGCGTAATGTCTGTATTTTTTGCTCTGTTGCATCAGTTACTTTGCACATTCTGAGTTCTTTTTTTCCAGCATGACTTCATTATTGTCAAGCAGTCTTTTCTTGTTGTACTTATCGCTGAATTCCCAACTAGGCTCTTATTTTGGAATTGGTTAACTCCATTATTGCAAGTCTCGCCTAGCAGCCTGAATTCAGCTGTAAAAGCTACAGCAAGTTCTCTCTGTCTCTCCCATTCTCTTCCTCTGCCTCAGTCTGCAACCTTGTTCCAGCAGTTTCTGCCACTTCTTCAGTGGCAGAAAGGTGTAAGCCATTGTATACACACATTACTTTTTGTACAAAATGTTTATTTCTGTCCCCCAATCCATTTCACCTTCAAAAATATGCTTAAAATATTTCCAATTTTGTGCTGTATTACCACAAACTGTTGGCTCTGGGGACAGCCTTACATCCTTCATTCTTATGTTTCAGTTCAATTTTTCTTCAAGTTCTTCAAGATTTGAAGTGTTTGTTATAGCCATTGCACTCCTGATCCCATATGATGTTTTGTAAAACAGAAATGCCAAGTCTTCAATATAGTGTTGTGTGATTTAGTTACCAGCTTGTATACTTCATTATCATTTACTTTATCCAAGAGATGTTCTATCTAATCTCTCTATCTCATGCACAGCTCTCACTTACTGGTGTCTCTTCTGTGTGACTCTTGCTCAGATACAACCTTCTTATGTTGACTTTCCTTCCAAGAAGTATCCATTCTTGTAAAGGAGCATTATCTCACTATCCTTCTGAGACAACCAGCTCATTTGCTATGGCACTGTTTTACCATGCTGCCTGTCTTACTTGGCCAAGTCTTACTTGGCTGTTTTACTAAGTTGCATGTCTTACTTGGCTGAACATTCCTGGAAGGTCATGTCAGAGGAATATTGATCAGCAGTTCAGCCCTTTGGTCTGCTGAGTTCTTGAAACTGTATTCTCTGTGCTCTTTAACAATATTAATATTTATTTAAAAATATTGGCTGATATCCTGTTAGTCTCTCTCTTTTTCTCATTTACGTCTTTTTTTGATCATTGTGGAGGAAGGAATTGACTACTTCCCTTGCGCAGTGACCTCCACTCGCTCAAAACCCAGCTAACTCTTGCTGCCTCCCCCTGCCCACCGAACATGGCCATATAGTAATCAGTGAAGAGTGCGGGGCAGCAAGAGCATAGTTACTATGGTCATTTCTGCACTAGACTGTTATAGCACTATTATTCCACTTGCAACATCCTATGGAATCCTGGGGTTTGCAGTTTAGGGAGGGGCCTTTGAGAGCCAACCCCAGGAACTGCAAACCCCAGGATTCCATAGGATGTTGCAAGTGGAATAATAGCGCTATAACAGTCTAGTGCGGAACTGGCCTTTGTCTCTTAGCTAGATGTACAGTAATGAAGGAATTCTCTGGGACTTTCTGGGGATCCTCATTGTACATATGATGTTAGAGAAAGAGTCAAAACACTTCTCAGACCCCCCTCCTCCTTTGCTGTGGTTGCTACATGGCTGTATCTGGACTGTAGCAAGTGACAGGAGAGTGTTAAAGTAGGGAAGATGGGAGAGAAGATGTAGTTCTGTTCAGACAGAACTTAACGTCCCATAACCTGATGCAGAATTGTAGTTATTATGTTTTTTTTGCACTAAAATGGTGCTTATTCCCAAGTTGAAGTGTTTTACATCAGAACTGTAGAAGCAAACACCACAGACGTAAACTCCATTCTATTTCCACAGTTGTGAAGCTGCTATGACTTAAGTGAGATTAACATGTAAAAAATTCCACATGCTCAGAGTGTTTTCTACATCAAGACTTAGCCATTCTTATACTATAGCATGTTGGTGGCAAAGGTGAGATGGCTCCCTTTGCTTTGACTAAACCACCATACTTCCTCTAGAACCTTGTGATTCATGTACTGTTTTGATTAGAATGTGGTCAGCTTTGTGCTGGTTACTCATGATGAGGAACTTCCAGAGGTCAGAAGGTATGCATTACTCATCTACTGCTTGGGAGCAGAGAAACCACTGTAATTTTCCTCTATAGTGAATAAAGAATCTGAGACAGCTTAATATTGTTAATATTAAAGTTAATATTATGGCATAACATTCTACATTTCACTAGTGGGAAGAGAACAAAGGAGAAACTCCAGACCATTATATTCTTGCTGTTCAGGATTTATTTTTCTCTGTATTTTTTGGAACACGGCAGAGGAAATGACAAGTGTAGGGATCACTTCACAGAGAACAGAAAAATGCCTCGTATTACAGAATGTCTACCACTAGAACCTGAAATTACATTATATAAAGCCATGACAGTTGAGAATCAGATACAGTCAGCTTCCATGTTTGTGAATTTGACTTTCACGAATTTGATTATTGGCGAGTTTGACGGTCCATGCCCCCCTCCTCTTCTGCTGGCACCACCAATCCTCTCCCAGATTCTCAAACTAGGAAAATTCCACCTGGTTTTAGAGATACAACCAACAGCCTGTCATCTTCCAGTGCCTCCCCTCACTTCTCTTCCCCCTCCTCATGCCTCTCTCTGATCCCAAAAACAGCAACCCCTCACTTCTCTTTCTGTACACATTGGAAATTTCCAGCCTCTTCCAGATTCTCACACCAAGAAGACTCAACGAGATTTTAACCTTCTCTTCCCCCACTCTCCTCACACCTCTCTTCAGTCCCAACAAGAGCAACCCCTTATTTCTCTTCCTGCACACATTGTAAATCTCAGCCTCTCCCAGAGTCTCAGACCAGGAAAATTCAACTAGGTTTTACCAAAATGACCAGCAGCCTCCCATCATCCAGAATAGGCAGAAGTGTGAAGTTTCCAATGTGTGCAAGATATAACGTGTGCTTCTAAAATGGCCTCAGTTTATTTGCTATATTTTCACTTTTTCAGGGGTCCTGTGCCCCAACTCTCACAAAAGTGGAGGGAATACTATACTGCCTGAGCTCCTACAGGAAGCTAGCAGAGACTGAACTTCTGCCAGTTTACTCGTGTGGACATCTGGGTGCTCTGTATGTGAGCTGGCCAGCAGGTCAGCAGTATGAGAGACTTCTTCCAGAACATACTTATTGCCAATCACTAGTTGCTTGGGTCAGGGATGGAGGTGAGTCCAAGTACTATCCAGAAGCCATTGCAGAGTCTGGCAAAACTGTTGCATAAGAAGGTATGGGATACATCCTCATGCAACTCTAATACAGGTAAACCACAGTTAATGAAGTTCCTGCGCATTACTTCTTTAACAGAAACTTTGGTACCAGAGGCAGAAATAACATGGAAAGAATGGGGATAGATTCCTATACCATAAACAAGAAAGACAGTTTAGAATATTCAGTTAATCTTTATTCAAAGTAATATGCACATGTGAAATGAAATAACCAAGCTAGGTAAGCCTTGTATAAGCAGACAAAAAGATATAGAATCTTTGAGAGATCACTTGAAGGCATCTTCTAAAATGCATCCAGGGATGACTTTTGCTTTCAACCCCTCCACTTCTCTTACGATCTCTGTTTTTTGTGGCCAAATGCATACATCTGTGCTTTGCTCTCCCCTTTGCTCACTATGATACTGTTACGCATTCTCAGTAAGAGATTCTGGAGGCAGTTGTTGTTTACCTTGCCTGTTGGAGGCAGGCATACATAGCTGCAATACAGTCAGCTACAGCAGAATCCGATTCTTTCCCAGCTCGAGTTTTATTCTAGTGTTTGTGGCAGGCTCACTTCTCCAACCTGCCACTGAAAGTCTTGTTTCTCCTTTGGCCTTCCTTTGCCAATGCTACAAAAAAAAAAAGAAAAAAAAAGAATCTTCCAGCTGGATAGAGGAAAAGCATGGTCTTGATGGCCATTAAAAAAAAAAGCTTTCGCCCTTTCCACAGTAGCCTCCCATCCCAGCATGGGGACAGGAGAGGAGTTGGACTGTGATGACGCTTCTCTATGACTTTGTTGAGGTCCTGCTCCTCTCCCATCCCCAGGTGGCGCAATCATGGATTAAATCATCAAGGGGTTTTCCCCATCAATGACCTGTGATAGCACCACCATCCTGCACTTACCTGTCCTGAGGAAGGGCAGGAAGTGCGATGGCAGTGCTTCCTGACCCAGTGCAGCCTGGGAAAGTACCCAGCCATGCTGCAGAAAGAAGAGATGTGCCCATCATGCTCCTTTCTGCAGGGAGCTGGTTCAGTGCGGAGGGGAGCACTCCAGTTGCGCTCCCTTCCTGGCAGAGCTGCGGCCGGGATTGCCACCTGAGGACCACACAAGAAGGTAGGGTGCGGAAAGGGTCTGCATAAAAGTAGCTTCTTTGTTGGAGGTCTTATTAAGTGAGGTATGCGTCACCACCCAAGGATTTCAGCCAAAAATTATAGTGGTAGAAGTAAAATGAATGAGTTAGGGCCAGACAGAACCCATGCAGGTGACACATTCTTTCTACCTACAGACAGTCAAAGTAGTATTAGTAATAGTATTATTATTAGTAGTAGTAATTATCATCGTCATCAACAACAACAACATTATCATCTTTATGGTTATATTTATTTGTATCCTGACTTTCTCCTAAAACTGGGACTCAAGGTGGCTTACATTTAAAAACACATTATAGTTTGTAATGATACTTGTATAATTTTGTTCTTTTCTTTTGTGTTTGTTTTTATTTTTTAGTTTGTTTATGTTTTTTTTATGTATCATGTGTTTTATTCTAACAAAAATAATTATAATACCAAGGAAAAAAACACATGATAGCTAAGCCATTTCATCATGTAGGTAGCTTCCTCCTCCCCTGCTAATGTGAGCAGAGTAACACCAGTGTCTGTGTAACATTATGCTAACATTAGATCTATATGTCTTGTGGTAAATTATACAGACTGTCCTACAGGAGTGGCTCAATTAAATAGTGCAAAACAAAGGATATTTCTTAGTTTATACTGGAGTGGCCAGTCTTGACTACCTGCCACTGAAATGGCTCTATCAGAAGGTATTGCCTTAGGCATGAAAGATCTTCATGAAGACTCTTCAGTGAACAAAATAGTATACTATGTTTCTTCCCTGCAGAAAAGAGTTCACAGGTCACTGATCTTGTTTCAGTGGCAGATTTTCTGGTCTTTGTGTTGCCTATTTGTGGGCAGTGTGCAACTGTTTACAGGACCCAAACTACATCTCATGCATTGTTCAAGGAACCCATATTAATCTGCTGCAGCTAAAACAACAGAATATTTAGCACCTTAAAGAGAAATGGATTTAATGAGTCAGAAGCCAAGGTGAATCTAGTTGACTTCATTAAATGAATGAAGTGTTACACTGATTTTGGCAGATTCCAACTGTGTATGTGTTGGATGCGTGCATTAATCTGTGAAGTTAAAGGACACTGAAAGGTCAGGTGGTGTTATTATCTTTATAGCTGCCATTTGCACGCATGCACACATACAAACGCACACATACACAGCTGCAGCTTGGAGATATCAGAGACAACCTTGGGGTGGTGAAGAGTGAGAGAAATCCCTGGCCATTTCCACACTATACTCTTATAGCACGATTATTCCACTTTCAACGTCCTATGGAATCTTGGGGTTTGCAGTTCAGAGAGGGGCCCGCCGGCCCCTCCCTAAACTGCAAACCCCAGGATTCCGTAGGATGTTGAAAGTGGAATAATCATGCTATAAAAGTGTAGTGTGGAAATGGCCCCTGATGCCAGGAAAGGGCCAGGAGGGAGAGTAAAAAGGAGCTCTTAAATTGCCATGGACAAATAGTTGAGGTATTGGATTCTCTATCCAGACATCAAAGTTGTGTTGGCTCATGCAGTGGCCCTTGTCCCACTCCTAAAGAATGTGGGTGAAGTATTTGTCTTCAGCTCTCCATGCTCTTTGGGGCAGCAACTCTGATCAAACAAATGGATGTCTTATCATAGCCTCTGTAGCTTCTTAATGCCTTCGATGACCTCCAAAATCAGGGGCTTGTCTTTGTTAAAAAAAGATCAGCACCATTCTTCTTATCCCAAACAGAAGAGTCAAGACCACCACAGATGAGAAAAGAAATGGGACACTTAAGTAGAAGAATGGTGGGTTTATATCCAACTAGTCATTCTGGATATTTCCAGAGTTAGTGGAGGAATATTACCTAATACAGTTTTTGTTGCATAACAGCTGTTCAACCTTTGGTGCAACAGTGCAACCACATGTGCAACCACATGTGGAACAATGCAATCCAGTGCCATTGTGTGAGCTGGGATTTTCTCTCAGTTCATGTTGTGTTTGATTGTTGCCATGGATTGTCCACGGCCTTAAACATGCTTAAGCTATTCAGTTTCATCTTCTGCCACCATAGCCTAGGAGTTCTGGATAGCTATCCATTATTGTTGTTATTTCTGTATCTGAGTAATGTTGCTTCAAATTCATATCAAAATTCTCCTTATAAAAATACAAATTGGATGTGGCATGGCTTAGGCATCTAGATTTTGTTAAGAGATAAAGTTTTTTGGTTTTGGGAGTCGTTTGAATCTGATCTCTAAAAAAAAAAAAAAACCACTGAAGAAACCCAAACTTAGACTTTACTTCAAAGTAACTCAAATAGCTGCTCTTCAGAAACCACAGGACATACCAATGTACTATTCATAGTGTGTGTGATTTCTGGAAAATAATTCTATCCATAACTTTAGTAGAGTTTCTCTTGCTCGATGATATTCAATTTGAGTTCTTTGGCATACTGGACAGCCATGAAGTTAGTGGCCACAGAAACTTCACTGAAGACAAAATGTGAAGTGGCTTTGGGGATGTTATCTGAAACCCCCAGGACAGAAAATTCTGTTGCAAGTAAACTTCATAGCTCTCTAGTTTTCCAAACAACTCAACCTTTCCCCTCACATTTTCTCTAAGATGAAGAAGTGAACATCTGAAAAATTCAGACTGGAGATCTGGAGTTCAGTTTGGTTTACATGGGCAGAAATATGTTCCTTGTCATGCAACCAGATAACAAGTAACACCTGCTGAAATTCTTTCTTCTACACAACCAGTTTTCATTTGAGCAACCCTAGGCCATACCAAGGCCCCATAAAGTTAGATGACATTTTGAATGAGATGAGCTTATGGCCTAGAATGAAGACCCAAGATCAGCATAACAGCACACTGGGATATGCACCATGGCAGACCCAGAGAAGCAGTGTCACAGAGCCTGGGGGCATTGCTAACCTCAGTGGCAGGGCAGCCTCAACAACAGGTTACCAGGTAACCAAAGTGGCTCTGTATGAGAGAAACCCAGCACATTGGTGAGAGGGAGAGGCTGAGGTTTGAGAGGAGAAAGTCTATATATTAGGCACAGTGACTTGGATTTTGGAGATTCCTTCAATGATATTCCCGAAGAGAGGGAGGGAGAGAACTCTATGGCCACTTCCACACTACGTTGTTATAGTGCTATTATTCCACTTTCAACTTCCTGTGGAATTCTGGGTTTATAGTTTACTGAGGCCAAAGAGCTCTCTGGCTGAGAATTCTAAATCTGCCTCCCTAAACTGCAAACCCCAGGATTCCACAGGATGTTGAAAGTGGAATAATAGCACTATCACAGTGTAGTGTGGAAATGGCCTAGGATATAACGCTTTAGTCAACCATGGGAGTAGTCTGAATAAGAGTGGTTGTCTTCTCAGAGGTCTAGAGAGAAAGACAGAGGAGAAACCAAGCCATTTTTGAGTTGGATCAGAAGATATGACCCTGATTTGGGAATTAAGCCTTTAAGCAAAAGGCCAAAGGCCTGTGTATATGAAAGTTCTTTATTCTTTATCTGTATACTGAGTTAAGCTATAAGAAAATAGATAAATACCTTTTTGAAGTTCTGTACTGCTTGGATATACTTATGACACCCAATACCTTTCCCCGTTTGTTATTTTAATAAAGATTACATTATAGTTTTCTAAATTTCACTCAGAAGAGTACTTTCCATTAGTTCTAATCAATTAGTAACATGTTATCACAGATCAGTAAATCATTCTGAATAACAACTGAAAGGCTTTACCCTTTATGCCCTAATCTAGGCCCTTTTCGCACCTTACTTCGTCGCGGCAGTGGGGAGCGGCACTCGCGCGAGCAGCCACTTGCACGAGCTGCTCACGACAGCCCTTCTTGCCTCCCGCATCGGCTTCCTGGTAGCGCGACCGTCGCACTCGCGCCCCACCCCTTCCTTCCGCAGCGCAGTCTGGGAGCTGTAGGCTGCGCTGGGGGACAGAAGCGCAACTGCCCCGGCTCGCCGAAGCACTGCACGCAGGTAAATGCGTGAGGGTGCCGCGAGCATTGTGCGAGCGCACAGTATTTTCAGCTTACAGCCGAAAATAAAAAAATGTGCGCTCGCCCCGCCTCATGAGTGTCACGCGAGTGGGAGTGCGTCATACGGAGTGACGCTCCCACTCACGCAACGCTCAAGGGGTGCTTGCGCAAAAAAAAAAAAGCATGCGAAAAGGGCCCTAGTTGTTTTAAAGAGGAAAGCAGGGTAGTGTAAGGGATCAAAGCACTTTAGCAGGCTGGGAGAAAAGCAGGCCTGGCCCTCCCCATAGCCAGACACCTATTCTCCCAATATTGACCACTGGTTAAGTCCCTAGCAGTAGCTTTGTTGAACTTATGAGTGGACTTGAAAGAAGGCATGGGAGGCAGCAAATTGCACTGCCCCTTCACAAGTGTGAGAGGAAAGGTAGAAGCTGAAGCAGTGGTGGCTGGCATGTGAGCTGAAGGAGACGACGGAGGGCAGTCTGCCCAACACCTGGAGCCAGTCCTGGTGTAGGGTATTGGAGAGTCTTCTGTGAAACATTTTGTGGCCAGTATATATGAGTATTTTCCAATAATCAAATATGGAAGAGAGCTTGTCCCTGAGGATAAAAGTCTGGAAACCAAGGTTTTTACCCAGTTCAGAAATCCTCTTTTGTCTTGCTAATGACTCAGAGACTGCACTTCCATTTTAAATAACTGTTCTTCTTTCAATCTTTCAGTGCTGTTAAACAAGTTACAGCACCAGCTATCCTGCTATGAAAAGTAGCATTTCCCTGGCACAGCTTGCCTTAAAAGTCCCCAGATCCGTAAAGATAGAGAGTATGACTCACTACTCCATCTGTTTCCCTTTTATGGATTGTTATCATATAAATATTTGACTGTTTTATATTCTGTGTTTGTCAACGAAGACTGATTTCATATGACATAGGAAAAGTATGTAAAGTGACCCCTTTTATAGGAAGAACTTTTCTTGGTAAGAGTTTGAATGCTTTCCAGTTTTCTTTTGCCATATTTTCAATCTATTCTAATGCAGCTGGATATCACTCATTCTCTATGTATGCAAGATATCACGCTTGTAATGTTAAAGATTATACAGGTGCTTGTTTATGGCTATAAATGGTAACTTCTCTTTATGAGAATCAGGTCCATATAGAAGCATGGTGCAATTAAATTATATATATGCATATTGGAGCTGAACCTTAGAAATCAAAATAAGCATTGGTATGCATTTCCAGAATATAATTCTCAGGTGGAGTATGTTGGGTAGTGGAAATAACCACAGTGAAAGAGGAGGTCATCCATGTGCATCTCCATCAGTTCCACCATTTCAACAAATACTAGTGAGTCACTACACGGAAAGAGCTCCTATTCCTCCCTGAAGAAACAGCTTCAGTTCACTAATTCCTTCTCTGATCAAGTTGTGGAATGCCGGGACAGTAAAGAAAGAGGAATACGTACACAGATATGTACATACATACAGCGTGAGGCATTTTGGACAAACAACACAAATCTTCTGTAGAGAGAGATCATGGCCATCCAGTTCATATTCTTCAGTAAGTACAAGAGCTGAGTTCCTGGATAAAAAATTGGAGTCTTCCAGAAGGGGTCATTTTTCACCATTTGTATTGCATCATTTTCTGCTCTTTCATGTTGCTTCACTTGTGTTGTGCCCCCTTCTAAGCACTGCCACGTTTTTCTCTTGACTCCTTAAAAAAAAACTTAGTTGGTATGGTTCCTAACAGTAGCACATTTAAGTTAATCTGTGAGTGCCTTTACTCATAGGGACTATGTTGTTAGATGTGAGACCAGTTCTCTCACCTGCCTCTAGATTTTGCTTTTGCTTCCATTTGTACTTTGTACTCTTCTCCTCTCATCTCTCCTCCAGAGGGTCCATTCTGGGTTTGTTTGTTTTTGAAAAAACACCTCTCTTTCTTAACAGCAGGAGCACAACAAGCCTCACTTCTGTCTTGTTAGCAGGTGCAATATTTGTTTGTCCGGCTCCTGCTACTGCTGGTATTAAGCTGGGAGAGAGAGAGAGAGGTTAGCTGCGTTGGCTTGGCACTTGCTTTGATGCCCTCCCCCAAGCAACCACTTTTGAACTTTTCAGGGAGACATCCAATTTAGTCTATTGCAACAAAAACATCAAAGTTTTGTGGTAGTACCACTGCTGCCTCCATCTTGCAGTCACCTGCCCACGGCCCACCCTTTGCCTTTCTGTTCTTTTAAAAAATGTCAGACTATTTCTCTCAGATACGTACTAAAGTTCTTCCAAAAGCTTTTTAAAATTGGGATGCAGTTTGCTGAGGTAAATCCTATGGTTTGAAGGACAAATGTTCTTCTCTGATTTTTTAAAAATAAATTTATGTCTAAAAGGGATATTTTTTAACTTTTTTAAAATAAAAGAGAGAGAGAGAAAAGAATGAGGGATACTCTCCCTCACAATATGTCTCAGAAATTAAAAAGAAATCCAGTCAGAGTGTGAATAAAATGTTGCAACTACTGCAAAGAATTGCCTTGTCTGAAGGAGTCTAAAGAGTAACATACAATCTTAGTAAAAGTACTAATATTGAGTAAAAGGTTGTTAAGCTTAATGTAACACTCTTTACACCCAAGAAGAAACTCTCAGATAATATTTCAAATAGTGTGTAATTCTTGGTAGATTATATAAGAGCATTCTTCCCAACTTTGTCAGGCTTTAATAAATACTCATGGTAGAATTTGGTTATGGGGATGAAACAAAAATTTCTCTATAATCCCCAGTAGATTTATGATACTAACACTTAAAACTGCAACCACTAAATTGACTCCACAGCGAAAAGGATGACTGTTGAGGGGGCTGGGGAGGAAGAGGCTTAGGCCTCCACTCAGTATTCTCATCACATGCTTCCCATGCCTTTGGCAAAGGAAGGAAGGGCAGATGCCAGTCTTGTGCTCTGGCTTTAGAAGGGCTTACAGCAGCTGTTCACTTCCTGCTATCAGTTCTCTCACTTGGAACCTGGGGCAGATACAGCATCTCTCCTCAGTCCTGATGTTCCAGCTGCTGACTCTGCTATCAGCTCCTCTGCCCACCAAGGAGCCTCAGGGGCATTAGATGCCATGCTCATGCCAGAAGCTCCCATACCAAGAAGGTTGTAGGTTTTTGATACTAGCTGGAGGAGCAGCAAACAAATTCTGTCCATAATTATGCTCTTGTGAAGCCACTCTCTGTTTTGATAAACTAGTGAAGTCTGAATGTTGTTAATTTCTAACAACTCAGCTAACCCCATTTATATGAGAATTCAGATATTCTTCTGGTACTACTGGGGATTGGAGCATCATGGCTTCAGTGTTGCTACACCTTCCAATCAAGATATTTGGTGAATTCGGACCAACAAAAAAAAAGGTGGAACATCATGACAGACAGGCCTCTTCCATGCCTTATCTTATCCCAATGTCCTCTGATCATGATCTGGGCAGCACCTTTGGTGGGAAGGGAGCATGATGGGAACACTCCCCTCTGCACTGGACTGGCTCCCTGGAGAAGGGAACGTGAGGGACATGCCTCTTTCTTCTGCAGCACAGCTGGGCTGTTTCCCATGCTGCACTGGGGCAGGAAGCACCTCCATCACACTTCCATTCCCTCTGCATGGCAGGTAAGTGCTGGACCATCGCATGATCGAGGGTCATTGACAGAGAACATCTGTCAATGATTTACCCAACAATCATGCCAGCTGGCAATGCAAGAAAGACAAGACCATGATGATGTCTTGTGGAAGTGTCATCGTGGTCCTGCTGCTCTTGTGTTCCCATGCTGGGATGCCATCATTGTGCGGAAGGGGCCACAGTCCCAACTGGCTGCTGATGGTGTTGCTTCCACATCCAGACAGGAACTATTGTCTCCTGATCCTTTTCAGGACTGGCTGGAACAGGTGTGGGTAGTTTGTTCCAGGACACAGCAGAACTATCTATAAACCATCTGTCTGTCTGTCTATCTATCTATATCACACAAGGTGTAGGAATGAAAAGGCACAACTTCTCCCTGGAGTTCCCACGGAATGCTCTGAGATGATAGGAAATTAATCTGGCTCTTCAAAACAAAACCAAGAATTAAAAGTATAAATATCACAGCTTTTAGCAACATTTGTCCAACCAGGATTCACCTCCTGATTCTTAAGTCCAGAAGAAGTCAAAGTTGTTTAAATTCAAACATTTGCTATAATCCAACATCCCCTCAGCTTAGTCTGAATATCCACTCATGGAGATATATTATGGGAGCACTATGCAACTCTCATGCAGAATAGCAACACTACACAACACATATCAGTGACTAGGTGCCATGGTGCAATACATAATACACAATGCACAACCTCAATGCAAAGCATAGGATGCACAACCACAATGCACCATGTGCTATTACAACATGCAATACACAATGCATAACATGGAAAGACAAGGCACAGATGAACATGCTATCTGGACAACTCCACTTCTGGTGCTATCAGCAATGGTGACTTTTTGGCCCTGCATGTGTACCATAATTTATGCATACATATATCCCCAATGGGAGCCAGTGTGTTTGAGCATTGGAGTATGACCCTGGAGGCCAGAGTTCAGTTCCTCACTCAGCCATGGAAAACTACCGGGGGACCTTGGTCCATCACATGCTCTGAGCACCAGAAAACCCCACATATATATGCACATATATAGACACATATGTCCCTAACAGACTGCCAGTCAATATATTATGGCATTAGATTCTAATAGGTGTCTATAGAGAAAAATGTTAGACTGCTTGTAATTATATGTGTTATTCTTTATGTCATCACTCCTCCTTGTGGACTGTTTTTTTTTTAATTCTAAGCCCCCTTTCCCCAAGTATATAATAAAAACATTGACCCAGTTACAGAGTCTGACCTTGCCCTTCTCATCAGGCACTGAACCACTCCACCATTCATTGAAATCCTCCTGCAAAGAATATGTTCACCACTCAACTTCACCGGAGCTATAATATGACACACTAAAGATGCGTCTGAGAAAACTGTTCACGGAAAATAACTAATTGTTTAAAAAAGCAGAGAAACAAAAATAGGACATGCATGCTAGTAGACATTCTATAAGCAGCATATAAACAAGCGGAGAGAAAAATTGATGTATGAAACTGCCCAGCTAAACAGCAGGGATGAAAAAACTTGATGTATCTAAATGCCCTTAAGATATCTCAGTTGCAAATACTATGAATTCCAAAAATAAGAGTTCCTGCCTGCCGGTTAGAACACTCAAAAACAGAAGATTCAGAACTGCTATAACAGAAGCATGTGATGAATCAGGAAAACTTGAGATACACCCTAAGGAAAGGCAGTCTACAAAGCATTAACAAAAACTTTCTGCAGAACTCTACAAATCTGAAAATAGATACAGTGCTTACTTTCTTATCATACTTGATTTTATAGTATACTGTAGTATAGTAGCTTGAATCCCTGCTCAGCCATGGGTGACCTTGTCTCAGTCTCAGAGGAAGGCAAAGGCAAACTCCTCTGAACAAATATGGCCAGGAAAACCCCATGATAGGCTTGCCTTAGGTCACCATAAGTGGGAAATGATTTGAAGACACAAAACAACAATACCTTAGTTAACAAAGTCAATGTGTTTACAGGCATTACTGCTTGGTACCAGAGGCAAAAATAACATGGAAAGAATAGTGATAGGTTCCTACAGTACAAAAAGGAAGAAACATTTTAAAATGTTTCAGAAAACTTATTATTCAAAACTAACAATAGTGTTACCCTGATCTCTGGGGGTCCTGGGAGGGACACCTAAATAACCAAACAATAACACACTTTGGGGAGAATTAGCTGGAGCACTCACTAAAGCTAGCGAGAGGCAGGGTAACTTAGCAGGATCTTGCAACCCAGCGTCTACGGGGTCAGGTCAGTCAAGCAGCCAGATGGGCTAAAATAGCAAAAATGATGTTTATTAAGTACAGACAAATATTAAAGACACCACAGTCACACAGCTAACTAAAGAATCAGAGATTGACTTGAAATAGGGATTTTTAGAGGGAAATGGGTGGTATGACACCTGTCTCATAGTCCTGGACCTTGAGAACGAAGTTGGGGGTGCAATGAAGAAACTCGGCACAACAGAGCGATCCGAGCGATCCGGGGTGGGGCAGTCTCAGTTACCGGAACTGAAGGGAAGGCTCGCCAGGCAAAGCAGCAGCAAGGTGGTCTGGAAGTTCGGAGCGATCCGAGGAAGGTCTCGGAATCAGTGGTTTTTATAGGGTGAATTGTGATTGCAGGCCATACCTTACTTGGTGAGAACAATGCAATTTGGGAGTGTGACAAAGCCTTGGAAAGGCCAGAGTTTAGCATGATTGACTTAAAGCCGAATTAACAATAGTGTAGCCAGTATGCAAATGTGGAACACTTAGTACAGCTCTGTCAGGTTCCCTGCTCGGGGCAGGGAGCCTTTGTTAGTATCGTGCATATGCAATGAGGTGTTTGCTGGAAAGGTCCCTGAAGCGACGAACTGGCTGTATCTGACCTGCCTGGGTGGAGAATGGAATGTCCAGCAATTATCGGCCGTGCCTGTTTACATGCTTGTCCGGTGGCCTCACAAACACGTGGAGCGGAGTGGCAGAGGAAAGCCAAATTGTTTGATATCAAAGTGATATCAAGTGCTATCTCCGGGCAGGCCTGGACCGCGGTAACAATAGGCACATGTGAAAGTGAACAATCAGGTCAGGTAACCCTTCATATGTTTTAAAAAAACAAACAAACAAAAACATTTTGAACCTTCTAGAGACCACCTGAAGGTCTGTTTCAAAATGTATCCAGGAATTACTTTTTTCTTTCATCAGCTCACACTTCTCTAATTATTTCTCTTTAGTGGTCAAACGCATAGGCCATTTCTGCACTAGCCTGTTATAGCGCTATGATTCCACTTTCAACATCCTATGGGATCCTGGTGTTTGCAGTTTTGGAAGGGGTCATCTGGCCCCTCCCGAAACTACAAACACCAGGATTCCATAGGATGTTGAAAGTGGAATCATAGCGCTATAACAGGCTAGTGCAGAAATGGCCATAGAAATGTGCTCTTTTAATATACTGGACAGTCTGTAAGCACTTGGGACCTTCTGGTACCTTACCTTTTTCCAGCGTTGGTGCGAGGGGATCACATGAGAAGCCTTTTGCGAGAGGCACTTGCGTCCCCTCTGCTTCTGCTCCGCACCAGCTCTGTGCTGGCCGGAAGGAAGTGTGAGCACTCCACCCCTTCCTTTTGCAGTGCAGCCAGGTACTTTCCCAGGGTGCGCTGGGGGAGCAAGCGCGATGGCCATGTGTCCAGAGGCTCTGCACGCAAGGTAAGTGCATGTGGGGCCTAAGAGGGATACACGATCACACATCATTTTCGGTTAGGAAACGAAAATGATATAATGCATGATCACTGCCTACTGGCCTTGGGAGCGTTGCACGATTGCGAGGACATCATGTGAAACAGTCCTCACAATTGCGTGGTGCTCCCAAGGCCATTTTGCAACAGGACTGGTGTGCAAAAAGGGCCTTAGAAAGGAATGCCGTGATCACTAAAAGTCAGCATGGGTTTCTCAAAAACAAGTCATGTCAGACTAATGTTATCTCTCTCTCTCTCTTTCTCTCTCTCTCTCTCCCTCTCTCTCTCTCTCTCTTTTTTTATAGGATTACAAGCTTAGTAGAGGAAGGGAATGCTATGGATATAGCATATATTGACTTCAGTAAGGCCTTTGACAAGGTCCCCCATTATATTCTTGCAAACAAGCTAGTAAAATCTGGGCTATACAATGACTCCTCTTCATTCTGGGGTGCCACAGAGTTCTGTCCTGGGCCCAGTCCTATTCAACATTTTTATCAACAACTTGTATGAGGACATTCTTATCAAATTTGCATGTGACACCAAATTAGGAGGAGTAGCAAATACCACAGAGGACAGAATCAGAATTCAAAATGAGATTAGTGGACTAGAGATCTGGGCCAAAACTGGCAAAATGAATTTCAACAAGAAGAAATGGAAAGTACTACACTTGGGAAGAAAAAAAGAAATGCATAGATATAGGATTGATGACACCTGACTTAACCACAGTACATGTGAAAGTCTTTCTAGAAGTCTTAGTAGACAACAAGCTGAACATGAGTCAGCAATGTGATGTGGCAGCTAAAAAAGGCCAATGCAATTCTAGGCTACATCAATAGGAGTATAGTGTCTAGATCAAGGGAAGTAATAGTGCCACTCTATTCTGCTTTGGTCAGAACCCACCTAGAATACTGTGTCAAATTCTGGCACCCAGAATTGTCAATATCCCAAGAAGGATATTGACAAGCTAGAACATATCTACAGGATGGTGACCAAAATGATGAAAAGCCTGGAAACCATAATCTATGAATAGCGGTTTAGGGAGCTGGGTTGTTTAGCCTGGAGGAAAGAAGGTTAAGAGATGACATTATAGCTTTGTTTAAATATTTAAAACAATGCTATACGGAGGATGGAGCAAGCTTGTTTTCTGCTGCACCAGAGACTAGGGCATGAGGCAATGGCTTCAAATTTCAGGAAAAGAGATTCCACCTAAACATTAAGAAGAACTTCCTGACAGAGCAGTTCAACAGTAGAATACACCATCTTGGAGTGTGATGGAGTCTCCTTCTTTGAAGGTTTTTAAACAGAGGATGGATGGCCATCTGTTGGGAATTCTTTGACTGTGTGTTCCTGAATGGTAGGGGGTTGGACTCGATGGCCCTTGTGGTCTCTTCCAGCTCTATGATTCTAAGTAGCTGGTAAGGCAGGCTTCTCTCCTCTCCCCTTTTCCTCTGTTCTGCTGTTTATGCATGCTCAGTAAGGATTCTAGTCATAGTTAGTCTACTTTGCCTCTTGTAGATCTCTACACATGGCTGCAGTAGGATCAACTGTTCTTTCTAGTTCGGTCTTTGTCTACTGCATTGTTTGCTGTGGACATTCTGGTGCACCCCATCACCAAAAATCTGTGTTTCTGCAGCCCTCCTTCGCCAGCTAGGCAGAAGATGGGGAATGAAAAGGGGATAAAAAGACTTTGTAAAAAAAGAGCTTCATTGTCAGAAGCTTTGTTAATGTAGGTGTGTCTGTATTTTAATAAGACAAGATTAATAATTTAAAGCACATAGAAATTATAGTGTTTGGCATATCTAGAACTTTGAAGATCACTCCTATGCATATTTATCCATAAAGTGTTTTTTAAAGCTTAGTCACAGTTAATTATTTTCAAAAGTATAAATGCCATAGGTTTTTTTACAAACAAAATTATGACTGTATGATGTATTAGAGAGAGAAATGAAACATGATCAATGTTGTACTAAGCAGATGGGAGTATATTGGAGATACAGAAATTCATACTGTATATGAGTATTGAACATGTTTACAAATACCCACATGCATTTTTATTTTCTAACACTGTAGATTGTCTGCATGAAAGATACCATATAACATACTTTGGATAAAACCTTGCTTTAAAAGCACTTCACCCATTCATGCTTCATAGGAAGGTATTCAGAGTTCCACACAACTTCCAATTTTACCAGCTGAAAAAAGAGAGTCCCAGGGGAAAATAGTCCATAATATATCTATAATTCATCTTGTTGTTGTTGTACACCTTAATGTTAACTTACAGCAAATCTATCACAGGCTTTTCTTGGCAAGAAGTATTCAGTGGGGATTTGCTATTGCCTTCCTGTGAAGCTGAGAGTGTGTGACTAGAATGTCTCTGGTCATCTATAATATGTTGCTTAGACTTGATTCATAAATCTATTTTAGGTTCACCTTAGTAGTTTATCACCTTTGCTCACTGGCTGGAGAGTTTCTCCATCAGTTTAAAATCTCCAGAGAACATCAAGTGTCGAGGAGAGGCAGAGAATAATATCTATAGTACTATTTGATTCAAATCATGCAATAATAGTCCTATGGTTCCCAAGTAGCAGTCCATCTCTCCCTGCTCAGACTTATGTCACCAATTATAACAATGATAAGTGTTTTGTCTCCAAAATTCCTACAGAGAATCCAAGGGTCATCTTAACTTTCAATTACATCTTCAGGACAAGGCTGGGAATCATGCAGCCCTCCAGATGTCATTGGATTGCAGTTCCCAGCATTCCCAGGTGGTTGTAAAGTTGAGGGCTTTCATGGCTGGAATCCATAGGTTGTTGTGGGTTTTCCGGGTTTTGTGGCTGTATTCTATTAGTATTTCTCCTGACATTTTGCCTGCATCTGTGGCTGGCATCTTCATATCCTCTGAAGATGCCAGCCACAGATGCAGGCAAAATGTCAATAGAAAATACTAATAGAACATAGCCTCAAAACCCGGAAAACCCACAACAACCTATTCCCAGGTAGCTTACCCAGTGGTGAGGGATTCTGGGAGTTGCAGTCCAATAGTATCTGGAGGGCTGAATTATTCTCACATTTGCTCTAGGATGCATGAATAATAATCCTTTTCTGGGTAGAAAAGGTTGAGGTCACTTTTAAAAAAGAAAGTAAGTTCTGGCTTACTAGATTTCATTTTATGTTCTCATGTTTTAAGCAGGAGACTGACACAGTTGCAAAAAAACTGAAGTAAAATAACTGTATAATTCAGTTTTCACAGCCAAGAAAACCCTTCTTTCTTTGCGGTTTTCTTTAGGAGCACATAAACTGATATACTATGAACAAAAGGGAAAATATCTCTTAGAGTTAGGTGTCACTTATTTACAATAAATCATCAGAAGTAGACAGTGTTCATCAGAGAGTTTAGAAGGACTTAAATTGTAGGGTAGTTGTGCTGCTGACAAACATCTGTAATACATAAGCTAACCACAAACTCTTTCTGACTCCTATTAAAACATAACCACAATGCCTGTCTTTTAAGAAAAAGTTTACCAGATGAAACTCAGATCTGAAAGCTCATAATTAATATCACAGAAGCTAAGAAACCATTTTAGAGCACCACAGTGCAAAAAAGTCATCACATGTTGCTATGTAGCTGCACAGGCAAACCAGAGACATGGGCAGTTTTATTTCTTTTCTCTTTTTTCCTATCATATGAAAATATTTGGAAAAATTAATTTAAAAAAAAGAAAGAAGATGGACTGAAATCTGGGCCAAAATCCTAGATCTGAAACTTAGTTAGGCATACTTAACTTTGTAGCATCTCCTGGCCTAGACTGCCTCCAAACCTACTTTACTAGGCAACAGCTGCTGCAAATAATACAAATCTATTCTCCTGTCGATCAGGGTACAGCATACTGATGTCTCCATCCCTCTCCCTTCAGCAGTCTCTGGTGTGACAATCAGAAGCAGAATTCCTGTCATAATTCCTCTTCACATCAGAGATGACTGACAGGAGGACAGTGGAAACATCACTAAGTTGCACTCCAGTCAATAGAAGAACAGACATCCATCACTTACAGCAGCTGCTTCCTGGTAAAGCAGGATTGGGGGACTTTTACTAATGTGGCAATTGTGCCACAATCATGAATACATATGTATTCAATATGAATCTTTTATGGATGTGTAACTCTTGCAGATGCAACTGCAAGAGTGAATTCCAGCCCTGATAAATATGGTATAGCTCTTTTAACCCATTTGCCTGTAAATTATACAGCCAAATCTGACACTTTGTTTACAGAGGAATAAATCTCCCCGGATTCATTAGTATCTACCTAAAGTATATATGTTTAGTACTGCAGCTCTAGTTTTGAAAACTGGGAAAACACCAAGATCAATCAACTGGCACTGATACCCATAGGGGGCTTCAGGACAATCACCATGACAGAAAAAGGATAGTCTGTAAGAAGAAGTCTGTCCATATAGTTCTGCACATCCATTCCTTGCCAAACAGTCTGGAATAGATATGATAGGTTTCCTCAGCCTCAGATGCTAAGAGTCTGGGAGTGCAGGATCTTCCACACAAAGAGTGATATTGTGTAAACATCTAACATAGATAGAGAATGAAGTACAGGAGGAGAAGCCATTGCCCTTCCTCCCACTCAAGATAAGGAAGAAGAAAAGCCACTTTTGTTGCTTCACATTTTGTTGTAGGGCCTTTCTGCACTACACTGTTATAGTGCTATTATCCCATTTTCAACATCCTGTGGAATTCTGGGGTTCGTAGTTTACTGAGGCCCAAGAGCTCTCTGGCTGAGACTTCTAAATACCCTTCCCTAAACGGCAAACTCCAAGGTTCCATCAGCTGTTGAAAGTAAAATAATAGCACTATAACAATGTAATGTGGAAATGGGCACATTTTAGGCATCTACAGAAATGGGGCAGGCAAAGATACCAAGGGAGTGTGAGTACAACAAATACAATTCTAGGTATAAACAATTTTCACTCTGTCTCTGCAATTCTAGAAATTTGTTGGTTGAAATAAAATTTCATTGGGGGGCAATATTTTAGGGGGGGGAATGCTGTCATTCCCCCAGCCCCATAATTATACCACTGTGTAGAAGTTTAATATTTTCAATGTTTGTCGATAACAAGATCATAAGATTTCTGGATTTTGATTTGGTCCAGGACTCTAGTCAAATCATCCAGCTTCCAAATTCATTTGAGTCAAATTGCATTGATTGTAAAGCACCAAATTAGAGTCTGATCTAATTCTTGCAGTTAGCACTGACACTTTTAGTGTGTGCATGTGTGTGTGCTTTTAAATTGAACTGTTACCTTATTCCATCTCATGTTGTAAGCTGACCCCAGAATTTCTTGTGGAATTATTAATACAACAAACATTGTACATAAATAAACAAAGGAATGTTGTAATAAGTCATTGCCTGTGTTTTTCCAGATCCTTTTAAAGGGCATCGTGATGCAGGAAGGTTTGACAGCTGTAATTTCCACCAAGCTGTCTCCACTTTTCTTCCCCCGCCTCACCCCAACATCCTGAACACTGAGGTCTCCCAAATCTAATCCTTTGGACACTAGACCACATTGGCTTTTAAAAAGCTGTTTGAGTCTTCCATGCAGTTGCAACTATTGGCAGAAGAAATATCCGGAATAACATTTCCTTCTTGGGTTTGTATCTCATTTGGCTGTGTCATTCAGTCTTTTTTTTTTAACACCTGGATAATGGTGTTGAATCAACTATGTGGTCTTTGTCTCTTGACAGTAGCTTGTTTTGACAGAAAAGTATTTCCAAACTACAACTATTGTGTTCAGTTCTAGGCCTGGGACGTCTTCCTTCCTATGCTTTAAATCTGTTAACAACTGCCAGGTCATTATTTTGGAATCTCTGCTCTCTCAGTCACATTTTATCTGCAGAACTAGCTATACTAGTGGAATTTCTCTCTCTCTCTTTTTACAGTAAAACATCTGTAAAAGCTTACACGATTATCATTGGGGAAACTGGGAGGAAAAGCTGAAAACAGAAATCTTTTATTATTATTTTTAAAAATAAACTTTTATTATATGGTCTTACAAAAAGTATGCAGATTTCATCATTAAGCAAGCAAAAACTAGACCTCCCACCTCCAACAAACTACACACTGTTCTCACATAATAACAGAATGGCCAAAGGAATCTGCAAATACTTTCCATGTTATTAATAGTTAAACAGGATCTTGAATGCAAATAACTATATTTGTATTTTTAAAGCAACTTTTTTGAATAGATACAAATTCTATAAACTTGCTTCTTTTACTAACTTCTACTAATAATTTGCAGCAGTAAAGATAATGTGACAGAGGAATATATTTCAAACACTATAGACCTATTTTACTTAGGATTTTGTGAATTCCTTATCAATATGAACTGATATCTGGAGAATATTAACCTTTAGTTTTTCAGATCACACACACACAAAAATGAAGCCATGCTGGCCTAAAGAAAAATGAAAAAATCCACATGGTAGATACTATAAAGGTATTACCCAATTATGGATTCTAGAGGTTTTATTTTGTGTTCTCTAAAGGCCAGAATCTGGAATTAAATGTGGCAAGAGAATTCTGCAAACATATGCAAAAAGAACAAACATGACCAAGCCGCTGTGGCTGAAATTGGAGTATACTATATACAGAACTGTTTCATATGTGGATTTAATTTTATTTCACTTCTTAAAAATTCTTCCATATGTATCTGCTGGTTATTACTTTGTCTTTCTTTGGAAGATAGTCCCACATAGAGCACATTACAGTTGTCTAATTGTAAGATCAGCATTTAGTAAGTGTACATAGGATTACTGCTGAACCTTCTCATCTGATGGAAGTTAGATTTCACTTTGTTTGGTAGGGCTTATTCTCAGAAAAGCAAGTGTAGGACTGAAACTTGACAGCTGAATTCTATACCTGTAATTGTACCAACGTCCACTAACATCAATAGGCTTGGGCATGCCTAAGCAATCCTATACACACTGACTTAGAACTAAGCCTATTTTGGGGAGCAAACCAGTGGGGATTTTTTCAAGAAAACATCTAGGATCAGGTTATGAATCTTCTTCTTTAAGCCCAAACACAACAAACTCATAACAGTTCCTTATTTAACCAATATTAGTCCAGAGATCCCCTAAATCAGTTCAAAATCAATACACCATTTCCACTCATGAGAATGAGTTCATGAGATTCATTGCTTCTTTACATTCTAGCTACTTTTCTATGCAGTTTCCTGCTCAGTTGTGCATTTAAGCTCTGTGCTTGATTTATATTGTTCATTTTATAAACAGCTAAAGCCCTTGGCAGAAAGAAAGATTTGGTTACAGTGCTATAAAGCAACTGACATACTATCAAGCAATTAATGTTCAAAAGAGGGGACGCTGGTGGATGCAAACTTTGCAACAAATGCTAAGCAAAACTACAAGTGATGTTACTATTTTAGTTGCTATTTTTAAATAAAGAAGTATTGAAGCACTGCATCTTTATTCCACAATTTATTTCACACTATTAAAAATAATTGTTAAGAGTGAAGAGGGCAGAGTTCAACCCAGTCAGGTAAGGGAATAATTACATGTCATTCACAAATGTGTATTAAGGTACTACCAATCTGTCTCTCTTTCATTCTCTCTCCTATTTTTAAAGCAAAGCTGCTAGAGACAGGGAAATTTAGAGTGAAGAAGATGGTGGGGAGGGTGCTTCATCCTATTTGATAAATATTTGAATCCTTGTAAGGGGAAAAATACTAGCCGTATTCAGGTAGCCTAGTAGCAAGTCATACAGAGTGGGAGTGGGGAATATTGGAAAGCATCCCATTGGTGACATCCGCAGGGATTGGTTGTACCTTGGATAGTAGAGCAAAATCCAAAGCCCACAATAGAGGGATACCTTTGTTGATCAACCAAAATGCAAAAATAAAATCAGATTAAAAATCAAAAATCATGCAATCACATTTGGAGAGAGTGGGGTTGTTGCGTGACACTATAATTCTGTGCATTCACAGTGTAGTAAATTACACCTGTGTAGTGAATTCAATGTATTAACTTCTGTAAATTATAAGGGCAACAGAACACACAAGATTGTGTGAAATGAATTTGAGTGCCTTGCTTTGAAGTAACTTGATGTTTGCAGGGTAACAAAGATTATTTCTAATCTCCCAAAAAACTAGAAAATCATAGCAACTCTGAAGATACAGGGCATTTCCACACTATACTCTTATAGCATGATTATTCCACTTTCAACATCCTATGGAATCCTGGGGTTTGCAGCCGACCCTCCCTAAACTGCAAACCCCAGGATTCCATAGGATGTTGAAAGTGGAATAATCGTACTATAAGAGTGTAGTGCAGAAATGGCCGCAGAATCAAGTGCACTTAAAAAATTTTTATTTTATTTTGGATTGTGTGAGGATCTTCTAATCTGGATAAGAGAAAAGGAAAGATCCTATTTGTAATGGCTAACTTTTGGAATTTTTTTCTCAGAATTACCAGGGGGAATTACCTGAACTAGACACTTGGTGAACCAGAGAGCAATTGTCACTATTTCCTATGCTTGTCACTAGCACAGCAGTAATAGAAGGATTACAGTAACAAGTAACAATCTGTTGGATGAGTGGAGTTATGACTAAAATAACAAGTTCCTTTTAAAAGGTAACACTCCACAGAATTGTGGGGCCTCATGTATATGATTTATCCTCTTTAAAAGAGGATTGTTGTTACACAAAAAAAGGCCTCTGTTAGTCAGATGGCTCACAAAGGTTGCCATCAGTGCATCAGAGAGAGACTTAGATTGATAGAATCATAGAGTTGGAAGAGACCACAGAGGCCATCCAGTCCAACCCCCTGCTATGCAGGAACATACATCAAAGCATTCCCAACAGATGGCCATCCAACCTCTGCTTAAAAACCTCCAAAGGAGGAGACTCCAGCATATTCTGCTGAGGAAGTAGATTCCACTGCTGGACAGCTCTGACCATCAAGAAGTTCTTCGTGAGGTTCAGGTGGATTCTCCTTTCCTGAAGATTCAATCCATTGCTCCTTGTCCTAGTCTCTGGAGCAATGAAAAACAAACCCGCTCCCTCCTCGACATGACATCCCTTCAAATATTTAAACATGCCTATCATGTCCTCTGTTAACCTTCTCGTCTACAGACTAAATATATCCAGCTCCCTAAGCCGTTCCTCATAAGGCATGGCTTCCAGACCCTTCACCATTTTGGTTGCCCTCCTCTGGACATGCTCCAGCTTATCAATATCCTTCTCGAATTGAAGTGCCCAGAATGGGACACAGCATCCCAAATGAGGCCTAACCAATGCAGAATAGAGTGGTATCATTATCTCCCTTGATCTAGACACCATACTCCTATTGATGCAACCAAGAATCACGTTGGCTTTCTTGGCTGCTGCAACACTCTGCTGACTCATGTTCAGTTTGTGATCTACCAAGTCTCCTAGATCCCTTTTACACATACTGCTATCCAGTCACGTATCCCCCATCCTATATTTGTGCCTTCCATTTTTTCTGCCTAAGTGTAGGACCTTACATTTCTCTTTGTTGAAATTCATTTTGTTAGCTTTGGTCCAGCTGTCCAATCTGTCAAGGTCATTTCTTGTGCCCGTCTTCTTCCATATACTTCCTGTACCAGCCCGTCGCTGAATGCAACAGGAAGCACTTAAGCTTTAGCAGACACCAGAGTTGCATACTGAGTTTGTGTTAAATCTGCTTGTACTATAAAACTGTAGCAAATCATCAGAATTATGTGGAAGATGGATAACTATCTGGATAACTAGGAGTGTGGCACTGATCTGTTCACAGCATCAAGTTACCTGGGTCACAATCAATTTGAATAATGGAGGTTCATTACAGTGTCAAGCTGATATTCAGAAAAGCTCCATTTGTTTTGGCAAAACAGTCTGACACTTCTGAATCTAGCACATTTTCTTCCATTGTGATCAGGAGACCTCTACAAACAAAGCCCTGTTTGTTATAGATTCTAACTTGCAGGAGGTGGAATCACCTGTTTCTGACTAATTCCAAGCTAAATAAAATACTTCCTTGAGTCCCATATTTGGGAAGGGTGGAAGAATGTGACTCAGAACTTGGAGGGGAAATCAGACAGTAAGGAGAAGATGACATAGTAAGTCTGCCCGTGAGTGAGTGCAGCAATGAGCTGATTTTCCAAATGCAGCACTGATTATAGTAAATGAACCTTTCCTCAGTAACCAGTGAGTGCTGCACGAGTTTTCCCCATTTATGTATAAGCAACTATTTTTAATCTCTGAGTTTTTGAGAGACATGGTTTTATATCTTTGATACTGAGCCTTGTTGGACTGTCATATGAATTGAGAAAATGGCATTGCATGAGGAAATAATAGATAGAATATTACTAAATGGGAGCATGTTGTCAGTGTCAGATGTGCTTGATATGAAACTATGTGTCCATTTTTCATTAAGCGAGGAGCCAAATTCAAGTCCATCTTCACTGGAGTAGCTTTAACAAAAAAAGGAAAAGAAAATGATGTAAAATTTGGTTCCACACTTCTACTGCTGACTCAGGTGAATCTCAGAGCATGCATTACATCAATATTCAAACAGCACTTATTCCTTAGCTATTACCCAGTTACAGACCAAAGAACTGTTTTTGGCTACACAGTCCCTATGTGCTTGGGCTCAACCTATTGTATAATCTACTTTCTCTCCCTTGAACTGCTCCCAGCCTTTAAGATCAACAGTAAGCACTTTTCTACCTGAATAACCCATGCACCGAGCTTAAACAGTGGTGCATGTTGGTTTGTGCTCCACTCCTTCCTTGTTCTGTCATTTTTAATTTTGCTATCTTCCAAAATATATCGGAAAGGGGACAGACAAAAAGTGAACTTAACTAATCTGGTGAAGTAAACTAAAGGAAGTAAACTTAACTTCCTTTAAATCAGATATAAAGTCTATCAAGGAGCTCTGGTGGCACAGTGGTTAAATGCTAGTACTTCAGCCACAAGGTTATGAGTTCGATCCTGCTGGGCTCCATCCTTCCATCCTTCCGCAGGCTGGTAAAATGAGTGCCCAGCTTGTAGGGGGAAATTAGCTAACACATGTAAACCGCTTAGAGAGCACTTAGTTGATAAGTAGTATAGAAATACACATGCTATTGCTATCATAATAAAACCAGTGCTGAGAGTTGATGAGCAAGGACTGCGGAAATCTTACACTATGCAGGACAGTGTAGGATCTCTGTCTTAAATAGTTCCTTTGTGTATGCACATGTCCATATATGCATATGACTGCAGCAGCTATCCAGGAAAGTATGATTTTGTGTTTGAGTGGAAACTTTCACCTATTGCAAAGACAGAAAGTTGCTCCTGAGTTTAAGGCAGGGTACATCTCCTTCCCAGCCTTAGCCAAGCCTGGCCTTTGGCATCTGAAAGAAAAGCACTCTACTTTGAAGCCCCCAAACCATCTTGGCTAGCTTTTCCAGTTTAGAGTGTCCACACAATTCTGAAAGTTTAAGTGAGATTTAACAGGTGGAATTGTAGCTTCTCAGAGCCCACAAATTCCCTCAGTCAGATAACAGAAAGGGTGGAGAAATATTTTCCCAACATTTCAAGCCACACACTTTCCAAGGAGGTCCTAAGCACACCACCACTCTGCAACTGTAAAACCAACCACATTTCTCCATGCTTTTTCTGACCATTAATTTGTCTCTGTTACTTTAAGTACTACTGCCAATACAGAGGGGTAAAAATAATCTGGGTAGCCTCCTCTCTTGAGGATATATTGTAGTTCCTCGCCTCAAAATACTCCCACATATTTTTACAACATCTCTAAATATTTAATAGGCTTTGTACTCCCACCTTGGCCTGACTCTAGTTGTTAGTTGTGATGTTCTGGAATTTTCAGGGGAAAATGTTTTATTTGTTTATTCATTTATTAAGGTAATATAGTTATGTATGCAGCATATACTAGATGTTTTTAATAAGGATCTGCCAGGCAGGGGTGAGCGAATGGAAAGTTGGGAATAAGTGGTGTTTGGTGGAACATATGAGAAGAATTTTGAAAATGCTAATGTATGCTAATTGGACAGGGCTGCGAGAGTAGTCTGTCCATATTAGGCGTTAGGGTGGTTTAAGAGTTTGGTGAGGAGAGTTAGTCAGGGTCACAGATGGAGAGTTAAGAGTTAGGATATGAGTATGAGAGATGTCTGTTAGAATTAGCATCAGTCAGCTTATATCTGTATTAAGTAAGTGCTGCTGTGTTCAATTTCAATTTAATAAATCTTTATTTTTCTATTATACAGTTGAACCTCTGAGAATGCAACTGTTGTGGGGGCAGCAGTTGATAAATAGTGGTGGTGTCCAGTGGGGATAGGCGATAAATAAAATCTCAGACAGGAACCACAAGGGCATGTAGGAGGTCCCCACAGTTGGTGTAGCCACAACGGTAGGACGGCAGGAGGTCCTCACATTGGTGGCAGAGGTGGGGATAAAGGAAAGCACTCACATTTAGTGGCAGTAAAGAGACAGGCAAAAACTTGCATGTCTCAGTAGTGGGATTAGTGGAAAATACCATACTAGTATCTGCTAGAAAATATCCACTGAATCAATGAAATTTACATAGGTTACTGTTGCTTCAATACATCTGTTGTAATTGGGACTAAAAAATGGCTTTTGTCCTTATCTTTCCCAGTGTGTTGATGCTGAGAGAATGACTAGTGGGGTGTCTCAGGGTTCTGTCCTGGGCCCAGTGCTATTCAACATCTTCATCAATGATTTGGATGAAGGAGTGGAGGGCGTGCTGATCAAATTTGCAGATAATACCAAACTGGGAGGGGTGGCTAACACACCAGAGGATAGGATCAAATTTCAATACAACGTTGATAGATTGGAGAGCTGGGACAAAGCTAACAAAATGAATTTCAACAGAGAGAAATGTAGGGTCCTGCACTTGGGCAGCAAAAATGAAAGTCACAAGTATAGGATGGGGGACATGTGGCTGGATAGCAGTACATGTGAAAAGGATTTAGGAGTCTTGGTAGATCACAAGCTGAACATGAATCAGCAGTGTGATGCGGCAGCCAAGAAAGCCAACGCGATTCTTGGTTGCATCAATAGGAGTATGGTGTCTAGATCGAGGGAGGTAATGGTACCACTCTATTCTGCATTGGTTAAGCCCCATTTGGAATACTGTGTCCGGTTCTGGGCACCTCAATTCAAGAAGTCGACAAGCTGCATCGTGTCCAGAGGAGGGCGACCAAAATGGTGAAGGGTTTGGAAACCATGTCCTGTGAACAACGCCTTAGGAAGCTGGGTATGTTTAGTCTGCAGAAGAGAAGGTTAAGAGGGGACATGATAGCCATGTTTAAATATTTGAAGGGATGTCATGTTGAGGAGGGAGCAGGCTTGTTCTCTACCGCTCCAGAGACTAGGACAAGGAGCAATGGATTCAAGCTGCAAGAAAGGAGATTCCACTTGAACCTGAGGAAGAACTTCCTGACAGTCAGAGTTGTCCGGCAGTGGAATATGCTGCCTCAGAGTGTGGTAGAGTCTCCTTTTTTGGAAGATTTTAAGCAGAGGCTGAATGGCCATCTGTTGGGAATGCTTTGATGGGTGTCCTGCATAGCAGGGGGTTGGACTCGATGGCCCCTGGGGTCTCTTCCAACTCTATGATTCTATGATTCTATGTTTCAATTTTAAAAAGCAAACTATGGGAGTCTGCCATTGATTAACAGGCAGATGACAGATCAATTGATATTTGGTAACTGGCTGAATTCTATTTACAATACAGTGTTGAGCAGGGAACCTAAAATGTGGAATAGATTTCATCATGACATTTTCTATTAGCAAATGAAACCCAAGCTTTCCTAAACATTAAAATTTCTATATCAATACATAACATCTGTCCAAAATTAAACTTCCATTGCTTACAGATCTGTGTGAGCTGTTAAATACACTTGGTTGCATATCACTGTATTTACTTTGCTAACATAGGATGAATTTTTCAAATCATTATAAATAAATTCAGATGACATGTCTCTCTACTGTTCTGAGTATACTTACCATTTATCCAGAAATAGACAATTAAAAACATTTGCAATAAAATATAAAAACTCTTAAAATCACAATATGAAAAAAAGTATAAAATCATTTTAAAAACAAACAGTCTTTCAGATTTCTGGACTTACAACATGTAGGACTTTATAGATGATGACCAGCACTTTGAATTGTCTGTGGAAATTGACCAGTAGCAGGTGGAGCTGTTTTAGCAAGGGAGGTATATGCTCCCAGTAACTGGCCCTGGTCAGCATTCTAGCTGCAGCATTTTGAACCTGCTGAAGTTTCTGAACAATTTCCAAAGGCAGCCCCCCAAAAAGAGTGCATTACAATAGTCCAATCAAGATGTAATCAAGACATCTGTAACTGTGGCCAGATCTGACATCAATAGTGTTCAATCAATAGTAACACAAGTGTTAGCTGTGCAAATGCACTTCTGGTCACTTCTGGAACCTGGGCATCCAGGCTCAGAACTGAGTCCAGGAGAACACCCAAGCTGCCACCCTGAGATTTCAGGGAGGGAAGGATAACCCCATCTCATACAGGCAGAATCCTTATTCTCGATTTGCTTTTTGACTGACCAGAAGCACTTCCATCTTTTCTGAATTAAGCTTCAATTTGTTTACTCTTATCCTATCCATTACTGACAACAGACAGCTTCCTTGGAATCAGATTGAAAGGAGAGGTAGAGTTGGGTGTCATCAGCATATTGGTGACACCTGACTTCAAAACTCTGGACAATCTCCCCCAGTGGTTTCATGTAGATGTAAAATAGCATGTAAATAGATGTAAAATAGCATAGGAAACAAGACTGATCCCAAAGGGATTCCACAAGGAGTCAAGCAAGAATTCCCCAGCACCCCCCCCTCTAAAAAAGAACAGAGCTACTCTAGAACAAAATCGCCAAACTCTATCCCAGCAAGACAATTCAGAAGGATACCATGGTCAATGGTATGGAAAGCTGACCAGACGTCCAGCAGAACCAACAGGGATGCACTCCCCCGTCCAGTTCCCTGAATAGGTCATCCATCAAGGTAACCAAAGCTGTCTCGATCCCATAACCAGGCCTCAAACCAGATTGAAATGGATCTAGATAACTCATCTCATCCAAAAACCCCTGGAGCTGGACAGCCACCATGTAGTATAGAACCCTGCACAAAAAAGGAATATTAGAGACTGGCCAATAATTATTCAAATGGTGTGATCCAAGGAGGCCTTTTTTTTTTTTTTAAGTTATGGCCTTACCACAACCTCTTTTAGACAGGATGGAAACTTCCCTTGCTGCAGTGAGGCATTCATCACTCTCCTTATCCATTTAGCTAATCCCCCTCTAGCTGTTTTCAGGAGCCAGGAAGGTCAAGGATCCAGTACACATGTGGTGGCTTTCACTTCTCCAAGGATTCTATAAACATACTCAGATTGCACAAATTATCCAATAATACAGGACAAGCAGATACCAGGATTACATTCACTGGACCCATCTCAACCATTGTATCCAGGTTAGATCAAATCTGAATGATTCGGTCAGCAAAATGTCTAGCAAATTCATCATAGTGGGTCATTGAGGGGTCTTAATTTCTGTGTGCCAACTGCTGTTAGTTTTAGTGTGACTCAACATGCATTTAAAGTAGCTAAAACCTAACAAAAGTAATCAAATGTGTTCAAATTAAATGAATGTGTAGTAAATAAAACTGAGTCATCCTTTTGTTATCACGGTTATGATATGCCTGGTGAGAGCACTAGATATCCTTTTGATATCAAATAATTTGGCCTTTGCTTGACCTTTCTCTGCCACCCTACTCCACGTGTTTGCAGAGGTCCCCTGGACAAGCACGTAAGGGTGGGCTGTTAATGGTTGTACATTCCAAAACCCCATTTAGGCAGGCAACTTAAGCCTCCCCATTGCTTTAGGGAAAAACCTCCCTGAAAACTGGCTTTATCCACACAAAGCCACACAGCCATGAACCAAGCCATTTCTTTATGTCAGGCTATTAACAAACTGGCCACGCTATTGTCTTAAGAGCTAAACCCATCATGCAAAACTTGACCTTTTCCAACTCCTTTGTCCAGCTCCAAATTTCCTTTGTTCTCACCGAGCATAACATAGCCTGTAGGTAAAATCCACCCTATAAAAAGTCCCCACTTTTGGGACTTCCTTGGACTACTTTGGACTTCCATCCTGCCTTGCTGTTGGTTGTCTAAGGAAACTCCCCTCAGTGAGCCAAGCTGAGCTTTCTTCCCTGGAACCCCGCTTCTCTCCAGGACTACGAGACCAGGTGTAGTATTGCCCTTCCCGAAAAGCTCTCCGTTTCTATTTCTCAGTTAGTTAGTTTATGTCTTGTCTTGCGTGTTTCTTGTCTTTAATAAAATATTGTTTGTTACTTTGAAAATCATGTCTAGCCACTCTCTGACCTGATGCTGTATACATTGGGTTAAAGATCCTTGCTAAAGTTACCCTGCCTCTCGTTTAGCTGAGAGAGTGCTCGAGTTAAATTCCCCCGACTTGTGTTTTTATTTGTTAATTTGGGCAACCCTCCCGGGACCCCCAACATACAGGGTAAGAACAGGTTGCTTACCTGTAACTGTGGTTCTTCGAGTGGTCATCTGTGCCCTCACACATTAGGAGCTTTTGCGCCTGGGCGGTAGCGTTTGAAAACTTCTAGAGCTTGTTAGCTTGGCTGGAACCCCTCCCCGATGCCGGTACTGTGCATGCTTCTCCCGCCGAGCAACGGTCTCTCCTCAGTTCTGTCGTCCGCCGTAGAACCTACAGGGACCTGAGAAGAGGGGAAGGAAGGGCGGGTATGTGTGAGGGCACAGATGACCACTCGAAGAACCACAGTTACAGGTAAGCAACCTGTTCTTCTTCTTCGTGGTCTCTGTGCCTCACACATTAGGAGACTGTGTAGCTTACCGGTTGGATGGCGGGCCAGGTCCTAGAGTACGGAAGCCAGCACCTCACGTCCAAACCGAGCATCTCTGCGCGACCGGCAGTCGAGCCTGTAGTGGCGGACGAAGGTCGATGGCTGGGACCAGGTCGCCACACGGCAGAGTTCGTGCAGGTCCACTCCTCACAGGAGGGCCGCAGAAGTTGCCACAGCTCTGGTGGAGTGGGGTCGAAGCAGGGCTGGAGGAGGCTTCCTCGCGAGCTCGTACGCCAGCTGTATAGTCTGTACCACCCACTTGGAGAAGCGCTGGGTGGACACCTTGTGGCCCTTCCGACGCTGTCCATAGCAAATGAAGAGATGTGGTGTCTGCCAGAAGGGAGCAGTTCTGTCCTTGTAAAAGGCAAGGGTCCGACAAACATCCAGGGAGTGAAGGGACCGCTTCAGCAGTGTCGTCGGGTCTGGGAAGAAAGCAGGCAGGATGATGTCCTGGTTGAGATGGAAAGTGGACACCACCTTCGGCAGGAACGAGATGTCAGGTCTGAGGACCACCTTGTCCCTGTAGAAGACCAGGAAGGGCTCATCCACTCGAAGGGCTGTTATCTCACCTGCTCGCCTTGCAGAGGTAACAGCAACAAGAAAGGCAGTCTTTAGGGTGAGCAGCCTGTCATCCAAGGTCACCATAGGTTCAAAGGGCGGCTTCGTAAGCTGCGATAGCACCAACGACAGGGACCATGGCGGTAGCGGAGGCGATACCGGTGGGTAGAGATGTTGCAATCCCTTCAGGAACCGCTTAACGGTATCGTCTCTGAAGAAGGCTGATGCCGAGGATCGTGGCGGTTGGTATTCTCCTCTGAGTGTCCTCCTGAATGTTCGCCGGTCTTAGCCAGGTGTGGCGGTGCAAGCCGACGGATCCTGCCATGACCCTCGATGCAATCTCCACAGCGTGTCGAGAGGAGACGATCTGCTGGCGGGAGATTGTTACCGCCTCGTTGAAAATCATGGCAGTAGCCTGGCGGATGTTCTCCGGCACCGATTCTATGGCCGGGGAGAGACGATCGAGGACCTTGTGCAGGTATGCCACGAGGCAAGCCTGCGTGTTGGACAGCCGTATGTGGAGGAAGGCGGCGGAGTAGAACCTCCTGGCATAGGCGTCCAACTTGCGGCCTTCCTTGTCCGGTGGGGTGGTATGTTGTCTGCCGCTCCCCTTCGTCTGAGCCGACTCGACGACCACAGAGTTTGGCACAGGGTGGTTGAAGAGATAACCGGCATTATCTTTCTGCACCCTGTACAGGTGTTCTAGCTTCTGCGGTATCGGCTGTGCCGAAGCCGGCTTGTCCCACGCAGACTTAACAACTTTAGCGATGCGAGGAAGGAGAGGCAACGGGGCGGTGGCAGGTTGCCTTCCTTCCACCATCGAGAAGACCGGGTCGTCATCCTCCGGCTCCGTGTCGGCAATCTTGAGGCTAAGTGTAGTGGCCATCCGAAGCAGCATCACGGAGAACTGTTGCACGTCCTCTGGAGCTGAATCGGGCACCGGTTCTCCGAATCCCAGGGGAGGGGACTCCTGTGAGGCCGCTTCCGAGACATCAGAGTTGACGCTGGAGTCATAGGACTCGGAGCTGGGTGAGTCTTATCGCCGCTCCCGCTCTGGCTCTTTTGTCGTGGTCACCGACTGTGCCTTTTTGGGCTTGTCCGCGACAGAAACGGGGACTGTGGGGGCATCCCGTTTAGGCGCAGCGACCACCGACTTCACCTTCTTGGTGGTGACAGGTGTTGTTTGGCAGGCCGTCGTGGCCATGGCCTGCTTGGTCACCACAGTTTCCACAGGGCGCGTTGCTGTAGACGTAACCCTGGGCGGTGGTGATACCGCACGGTATCGAGGTGAAGGCTCTCTCGCTCTGTGGTAACGAGGCGAGGGGGAGCGGCTGAAAGAGCGGCGGTGGTCGGCCGGCGAACGGCTTCGGTGTCTACGGTACCAACGTTCCTCTCTCTCTGGTGAGCGGGAGCGGGACCGACGTTGCCGTTGAGGTGACCGGGACCTCCGGAAGGTCTCCCAGCATCTCGGGTCATGATGGTACCGATCCCGGTACGATGGAGAATGTGACTGGTAGGACGCCGGACGCTCTCTCCACTCAGATTCCCTGGTATACGTGGCCACGTAGGACGCCGAGGTGTACCTGGAGGCAGAAGAGCGAGGCTGTTCCTCTTGTGTCTCCCGAGGAGGCGGCAATCTTTGCGGCAGCTCCAAAGAGTGTGACCGAGATCTAGCCGATATCGAGCGCCGTTCCGGGGAAGCAGAGACTTGCCAGGATGGTCCCTGCTGCAGGTCAGCCGACCTGCGGCGGCTCGAAGGGCGGTGGTGTTGTTCCTCCACCAGGGTTGGAGGTTCTTCCACCGGCGAGTCCGGGTGCTCTTGGGGAGCATCTTCGATCTCGTCGTCCGAGAGATCGACCGGTTCGCCTCGCCCTTTTGAAGGCTCAAGAGTTGGAGGAGGAGTGGGAGGGTGAACGTCCCCAGCCGGGGAGCGTTTCTTCTCCTTCCTCTTCTTCTTCTTGTCCTTCTCCTTCTGCTTTCCCTTGTCTCTGTCCGGAGCAGGGCATTTCTTCTGAGGCGTCTCTTTGACCGGAGCCTCAGCCTTCCTCGTCGTCGAGGAACCTTTAGCTGACTTGGCAGCCGCTGACAGCTTCGGGATCCTCGGTAACGCCGCGATGGGCGTTCTTGACGCTGGCACCAAGCCCAATGCCGACGAAGTAGATGGAATGGCAGCCGCCGATACTGTCGAAGGTGTGGTCGTCTTCTTGTCGGCCATCTTGGATTGGGAGGTCTCTTCAATCGCCTTCAAAGACTGCTCCCAACAAAAAGATTTTAGTCTAGAAGACCTGTTACGGAGAGTTTGAGAAGTGAACTCCCAGCAAATTGGGCAAGTCCGAGTGTTGTGAGACTCGCCCAAGCAGAAGAGACACTCCTTATGGCCGTCGGAAAGAGTGACCTTACGCCCACATGACACGCAGTTTTTAAACAGCGCGGACATAAGACGACGAAAATGGAAGGAAGAAACGTGGAAAAAGTCCGAATTTACCAAGTCCGAGGGGAAGTCCGAGAGAGAGGTCGAGAAACAGTCCGAAATATTCCAAAAACCGTGAAGAAAAACAGCCAAGCAAACGAATAGCGAGGAACAAGCCAAAGAACCTTCCGTACGCGATGGCGGACGAAAAAGAACTGAGGAGAGACCGTTGCTCGGCGGGAGGAGCATGCGCAGTACAGGCGTGGGGGAGGGGTTCCCGCCAAGCTAACAAACTCTAGAAGTTTCCGAACGCTACCGCGCAGGCGCAAAAGCTCCTAATGTGTGAGGCACAGAGACCACGAAGAACACTTTGTCCTAGAAGGTAAAGCTGAGGTTTTACTTTATATCTTTATATCTTTACTTTATATCTGGTTTTACTTTATATCTCCATGTGGAGCTGCTTTGGAAGATATCTCAGAAACTGCTGCTAGTGTAATATACAACAGGTAAATTGTTGACAGATATGTCTTACAGATACAACATGACACTGTTTTTTTTTTTTAAACAAAAAAATATACTAGCTGTTCAAGTGCTTCTGGTCTGAATTTAAGATATTGATGATTACGCCTAAGTCCTAAATAGCTGTGGACGGGGGGGGGGCATATATTGGTGAAGAATCACAATAGAGAAAAACTGCAGACGTTCCAAAACCAAAAATAAGTGGATTGTATCAATAGAATAATGTATTCAAAACATTTACAGTATGTAGAATATAGAAAAACAGATGTACAAGACACAGTGGATTTGTGGATTATGTTCATTTTGACCAAAAAGTTCTTTAAAGTATAAAGAATATTTACACAAACCAGTTCTGAGAGCAAACCTTTATCTAAATCCTTTATCTAAATCCTTGGAAGCCTGACTGGCATCAACATTGACTTTATTCTGACACTAAGGCCCTTTTCACATGGCATTTGTCATGTGAAAGGGCCTCCAAAGCATTGCGCGATTGTGAGGAGTGTTTCAGACAATGTCCTCACAATCGTGTGATGCTGCCAGGGCCAGCAGGCGCCGATCGCACGCTATATCATTGTCGGCTTTTAGCTTTTAGCTGAAAATAGTGCGTGATTATGCATCGCTCCAGGGCCCCACATGCATTTTCTGCATGTGCAGAGCCTCTGAAACTGTGGCCTGCACTCCCCTACACCAGAAGCAGGTAAGCTGTGGAAAGGACCCAAGATTTTTATCAGAGGCTTTGGGGTCTAATTCTTTTGCCCAAATTTGTACAGGTACATTCTTTTAAAGTGTTGACTTTTTAAAAAAAACTGTTTTAAATTGTTTCAAATTTTAAGCAAGTCATTTTTGTATGTTGCCTTGAGAGCTTATAATATAGGTAGGACACAACACAAATTTGAAAACTCAATACTGTTCTTTATAAGAATATTCTTTGTGTTAACAGCACTCTTTTTCAATTAAAAAAAGGTCTTCCTTTATTTAGAAGAAAAAGTTTCCAGATGACTTTTCACATGAAAAGTATCTTCCTTTAATTTCCTCAGTTAATTCCAACCATCCTAATTTTGAAGCAGACCAAAACTTTCTCTTGTTCCTTATAGTTCTGAAGAAAGTAGGTCACTTTTTGCACTTTAAATAAACTACCATTTTAGAAATATCATCCTTCGAGTAATGGTCTAGCAAAGCAATGAAATGCCCTTTTGAATGTATTAATAGTGCATTTGTTTGTAAATATATGTTTAATCATCTTGGCTTTGTGGCACTGGTAGAGCTCAGCTGATGGGAAAAATAGAATCTAGAAGACCCTGAAACAAATCCTTGCTTCTCAAAGAGCATTGCTACGGCAACTAAACAACCCAACTAGATGTCATGAAGTTTTTAAAAAATAAAAAATGAAGTACTGACACAGTTAGGATATTATGTGAGCTGATTTGTGTCATCCGAGGTATGTGATTCATAAGTTTATTTTAAAAATGCAATACATTTTTCTTTATAAAATAAACTCAACCTTTCAGCTTGACTAGATGTTATGGTAGCCACAGGTTTGACTGATGTAAATTCTAAACAGAGCAACTTAAAATGGCCTAACTCATATGGTGATGGAGAGAGAGCAGAATTAGTCATTGAGATACCAATCCCACAGGGTGACAATAACATTTCCACAGCCCACTGTTTTTCAAATATGTTGGACTACATCTCCTATTATCCCAGCCAGCATGACCACCTGGAACATGCTGGGTTTGAAAAAGCTGATCTAAGATAACTCTCAGGTTCATAAATATAGTACTTTTACTTCTTACTTCAGCAATTTGATTAAGATAAAAACAAAGTGACACTTGAAGACAGGTGTTTTACTAGACTTCATCCAGAAATAAATTCAACATTAAGATTTTTCAGACTCTGGAATTACAGAGCCTGCAATATTTTCCTAATGTATTACGACAGTCATGTGGTGATGGTGCTTTATTTGCTGCATTGTGTGGCTTCAGAAATGCATTAGTTGAAGAGAACTGCTGTTCAAAATCATCTTTTCAAAATATACAAATGCTACAGATGATGGTTAAGAGGAGTGGGTACACTAACTTGCAAACTGCTTAGGCAGTTCATCTGTACCAAATGCATTCCATGAGAAGGGAGCTACATAGACACAAAACAGATTTGCATGAATATATGGTAATATTAAAGATATTTTAAATGCAGGGACACATGAACATTTTATATATTTATTTGACTTATATCCTGTCTTTTCCACATGACTGAGATATAAATCAGTTTCCAACAGAATTTGAAAGGGTTTCAATAAAAGCACAACTATAACTGTTAAAATAAAATTGAAATGAGTACTACTTTTAAAAAAACAAATTCAAACAACTTTAAAATTTTGTACTAGTAACATATAAGCAATAAAATATTTAAAAGTCCAGCACACCTCTTTCCATAATAGCTGCTGAATGACTGTCTGAACAGAAAGGTCTTTATTTCCAAGCAAAAAGAAAACAGAAAATGATTAGGTCTCCTCTCTTGTTTGTGTTAAATGTGCCTCTGAAAATGACTGTGTTAAGAGAGCCATCCTGCAGATCTCTCCTGAAGCTCTCAAAGTCTAGACAGGTTTATATATGAGTACATATATGGGCCAAAATCCTGTTGGGCAGTTATGAATCCATAACCTAGGCTATTTCTGCAAGAGAGGGTTATAGCGCTATGATTCCACTTTCAACATCCTATGGAATCCTGGAGTTTGTAGTTTAGGGAGGACCCTCAAAGCTGCAAACTGCAAACTCCAGGATTCCATAGGATGTTGAAAGTGGAATCATAGCGCTATAACCCTCTCATGCGGAAATGGCCCTAGAGTTACCTACTTGTGATTGTTTTGTATTCATGATCACCTACTTTAGGGGCTATGTAGGGATCACAGAAGTCCCACAATTCCCACTTATTAGGCAGCAGCCACTGTGATCAATGGGGATATGTTCCCCCATCCAGGAAGTTGCTGGCTAACATTCCCACTCCCCCTTAGAGATGTGTCTTCCTTGATTGAATCCATTCATCTACTGCCTTCTATGATACCAAGCATTATTGTCTCTTCTAATGAGCCACATCCTCTCATTGTATGGCCAAAGTACAGACACCTCAGTTTAGTCATCTTAGCTTCCAGGGAGAGTGCAGACTTGATTTGCTCTAGGATGCATTCATTTGTCTTTTTAGCAGTCTAGGGTATCTGCAGAATGCTCCCCCAATACCACATTTCCAAGGAGTTGATTTTTATCCTATCAGCTCTCTTCACTATTCAGCTTTGACAACCATACATAGAAATCTGAAATATGATGGCATGGACAATCCTAACTTTAGTATTCAATTATGTATCCTTATATTTTAGGATCTTCATAGTTCCTTCATAGCTTCCCTTCCAAATTCTATTCTTCTTCTGATTTCTTGACTGCCATCTCTATTCTGATTAATGACTGGGCCAGGATATGGAAAACCTTGAACTATTTCAATGTCTTCATCATCTACTTTAAGGTTATATAAATCATCCGTGGTCATTAATTTTGTTTTATCCATGTTCCATGTAAAGCTGCCTTTGCACTTTCTGCCTTGATTTTCTTCAGTAATCATTCCAAGTCTTTGCTGTTTTCTGCTAGTAGCATGGTGACATCTGCACGTCTGGAACTGATGATATTCCTTCCTCCAGTGTTCACACCTCCTTCCTCCGAGTCTAATCCTGCTTTATGTATGATATGTTCAGCATAAAAGTTAAACAAATAGGGTGACAAAATGCAGTCTTGCTGACTCTCTTGCCAACTGGAAACCATTTCATTTCTCCATATTGTGTCCTGACAGTGACCTCTTTTCCTGAGTGTAGGTTACATAAGCATCAAGACAATCACATGTTGTGGAACACCCATTTCTTTAAGAGCAATCTATGATCTACATAATCAAAGTCTTTGCTATATTCTATAAAGCATAGGCTGATTTTCTTTTGAAATTATTTGGTGTACTCCATTACTCAATGCATGTTTGCAATATGATCCCTAATGCCTCTTCCTTTTCTGAACCCAGCTTGGACATCTGACTTTTCACACCCAATATATGGTAGAAGTCTTTGTTGTAGAATTTTGAGCATGACTCTGCCTGCATGGGAAAGTAATGCAATGGTTCTGTGGTTACTGAAATCCCTGATGTCCTCTTTCTTGAGGACTGGAATGTATATTGTTTCCAATCTGTTTTCCATTATTTTGTTTTCTGTATTTGCTGACAGATTTTAGTTAGAACTAGAGTAGATTCTGTCCCTGTAAACTGAAGCAGCTCTATTGGTGTGCCATCAGTTACTGGTGATTTGTTTCTCCCAAGTGCTCTGAGTGCAGCTTTCACTTCACTTTCTAAAATTGGTGGTTGATCTACATATGTTTTTTCCTTGATGAATCTGTCAACCTTTCATTTCTTTTATATAGTTCTTCTGTGTATTCTTTCCATCATCTTTGTATATCTACTTGGTCATGTAATGTGCTCCTCTGCTGGTTGTAGACCATCCCCAGTCTTGGTTTAAATTTCCCTTTGATTTCTCTGATCTTGTAGAAGAAGTATTTTGTTCTTCATTTTTCATTGTCATCTTCTATTTCTCTACCTTGATTATTATAGTAGTTCTCCTTGTCCCTGCTCACAAGCCACTGAACCGTTACATTTAGGGTTCTGACTCTATTTCTGTCACCTTTTACTTTTGTTTCTCATCTGTCCCTAACTGCTTGAAGAGTTTCATCTGTCATCCATTGAGGCTTTTTGTATTCCTTCCTGACAATGTTTCTGGGTTCAGTTCAGAGTTCTTCTGTCCCCCAGTCAATTAGGCTTAATAGTTACAGCTGTATTTTACACATTATCTTTAAATTCTATGAGGATGTTCTTCAAGTTGTGTTTTGGCATGATGGTTGGTTTTCTGTTATTCTTTAACTTTATTCTAGCTTTTGCTATTAGTAGTTCATCTCTGTGCCACAGTCTGTTCCTGTTCTTGTTTTTCCAGAAAGAATGGAGCTTCTCCATCTTCTGCTTCCAGTTATATAGTCTATTTGATTTCTATATTGGCCATCAGGTGATATCCATGCATACAGTCGCTTCTTGGGTTGCTTGAAGAATGTGTTTGCAATGAACAAATTTGGCCTTGCAAAATTCAGTCAGTCAGTCAGTCTCCTGCTTCATTTCTTGATCATAGGCCAAATTTTCCTACAACCTTTTATTCTGCTCTCTTTCTAGCTTTTGCATTCTAGTTGCCTATGATTAACAAGAAGTCCTGTTTTGGTGTGTGATCAATTTCCTCCTGGACTCTTACATAGAATCTTTCAATTTTTTCTTCTTCTTCTTCTGCCTCTGTATTTGTAGCATAGATGTGGATTATGGTTATACTGATTGGTTTATATTGATTAATATAAGATATTTAAAGGAGGGGACTTGTTCCAATTTATTCCCGTCAAGTAGCTAGTTATAAATTTTTTTTGGATTTGCCAAATACCATCACTTTTGTTTTTTGGTAGTTGATGGAAAGTTGTTCATTCTTACAGTATAAACTAAACTGATTCAACAATCTACGCAGGCCTACTTGAGTATAGGAAATCAGGATAGCATCATCTGCATACAATAGGATCGAATATTTCCGATTTCCAATTTTAACTGGGAAAAATTGGTCACCTTTTAAGAACTCAACTACATCGTTTAAATAAGTTGAAAAGAAGGGGAGCAAGCAGACACCCTTGTCTTACTCCTTTAGAGACAGGTATCGAGTCTGACAGGTGTGTACCATCAACTCTGACTTTCAAGGATGTATTTGAATAAAGGGTTCTTCTTCGTGGTCTCTGTGCCTTCATACACTAGGAGCTTTAGCGCCTGCGCGGTAGCGTTCGGAAACTTCTAGAGCTTGTTCGCTTGGCGGGAACCCCTCCCCCACGCCGGTACTGCGCATGCTCCTCCCGCCGAGCAACGGTCTCTCCTCAGTTCTTTCTCGTCCGCCGCCGCGTACGGAAGGTTCTTTAGTTTGTTCCTCTCACGTCGTGCTTGGCTTGCTGTTTTTTCACGGTTTTACGGACTTTCGGACTGTCTTTGACCTCTCTTTCAGACTCCCCCTTCGGTTTTCATCTTTTTGGATTTCGGAGTTTGGCGTTTCTTCATCTTATGTCCGCGCTCTTTAAGAAGTGCGTGTCCTGCGGCCGCAAGGTTGCCCTCAACGACGGCCATAAGGGGTGTCTCTTCTGTTTGGGCGAGTCCCACAACATCCGGACTTGCCCAATTTGCAGGGATTTTACTCCCCAAACTCTTCGCAACCGCTCCGCGAGACTCAAATCTTATTGTTGGGAACAGTCTCTGCGGGCGATAGACGAGACCTCCACTTCCAAGATGGCCGACAAGAAGACGACCACGCCATCGACGGTATCGGCGGCTGCCGTTCCGTCCACCTCGTCGGTATCGGGCTCGGTACCGGCGAAACGCCGATCTCGGCGTTACCGAGGATCCCGAAGCTGTCGGCGGCTGCCAAGTCAGCGAAAGGATCCTCGACGGCGAGGAAGGCTGAGGCTCCCCTTACGGAGACGCCTGCAAAAAAGCGCCCTGCTCCGGACGGAGGCAAGGGCAAGGAGAAGGAGAAGAAGAAGAAGAAGAAGGAAAAGAAGCGCTCCCCGGCTGGGGACGCTCAACCTCCTACTCCTCCTCCTACTCAGCAGCCTTCAAAAGGGCGAGGCGAGTCCGTCGACCTCTCGGAGGATGAGATCGAGGACGTTCCCCAACAGCGCCCGGACTCGCCTGTGGCAGACCCTCCAACCCTGGTGGAGGAGCGCCACCGCCCTCTTAGCCGTCGCAGGTCGGCCGACCTGCAGCAGAGAGAGCCCTCTGCTTCTCCGGAGCGGCGTTCGACCTCCTTCAGGTCCCGGTCCGCTCTTCCGAGCGTCCGGTGGCCTCGCCGCCTCCGAGGGAGACAAGAGAGGAACAACCTCGCTCGTCTGCCTCCAGATACACCTCGGCGTCCTACGTGGCCAGGTACGCGAGGGAATCTGAATGGAGAGAGCGCCCGGCCTCCTATCGGTCGCATTCGCCATCGTACCGGGATCGGTACCATCGTGGCCCGAGTCGCTGGGAGACCTTCCGGAGGTCCCGGTCACCTCGTCGACAGCGCGAATCGCGCTCGCCTAGAGGGGACGAGGCTCGGTACCGTCGACGCCGAAGCCGATCTCCGTCGGACCGCCGCTCCTTCAGCCGCTCTCCCTCCCCTCGATATCATAGGGCGAGGGAGCCTTCACCACGGTATCGGGCGATATCGCCACCTCCTAGGGTCACGGCAACGGCGACGCGCCCTACGGAGTCGGTGGTGACTGAGCGGGCTACGACGACGTCAGCCTGCCAGACTACCCCGGTCACCACCAAGAGGGTGAAGTCAGTGGTCAGCCATCCCAAGCGGGACGCTGCTGCTACCACCGCCCCGGCTGCGGAGAAGCCTAGGAAGGCAACACCTGCGGCGACTACGAAGGAGCCGGAAAGCGAGCGGCGAGAGGACTCACCGAGCTCGGAGTCGTACGACTCGAGTGCGGAGTCTGAGGTGTCTGAGGCGGCCTCCCAGGAGTCTCCTCCGTTGGGATTCGGGGACCCGATCCCAGATTCTGCTCCAGAGGACGTCCACCAGTTCTCTGCGATGCTGCTCCGCATGGCCACTACCCTCGGCCTTAAGATCGCCGATGCGGAGCCGGAGGATGACGATCCAGCCTTCTCCGTTTTCGAGGAGAAGCGACCTTCCACGGCCCCGCTGCCTCTCCTGCCCCGGGTATCCAGACTGGTGAAGGCCGTCTGGGATAGACCGGCCTCGGCTCAGCCGATACCGCAGCGGTTAGAACACCTCTACAGGGTGCAGAAGGATAACGCCGGTTATCTATTTAATCACCCTGCACCGAACTCTGTGGTTGTCGAGTCCGCGCAGACGAAGGGCTCCGGCAGGCAACACACCACCCCGCCGGACAAAGAGGGCAGGAAGTTGGACGCCTACGCAAGGAGGTTCTATTCGGCTGCCTCCTTGCAGATCAGGCTGTCCAACACTCAGGCTTGCCTCGCGGCATACCTGAAGAAAGTGCTCGATCGCCTGCAACCAGCGATGGAAGCGGTACCGGAGGACATCCGCCAAGCCTCCTCCGTGATCTTCAATGAGGCTATCTCCATCGCTCGGCACCAGATGGCCTCCTCCCGGCACGCAGTGGAGATCGCCTCCCGGGTCATGGCGGATCCGTCGGCCTTCGCCGCCATGCTTGGCTTCGACCGGCCGACATCCAGGAGGACACCAGAAGGAGGATTGAAGATCTCCCCTTCGACGGTGAAGGCCTATTCAATTCGTCCACAGACGAAGCTTTGGACAATCTCGTCAAGGCGAGACTGACCGCAAAAAGATCGGGCTGCAGCCGGCCACGCAGACCCGCAGGGCCTCCACCTTCCGACCATCCTGGCGACGATCTTCCACCTCGTCGTTCCAGCGTTCGGCCCAGTCTGGACAGTCGAGACCGTCCTCCGGCTCATCGGCCAGACGCACGATTAGGCGGCGCCCGCCTTCGTCGAAGAAGTCCTCCTCCGAGACAAAGTCTCGGTTTTGACGTGCCTGGCAGGACCCACCAATACCCACTCTTCAGCCTACCATCAGCGCTCGGAGACCGACCGACTCTCGCTCGACACCTAGCGGAGTGGCAGTATGTCACTACGGACTCTTGGGTGCTTTCCATCGTCCGTCTTGGCTACGCCATCGAGTTTCTCGAGATTCCTCCTCGCGGCGTTTATTACTCCACGCCGTCGAGTCCGGCCCTCCTGGAAGAGATCCAATCCCTCCTCCAGAAAGGGGCGATCGAGCGGCTCCCGCAAGAGGCCAAGACCACCGGCTTCTTCTCCAGGTACTTCACGGTACCGAAAGCCGACGGACCCTCCGGCCGATCCTAGACCTCAGAGGGGTGAACTACTACATCCGCCCCAAAAGGTTCAAGATGGTCACGATACCGTCGATCCTACCCTTCCTACATCGAGGGGACTGGTTCGCCTCCATCGATCTCCGAGACGCATACTTCCATATCGCCATTCGCCCGCAGCACAGACGGTACCTCCGCTTCGCAGTCGACGACACCTGTTACCAGTACAAGGTGCTGCCGTTCGGACTCTCGACTGCCCCAAGGGTCTTCACCAAGTGCATGGCCCCGGTGGTATCCTACCTGCGGACGAAGGGCGCTTCCGTCTTCCCCTACCTCGACGATTGGCTGTTGGTGGCGTCCTGCAAACAGAGACTTTACCACGACGTCCACATGACGTTGTCACTCCTGACCCGCCTTGGTCTACGAGTGAATCCGAAGAAGTCCCACCTCGAGCCGGCGAGGATCTTGGACTTCATCGGGGCGACGCTCGACTCGACCTCCGCCAGGGCGTACCTACCAGAGTCTCGAGCACAAACCTTGATCCGGGCCGCCGCTCACGCTCGTACGGCCCCGACGTTATCTGCGAGAAGCGTCCAGCAGCTCTTGGGCTACATGGCTGCGACGACCGCTGTGACATATCTCGCCAGGCTGAGAGCAAGACCTCTTCAACACTGGTTCGTCCGCATATTCGACCCCCTGCGAGACGAACAGACACTCCGACTGCAGCTGCCGGGAGACGTCCGCTCATCCCTCCGATGGTGGCAGTCGCGACGCAATCTCATGTCGGGGATGCCTTTCCAACAGCCGACACCGAAGGTGACGGTAACGACCGACGCCTCCCTGTATGGATGGGGTGCCCACTGCGGCGATCTCAGAGTCCGCGACAGATGGACCGACGACGAGACCGCTCTCCATATCAACGCGCTGGAGCTGCTCGCCGTCTGGAAAGCCCTACGGGCGTTCCGCCATGCCGTGGCGGGGCGCACGGTCCTGATTCTGACGGACAACACCACCGCCGTCTGCTACATCAACAGACAAGGTGGGACTCATTCCACGACCCTGCTCGACATCGCGCTCGGCCTGTGGGAATGGTGCATTCGCCTGCACACGCATCCGTGGCGGTTCACCTGGCCGGGCAGGAGAACACCACGGCAGACGCCCTCAGCAGGGACACCTCATCCCATCACGAATGGTCTCTCTCCGGAGAGGCGTTCAGACTGATTCGGGACCGCTGGGGCGAACCATCGATCGACCTCTTCGCGACCAGGGAAAACGCGAAGTGTCGCCGATTCTGTTCCAGAGCGGGCCACGATCGTGCCTCCATCGGGGACGCTTTCCAGTTTCCGTGGACCGGGGAACTCCTCTACGCGTTCCCGCCGTTCCCGCTGCTCGGCCGGACGATATCGAAGATCCTCGCCGACCGAGCCGACGCGATCCTGGTAGCCCCGTACTGGCCGAGGCAACATTGGTTCGCACCCCTGCTACAAGCCGCGCGAGACGACCTGCTCCGGTTGCCACCGACACCGGACCTGCTCTCCCACTCCGGCGGCCGAGTCCTCCATCCGGACCTGCCACGCCTGGCCCTCCATGCCTGGAGGATATCGCACTAGACGATCCCGTGCTCGGTACCGTCCTCGTCGCGGCCAGGAAGGAATCCACCCGTCGCAACTATCAATACAAGTGGCGACGCTTCCTGACCTTCGCTAACGAGAGGAGTGAGCCGGTATCGCCCGCGGGGCTCTCGACCGTCCTGCACTTCCTCCTGCACCTCCGGCAACAGGGCCTGGCGTTTCCATCCCTGAAGGTGTATCTCTCCGCGATCGTGGCATACCAACCGCCACGATCTGCTGCCTCGGCCTTCTTCAGGAACGATACCGTTAAGCGGTTCCTGAAAGGGCTTCATCATCTCTACCCGCCGGTATCGCCGCCGTACCGCCGTGGTCCCTCTCGCTGGTGCTCTCGCAGCTGACGAAGCCGCCCTTCGAGCCGATGGCGACCTCGGATGACAGGCTCCTGACAATGAAAACTGCCTTCCTGGTAGCGGTGACCTCAGCGAGGCGAGCGGGTGAGATCACAGCTCTTCGTTCCGATGAGCCCTTCACGGTCTTCCACAGGGACAAGGTGGTCCTGAGACCTGACATCTCGTTCCTGCCAAAGGTGGTGTCCAGTTTCCATCTCAACCAGGACATCATCCTGCCTGCCTTCTTCCCGAACCCGACGACACCGTTGGAGCGGTCCCTCCACTCCCTGGACGTGCGTCGGGCATTGGCTTTCTACAAGGACAGGACTGCTTCCTTCCGACAGACGCCGCATCTCTTTGTTTGCTATGGGCGACGTCGGAGGGGCCTAAAAGTGTCCACCCAGTGCTTCTCCAAGTGGGTGGTGAGGACTATTGAACTGGCGTATGAGCTCGCGAGGAAGCCTCCGCCAGTCCTGCTTCGAGCCCACTCCACCAGAGCTGTGGCTACTTCTGCGGCCCTCCTGCGAGGAGTTGACCTGCATGAACTCTGCCGTGTGGCGACCTGGTCCCAACCGTCGACCTTCGTGCGCCACTACAGGCTCGACTGCCGGTCGCGCAGAGATGCCCGGTTTGGACGTGAGGTGTTGGCTTCCGTGCTGTAGGACCTGACCCGCCGTCCGACCGGTAAGCTACAAGTCTCCTAGTGTATGAAGGCACAGAGACCACGAAGAAGAAGAACAGGTTGCTTACCTGTAACTGTGGTTCTTCGAGTGGTCATCTGTGCCATCATACACACCCGCCCTTCCTCCCCTCTTTCTCAGGTCCCTGTAGGTTCTACGGCGGACGACAGAACTGAGGAGAGACCGTTGCTCGGCGGGAGGAGCATGCGCAGTACCGGCGTGGGGGAGGGGTTCCCGCCAAGCGAACAAGCTCTAGAAGTTTCCGAACGCTACCGCGCAGGCGCTAAAGCTCCTAGTGTATGATGGCACAGATGACCACTCGAAGAACCACAGTTACAGGTAAGCAACCTGTTCATATTATACATTTTAGAAGCTGTTTATCAATACCCATAGTTTGTAACTTAACCCAAAGACGTTCCCGTGAAATAGAGTCGAAAGCAGCCTTCAAATCAATGAATGCTACAAAAATATGCTTTACAGTTCCTGCCAGATATTTATCAATAACATATTTCAACATAAAACAATTATCCAAAGTTGATCTGCCTGAACGGAAGCCAGCCTGTTCTGGGGCCAGCAATGCATGCTCTTCCACCCAATCCTCCAATGTATCTAGAAGAGACCTGGCATAAATTTTCCCAGAAACATCCAAGAGACTAATGGGCCTATAATTTCCTGGATCATTTCTAGGACCCTTTTTATAGATTGGAACTACAGTAGCAGATGACCAATTAGGTGGTGTAACTCCTACATTATTAATTAAAGAAAATAATGAGGCAAAAATTGGAGCCCACCAGTCTGAAAATGCAATATAAAAGTCTGATGGAAGGCCATCTTCACCAGGTGCTTTACCTCTCTTTAGTCTTAGTATTAATGAATTAGCCCTATCTATAGAAATATTTTCCCAGCTATGTTCCCATCTAGGTCCAGTATAGTCCGGGGGAATAAACTTAAGATGGTCTGGATCATTAAATAGCTTTCCAAAATAGCTTTCCCACTTGTTTTTAGAAATAGTTCCTTCTAAAATTGGAGATGACCTTTTTTCGAGCTTTGCAATTGTATCCCAGAATTTCGATGGATTCTTTTGCAGGAGTGCTAGGCTTAGTTCCTTCCACTGTTCCCTGTAATATATCCTTTTTTTCTCACTAATTAACCTTTTATATTTTTTACGAAGATCATAGAAATACGAGGGAATTTCAGTGGAGTTAGTGGATCGATATAATTTGATGGCTTTTCCCATTTGTTTTTTTAGATTCCTGCAGTCTTTGTCAAACGAAACATTATTGCTTTTGGTTTGACAATTTTCTGAGTGGGATACCTTTTTTATAAAAAGGGGTCTGAGGGAGTTTGTTAATTGTGTATACAGCTGATTTGCAGACTTGACATTGGATGCTTGAATCAGATCTTTCCTTAATTTCAAAAATTCCTCAGAGTATAGTCTCTGTTGTAAATCTGATTGCAACAGGGGATTCCATTTGATCCTTTTATCAGAGGTTAATTGGGCTTGTTCAGAATTAAGGTGGTGAGCAGTATTTATAACAGTACTGTTAAACCACTGCAAGGAAAATCGAAGTGGCTGGTGATCACTACCAACAACTGGATCAACTGTAAAAGAGAGGAACAAGGGTCGATGCTCATGTGAAATTAACACATAGTCAACTGTACTTGCTCTAGAGTTATTTATAAAAGTAAACTCTCCCTTAGAATTATCAAGATGGGAACCATTTATTAAAGCTAGATTTAGTTTTGTCAGTAAAGTAAAAAAAAATGTGGCCAAAATCATTAATCTTCTTATCTTTAGACTTTCGAATTTCCAAACCTTCTCACAACTCAGTTGGGCCTCCTAAAGCCCTAGCAATATCTTGGTTAGATGAACCTATGCGTGCATTAAAGTCGCCGACAATTACCAATGGAACTAAAGGGAATTCATACTCTAACTCACATAGATATTCTTCTAACTTACACCAGTAATTTGGATCATAATATGGTGAGGTGCAGGGGGGAACATAGATGTTAACAAAAATATAAGAGTGGTGTACATTTTTAATAAAAACGGCCATGGCGCATGTAGCTAATCCTTTAAGAGGAATAACTGAAGCTGAAAGAGAAATGGATATCAATATAGCCAGGCCACCACTCGGTCTACCGCCTTTAGAAGAAGAATGTGTGGTATTTGAGTAGGCCACATATCCAGGAAGCCAAATATCATGTTTTAGCCAGGTTTCTTGGAACAGCAGGACCTGAAATTGCTTGATATAATCTAGAAAGTCACAATCTTCTAGTTTGTTCCTCCAGCCTGCTAAATTCCAGGACAAACAGGAAAGTCCAGATGTCAAATATATTGATTGTCATTGTTGTGTCAAAACCTGGATTTCATTGGTTTCCTCTGAAGTTACCACTGACCCATTTATTTGTGAGTAAGGGTTACAATGTACTTGATGTATATCTACAAATATAGTATCTTTGTTTTTAGTCTTCCTTTCATCTAATTCATGAGACTCCAATTTCCTCATCTCTAACCAATTTGCTGTTGTTTGACGTGCTTGACTAGAGATGGTATTTCTATTGCTGGGAGGGGATTCAAACATTATCAAATCATTCTGTTCCATAGGAGCTGAAGCTAAATCCAATTCTTCCCTACTCATCACAGTTAGCCTTTCTCTTAAGACACCCAATCTTGTTATGATCGCTTTTTTTTCAGTCAGGGGTAAACATTTATAAGAGTCTATTAACTGCCCTTCTTCACTGACCCTAGAGATATTAAATGGGTCTTGTGGGCAGCCTTTCTCAAAAGAGTTTGTCAATACAGGGTGTTGCTTCATACGGTGGAATTCTTTATTAGGGGAGAGCAAGGGTGGAACTTTTAAACTACAATTTTCAAACGTAAAAGTTGATTTAGAACCATGTTCTCCCCAAACCTTAGCATTATTCACTACTGAATGGGGTAATAAAGGTCTCCTCACTGTATCCAGAAACACTCGGGTAGGTACCACACCCAACCTAGTAACAGAAGCTTTCCTCTTCATAAAGAGGGAAGGTATTCTAGCTGACCTAAATACTAGGATAAATTTTTGCATTTGAGAAGGGGCGTATAAAAAATTGATAAATGAAAGATCAACTGCCTTAATTGGTAAATGCAGTATAGTACTGATATGCTTCCTAGCACACCTCATTGTATTCCACCGAGGAATAGATTGTCTATAAGGGAATATACTTAAAGCAACCTGATTAACCTAAAAGGAGAGATTCATATCCTTTAGAAAGCTCTTAGCTACAGGGAATGAAGGAAGCTGGCTTGTAGGAATGGTATTTGTCACTTTGATACCATCCTGCTTCTTAGTGATCATTTTTGACGGAAATTTATGACCTTCCCTTTTTATAGTGGAGGTAAGGCAGTCTAGTTTATCTGAGATATTTCTTAATTCACTATAAATACTTTTTACAATTACCACCACCAGATTATATTGTTTTTCTAAAAGCATCCTATCATTAGAAGAAGAAATAATCTCCTGAGAGTCATCATGTCTACTCCCATCTACTAGGTTGCTTTTAGTTATATTGTTTCTGCCTTGTAAATACTGGGGCTCTAAGCTTTCCTCTTCTAGAGCATCAAACCTATTAGAGGTAGGAATTGCAAATTTAAAAACATCTAATGGCTGCCTATCAGGTTTAAAAAACTCATCAATCTTGGGCTGCTTAATTTTAGGGGGAGAAGAGTAAGTAGGACTTCCTCGAACTCTCTTTCTAGAAGTCATGTTAATTGGCTTTCAACTAGAAATTTAAAAAAAAACTAAATTAAGTAAATAATACTTAATTAACTAAATAATGAAATAACTAAATAATTAAATAGCTAAACAGATATATACATATATAAATGACTATAAAATAGAAACATATGATCGACATATATCTGAGAGTCTAAAAGAAACAAAAAAGAAAAATGAAGTCTAAAAAAAAATACCATTTTCACAAGGAAGGCAGTGCAGTTCAATTTTACGATCCTGAAGCAAATAGGCTGAGTAGCATATAGAACCCAGGGTGCACCTCTTGAACTCAGGTCTGCATCCACACTGTTGTAGGCAGCAGCTGTTTGGGCCCTTCTTTCGTCTTCGTTCACAGGCTTTATCAAAGTTTCATCAGAACTCCCCGGAGGTAATTCCTCCTATTCAAAAGCAGGGGTTATCAGCGTTTATTATTGTCAATATTCACTGCTAGTTCAGTCTCTTCTCTATCAAACGCTGAAGGACCCTCAAACAAAGGGATAATAAACAGTTCACAGTTCACAGTTCACAGCTTGCTGGCCCACATCATCAATCAGACCTTCATAGGATGATAGAAGGTCCCATATCCTCCCTTTCTCCTCCTCTTTGTCCAGCCAACAGGTCAAAGATACAACCTCAAGCCTCTGCTCACCACTTTAGCATTTCAGCTGTGAGTTCCAAATTATAGGCAAATAAAGATGATAGAGACTGCCAAAAATGCAAACAGCTATGGAAAAGGACTGTTGTATATAAACTTCTTCAACTTGGGTAAATATACCATCAGCAGCCCACAATCCAGACGAAAATGGCAAGACAGCAGTTCTTAAGGAATAGTCGTGAATAGAAGTGCCTTCTCTGATGTAAACAACCCAGCTGTAATTTGCCTGGGCTCCACTCTGCCAGCACTCAGCTAGCCCTCAGCTGGCCTTCCAAAAGCTTCAGGTAGGTTAATTGTCAAATGATCACAGCTGCCCAAATAAAGTCTTAAAATCTTAGAATCTGAAATAATTAAAACTCTAAATAATAAAACTTTGGGGTTATTAAAACCTCAGAGCTGTACAATTTAATGTTTAAAAAATCCAATGTTAAAAAAGTTAAAAAGATTAAAAGGAGCAATAAAAAACAAAAAAAGCATCAACTTGCTCACTGAAATCCGAGTTAAAAATCACAGTTAAGAATTAAAAACTGCCTCATACAACAAGTTATTCCTGCAGATCCTGATTAACAAAGGCAATGCTCTGGAAAAGGTCCAGAGTTCAGTGGCAGGACATCACTTTTCTTTAGCAGGACTGCCAAAGCCAGACAGGAGCCGAGGGTAAATCAAAAGCTGCTTCTCCTCCGAGTCCCCAGCATTTCATCTGACTGCCAAATAAGTTCAGTCAGTTGTGTTGTGTCTACTCCCTCTGTCCCATCCAAAACAATAAACTACGTAAAAAGGCAACAAAAGGATAACAAAGGGATAAACCTTCGGAGGAACTCTTTACAGCAGCTGCTGCCTCGTCGCCATCTTCCCCCATAATATTGAAAAATATCATTAAGTAGCCAGGTGCCACTGAACAATTTACTCTGCATGGCAAACTTTGTAAGTTTCTTCCTGTCTTTGCTCCTGCCCAGCAAGTGTGGGGTTTCACATTTAGCAAGCATGAGCACAGACTCCATTTTGTTGGAATAAAAAAGGCCAAAACTTCATTGGTTACACTTGAATAGGCTTGGTCCACAGCATGGGTCCAGAACCAGGCATGGGAAAACCTTTCTGCTGTTCAGTGGAAACCCATTCACGTATTTTCAAAGATGGTAACCTTTTAATTAAATTCCTGGAGGAAACAGATGTGTGAGACAGGAAGTTCCCCTGCACTGGCAGAGCTCTCTCGGCCGCCTCTTTTAAATGTAGCTGAACTCAGCTTGGAAAGTTTTCATTTCATAACAACAATGGTTGGCTGAACATCAAAAACCAGATTTTTAATGGATTTTTATAAGTGATGTTCAGGATTTAAGATGATTTCTTTTAGGCAATGTTAAAAGCATAGTGATTAATATTACTATTATATGCAATCATTTTGTGCAAACTAGAAATCCTCAAAATATCCAGCAGCACATGTGTGGTTGAATATCTTACAGCATACAGCTCTTCATTCCATTTGCAAAGTCTGTAACTTTCAATACTGCTCTGTCACAATTCTGTAAATAGTTTCCTTTAAAAACTTATTTGCATCTCCTCTAACCTGAACATCATCTGTCAGGACTAGAAAATCAGCAGCAGTCTGAGATAAGATAGAAGCTAAGAACCAGAAGCTGTGGCAGAAGTTGAAATTAAAGAGCAAATCTGAACTGGAGGACAAACCAGAAGATTAAGTCAAGGATCAAGCTATACAAAATGAATGAAGATTATAGAAATACATCAGAGCCTAGGAACACATTATTACATAAGTCTCATATGGAAAAAGGAACTGTTTATACTTCTTCCTGCTCTGGAGAGTCCAGTGGTGCATGATTTTTCACAAAAGTTGCTCACAGATAGATTCAGTAACTCTTGATACCATCAGTGTTTCTGAATCATTAACAGACCCAAGTTCTGGTTAAGATTTTACTGAAAACTTCAACCGAAACTGAAAGAAATAAAGAAACAAGGTTCTGTTTTTCCCATTTCACCTTAGCTCTTCCTATATGCTAGTACTGAAAAAATAGGCAAAAGTGCTGAACTGTTTGCCTTGTAGAACTAATGCTTCTGAAGAGACAGATTTGTTACAGTTGTAGTAGTGACATTACTGATGAAAACAAGTAAAATGTTCTCACTTGATCCCTACAAGCCATACATTGGTTTCCCCAATTTTTGGCCAAGATTATTCAGTGAGCTATGGCTGAGCAGATCCTGGTGTTACAGGCTCCATTTCAATGCATCTTCCAAGTGAATTGGAAAATGAATTGCTTCAGTTGATTTTCTTAGGCTTTTTGGTGGCTTTCAAAATCATTGATCATAGCATGCTTCTAGAGTGATTTCTTCAGCTGAGGAAGGCCTACTGCTTTGTAGTTCTTCTGCTCCTTCCTCAGTGGAAGATTCTGGAAAAACATGCAACATGGCTGTTGTATTTTTCAACAGAAAAAAAAATCTCACACAGATTCTGCCCAAAAGGTTGTGAGAGAAAAATTACTGGGCAAGGTCGCTTAGAATTTTTCTTGTGCTACTGGCATTCATCTTCATTTTTCCTTCTATAAACCAGCTATAGCAATGTGATCCTTGAATAGCTGCATAAACCAACACAATGTAACAATGGGGTCAACTGTCCTGGATGAGGTTCCACTCACCATGAAGAAGCAGGCTAACAACTTTAGCTAGTATCACAAGAATGAAAAAAGAGGCCATGTCATTGTTGTGCATGCCCTGATGACTAGGGTAGTCTATTAAGCAATACATGGGTCTGCCTAAAAATACCCAGTTGTGAATTTCACAATTCTCATCTTCAATTGGCTTAGGATGAGGCAAACATCAAGAACATATAACACCAACACTGCAGGAAGTTCACTGCTTACCAATTTGGCTAAAGGCCAGTTCTAAGGTTTAAAGACTTCAGTATCTTGGGCCCAAGATACCTAAGAGAAGGCATCTTATCAAATGTATTTCCTTGATCACAGAAATTCAGTAACTGATATCAGCAATGGTTGTTTCCCCCTTTGAAGGTTCAGTTATTTTAATGTAGTGTATAATAATGTTTTCTATTGTTGTTCTACATGATGGAATTCATAAATGCTGAGGTAATCTATGAATTGAACTACACATTCAAGAGCCTGGCCCGTTCAGATAGGCTATAAGGTTTTTTTGGTTTTGCTTTGCTTTGCTTTGCTTTTCAATAGCCAACAGCTTGCAACAAAAACAAGCACAATTTGCTGTTCCACATTAGGCTGCAAAATGTCTTGAGCTGGCCCTGGTACTTTGTATTGAAGGCAAAATATAACAACTGCAAATTCTCTTAGTTTCTTGGCTCCTTTAAATCTCGATGGAGAAGGCATGGGTCATGGATCACATCTGTTTCTAGGGCTATCTTTTGTGGCCTGAAATGACCATCTCAAAATTGTTTGAATTTTTTGTAAACTCAAAATGCCCCCCTCCTCCAGTGACTTAAGGAGCAGTTCTGTTTTAAAAAAACAGAAGTGATTTCCAATTCTCTTACCAGTTTGAAAAGAGATCCCTCCTGAGCCTAACATTCAAAAGAGGACAAAAACATCACAAAACTACTCCTGTATCCCCTAGAGGGCACACGGGCCATTTGAGTGTTTTAGAAATCCAAAATTACTTAAGAGGTTAGAATGTGACTCTCTGAGACACAGTGATGGGCCTTTTTAGGTTTTGGACCAACTAAAATTTAATTTGGTCTGCATTGTTCTCCCTAACAGGAGGCTGCCAAGCTAAGTAGTATTTCTCCATAGTTAGTTTTATTTTTTTTTCAATTATCATCTACTTTGAGACATTGTCCAGAACCGTAAGAACCCATTGTTCAGACTCTTGAGCTACTGGATTGGTTATAGAAGGTTATCATGAGGTTACCATCTCCTTAGGACCCTGTGATTCATGAAGACAGCAGAGAATATCTCTTCCTGTATCTAAAGGAAGCTATGTTCCTATCCTCAGACTCAGAGCTTGGAAGTGTTAATTTCTTTGACTGCAGTTTCCAGAATTCTGTAACCAGACTAGCCAGTGATTGTGGAACGCTGACTGTTTTTGTCCACAAATGTATCTCCACAGTGTCTGTGAAGATACCACCATAGTACAGCCATTTTCATGTTGTTACAGCCCAAGGCTGCTAAAACAGTCCATGCCTCTGTAAGTGAATAGCCAGTAGAGAGGTGGGGCTAAAGTAAACCAGAACAGTACTTAGAACTAGAGTTACAATCTGACCTTAGCTGTGAACAACATACAGACAGAGTCACTTGGAGCTGTCCACAGTGCTGTTTCTTATTTCCCTTTCTGTTTGTGAATTTTGGCTCTTGGTTAGTGAGAATCCATTAAACTTGACTTGCCCCAAATCCTTGGGATTGTTGGAGTTTTAGCCAAAATGGAACAAATGGGTACTAATCATCAGATCAGACTAAGCAAATAAAATGGCCTGACATTGTAAGGACAAAATAAACAGTATTATGTTAAAAATAAAATTTACAGTGCATTCTTAAAAACATTATTCAATAGTGAGTCCCATTTAGACTAATGGGGCTTACAGTCTAGTTATTATGCTCAAGCCTTACAGTTCAGTCCTATCAGAGTAATCCTAAAACTAGCAAAAAAAATTACTTTTTCAATTTTAAACTCCCAGAACTCTCATAGTTTCTGGGATTCTGGAAGTTGTAATCAAAAAAGTAAATTTTCTAACCCATAAATCCTATCCAAATATACTAATCTTCATTGAGTACAGTTGGATTTACTTTAAGGTATGTGAGTAAAGAATTACAGACAGAAATTGAGAAGCTTCTGATTTGGGTAAAATCACCTCTGGGAGATAAAGGCAAATTATTTAGGATTTTCCAAATGGGGAAGGGGTAAAATAGACAGAGGTAAAAACACAGAGCAAAACATGAGCAAAACATTTAAAAAGGGTAAACGGAAAATGGACACACCAGAGACATTTGGGAACACCAGCTATGAATGACTTTTGGCTAATCCTAGAAAGTCAGCTAGAATCTATACTAAAGGTTAAAATAGATAGCAAACAGCTGAAAAGGACACCAGCCTAGTTAAATATGGTGTCAAAGTGACTATTTTTTTAAAAAAAGGAGACTACCTTCAGATCATAGAAGTCTTGCACACAGGAAAACAAGAAGAAGGAACACAACCTGTATAAAGGAAATGAAAACAGAAAATACCGGTAATTGTCTGTTATTAACAATAACGTTGGTGAGGATATTGCTAATATCATTACAACCAGTAACAGGAAACTGGCTAGGTTGGATGAGGAAGTTAAAGAAGACAGGCAGATCGCAGAAAGCTAAATTAATTTTTACATCTCTTTTTGATGCAGAAAATGTATGTCACATACATGTTCTAAAACTTATATTGAAAAGAAGAGAGTGAGAGGAACACAGACAGTTATGACAGAACATGAACTTTTACATCTCAGCACATGAAAGAAATCTTTGGTTCTAGATAGTTCTGAGAGTTCTTAAAGAACTCAAATGTGAAATTGGCATTGTTCCGGCAAAGCTATTTAATTGGTTTCTTAGGCCTTTTCCACACCAGGCAATTAGAACGGGCAGTGCGTCCTCTCACTGAGGTCGTCTGCACCTTGGAGTGGACTAGGAGCGGACTACTTACCACACCTCAGTCCACTCCAAAACAACCCCAAGTGGTCCTCCAGCGTGTTTTTGAAAGGCCGGAAAAAACAGGTCTTTATTTTTCTGGAACGCGCCATTGCGTTCCTACTCCCTTGTGCAGATTTGCAGGTTCGCACCAATGCGAGCCTGCGATCTGCGGAGGGCAGGCTTTAGGCATGGCGAGCTTCAGCGGTTGGTTGGGACCCACGACCAACCGGAAGTCGCCATTTTGGAAGCCAGAAGCCACCATTTTGGAAGCTGGAAGCTGCCATTTTGGAATCCAGAAGCTGCCATTTTGGAAGCTGGAGCTGCCATTTTGGAAGCTGGAAGCTACCATTTTGGAAGCCAGAGCAGTGCAGATCTACAGACCTCGCACTGCTCCGATTTGCCCTGGACCAAGGAGGAGGCCTGCGGAAGGGCTTCAGGGACAGTCCACGTTGTTTTGGACCCCAGAAGAAGCGGTAGGTAACGGCAGGGAGCAATTCCCTCACCTCATGTGGAAAGGGCCTTAGATTAGAATCTGAGCCAGATGACTGGAAAGTAGACAATATAATGTCAAGACATGAAGAAAATTATAGGAAAGTTAACAACTATTCTTGGTAAGTAGACAGAAAACATTATTAAAAATAATCAAACAGAAGGCTAAGTCATTCAGACAAGAATCAACATGGATTCTTTAAAGATAAGTCTTGTTTGGCTTCCGTTTAGTTGGTTGGTTTCCGTTTAGAGTCATTTGAGAGTACCAACATGCAAAGGAAAAGGTTTTGGCCTGAAAGATACTGTCTATTTAAACTTTCAAACATTTTCTGATAAAGTTGTTTACCAAACGTCCCTGAACAAACTTAATAGTCATGGGATAAGAACAGGTGTTCTCTTTGTAATTGTTAACTCATTAATGGTAGGAATAAGTGAACAGTTCTTGCACTGGATGAGTATAAACAGTTTCTCAAGGCTCTCTTTCAGCATAGTGCTTTTTAACCTCTTCATAAATGATCTGGAGTTAGTCTAAAGTAGTGACAATAGCAAACTTCCTCACAATTCCAATTTTTGTTGGTATTTAAAACAGGAATAGTCTACAAAGTACTTAAGAAGGATCTCTCTCCTTGGTATGAAGCTACTAAAAATATGTGGAAGCAATCATGATCACATAAGTTATTGGACAAAAAAAATGATTAATACACTCTGTTGGTATAAGTTACAGAAATAATTAAAATACAAGTAAGCAATATTATAGAATATAAGTTTGAAGTAGTATTGTTATTATATCAAATAAATAATCTGATAGTAGTTACTCTGTGAATATCAGGAACAGAATCCATAAGGAATAGGGGACATGGTTATAATAGTACAAGAATATTTATTTACTCTGAATTGGGTTACAATGGAAGGGAATGTAAATCATTGGAGATATCAAACCATATGTAAACTATTTCGTTTGTTGTGTGTGTGTGTGTGTGTTTTTATTTCTTTTTGAAACATGAATAAAAATTTTTTTTAAAAAAAAAGAAAAGAAGGATCTCTCTCCAAACCAGGGAACATTAAGTCAGAATTGCAAGCATACTTCAGTATAAGAAAATGCAAGAGAAGGATCTTTGACTTGTGGTGGACAGCTTGATTTAAAAAAAACGACTCAATGTTAATCAGATGTGAGAAAGATAAATTCCAAGCTTTAGGAAAATGAATTTGCCACTATCATAATCTATTTATACAAATCTATTGTAGGATTTGTGTACACACTTGGAATATTGTATAGAGTTTTTAGCATTGCTCCTCCAAAAAGATACTATATAGCAGTGGTTTTCAAACTTTGGGCTTTCAGATATTTTAGAGTTCCAGTTCCAAAAGTCCCAGTTTGGCTAATGGACAGGGATTCTGGGAGCTAAAATATAAAGCAGATGGAGGACCAAAGACTAAGAATCACTGCTGCAGAGACTAAAAAGACTCCAGGAAAACACTAACATAATTATCATCTTGTGATATGTCCAATGTACGACAGCTTCATTTTAGTTATCTTTGCATGAGGTCTGATTTGCTCTGGAACTCATTCATTTGTCTTTTCAGTGGTCCATGGTATCTGTAGTACTCTCCTCTTAGCATCATATCAACAGCTTTCTTCACATTTTACGGGTGTACACAGAAACATAGAAACTGAAACATGATTAAGCATCCCATAGCACTCTAATATTGTAGTTCTGCAATTCTTCCACCTATTCATTACATCAAGTTTGCTCGAATGAAGCAGAGACACCCTAATATAAGCAGAAGTAAAGAGGAATTGTTTAGGCAGTGATATCAGTGACAAGCAACTTTAATCTTGAGAACCTGAAGATCTATTTGCTAAACACAGAAAGGTACTAGTGAGTCCTCAATCAGGACCTGTCATGTTTTTCTCTCTGATTCTGACTGAGTGCAGTGGGACAGGAGAGGCTGCAGCTGATTTCAACTTCTCTTTTAATCTAAATGTTGGAGTCTAGATGAGTGGTAGCAGAAAAACAGCAACAAGACAATGGAATGATGATCTTAGATGATGAGAAAGAACATAAACACATCTGGCAGTAGCTTTTCTTTTCTTCTTGCACCATGTGCAGGGACCTTAGGGCAGTGTAAAAGGAAGCTGAACAGATAGTGTGAGATTGGGAGGGATAATGCGTGAAAAGCAAAAGGGCAGGAGTACATGCAAAGTTTGATCCAGCAATAGTCTCAGAGTAGCAATTGGAAAAGAAGGATTATAATGGCCTCAATCCACCATTCCTTATGATCTAACATTTGCCAAATTACCTGCAATACAGATAATTTTGCTCTTTCCTGCAGAGTTATGTGTTCAATAACAAAATCCAAGTGTAGCGTTTCTAATCATATCAACATTAGCATTTTTAAAAAAAACCTCTTATGAACACTTGCTGAGTAGTACGTCCCTTAGCAGGCCATATGTCAAACTAACTACACAAGAGTGTAATATTGTAAAGTAAATGTGTTTATATACAGCTACCGAGTCCAGAGCAATGCTGAATAGGACAGACGACTTAAAACACTTCCACAGAATTACTGTTGAATCTTTCAGGACCATCACTTATCTTCAATCCATACACACACAGAATTTTGTTGTTGTGTACCTTCAAGCCATTTCTGATTTATGGCTACCCTAAGGCAAACTTATTATCGGGGTTTTCTTAGCAGAAATTGTTCAGAGAGGGTTTGCCCTTGCTTTCAACTGAGGCTGAAAAAGTGTGACCTGCCCAAGGTCACCCAGTGGGTTTCCATGACTGAGCAGAGATTTGAACCCTAGTTTCTCAGTGTCCTACTCCAGCACTCAAACCACTGCATCACACTGACTCTGTGCACATAGGATTTAGAGATCAAGTTTTTCTTTCAATCCAACTCAGCTATTGCCATTTCCGCACCAGACTGTTATAGCGCTATGATTCCACTTGCAACATCCCCTGGAATCCTGGGGTTTGCAGTTTCGGGAGGGGTCAGAGGATGTTGCAAGTGGAATCATAGCGCTATAACAGTCTGATGTGGAAATGCAGTATGTTTTGTCCCTGAATAAGCCCAAGTGAATTTAGTAGAGCTTACTTCTGAGTTCTAAATAATGTCTGCAAAAGAGAACTGCAAGAGGGTTACATGTTAGGAAAGGAAAAGATGGCTGTTTTAATTTCTCAGTTCTATATTTCTGTGGACAACAACACATTGTGAGGAAGTGAAATATCCTAGACACTCACTAGTACTTCTTTTGCAAAAAGGTATAGCATTCCCCCCCCCCATTTGCCAGTAACTGAAAGGAAACTCCTTCTGCCACCAGCTGGTTTCGCCAACTGCTTTGTACCAGTGCTACCAAAGTTGAAGAATGTTTTTTGTCCCACTAGCATCATTATGGCCCCCATCACCTAGATGGCATAGCTGATAACGGTGCTGATGGTATTAGCGGCATGGTCGACAAGGAAAGTACAGCTGGCTTCCTCTTTTTTTGCCTGGTATATCGTGCATGCATAACTTGCAGAATGTACCCCAAAAGGAGTGGGCTCTTTCCTCAACCAGTCACTTAGCCCTGAGGGTCAATGCCAGTTAATGGTCCATCTGTACTAAGGCTTCCAACCGCAGTTGCCCGGATGAATCTGGAACCCGACCAGCAGATCAGAGGAAGGCATTGGCCCTTTTCTGTTGCTCTTATCACAGAAACGAGCATGGAGAAGACAGTCTACAAATAGAAATGTTTTAATTCAGCTGTCACCATGACTGACAGCTGTTGGTAAAGACCTATCTGATGCTTTTTAAAAGCCACTCCAAAACAGTAGCCATCAATCGCCACAAGGTAATAATGCAAGAAGATGAACCCACAGCCTTTTATTCTCTCCTAGAAAGGACACATTTAAATAAAAAAGCAAGCTAATTTCTGCAAATCACCTCTAATTAAATAATAAAATCAATATTCCAAATAGGAAGATCATCTGGCAAACTATGGCCCTTTCCGCATGTGTGAAAATAAACGGGCAAAAATGGGACTCACCGGCTTTCTTCTCCATCCGGGTGAGCCCGTCGGGATGAGGAGCAGTGCGAGCTCGTTGCTCCGCACTGCTCCAGCATCCAAAATGGCGGCTTCCGGTTGGTGGAGGCTCTCCACCAACCGGAGAAGCTCACCAGCCTAAAGCCCACCCCCGGCAGATCTGCAGACACGCACTTGCGTGCGCCTGCAAATTTGCACTGGAGTGCAGCGTCGGAGTGACACGGAGTCACGCACTCTGTGCTTTTTATTGTTTCGTTTTCAAATCTTTTTATTAGACCTTTTCATCTCGATATACAACCAAACCATATCATTCACGTTCACATATACAAATCAAGAAATAATAAAATAAATATAACCCCCCCACACCTCTTCCCTTATTTTCCTTTCCTTATGCGAGTTGGTTTTTACTTAGCTTTTCCTGTCTCACTTTTCTCCTATAATCCTTTTACTGATACTCCACTTAATTACCTTATTATACTTACGCTAATATTCCCTCTACCCTTTCTCTAGGATTTTCTTAACTATATATAAGCCTCAACACCCTTAATACCTAGCTTAACTCCCCTTTAACCCTTTGGTAGCCATATTCCCCCATTTCGACTCTAAAATAGGAAAAATCAAATCCCAGTCTACCTCTGTTTTGACTTTTAAATTATATGACAGGGATGAAGTTAATTTTTCCATTTCCATAATATCATATATTTTTAGTAACCAGTCTTCTACTTCAGGAGGTTCCGCCTGTTTCCACCTACTCGCGAAACACATTCTCGCTGCAATTATCATTAAGGTGAGCATTTTTTGATAAGACTGTTTCTTTAGTGGACCCATAGCTTCATACATGTTTAACAAATATATTTCTGGGTATAGCGGAAATTTAATTTGGAATATTTCTGTTATAATGTTATGTACTTGTACCCAGAATTTTTTCGCTTTACTGCAGGTCCACCACAGGTGAAACAGATTTCCTTTCTGCTCACATTTCCAACACTTATTCTTGTCTGTTTTGGTCATTTTCGCAATTTGAGCCGGCGTATAGTACCATCTGTACATGATCTTAAAATAGTTTTCTTTTAATGCTGCACTCTTTACCATTTTGTTTATTCTAAACCAGGACCTTTCCCAACACTCTAATTGTATCGGTCTCCCTATATTCTGGGCCCATCTCAACATATTCTCTTTTATTACCTCTCTTTCCAGTTCTAAATTTAAGAAAATTTTGTATAACTTTGCTATACGATGATCCACTTCTGATTTTAATACTTTATCTAATTCATTTTCTTTATTTTCTATCCCCACTATTTTCTGATCTACTTCAAATTTTTCTACTATTTGTCTTTGCAGGAGCCAGTAAGTAGCCAATCCAATATCTTCTAGTTCTTCTTTTGTCTTCAACCGGATCTCTCCACCTCTAAAAAGAGGTTTTAAAAAACATGCTGTGCGATCAGTTCTGGTCACTCCGGAGTGGACTGAGGTATGGAACTACAAAAAGTAGTCCGCCCCAGTCCACTCTATGGTGCAGAAGACCTCCGTTGGAGGTTGCTCTGCACTGTTTTAATAGCCCGATGCGGAAAAGGCCTATATTTCTCTGCTAGGGTTTCCACCTCAGGCATACCCTCTGTCCCTCCCTGTGGACAGTCCCTACATTCTTTCTCATACACCCATTTACAGAAACACAACCCACCACAGTCATCCTGCACAGTTCTTCCAAGTTGATACTTTGGCCTAAATTCAATAGTTAATCAAACTAGCATAGAGCCAGTTAATTAATTGGATTTACCATTCAGCAGTTTATTCAATGGGACTACTCTACTTAGGACTAGAAATTGGATTTAGGCACTCTCTAGCTTTCCTAGCCCTGTTAACTTCCTAGTTCTTCCTCTTTCTCAGTAACTTTTCTAGTCTTACCCATCCACAACCTGTCCTCTGCCCTCAGGTCACTTCTACCATGCCCCATTGTCCTTCCTAGTCCACAAAGCACTTATTTCTTCACTGTTAGTTTGATTGGCAAGCCCCATAGTTACAGCTTCTTGTGCACTCATCTTGCCCTCTGGAGCAGACTTTGTGTCCATTTGGTTGGCCAGTCTTCCTCATTCTGGGGAAAGGAAAGGAGGAGAGTGACGTGACTGGAGATGACAGTGATGGTCCTTTATAGTTGCCCAGTGGGGAAAAAGTTTTAAAATGTGAAACAAGGGGCACAAGCCAAGAAAGGTATCTAAGTGTATTACGGTGCCCATGGGCACAAAGCTGTCAACACTTGGTTTGGAGCATTACAATACAGTCCTATGCATGCTTACTTGGAATAATGCCCCAATGAAATAATTCAGTAACCAGCATGTTGCAGTATTAGTATCATTTTGAAAGCACTTTTATACTTGAATTCTATCACAAAACAGCCTTAGATAATTATTACATCTAGTTTAGTATTTTCTGCTATGGAAGCAACTCTCTGACATCTAAGACAAATATATTTCTTTGCCCTGAAGTTAAGATCCTTTTAATTAGTGATGCTAGGAAATAACCTCTTTATGCCATGGAACTATTCCTCTACATCACAAAGTACCCATGTTTACAAATGCTAAGACTTGTTTCTGGAAGCCTGCTTGAGTTCAGTGCTGATTTTATGTCAACAAAGTTCCCTAGGACTAAATGTTAAGTATTGAAAGTGTTGCAAAGCCCTTATGTCATTCACACTCTTAGCTGCAGAACCTATTCAGACTATGTAACTGTAGCACTATTATTCCACTTTAACCACCATGGTCCCATCCTATGGAATCCTGGGACTAGCACTTTAGGGAGGAGTATTTAGAATTCTCACCCAGCGAGCTGCTCTAGTACCTCAACAAACTACAAACCCCAGGATTCTATGGGATGCTGCAGGACTAATTCTCATCAACCATGGTCACTTTTACTGAAACTGTGAATATAAAAAGTAGAATGTACTAAAAAAAAAAGCCAGCCATGTGTGCCTGGAATACTGATATGTTCCCAGCAAAATAGGTATTCTAAAATCTGCACTGCTGTGCTGATTCTGCCGTAGAAAACAGAGAAACAGAAGTCTGCTGCTTGAACTTCACTGAAGTTTTTTGGCTTCAGCATCTCACTCACTGTAAGCCGGGGCCCAACGATATTCCTAACACAGAAAGAAGGGGAAAGCTTTCTTTCATTATTGGGGGTAAGGGATTTTTCCACATAACCAAAGTGTCATCAAGGTTTGTCATATTTATTTACTTTTTAATGAATATACTTTGATTTGTTTACAAGCTCTAGGAAACCAACAAATAAAAAACATAGACAAAAGCACATAAACATACAGGTACCTGAAAGCATTAACACCAAGGCATTGAACAATAAATAATGACTAATATAGGGAATCTGCCAAAACACTTTATTTCTATTTCTAATTATAGGCCATTTTTCTAGGGCTGTTTCTCCTCCTTTGGTAAGCAAAAGCCTCCATAAGAGGTATACCTAGCCTTATTACTACTCACTTTTGAAATATATATAGAGTCAGCAGTCAACATGTGGAGGTTTCATTTTCATGGATTTAATTATTTGTGAGTTTCTTCAACCTGCCTCGCCACCTCAAGTGCTTCTTTTCTGGGAGGACCTTCCTTCATGGCATCTCCAGTCATGCCACCCAGCCCTTTAAAAATCTGCTTCCAGTCCTCCTCCATCTCCAGTCCTCTTCCTCCTCCTCCTCCTCTACCAGCTGCTGCTTTGCCAGCTAAGGATGGCTTACAGCCTGATCTTTCAGCACCACAGACCATTTCCTGACCCCCCCCCACATATACCCAAGAAAGGAGATGCGCAAGAAAGAGGAAGTTCAGGCCATCATGCCAACCCACTACTCCCTTTTCCTCTCCTTTCCCTGTCCTGTTTTGGACCATGGATGCCTGCTCTCCCCACCATGCCTCAGCCCCCTTCCCACAGACCAGTGGTTCTCAACCTTCCTAATGCCGCGACCCTTTAATACAGTTCCTCATGTTGTGGTGACCCCCAACCATAAAATTATTTATTTATTATTTACAATGCCTCCCCCCCCCAGCAAAGGCTGCCTCACTGACCAGGAATGGGGGGGCGGGCAGGGAGGGAAAGAGGAGCTGCGCGTCTTCCCCAGGAAAAAACTCCGAGAACCCCCCCCCGGGCTCTGCTTCTGCTTTGCTCTCGTTTCCTACAGGCTGCACTGCGGAAGGAAGGGGTGGGGCAGTCACGCGACCAGGAGGCCAGCTGCGGGACGAAGGAACAGCGAAGAGAGCGCCTCGCGCAAGAACCTGCTTGCAAGAACGGCACCCCCCACCTCCGCAATAAGGTAACGTGCAGAAAAGGTCCAGGAGTGGTGGTGCGCAAGCACGAGCCATGCGCTCGCGTCCTCCTGCCCCCTTTGTGCACCACCACCAAGGAGGGAATGGAGCCTAAGACCATCGGAAATACGTATTTTCCGATGGTCTTAGGCAACCCCTGTGAAAGGGTCGTTCGACCCCCAAAGGGGTTGCGCCCTACAGGTTGAGAACCGCTGCCTTAGACACACACACACACACATTTTTATATTTGTGATTTTTTCACTTTTGCAAGAGTCCTGCACCCCAACCCTAGGGAACGTGAAAGACCACATTCTTTAGTTTGCTTTTGCCAGACACTAAAGACTGTTGTTTCTTCAGGCTTTGAACTATGTATGCTTTGTTACTTTACCATTTTAATTTTAGTGCTGAGTCTTTTATGGCTGTGTTTTTCCCTTCCTAGCTTAATGGTTTCATGGCTTAATGATATTTTTATTATACATCTTCTCAGGTGCCCAACAGGCAGAAAGTGTGATTTATAAATTAAACAAATAAGGACTCCTGTATGTTCTCTTTAAAAAAAATGTAAAAGCTATATTTGTAGCATCTACTTTTTAAACATGTTATGAGTATATGTAAAAAATATAGTGAGCTGGATCCAGAGAAGCAAGGCAGAGTTCTGTTCACACAGTGGTGCTTTCTTTCCTGCATTTTTGTCACCCATCCCCCTGAACTTACCCTAAAGCCATTCCTTCTGGTCTTGCTTGGTTGGGTTTGGAAGGAATGCAGTGAAAGGGGTGCTGGAGGGGGGAGGAATTTGTGGAAATTGGAGACCTCTTTGGTTATCTTCCACTTGCATAAGAGGTTCTCTGGATCTCCTTATGCAAGTGGCCTTGAGAATCCATACTAAAAGAAATTTGTGACATTACAGGTTCAGTATGTCCACATATTTCCAATATTTATATTTACATTTCTTTCCACCAAACTCACTCTGAATACTGTGCAATGCTTTTCAATCCTATATCCTTCTGACTATGGATTTTGATGTTTCAGAAACACAAAAGTAGAAAGCTGAGTAATATTTATAGCATTTTTAATGGACATGGCACTTTCAGAAGCCTTACTCATCTTCATAACAGCTTTCTGAGATCTAGATTTCATGGCTGGAAGATTGCCAAGGCAATGCAGAACCAGATTATTCTTTGCTGCTTACCGTAGCTTTCCACTGCTCTGCATCTTATGTGCTAGACAGGAATAACTGCATTTAATATCAGGCATGAAGGCAGATGAAACAGGCTACAACTGCCTCAGAAGCCTGAAAGGCATAGCAATCTTGGTTTAAATGAAAAGCACAAGCTAACACTGAAGCTAGTCCTATTTTTCAGAGGGGGAATGAATGCTGGAAAGTAATAGCTTTCCAGAGGCAAGCACTGAAACCATGCCAAATGACGTGGCAGAATTCTGGACTGTTCCATTTCAGACTGCAGTGGGATATATATTTTAACACTTTGACACAAAATGTCTCCTTCAATAGCTGAATTAATTCTCTCCCTGTCATGTTAATTAACTTTATGAGGAGAACTTACAAGAGAACTCCAAAATGCAATTCGTGTATCTGCAATCTGAAGTAATATTGCACAGAATTCCACCAATCATTTTGTGTACCTTATTGGCCTGGCTCTTAGATGGCCCTAGCTGCAAATACTGTTTTTTTTTCCTGTGTTGCTAAGTTATGTAAGAAGCCTCGGAACACTCAGGCAATCCACCTGGTTCTTTTTCTGCCAATAATAAGTCAGGCACTTTAGACTGGGTTCTTCTCAGACAGTCTGTGATTTTTCATGTTACTTCAAGAAGGAGCAGTACTGTAGTACTTCACATGCCAAGGTAACATAAGGACCTAGCCCAAAACCTGTGCTCATGCAATGGAATGAGACAGAAATGAGGAATTACACTTTAGAGTGAAAGGAAAGGGAAATCATTTGTTTGAATCCTTTCGTGCACTTAAAAAAAACCCTGTATTTTAAAACAAAACAAAACAGCAGTGTGTGGATTCAGCTAGATCTCTCCTTGCTGGTTCATAACTGGAAAGAGGTTTCTGTCTTGAGGGGTCAAAGAAGTTATTCCATTCTTAATATCTGAAGTAATATGGTCAACTCTGCCTGTCATTCTGCTATTTATGCAGTTCAGAGTTTGATTTGCCTGGCTGTCCACAGTACAAATCCAATACCTTAGCCATTGGATTACTGTGGTTCTGCTAAAATTGGCAAAATTAATTAGTTTTCACACGGCTACCAGTAATCAGAGTGGTAGCAACCAGTTATTGTTCTATAGGAATGAGGCTCTAACAGTTAGATAATACACTAGAGTCCTGGTTATCCGACCTGCGGTTATCCGACGCTCCGGATTAATTGACGTCACGGCTGCCTGGGGGCGTGGCTGCAGGCATTTCCGTGCCCCCAGACATGCCCCAACATGCCCCCAGGCGCGGCCTGACACGCCCCCAAAATGGTGGCCGCCACGGGGCTCCGTGTCATCTGACATTTCAGTTATCCGACCCTGCGCCCGCCGGTTTAGGTCGGGTAACCAGGACTCTACTGTAATACCTATGATATAATTTCCTGCATATGAACAGTATAATTTTCTCTATAATTTTGCTGCAGAATGAGACTTTCAGTTTGACTTTTAGCAGGTTTTTGAAGATCATCCATGCATAATGAAAGTGCTAAAATATGTATATTATTTTTTAAAAAAAATACAGTCAGATTGGATCGATACATATTTCCATGTAGAATTGGTTTCATTAAGATGTTCCATGCAAAAGAAATCCTCTTAATTCACTGTGACACCTGATGCTACCTATTAAGAGGGTCCTAAGCAGAGGGTGTTGTAGGCTACATTTCAGAGGAAGGAACTGGAAAAAGAACCTCTGAGTACTACTTGCCTAAGAAAACTCTACACAATTCATGCAGTCATCATAAGGCAGCTTGAAGGCACATACATACATACCACAAAGAGGACTCTTGAATGGGGGAAAGATGCTACAAGGTCTGCTGATTTTACAGAGCACTGAAGATTACAAACAACAATAGCAATAATACTGCAATGATCAGAAATTAACATTCCTGCAAATAATTTAAAAGTTATGGGCAAATTACAACTTCAAACTGGCATTTGAGGAAGTTTCTTTGATATTATTTTATTATTTTATTATTTTATATTAGATCATACACTGTTCATGTCACAATGTCACTGAGGTATCTGAAAAAGTTTCAATTTCATAGAATAATAGAACCTTACAGTAGGAAGGTATCACAAGGGCCATCTAGTTCAGTCCTCTGCCATGCAGCAATAAAAAACTAAAGCACTCCTGAAAGATGGTCTTCCAACCTCTGTTTAAAGACCTCCAAAGAAGGAGAGTCCAGCACCTTTTTAGGAAGTCTATTCCACTGTTGAATAGCTTTTACATTAAAAAAAAAAGTTATTCCTAATCTCTTTTCTTGTAATTTGAATCCACTGGTTTGCATTCTAGTCTCTGGAGCAGCAGAAAATACACTCTTTCCATCTTCCGTATCACATTCTTTCAACTATTTAAAGATACTATCATGTCACCTCTGTCTTCTCATCTACAAGCAAAGCATACCAAGTTCACCAAGTTGTTCCTCGTAAGGTTTGGTTTCTAGACATTTCATCATCTTAGTCATCCTTCTTTGGACATATTCCAGCTCATCAATATCGCTCCTGAGCTGTGGTACCCAGAACTGGGCACAGTATTACATCCTAAATTTGTGCATTTCATTTTCCTGCCTAGATATAGTAACTTACATTTATCCCCAGTGAAATTCATTTTTTTAAGTTTGGGCTAAACAGTTTGATCTTTGAAGGTCATTTTGAATCTTGATCCTGTCCTCTACGGGCCCTCTACAAATTTAAAAAGCATGTTCTTCTGTTTGATCATGTAAGTCATTCTTAAAGATGCTGAACAATACTGGGTCTAGAACAGAACACTGTGGTACCCCACTAGTCACTCTCTCCAGGACGAAGAAGAATCATTGGTAAACTCTCCCTGTCAACCAGTAGTTTTGCCTATACATTCATAAGATTATTTGCAAGAATATTATGGGACACCTTATAAAAAGCCTATAAAAGAAGAGGTAAGATTAGTCTGGCATGACTTTTTTCGAAAAACCCATGCTGGCTCTTAGTAAGTATAGAATTCCTTTGTAAGTATACAGAAACTGATTTCTTGATGATTTGTTCTATGTCCTTTTCTGGTATTGACATCAAGCTGACTGGCCAGTAGATGCTCAGGTCTTCCCGCCGCCCCCATTTGAAGATGGGGACATATGCCCTTCTCCATTCTTCCGGGATCTCTTCTATTCTCCAAGAATTCTCAAAGATGATTGACGGTGGTGCTGAAACTCAGGTTTCAGTGATGCTTATTAAATTGTATTTGCCTACTTGAGTTAAAGAGTTCAAGTTCATCTTGTTTCCCATGCTCTATGCATTAGTGTAGAGAGATCTAATACCATGGGTCATTCTCTCCAGTTGATTCCTTGTGTTTTTGTTTGTTTTTATTTCCCACACCTGAGTTCTGGTACTACTGGCCCAATTCCCTCTGCATCATTAAGTCTATTGCTCCCAGTACTCAGAGTCTCTCTTCCATCTGGAATAGTGACTCCCTCCTGATCAAGTTTACAAAACTCCTAGTAAACACACACACCGGCTGCTATGAGTTGTAGTCCATCTCTTAATTAATATAAATGTATAGGGGGTTCTTTTCTGGTGAAAAAGAGTGTGTGTGATCATCCATATGGGAATTTACACAATTTTGAAATTTGTATGAACTTGACATTCAGGAATACTGCCTGAGAGCTCATGGAAGGTGTCTGTTGAAGCAGATATCTCCAGGATTTAGTACCCTTTACTAATTTCCACATTTCTGAATTATTGTATTATGCCTATACAGGTGTTCATCCTCTCACTCACTCTCTTCCACAAAAAGAGTGGAGGGGGGGACCGAGGCTAGAAGAACACGCTAGGAAAACATGCATCTCTGTATTTAGGACAAGGAAAAAGGTAATCTGAACCTTGGACTGTAGGAATTCACCTGAGATTTCATTTATTCTCCTCAAGACTTTAAGAAGAAGCCTAAAACTTTGGAAGTCTATATCAAAACAGTCAGAATAACTTCCTCTATTTAAATAGAAGAGAAATGTTGAGTTTACAGTTTCCAAAGAGGTAGCCATGTTAGTTTGCTGGAAAAAAAGAAAGAAGGAGAGAGAGAGAAAAAAGAAAAAGAAAAAAGAGAAGAAAGAAGTCCTGTGGCCCCTAATGATGATCTTCTCTTTTTCCTTCTCCTACCTCCTTCTCCTTGCATGAGCTTTCCTGAATTACCGGCAACTTCATCAAATGCACTGATTTCAACCCAGAATCTGTTGTTATTTGTTGTTTAAACTTGTTGTTATTTCTTGATATCCCGCCCCCATTTTCTCAGCCCTGGGACTCAAGGAAGTTTACAAATGTCAAGACAGATACAGCTGGAAGTTCACATCACACAGTTAAAATATAAACTATCAATAGCATTAAAATCAATTTAAAATTATCCCCATTTTAAAAAACCACAAGAACAGATGATACAGCACATCATTAAAGGCACATTGGTTACATCAGCAGAAGAAGACATCCAGTACATCTTTCTGGAATTTGTTTGCCTTCAGGGTGAGCAAGAGTAGCCAGAGACTCTGAAGTGCAGTTCCATCCCACTGATTGTCCAGACAGGTGCAGCCAAGCCAGCTTGCACATCCCTGAAGGAAGAAACAGCCAGGGGACAGAGTTGTGCCTAGGAACTTCTGGTTGTCCTAGCACACTTGTGGAAGAAGGGTCAAACTTCATTCCCTCTCTCCCATACCACTGGCACAGCTATGTAGGGGAAATTTATGCTCCACCAGGAGTCTATTGGAACTCAGCTGTCATGCCCATGGCAAGCAGGCAGTAAATCTCAAGCAGCACAACTCCTACTTACAAAGTGAGAGTCAAAGAATGTCCAAACAGAAAGGAAGCCTAGAGCAAACACATCCAAAGGGGCAAATCCAAACCATAGTCCAAACGGGTAGAGTTCCAAAATGACCAGATCCAAGAGCACAGGGTTTCAGGGCCAAAGAGACTAATTGCTGACTCTGGGAGGAAAAGTCAGATGGAGCCCTCTTTTATCTATGGCTGCTGTCGCCACAGGTTTTCCCTCATTAGGGCTCACTTACTATTTAAACGGGCCGAGTGACACAAGCCCTCCCTTTCATGGCGTCTCACAGCATCAGTGTGTCAGCTATGTCTTCCTCTATTTGTTCCCCTGGCTCAGGACCTTGTTGTTGTTGTGTATTATCTCCCTCTGGATCAGCTTCTGGGGACACTTCAGCCTCTGGGGAAGCCTCTGCCTCAGAGTCAGAATCCTCCTCCTTGCTGCCATGGTTTCCAAGGCAGGGCATGACATCGGCCATAGTTGGGGATGAGATGGTGCACAGTGAGATAAAGGAGAAAGTAAATGTAGAAAGTACTGAGAGAGACAATTACGCTACTAACAACGACCTTTTACAAAAATCTTTTTGATTTCCTGGCACCAGGCAAGCCAGTTAACATGTCCTAACATGTTTACACATATGTTAACATGCCTTATGTACCTACACATATGTTAGTGTAACTGTATATGTAAATGTGTGTGTAAATATGTCTTCTGTGCATGACTGTTTTTGAACAGGGGCAGGAAACTGTTTTCTAGTTCTTTGCAATCTCCTTACTGTATACAACAGCAGCAATCTATGCTGATATTGCATACAGTAAGGAGGGGAAAGAGAGTGGGGAAGCAATTCAGACTACTGAGATGAGGCTGATCTGGACTTCAAGGGGAATGAAAACAAGAGTGCATTCCATTTCCAACTCTGAGCTGAGACCAGCAGCTTCTTCATTGCCTGAATTGCCTCCCTCCCATTCCCACCCTCACCCCCGATGGTAGCAGCAGAAACCTCTCCTGGGACTTGACAGCTGCTGCAGTAAGGGGAAGACATGGAACTGCACAGTCTGCCTGCTTGATGTAGGAATCCCAATGTAATAATCTGGAGAACAGCTATAGTAGTTGTGAACCAAATCAACTTCAAAGAGAGATGAAAGAGAATGCCAAGTTAGAATTCCTTAGGAGGTTCTAGCCTGTAACCAGAGGCATGCAGACCTTTTTCCTTAGCAGATGTTTTTTTAAAAAACAATGCACAGATGTGCTGTGAGATACTCCACTACAGAAAAAGAGAAGCCAGCATAAACCACAATTTTCTCTTTGCTTTTGCCCAATATCAGTGGTGTTATTTTCATTGAGTTAGTAGTTCTTATGTTCCATACAGATACAATTCATGTATGAATCTGGCTTAGTTCCATAACAAGTTATCAGTCTCTTTCTCTTCAGATTTCTACTGCTCACAATAATCCATGATTGCTTAATGATTCTACATGCTCATGCTATGGTAAGTTTTCACTCCCATGTCCTGTCTCTTCTCAAGAACATTTAATAACCCACTCCCAATTTTACTAGCTGTGTATCTATTCATTTTCAAACTGCAAATTTTATGTCCAGCCTCATGCAATACTGGAATTTTGAATCAGGATAACAGAGTCTTACAATATTTGTGTCAATCAATTAATCACTGACAGAAAGCTGTCTGCTGAAGGAATTGTCCCTAGTGAAAGACATTCTTTGTGTCTGCCACTGTACAAACGACCAATATATCACTTTGATGGTGCAACAATTCTTATTTGCATCTGGTTTACATAAGTACCATGGGAAGGGGGTAGATAGTCTTATGTTAGTAAGTTTTACCAATATATAGTAAGTCTGTTACCGCAGTTTCTAGCCCGGACTTGTGTGATATTAGATATCACTTTGATATCAATAATTTGGCTGCAAGGTCCCCCGGACAACCTCGCAGACAGGCATGGCCGCCAATCGCTGTAATATTCCAAACAATACAGGCTGGCCAGAAATAGCCGTCCCGCCGCTTCAGGAGACCTCAAAGGCAAGTACTCTATTATGTATGCACGCTACTTACAAAGAACTCCCTTCGCCGAGCAGGCAGCTTGATTAGAAGAATCCTCATCTGTCAAGCACTCTGCGTTTGCATACTGTCTACTCTATTGTCAATTTGGACTTAACTCAATCATGCTAAATTCTGACCTTTCGAAGGCTTTGTCTCCAGCCCGAAACTCATTGTTTTCCCCAAGTACGGTCACATTTTCCCCTATAAGAACCCCTGACTTTGAGAGCTTCTTCAGATCACTCCCGACTTCCATCCTGCCTTGCTGCCGCTTTGTTTGGTGAGCCTTCCCCTCAGTCCCATGTACTGAGACTCCATACCTCCGAACTTCTGCTGCAGACTACTGGGGCTTCAGGACAGAGGTAGTATTACACAAACCAACAACTCCTCTAAAAATCCTTCTATACCACTCCAACCTTTATTTCTCTAGTTATCTGAGTGAGTGTGCTGCATATACTGTTTGATTGTATTTTAATAAAAACAATTATTATTATTCCACTTCTGTTTGCTCCTGACTCGGCCTGACCCCATAGACATTGGGGAAAAGATCTCGCTCCGTTGCCCTGCCTCTTGTATTGCTAGCTTGTGCTCTTTGCTAATTTCCCCAACTAGTATAATTTGGAGTGCACTTAGGTGTCCCTCCTGGGACCCCCAGAAATCAGGGTAACAGAGTGGTGGAGCAACGCGGGCAACCCCTGTACCCCTAATTTGAGTAGGAGTCACGAACCTTCTCAAACCAGGCTGTTATAGACTTAGGGAACAGCCGATCAAGTCGCTAGAATGCCGTTAGGCAGGAACATGTGTGTATGTGTGAACTCTGTGTGCTTGAGCTCCAGGAGCTACTTTATCTGGGCTGGAAATCTGCTCTCCTTTGGGCACCCCATGGGCAAAAATTTAGTGCCAGTCTCTGGCACATTGGAAAGCAATAATTCCCAGTCCCCCATATCACACAACCTGAGGAGCACTGGTCCATGATACAGTCCTTCCATTACTAGCCAATGTATGCCTTCAGCTCAGCAATGTCAGAGGGTTTCCACTTTGATAAATTTCCGCTCATTCCATGCTGTTATCTCTGTTTGTTTCACAAATCATGTAAGGAATTTTTTCTAGGAGGATAAGTTGAAAGGTTTTTAGCACTATGTTTACATCTTTCTATAGTACTGGCTATTTCTGACTTATTTCTGACTACTCTACAGGGAACTGTCTATAGACATCTGCATCAGATTCTTCCATGCTTGCATTTCATGGCATCAGTTTCTCTGCTTTAGTTCTCCTAGAGTAGACAGGATCAAGTAAGTATACACTTGCTGCCCTCCCACCTTCTAATGGCGGGGTATTGTTTTTCATCTGAGCATTCCCACTGGTTCCCCACATCTTCTTTTGACCACAAAATGGCATGGGCGTTTTTAAAAATACTAATATATTATGCTGTATGGAGCACAATAGTACTGCAATGACAAAATATAATAGATATGTTAGGACCTATTTGTCCCAGTTTGTAAAAAATCTGGGGAAAACCAGTTGGATTCAAAGAGACATCAATACTTCTAAAGTGATTAGTGAGAGGGGAGAGTCTAGATAATGCCTGACCTTTGTTTTTGCCCCTCAGTATCTTTCTTTGGTTTATGTGCTCAGGCTTATTTGCTTCCTTCTTATCCACAAAGCCATCCCTTTCCCTTCTTTCAAGAAGTTATTCACTTTGTTCCCTTTGTCTGAAAGTAACATCCATGAGGGTCCAAACCCAACAGTGAGTGCTAGCTTACACGCACATATGAAAGCCAGTTCTTATGGGCTTTTCTAACCAAGTCACCAACTTCTTTAGCTAATATCCTTTCCTATCCCAAAATGGATTTACCTTACAAGATCATCCAGAGTCATTTTCTCTATTTCCACCAGAAGTTCATGTTGCACTAGCCCTGCTGTACTTTGTTTAATATAGATACCAAATATGCCAACACATTATGGGCCCAGATATTTTGCTAGTGCATCCTTTTTTCCACCGAGCTTTTAAAAACAGGAGTAGAGGAGCAGAGATGGTTCAAGCCAGCACAAATGGGTGTGCTTTAATCCCCACACTGCAACCACGCAACTTCTATGCAATGCTCTACAGAATGGAAACTTATGTGGAAAAAGAAGGAATTTCAGATGCTTTGAAGGCTAATAGGCCATCTCATGATGAAGCAGGCATCAAAAGATGGGACAACAGAAACCGTAAGGTAAAGGGGCTTATAATTCAGTGCTTGGTGGATGCTCAACTTATACATGTGAAAAATGAAACATTTTCTAAGAATATGATTCAATCTTTAAAGGATTTATGTGGGCAGACAGATATCCAAGATCAAATTGAACTGCATAGAGAATTCTTTGCTCTCCAGTTAGTAGATGTTGATGATCTAATAAAGCACATTAAGAAAATCCTCTGCTTTCTAGACGAATTATCTACAACAGGAGGACAGTTGATTGATGAACAAACGGTTGGAGTTCTGCTGGAATCTTTACCAAAGGAATTCTCTCCTTTCATTTCTGGGATTAATGCAATGAACAACCCCTATTCAAAGATGTAATGGCCCACTTTAAAAAGGAAGCTGAACAATTGCTTTTACATGAGAGGAGTCTATCTGCTACTCAGAATATGATCTCTCATTGGTTCAAATTATACAGCTAGAGGAGAACAAAGGAGTAAGAAATTTGAAGGTGAACCTACTGTCCTATAGTGGCACCATATGAATCTTCTACTTGGGAAGAATTGAAAGGCTGCCTGTAGCAGAAGCAAGTAAAGGGAGAAAAGCTTCACAAGTAAAAATAGATGCTCTTCACAAAAATCAGACTTTGATACTCACAGAGCTACCAACAGCAAGATGGCTAAAGGATGCAAATTGGTTTTCAAAGTCAGACAAGAGGCAGAAATGGAGATACAGCAATACAAAGCAAAATTATTAGCCAAGGACTATTAATAGAAATATGGTAAAGACTATGGCCCTTTTCGCACGGCATTTTCCATGTGAAAGAGGGCCTGGAGCATCATGCAATTGTGAGGAGCGATCTGCACGACACACTCACAATCGCTTGATGGTCCAGGGGCCGGCAGGCACCAATCGTGCACCTTTTCATTTTCAGCTAGAAGCCGAAAATGGTGCGCAATCACGCATTGCTCCTGGAACCCGCACACACTTACCTGGCATGCGGAGCCTCTGGGGCTGTGCTGGTCATGCTTCATGCCCCAGCACAGCCTGAGAAGGTCCCAGGCTGCACTGCGGAAGGAAGAGGTGGGGCTCTCACGCGAGCAGGCAGCTCATGCGGAGCCAAAAGATCCCGGATGCGAGAGCCTCTCACTGGAGGCTGCTTGCACGATCCCTGCACCTCAGTGCCAGAAGAAGGTAAGGTGGGGAAAGGGCCTGTGATGACACCCTTGCCCCAATAGTGAGGGATCCCACAATAAAGACACTTTTAAGTGTGGCAGCATTTGGAAAAATGCATGTTGAACGCTAAAATGTCAAGACATTCTTACATGGAGAAATCAGAGGAATGTTTACATAGAACAACTTCCTGGATCTGAGAAATCAGGAAAGAATCCACTTTAAGCAAACTTCAGAAGAGTATTTATAGCCTAAAACAAGTTGCAAGAGCTTGGAATGAGAACCTAAACAAGATGATAATCAAAGAGATCTTCATACAAGGCAAAGCTGTTCCTTATCTCTACACATGATACAAAAATGTGTTGATTTGATTTTAGCTTATCAAAATGAAGCTGGTTGTGAAGAAATCATAAGCCATCTAAAGAAACTGAATTTTAAAAAAAGCTAGTGCCATTTCTGCACTAGACTATTATAGCACTATTATTCCACTTCCAACTTCCTATGGAATCCTGGGGTTAGTAGTTAGGAGTTAGGAGACATCACTTATTATCTGGGAATACAAACGGAAGGAGAGGAAGATGAAAACTATCTCCTTAGTCAAGAACAAAATATTCATGAGGTTTTAAACCATATGACTCAGGGAGGCTGACTTAGTGGCCATACCTGTGGAAACAGATTACTTTAAGAAAGATTACCACAGTGAGCTTCTACAAAATAACAACCAATACAGAATTGCCATAGGAAAGTTGCTATACCCAGCCACCACCATGAGACCAAATATTGCATCAGCAGTTGGAATTTGTTGCACAAAAGCCAGCTCACCAAGTAAAAAGGACTGGAATGGAGTGAAAAAAGTATGCAAATATTTAAAGGACACTGCATAGCTGAAGTTAAAGCTACAAACCACCAGCAGTCCCAGGCTTGTGGCTTACACAGATGCAGAATGCGTTGGAGATCCTACAGACTGCAAATCTTCCAGTGGGAACTTGTTCTTCTATGGAGGTGGAGATAAACCAACCCAAAGCCAAAAGGATCAGGGCCCGACAGGAACTCCACGGGGGGGGAAGTTACAATACATGGTGAAGTTTATCTTAGGGAGAAAAAGGAAAGTAGGCAGAGACATAAAATTATGCCTGATATAGAACAGAGGCAGAGCAAGGGCAACTTTGGGGTCACATGAGCCCCACCAGGGCCTTTTTTGGGGACAAAAATGTTTAATGCACCACTAATATCTCAGAGTTGAACAGCAGAGCTCAGTACCATAAGATATTGTGAGGTCTGCCAAACTTTAGGCACATTTTAAGCTCATGCTCTTGGGTCCAGCATTGGGAGAAAGGTGAGATATAAATACAAAGGTGAGGTATAAATTAAATGAGCCAATGTGGTATAGTGGTTTGAGTGTTTGACTGTGACCCTGTAGACTGGGACTCTATTCCCTGCTTGGGCATGAAAACCCACTGCGTGACCTAGGCTGTGTAATATACTCTCAGCCCCAGAAAACCCCATAAGGTTGCCTTAGGGTCACCAAAACTGGAAATAACTTGAATGCACACAACACAATAAATAAAAAAGATATATATGAAAATTACACTTTGGGCTTCTTGCTAGAGGAACTGAGGAGGCTTGGTTGCTGTGAAGGGAAGATGAAACTGAGGAAACCTGAGTTGCTGAGAGTGTATTTGGCTCCTCCTCTCTGCAGGTATTGTTAAGACAGGCATCTTATCAGAGGTGCTAATATAAGCACTCTTAGCTTGGAGAGCAATGGAGTACTGCTCCCCTACTGAATCCAGATGGAATGGACAGTGGAGCAAGACAAGGTACTTTGCACTGGCTTTGGGAAGCTTTTCCAAAACAGCATGTTTCCCTCTAAACGTGAGAATGGAGTACCTATTGAGTAGAATCCCATGAAGCCAGCTTTGGCTAAGTATTGGGAGTTCTTCAGGCTAAACTGACCTGTGGTTTTGTTTATGATACTTTTTTCTGTGTTTCTGGTCAGCCAAGTATATGTTCAGAAAATACAAAGATGCTGCCATTTCAGTCATAGTGGGCAAAAGGAGATATGGTGGTGAAGCTAGAACAAGCTGATGGTGGAAAGACAGGGAGAGACAACTTGTGGCTGTTCCTCTTTCTAGTTTACCATGCAACCAACAGATTCCTGGCTATACTAACAGTCCACAAAGAACTACTGCTTAACTCCAAGTCAGCAACTGGGACAAGCAGTATGATCCAGGGCTAGTTCCTTGACAAGAAAGCTGACCTTGCATACATAACTGAAACTTGGTTAACTGAAGAAGGGGCGTTACATTGGCCCAATTATACCCACCAGGTTTCTGGGTGTAGCAGCAGGCAAGATCTGATGGGCAGGGAGAAGGAGTTGCAATGATTTGTCATGAGTCAATTCCTCTACCGAGGTACCCTGTCTGACAGTCTCCAGTGTATACACCTGGCAATAGGGCAATTAGACAGGATGGGGTTCTGTTGGTGTACTGTCCCCGCTGCTGTCCAACTGTCTCCCTGCCAATGCCGCTGGCGGCGATCTCAGAAGTGGTATCATATCCAAAGTTATTATGTTGGTGGATGCTGAGACACCCTCAACAAGGCCAACTCAGGATTTTCTGGCTTCCATGACAACCATGGGCCTTTCTCAGTTAACATCTGTCCCTATACATGGAGCAGACAACACTCTAGATCTGGTTTTTGCTAGTCAGGATGATGGTGAACTTGTGGGTAAGGGGCTTGAAAGAACCTCAGTGTCATGGACAGATCACTGTTTAGGTTTGCTGGGACTCCTAACTTCTACAGGGGCAGTGGTCTATTAAAATGGTCTGCCCCCAGAGATTAACGACTCCCAAAGGATTCCTGAATGTTCTGGGAGATTTTCTAGCTGCCAGAGTTGGTGATTCTGTTGATGCCCTGTTTGATCTATGGGATACGGAGATGACTGGGGCATTTAACACAGTTGTTCCCAACTATCCTTTACTTGGGAGCACAGCATAGGCTCCTTGGTTTTCTGATGTGTTCAGGGCAATGACACACTTGAGTAGATCACTAGGATGATGATGGAGAGAGACTCAGGATGACTCTGATCAAGGTTAAGGCCTATTTTAGAATCTACTTTGCATCAGCTCAGTCTTATCTAGCAGAGCTGTCCTGGGCAATTAAAGGGCTGTTGCATCTTAGACCTCAGAATGATGAGGAAAAGCCCTCAGAAAAGTGCTGTGATGAATTTGCTAACAGTTTTGTGGAGGAAATTGCTCAGATTTGTTCTGACTTGGATTCCACTTTGAAGGGAGAGTCTGGTGAGGTAACTAGGGCACATACTTATCTGGTTTGGTGGATGAGTTTCAGTTTGTTCAGCATGATGATGTAGACAAGTTTCTTGGAGATGTGAAGCTAACCACTTCTCTGTTAGACCCATGTCCATTCTGGCTAAGTTGCCAGAGGAGGAGTGGTCAAATGCTTCTTTGAAAGAGGACTATGTTCCAACCTCTCTAAAAGAAACAATTGTAAGATCTTTGTTGGGGGGGGGAGGAACTCTCATTGAATCTCACCTCCCTAGGTAACCATTGGCTAGTCCCTGATCTCCCCTTTCTAAGCAAGATCATAGGGCAAGTAATTACAACACAACTCCAGGCTTTCTTGGATTAAAAAGATTACCTAGACCCATTTCAATCTAGTTCAGGCCTGGTTATGGGACAGAAACAGCCTTAGTCACCTTCGTAGATGTCCTACATCAGAGGCTGGACAGGGGGAATGAGTACCTATTGGTCCTTCTGGATCTTTCAGTGGCATTTTATATCATCAACCACGATATCCTTCTGGTTTGTCTCCTGATATGGGACTTGGGGGCATTGGCTTGCAATGGTTCCAGTCTTTCTTGCCTGGATGGTCCCAGAGGGTGTTGCTGGGGGACTGTTGTTCAGCCTTTTGGCCATTAACCTGTGGACTTCCACAGGGGTCAATGCTGTTCCCTGTGCTTATCGACATCTACATGAAGCTGCTGGAATAGATCATCCAGAGCTTTGGGGTTCAGTTCGTTAGTATGCTGATACCCAGCTCTATATCTCTTTTACAACTGATGCAACTGATGAGACTGTGGTAGTACTAAATCATTGTCTGGATGCAGTAAAGGACTAGATTTTGGTGAATAGCCTGAGGCTTAATCCAGACAAGATGGAAATGCTGCTGGTCAGTAGGAAAATCAACCTGGGATTGGGAACACAGCCTATTCTGCATGAGGTACCTCTCCTTCTAAGATATCAGGTTTGTAGCTTGGTTGTTGCAGTGCCAAGACTGCCTTTGCCCAGCTCCAGCTGGTGCTCCAGCTGTGTCCTTTCTAAGGGAAAGCAGATATGGCCACAGTGGTTCATGTCTTAGTTATCTCTCAGTTAGACTACTGAAATGTGCAGTATGTAGGGCTGCCCTTGAAAAGTGTTTGGAAGCTGTAGCTAGTATAAAATGTGGCAGCTAGACTGGTGTCAAGTGTGCATTTTAGAGACCATATAACATTGGTCCAGCAAGAACTATACTGACTTTGGATTTGCTTCTGAGCGTAGTTCATGGTGCTGGTGTTGATCTACAAAACCCTAAATGACTTGGGGCCAAGATATTTGAAAGACTGCCTCTTCCCATAGGAGTCTTCCAAAAAAATTGAGATCATCATATGAGGTCCTATTGCATATCGAATACCTCATGATGTTAGATTGGTGGGTACATGTAACTTTCTCTGTAGCAATGTCTCAACTATAGAATTCCTTATCCAAGAAAGTTAGCCTGGCCCCATCTCTTTTAAGTTTCAGGTGGACAGTTGAAACCATTCTATTCCCCATGGAATTCAGTGTTTGAAATTTCTGTTTTCACTGTTCCAGAACTGCATTCTAGGATTGTTTCTAGAGTGCTTTTAGGAGTTTTAAAGAGTATTTTAATGTGTTTAAAAATGTTTTTATCTTTGCCTTCTTTGACTTCTTGCCTTCTTTGACTTCTATTCCCCATGGAATTCAGTGTTTGAAATTTCTGTTTTCACTGTTCCAGAACTGCATTCTAGGATTATTTCTAGAGTGCTTTTAGGAGTTTTAAAGAGTATTTTAATGTGTTTAAAAATGTTTTTATCTTTGCCTTGATTTAATTGGTTTATATTTGTTCTTTACCTTGGGAGCCTGTATGGGCTAGGAGGTGATATAGATAACACTGTTTATAAAAGGACTTTCTTGGATCTGAAATTTGAGTCTTATCAAAATGCAGTCTTTACCCAAAAGGAAAAAAAAATGTTATGGGGAAAAACAAACTGGGTGTTATCTGCTTAAAAAAAAAGCAAATATTTGAAAAATAATAAATTAGGAGAAAACTTTGAAATGACTTTTTGAAAGAAAAAAGAGGAATGGTTTTAAACGTCAAACCAAATTTAAATCAACAAAAAAATTAGGAAGATTCAAATGGTCAACTGATGGCTATTGAAGTACAAATGCAAGGGAAAAGAAATAATTCTGGAGTCTACCTTCTTATATTCTTTTAACACATTTTGCACTTCTTTACTTGCTGTCTGGAAAGGGATGCAACGTTGTCTACTTCATTAGTCCTGGTACCTGGGGTTTCCACTCCCTCCTGGTGAGATAAATAAGAATCTTCCTCCCTGCTTTCAGTACAGGCATACGTACCACTTTACCTCCTGTAATAAGGTTTTAGCATGTTTACATGTACCACTTTGGATCCTCCTCCCCCATTAAACAAATAGTTCACATCATTTAATCTGGCCCATATTTTAATAGGTCCATACCAGGCAAATTGCAACTTGTTCCTTTCTTCTGAAAGTAGAATCAGAACTTCCTTTCCAGGTTCATAGATGTGTCCTTTTGCCTTTTGGTCATATCAGTTCTTTTGTCTTGTCTGGGTTTTTTGAAGATTCTCCCCAGCCAGCTGCATAACATCTCTCAACAATGTTTGCAAGTTCTACACATAGGTTATAACTGCATCTGATGGTTTATATGGCTCTTCTTTCCATTCTTGTATTATTGGGCCCAGTGGTCCACACAATTTCTGACCATATTGTTGTTTAAAGGGACTGAATCTGATGCTTTCCTGTGGGAACCTCTCAATGTGCAAACAAGAGATTTTTAAGTTTTACATTCCAGTTACTCAGATTAATAACCACATATGACTTCAGCATTTTGCTAAGCATCCCATTAAATCTCTCCACCAGTCCTTTGGTTTCAGGATGGTAGGGTGTTTGATCCCAAACACTTCTCACCATCTTTTCATCATTTTGGAGGTAAATGATGTCTCCAAATCAGAAACAATTTCACTGGGAAGTCCTACTCTGCAAAAGAGGGTTACCAGAACATCTGCTACGGTGGTGGTTTCAGTATTTCACAAGACAATGTCTTCTGAGTACCTGGTAGCATAATCCATCAAGATTAGGTATTTGTTCCCTCTTCTTGTTGCTTTAGGTAAGGGGCCTACAGTATCAGTGTCTACTCTTTTAAAAGGTTCTTCAATTATAGGCATAGGATGGAGTTCTGCCTTAGTTTTGTGCTTACCACTGTCTTTTCATTGGCATATATCACATGTTCTGACCCATCTTTGGCCAATAAAATTTCTGAACTAACTGGTGGGTAGTTTGAGTTATCCCTAAAAAGTCCACCAGAAAAGCTTGAAAGAGTCACCTCCATCAGTCTTTCCAGTATTTTGCAGGTACTATTAACTGCTGGTGTTTCTCATGCCTATTTTTATATCTGTGCTTCAGATACTCTCAGTATAATTCACCTTCTTCATACACATATCTGGATGGGCTCCTTTGAGACAGCTCAGGAGAATTTGAATCTGCTAGTTCTCTAAGTGGCTTTAATCTTTCATCTTGTTTCTGCTATTTAATAAATTCACAGGAGCCTTGCTTTCTGGGAGAATTTAGGTTGATTATATCTTGACAATTCAAACCCTTCAACTCCTCTCCCTGAGTCTTGTCAGCTGAACTAGGAACACTTTTTTCAGGCTGACCCGCACTTTCAGATGAGTAGATGGCAAGTTCGTTCTTGTTCAGCCTGGTGGTGGGTAGTTACACAGGTATGTGCCACATTTGGCCAAATCATTCCCAGTCAGACATAGGGCAGAAATATCTGAATAAACAGCTAGATTCTAGGATCTCTGTCAATCTTTATATCTCATGTTCACCCTTGCTACTGGCACTGGGAAAGCTGGTCCACCTCAGTCTTTAAACATATTTTTCTTCCACTATGTCATTCTGGCTTTAGGATGGGGTTTAATTACACATAGCTGAGCTCCAGTGTCCCTTAGAGACAACAGTTGCTACACACATATCAGTACGTTATTCAAAATCCCCACTAAATCCAGTAACATGATCATACACTATCTGGATCATTGTGGGGGGTAACCTGTTAACGATCTCCTTGATAGCTTTTGTTTTATTGGCAACTAGTCTAGTCAGTGAACTAGTAATAGCCTCTCTGCCCCCTCAGATCGAATTCTTTCACAAGCTATATTTCTTTTAATTTTGACTGGGTAATAATAGTGAATGTGCCTCATATGCTCACATTTATGTTTTAATTCCCTATTTGATCTAGTTTCTGGGTTGGCCCTAAAGCTCTCTCTCTTTCTGCCACACATTTTTTCTCTTATGTGCTATCATCACTATGCTGCCATTTTCTGTGGAATCTTTTATGAGAAAGTTCTAGTGTTAAACCAATTCTTTATTTAACCTTTTTGTTAAATAATCTGTAATCCTTTGATTCTTCCATTCTCATCTCTCCATGATTTTTTTCCAGACCTCCACAAATCAGAGACCTTACATATCCCATTCTCTCCTCATCCTTCATTCCCATGTCAACATAAGCTCTCTCAAAACTCACAGAAAAGGGATCAATGTTATCCCTTTTATACTACTTTGGAAATCTTTTTATATCAGGGTGAGGGAAACTATTGGTGTTAGCATCTCTAGGAATTAAACTTCGCTGTCAACTCCTGTTCCTTCAGTTTTATATTATTTGTCTCTAACTCATGAGCCCTCTGTTTTTCCTTTTCTTGCTGTCTTAATTCCCTTAACTTGTTGCAGTTCTAATTCTCTTAGTGTTCTCTCATGTTCAAGTTTAGCTAATTTGATTTTTTCATTTCCCTTATTTCCACACTAGCTAAAGTTTCAGTTGTGGTTGTGGCTATAGTCTCCATTTTCTCACTCACTTCTTCCCCTTCTACTACACTCTCTTGGAAGCCATGAAATCTGTATTTTTTCACATTTATTCACAACTTCCACTTCAGGAAATACTCTTGTTGTGATCCAAGTCACTTCTTTTTACTTTATTTATGCTTGTTGCTTTATCACTTTGATTTTCACTGTACCTCAAACTTTTACCTCAGGAATCACCTTATTGAAATCAAGGTTTCTGTCAGATACGGATTCTCACTTGGTTTTTTGTGGTAATCCCTAGTTTACCTCAGCTTTTTACCTCAGGGATTCCACTTTCCCTTCCTTTACACCACCCTTTCCTCAGGCACTTCACATAAAACACCACTTTTGGCAAAACTCTCCAGCTGTACATGCAATACCTATCTTTGGCTTTCTCTTAACCCAGTTGGTATCCTCATAAAAACAGCCTTGCTCCCACCTTATCCTCACAATATCCTACTGCTTGGCCCCAGACATATGTGACAGATCCCTTTTCCCAGACTGTCCCTAAAGTTCCAACCTGCCCTTGTTCCCCTACTGAATCCCTTTCTGGATCGGTTTCCTGGACCTTAAAATAACTGCTTAAACATGGGCCTGTGGCTGTGTTGTGTGGATTCTTTATAGTAGGTGTGGCCTGATTCCTTATCAGGCTTGACAGACAGCCAGTGACAAGAACAAAAGAACAAAAGAACAAAAGAAAGAACAATTGTAAATTTATTCAAACTTAGCAATGCCATATATTAACTCTTGAATTTCTATTCTCACATGGCTCGCTCATGCCAGTCAGTTCTCCTTCCTCACTGTCCAATCACTCTGAAATCCCCACCCTGCCTCTGTCACGTCTAAAACCCTATCTGCTCCATATCAAAAATCTTACCTGTTTTTCCCTGAAACAGCTGCTGTGTTTTTGTTACATGCCTTTCACCCACAGCCCCCCTCACAGCACACCCTAAACTGCAGTGGGCTGCCCTTAGCCAGATCAGCCCAGCACCTCCTTCACATGCCCCCCCAGCACTTGATAAATGAAATTGTTTATTATTTATGAAGTTTTCTAAATATATTAGAAGATACAGCTATTTTAAAGAACAAACAGATATAGTAGGAAGGAACAAGACAGAAAAGGCTCATGAAATACAGATAAAAATATATATGAATAGAAAGATGACTTCCAACTTTTTTCTTGGTACTTATAAACTTATGTATTAAGATCTTACCTCCAACTTTAAAAATTATCTTACATTTCTTCTGATAAACCAGTCCTAGTGATTTCCTAAACCCAGTGTCATCACTTACTTTACTTATTTTGCAAAAAGTCACTCAGTCCTTTAAAAATGATACCAATGATTTTTCTCTGATCAAAGCAGATAAGTTGTCCATTTCTGCTAAGTCATTCATTTTAACAGCCAGTCCTCTATTGTTAGTAATGCTGAATTCTTCCGTCTTTGTGCATATAACAACTGTGTTGCTGTAGTCATATACTGTAGTAGTCTTCCATGTTTCCTTTCCAATTTTTCTTGCATAAGTTTCAAAATAAAAGGTTCTAGTTTTAATTGAATATTCACTTTTAAAATCCTCTGAATAAAAATAGGCACTTGGACCCAGCTTTTTCACATGTCCACCACATATGATAAAATGTCCCTTCATGCTGTTTACACTTGTGACATATATTTGAAAGAAATTACTGTTCAATTATTTTGACCACTGAATAACCCATTTCCTAATCTGAGGAACAGGCAGTTGAGTTCACATGGTAGAACCAGAAATAAGCTATTTACACTATGATAGATATATTAGTATTGGCTTCTCACAGATGTTGTAAAACTGTGTTTTCCCAGTAGCATTTTTCAGCATAAAATAACTTCGCTTTGTCAAGGAAACTGCTCGAAAATAAAAGGCACACTTCATAGTAGTTTCCTGCTTTCTTTGAAACAAAGTATGAAAGAGATTTTTTTCCCCAAAATGCCTTTCTTCCTCAGTTTAGTGTTATTTTATCATCTTTGATGAAATATTTATTAGAGTGAATTGTGGAAAAAAATCTTCACGAATGTGGGGAAAGGGGGAAAAACCAGGAACCAACACATTCAGTTGCAGAACTAATATTCTGAAAGAAAATCATTTTCGTTCTGTAGCACCAGTGAAGTTGCAATTCCACTTTCACTTGCTTAGGAGCAAATCCCACTGCAATTGTTAAGTATATATGCCATTGTACATCAGTCAACCAGAAGAAACGATGAAAGGGCGACAGCACGTGGGTTGCATATGATCAGGCTTCATGTTAACAGTCCCAATAAGTGGATTGGGGTGCAAAAGTCAGTGATAAAGTGATGTCTGATTAGTGTTGGATAGTGGAGGGGGAATGAGGTATGAAGAAAGAAAGGGATAGGTGGATACCATGCGTGCATAAATAATTGAAAATAAAAATTAAGTAAACATGGCTCTCATATTTATACACTGAGGCTGAAGGTGGGTCTTGTCTAAGGTTGCCAATTACACTCATGTCTTTAACAATAGCTTGTTATGAAGGAATCAACAGGCAAATGTTTTTCACACCACAGAGACAACGTGATCACTTGCTACTATATTGCACCATCCATACACTTAGTACTTTGCATTTAACAAAATGAACTGGGGGCGAAGGAAGGAGTGGAAGGACATGAAGGTTAGCATGTTGATGAGGCTGTGGTCAAAGTCCAGGATTCCAAAGATGGAGAAAGAAAGAAAAAGGGGCATTTGAATTAAACTAGTGGCAAAGCTGACAGGAAAGGAAAAATGAGGCTAGTGTATACAGTCCATCCTTATGGATGCATTTTCTTTCCAAAAACATTTACAGTATTTGGTAGACAATTATCTATACAAATATTTCAAATAAGTAAAGGAGGAAAACTCAGCCCTAGAACATATTTTAATAGGAGGGTCTAGAATGTGTACATTTACAATAAAGGAAAAAATACCCTTGCTTGTTTGCAAAACACTTTCCTCTTAATACTAAGTAACTATAGTTTGTTCCTCTCCTTTAGGATTATGAAGAGGGTTTCCAAGGTAAATGGCATAAATTTCCTAAGAGGCACAGTGACCCTCGCACTCTGCTTTAAAAACAGCCCCCCCCCAAAAAAAACCCCCACTGCAATCTTATGTATCTAGTCAGAAGCAAGTTGTCAGGGTTTGGTGAGACCTAGGCCGTTTCTGCACTATATTCTTTTAGTGCTATTATTCCACATACAACATCCTATGGAATCCTAGGGTTTGCAGTTTAGGGCGGGGGGGGGCATTTAGAATTCTCAGCCAGAGAGCTCTTTGAACTCAGTGAACTACAAACCCCAGAATTCTACAAGACATTGAAAGTGGAATAATAAGAGCTATAACAATGTAGTGTAGAAATGGCCTTAGTGCCTTTCAGATAGGTGCAGGATTGCAGATTAAGCAAAACAGAAAGATTAGTATCACTTCTATACTGACTTTGGGGAGTTTTTCTTGTTGATGACCAATGTATGAGTGCATTAAATAAACTATATACATGTAAGAAGGAAAGTGAGACTTTGGAATAGAGAAGTGAGGCTACAAGGGGAAGAAAATGAATTTTGAACATTTGTGGGCAATGCTGATGTGAATACAGAATGATCTGACTGAACATCTGGCAATCTGCTTACTTAGTGGAACCCAAGGCCAGTAAAAATGACCAATAAAACCACACACACACACACAAAAGAGTTTCCAACTTACAGATGGAAACCAACAGATGGTGAATGGAAAAACAGTTTTGAAAACCATAACGAATGATAAAGTAAGCATTATATACATGCATGCTACTTTAATTGGGAGCAGCTGAAGAAAGTGGAAACTGAAATCTTGCAACTGCATTTTAATACTTGTTAATTAACCTGCGTTTTAAAAGATCTACACATAATCCCATATACATCTGACGAATCTCTTAAGTCCTATTAATTTTCAAAGACGTGACTTTAAAGTCTCTCAAGTTTAGCTAATTCACCTCTTCCTAAACACCACCTTTCCATTTCCTCTAATAACGTAACTGTTACTTAAAAAGGCTACAAGGCAGAAGACAACACGGGTATGTTGTACACACTTGGCACCAAACACGCTGAACCCAACATCCTTCAAATCTCATATATACCCATATTCTCAATTTTGGAGGATAATGACATCATTCACTAAGGCCATTTCCGCACTACACTCTTATAGTGCGATTATTCCACATTCAACATCCTATGGAATCCTGGGGTGTGCAGTTTAGGGAGGGGCCGGCGGGTTCCATAGGCTGTTGAAAGGGAATAATCGCACTATAAGAGTGTAGTGCGGAAATGGCCTAAAAATGCTGATACCATAGTATTCTAAATTGCCACCCGCTATACACCTCTGTTTCATCATTGTGAAGTGAAGGCGACCAAAACCTTCCCGGATATACAACTTCTGTTTCCTAATCGCTTCAATAAATACATATATCTTCGGGATTAACTGCATCATTCACGGATCCAGGACAAACTTGGAGCGCCGGGTGTCTCTTTAATAACGCATGTACAGGTATACAATGCAGGCCGATGGCTTCGAAACACAACCCGGAAACAGCAGCGGTCTCTTTCGTCCAATGCCCTTCTACTGCGCGGCGCAAAGTAGCGCTCATTCACGACGCTTCACAGCCCCCCCCCCGTTTCCATCACTCTCCTCGCCTTCTTCGTTCAAAGGCAAAGAGACATCGGTCCACGTGACCGAGACATCCGGGTCACCTGTGGGTGGGGTTAGGAGGGACCCCCTCCTCCCGCTTGGAAGGGGCGGAGCGAAGTAGAGCTACCGGGATTGGGTTGGGCCAGCGGGCGCGCGCTCGCCAGGCAACGAGGCAGCGTCCTGAGGGCGCGCTCGTGAGGTGGGACGGGTAACACCTCCTCCTCCCTCTCCATCTCTGTCGAGAGGAGGAGGAGGAGGAAGTGGCCGCTGGGTGTGGAGACGCGGAACAGGGAGACACGGGCGTGAGGAGGAGGGGCCGCCGAGCGAGCTGTGGTGCTTGAGCAGCGGGGCGGCGGCGGCGGCCTCGCAGGAGCGGTGGTTGCGTCGTATCTGAGGCGACGGCAGCTGTTGCGGGCGCGCGCTGGCCCTGGAGGTCTTTCCTCTCCCCCCGCCGGAACCTTGCCTGCGTCTGTGACGGCCGGGGACGGAGTCCGAGCGGAAGCCCCGAACCGCCGCCGCTGCGGCGTTCGAGGAGCCCCTCGGCCGAATGAGAGCCGGCCGTTCCTTCCCGCGGTCCAGGGGGCGGACGCTGGGCTGACTCCTCGGCTTGTTCCGAGCTGGCGGCGGCCCCTTCCCCTCCACCGCCAGGGGGACCTGGTTGGCGGGAAAGTGGCGGCGGAACTGCTTCTGGCAGCGGCGTTTCGGGCCTGCCCTCGGAAGCGGCGGCCGAGGTTGGCCGAGGGAGGGACGGCGGTGGCGGCGTCTCTTCTCCTTCGAGACAAAAGGCTTCTGGGGGAGGCGAACTAGACGGAGGTGAGCAGCTCCCGTTATGTTCTTTTCCGTAGGAAGGACAGGTTGACACATACGCGACTTTACGAAAGTTCACACATGTGGCTCTCACGGATCTAAAGGCGGGCAGAACTTTTCATCTGGCTCGCGTGGAAGAAGTCAGTCCGGCCATCACTTCTCGCTGCGTGTTTGTGGATCATCACGTTTATATGTGGTTGGCCTTTCCTTTGTACTTCGGTGGGGTTTCCTTTCTTCCCTCGCAGCCTTCGTACAGACGAATTGAGAGTTAAATTGGAAGATAGTACCCAGGCTACCATGAGTGAATGGAGACTTGAACTCAGCTCTCTCTAATCCGCCGGCAACACTTGACTATTTTACTGCGCAAGATCTTGAGGTACCTTGATAGATCTTCCCTAGCCACCCAATGCTATACGTGTTTCCTTGGAAGCAAATCTAGTGGTATGGTAATCATTCCTTCTGTGTGATGTATATAGGGTTAGCGTTTTAGTCTCTGAGTACTCTCTGCAGGCTCATCTGAACCCACGGTTGACCAGTGCAGGAAGGCCAATCCCCATCATTGTCTATATTTAAGGTATGAGAAGGAAGGGGGATTACCAATGGATGGAGGAGATGATGAGACTTTAAACAACACATTGAATTTTGTTAATTTCTAAGCTGTCCCCTTCCCACCGTCAACATTTCTTGGTATAATTTCCTTTCTTCATTTTCCACATGTGAAGGAAGTGCTCTAAAATGTTTTTCTGCTGATAGTAGATAATCTATGATGTAACCCTCACTTAACATTTTGACTCTTTCTGCACCATCCAGATATCAGTTGTTAGCTTTACCTGTCTCCTCCACCCATAGTGTCACTGCTGTGTAAGGATGCATACCAACCAGATGCCCTTTCTCTGCCTAGGTGATGTGACTACATAGCTGCTGTACTGTGCAGTGTGCATTGTCTGGAAAGGAACAAGGATTGCAAAAGTTATAAAATGATATAATGATCAGAGTTTATTGTAGCATGTCATTTAGGAGTATGGATCTTCTAATTTAAACATTTGGGGAGGTTATCAGCAAGGTTTGATTGTTTACATAATTCATTGGTAGTATTATGATTGCTCCTGTTTGTTTTGAGAAGGACAGTTAATATGCCTGAAGCAACTTTCAGAAGTTGTGAAATGTTTTATTGGTATGATGAGTCCTTTAAGTTCACAAAATTACGTTTCCAGTGCTGGTTTGTGTGAATTCTAGAGAGCTGAGAAATGCAGGAGACATATCTACATAATTAAAGGATAAATAAGATGAATGATGTAAAATTTATGTAGTAGCTGTTTCATGTACATGGCTGAACTTTTTGTATATGTACTTCGTTTGAACACCAGATAAAGTGAGTTAGGGGTCTCTAATGTTGAATGTCATCCATTCTCTGTGTACAGGTGAAATGGTAATATAGTTTACTCACCAGCAGATCTTTATTGAGTAGACTGTCTTATCTTTTGTAGTGATCCTGAAGGGAATCTCACCAACTTGAGGAAGGCTCATTTGTCTATGTGCTTAGTATAACAACCTTAACTACTATATTATTTTATTCAGTTCATACTTTTCCTTTGTGTTTTCATACATTCAAAACCACTTACAACATGTACACTTTTGGTTTCATCAAAATATTATAGTGGCATCACATAAAGTAGCATTTGAAATTTAATTCGTAAATTATTCACAAAAAGAAATATCTAGGGATTGATCCATGCTGCTGTATGTGCAGATTTTACAGAATTTCCTACCTAGGGTATAAGAGGTCACCTTGCCTTTCTCATTTGAAAGGAAAAATGAAACCATTAATGTACTTGTGACTCTGGGTTCTAGCTGCAACCAGAGTTCTAGTCCAGGTCAATACAGGTTAAGAAATGGTTGAATTTTAACAATGAGTTGGTTTGTTTCTGGTCTACATGAGAAAATGTACATATAAATCTGTTATTGTTATTATTATTTATTATCATCATCTCTGTAGAAGGATGTACTTTGCTCTGCTCGGGCTTTGAAGGCCTAGCCAACAGTGATTGTCAGTTCATTAGCAAAAGAATAAATGGACGATAAATCTTACTTAAGGAATAGCAATATTAAAATACCAGCAGAAAATCTCTTTACGCATATGTAGCACTGTTACTGCTCTCAAGGTCAAGTTCAGATACAGATTTGAATATGAAACATCTGAACTTTAAATTCCTGTGTCAAAGGGACAAAGTGTCAGTGATGCTACTTTTACAAGGGGCTTACTGGTGCAAGGATGGCTGTGTTCATGTTCCATCAACTGTTTTGCAAATGACCACTGTTGGTAAAGTAAATGTCACTGTTCTTTCTGCACTTCAGTTATCTCTGACCTCACTATTTACAATCCTTCTGCAGACATGTGAAGGTTACAGGGTGATATTCCATGCATTTGAAGTGAAGTTGGGTCATGAACATTATGCCAGTATAAATGTGTTAGTTTGTAAGTGCTAGAAGATTCTTAATTGTTTTGCGTAGGACAGGAATATCTGAATGACCGATGAATGAGATTTAAGAGATATGTGAAATGGTACCAAAAAGTATTTGTCAGTTTCCTTCCTCTTATTTTGAATATAAGAGCACTTATTTGTAGAAGGGAAGTTGATAGCTTTGGTCAGATTCTCAAAGGAGTCTGGGACCCCAAGAAGGGATAAGAATCACTGTAATAAATTATTTAAAAACTGTCCTAGCGTGATATTAAATACATAATAGTTGACAATTAAATGTCATTTCATTAAATGACTTTCAGTAGTTTCTCAAGGATCTGTGGAAACAGAACAGTTTCTGCTTAGTAACTAACTGAAACCATGCAACTGAAGTCCAGTACTTCAGTTTTACTTTGTTATGGTATTAATTCATCTATCTAATTTTATTTTCCTGTTTTTATAGTACAGTACAAAAGTTATATATTGAAAAAAATGTTTATTTCTTTATAATTCTTTTAAGTGATGTGGGGATTAAATTAATAATGAATGCAATATGCTAGTATGAAAGCAATTATTTTACAGCTTTCTAATGAACAAGTAACTAATTTGCAGATAGTAGTAGTAGAATATTTCATATGTCCTTGACTCCTGTGCTGAGGCATTTATAACAGTATGAATTGATGTCTGTCTTTACTAGATTGGCAACAGACCCAAATTTGTAAAGTAAGTACTAACACTTCACTGCAGAATAACCTTTCACATGATATCAGCAAAGTTTCTTGAAGCCTCAAATACCATTATCTAGCTAAGTTGCCCAAATGGCATACTTGGGGTTACAAGTGTGTGTACACATGCATATGGATACTAAAACAGCATATCTACTTAAATTATCTTGCTGTGAAAATTCAAATAAAGAAGTAACAAATCTAATGGACTAGAAATTTTTAGCCAAAGCACTTTTACTACAGTATTTGAAGTGATAAGTGTTCATACTAATTTGACAGAAGTAAAGCGTTGATTCTTTATTTTTCATTGCTTTGTGAGCAGAATCTAGAACTTAAAAGCATGCTAGTTTCTATGGTACAATGTAGGCACATTATCTTCTCACTCCTTCAGACTAAATGTGTTGTTTGTTCCAGTTGCATTTGAATGTGTATGAAGGATTACCTATAAGCTGATTTCAATTTACCTTTGAAAAAAACCCTATGCACTACATTGCTAACTGGAATACTGTGATAGGAAGATAGAGTTCTAGAATTTGTACTCCTAATTCAAGTCAGCTGTGGTTGTTTAGGTCTAATTAAATTGGCTGACCTATCCTTTGATACTCTGCTGGTCAGATACAGGCGTTTCACTTTTACCTGTGGAAGTAAGCTGCTGTAGTCTGCACAATAATTATGAGGCTTTCCTCCAACTTCTCAGTCATGGGCATTTCATTTTCCTCTGGTGTTTTATTTCATATGTTTGGGATGGGAAGGTAATGTGCCAAGACAGAGTGACACATAAAGAAGGAGTACTGGAAGTAAAGCGCAAGAGTGACCAGATGAGAAAGAGCAGGGCTTCTGTTCCTTTGAAAACTGGATAGGGGGAAAAGGAATTTCAGAAATTCTGCTGAAGTAGATACTAAAATTCCTTCTGTGCATTTATTAAAGGTGCAAGAGTCCTGTTTTCTCTTGCATCTGACCGTAGTAAACAACAATATTATCTGGTTTAATTATATATTAACATAGTTTAACAGCAAATTTTACTCCATTGTTTAACAAATACACAAAATATCATTTGGAAAGCTAATCTAAATCAATTGTTTTAATTAGTTTTTTCCTCCCACTGTTAAACCAGTTCACCCTGCCACTAGGATAGTTTGGATCGACTTAAATTATTACTTTCTTAGACTGATTGAACTTGTGAAGTTTTATAGAGTTTGAGGCATGTTTCTAGGTTGTATTGGTAGTATGATTCTTACAGTGATATGGCATGGACAAAAAGATGCAGTAATGTGTTTGACTCTACAGCTGTGTCTTGTTTTTGGAGGATCTGAACATAATAAATGGACCTACCATGAGAGGAATAGTCATGATGATTGGTTAAAAATATCAAAAAACAATAAAAATGTCTCTTTTGGGAATCAGCTGTGATTCTGCACTGTATTGTGTAAACTCTTGAATTTCCCAGAACCCTCCCTGGCAGAACATTGAAGAAAGAAGGAAAAATCATGAGATGGGGAACATCTCTGAGAGCATTGGAGAGCATCCATAAGATTGTTTAACTCGTATTGTAGTGGTGAAAGAAACCTGTCTGTGCTACTAGAGTAAGAGAATCTTATGCCCAAACAAAACCCCTAATTAAACACTGGTTGGAATTCATTTTTGTATATTTTAATTTTGTTTGTATGGTTTGGGTCCTAACTTAAAAGGAAGATCATTGAAGGAAAAGTTCCTCTTTAGGAAGGGAGGACTTCCTGGGTTGCCTGAGGATATGGGCAATGTGTTAGTGATAGTTCAAGATAGCTGATGATTTGTCATTTGCCTGTTGTAGCTTATTTAAGCTAGCCAGAAGAGTTTGAATAGGACCAGGGTGTGTTAAATATAAAATGAAGTAAGGGGATAGTTTCTGCTATGCTTATTATTCTGAAACAATTTTCCCTGTATCTCAAGCTATATAATATTTTTAATAATATTTATTAAATTAGATATAAAAGAGAAAGGGATCTTACTGGAGGACACTGAACTTGACATAATAATGAAACCAGGGGTAAAACAGCCATTGAGCCAAATTTATAAAGCACTTCTAAATTTAGAATTAGAAAAAGAAATAATAAAAAATAATACGATAAAATGGGCCCAAGATATAGGACGTCCAATAACTCTACAACAATGGGAGAATGCATGGAAAATTAATCAAGAATTTACGAAAAGTTACAATTTGAAAGAAAATTTCTTTAAGCAATATAATAGATGGTATTTTACACCTACACAAATTTCTAAAATGTACAAAAATAAGAAATCTTCTAAATGTTGGAAATGCCAAGGAGTAGGCTCCTATTTTCATGTTTGGTGGCAGTGTAATAAGGCTAAAGAATATTGGACACAAATACATCAGCATATAGTAAAATATGTAAAGGTCAAATTTTTAATGACACCAGAGATATATTTATTGAATATATTTGACGGGATAGACCCGAAGATAAAGAAAAAATATTCAAGAATATTATGGTACATGATCTACGCAGCAAGAATCATCTACGCAAAATAGTGGAAGAATACCTACGGTATATACCGTCGCCAGAGGATTGGATAGACAAGTTGTATGAATTAGCAGTGATGGATAAATTAACCTTAAAGTTACAAAATAAAACTAATGGTATTTTTAAACAGGTATGGGACATATTGGACCCCATGTGGAAGGAGAAATGAGGAGATCATGCCTTGATGGGATTATATGATTAATTTCATTATGAAAAGGATGAAACAATGATGGAGAAAGTTAAGAATATATGTTTATTAAATAAAGTATTAACTTAATATAATTGAATGTAAGTTAATGTAGGTTAATCTTAAACAATCTAGGGCATTAGAAATTCAAAATAAATAAATGATTAGATATTAACTATCAAGTTAATCGAATAATAATAAGGTAATGGAAGATATGTTATTTAGATTAATTAGATTACATGAAATCAGTAAGCTGAAGAAGTAAGGAATAATAATAATAATAATAATAATAATAATAATAATAATAATAATAAAAACAATAATAGGATGAATATAAGCAGAAAAAATTTAGGTAAGATACAAAAATCATATAATGATAAATTATAACTTTAAAGTAGAATAGAAAGTAGAATAGAGTGAGATTAGTGCAGTGGAAAGTACGGGAATATAGAAGGGGAAAGCGGGATTATCAAGATTATCACCCAGTGGCAAGTTGAAAGAAGTCAAGTATGTTTAGGTTATGTAAGAGATGTTTTAATGTATGTATCTGTAGGTATGTATTTGTTAGGTATTGTTATTAATAACTGTTATAAATTGTTATATTATAATTGTTATAAATGTACTTGTCAGTCAGTTGTTATGTAAGGTAATGTTAAGAGAAATTTTAAGATATGGTACTAAATATAGATATATAAAGATGGTAGTAAGTAGCATAGTCCTGGTAAGAAATTGATTTTGTTAGAAGGTAGGTAAGAATTATAATAAAGTTAGGAAATATGGTAGAATAAGAATACTTATAGAAACAATAAATTGGTTATGAGACTGCTTTGTAATATAATATATTACCTGAAATACAAAGTGAACTTAGTGTATATGTGCACAGAATAGTTTTTGTATGAACATGGAATAATGTTGTATTAACCACAAATAAGTAAATATAAGGCATAAATGGATATATAGAAATAGGCTTTAGAAATCATTAAGGAAATACCAGCTATCAGGAAATTCGATTTAAGTGCCATATATGGTACACTGTGGTATCTCGCAGTTTGTTTGTTTTGTTTTGTCCGAATCTATGTTTGTAGGTTTTGTATGTTAGATAGATGTTGGTATGTAAGTGTATGTGACTATTTGTTGTACTATAATAAAATTTATTTAAAAAATAATAATTACACCCTTTTGAGGCAAGATGCTTTAGAATGGTGTCAGCTTCAGGCATTCTTGGAATATGGTGGCTGTCTAGACAATTCTGGTCTGCTTCCTGACTCAGTTATGGAACTGAATCAGCTTTGGTTGTTCTGATGGATAGTCAAGAGTCTAGTTCCGTTACTTTTATTCTATTGCTTAGCACCTTTTGACACCTCCTAGATCAACACTATGGATTTTGATGGGGGGGCATTTTTATTGCTGGTTCCACACTTGTCTGCAGTTCCAGAGAATGGCATTGGGACACACTCTGTGCTAGGCCCCATCCATCTTGTTGTGGGATGTTATCTCTGATGCTGTTTAATATTGATAAGAAGCTTCTGGGTAACTACAGAATTTGAAGTAAGAGGCTTCTTAGCATTCTTTCTTAAAGCATTAGTAGATGGAGTAAATGCTGATAATCTAAAGCTGATAAAATGGAAGCACTGTCAGTTAGCGGCTCCTGCATCTGGAAGTCAGGGGAATTACCAGCTGTTGTTGGGATTGCATCTCCTCTGAAGTAACTGATTGACAATTTAAGGGTGCTTCTGGATCTGATACTACCATTGAAGCTCCAGGCAAATTTTCTGATAGGAGCATCTACAACCAGCTTAGGCTGGTATGGGAAGTATGTGTAGGAATATTTGGTATCTATATACCAAATATAGCCAGCAAAGCCAGTGTGATATGAGCTTGTGATAGTAGAAGTAGATAAGAGAAAAATATTCAGGATTCTGTTGCAAGATTTAAAAAGAAAAGAAAAGCTTACATTTGTTTCAGGAAATTGATATTGGAATAGGAAATTGGACACACAAAAGAGGGTTACCTAAATTTCAGTGGTAGAACCCTTAAAAGCTGTCTGTCGTGTATGAATGTATGAGTGCTCCTTTCCAGACAGAGGGAGAGAAAGAACTATCTAATTTTTGGAAGAAGGAGGAAATGACTTTTGCAGACAAGAAGGAAGTGGAAAAAAGGTTTGAGTACATAGATCAAAGAAAGAAACAAGTGAAACAAAAGGGCAAGTATGCTTGCTAGAATTCCCTCTCACTAATCACTCTATATGAGCATTGATGCTTCTTTGCTTCCAACAGCATTCTCATTTCTAGACAAGGATGGTCTGAGTATTGTACCCTCAAAATTTGATTAATTTAGTTTGCTCTGTCTTGGGCTTCCTTGAGTCTGATTTGGAAGGTACAGGCAGTGAAAAATTAAGCAGTTAAGTTAATGACTGTATTGTCTTGCAACTATTTCCGGTTGCTAGTCTGCTGTTGACTTAGGTCGAAGGTGTTGTTACTCGTATATGAAGACTTCCACACATCAAGACCATTCTGTCCCATAGACTGTCACTACTAATTTCCCAGGCTATTGCAGTTTTTAAGACCACTCTGTGGCTTACAGGATTCCATAAGGCAGTAACACAGAGACAGGCCTTATTTTGAGGTGATGCTCACCCTACAGAATAAACTCTATTGTGCTTTGACAGGCCCCCTACTGGTGTGTATTGGCTGAGTATTTGTGTTTATTTTGAGAACGTAGCCTTTTTTTTTTTTGGCTTCTTTAGTCATGAGCTGTTTAGAACTCTCTCATACATTGTTTCATATTTTATAGGACCCTTTTATGCTTTTTTTTAAAAACCTTTTGGGATTTTTGCCAAGGGGAAGTGGCATCAAAATAATTTTAATAAATGATGCACATGGGGAAGCTGCTGGAGGATAGAGATGTCCTCCTCTGCAATTACTTAAATTCCCTTGGAATGTAAACCAGCATATTTGACACTTCGTGAGGTATTGTAGGAATCTTCCTGAAGAGTGAGGTATAAATCTCAAACCAAAAGTAGAAGCATCCTGTTCTGGGGGGAAAAACACGTTTGTGGTGTCAGTTTGATCTCTTATAATCCCTGGAATGCAGATTAGGAAGAAAAGATAGCATGGCTATCTTACAGTGACCAAACCTTGGTTTAGCAGTACCTGTCTTAAAGGACCCAACACCAGTTTAAAGGATATGGATCTTATTAGAAGGATGGAAATTAAGGATGGGCCAACAGAATCCTTGAACCCTTGTCAGGGATTTTAGATTCAGGAATCCGAATCCCTGTGCCAAAATAGGCAAACCAAATCTTTCGAATCTGCCACCCAAACAGTTTGTTGAAGACTGGGACGCCTGAAAACTTGAGAGACCAGGACACCTGAAAACTTGGGAGACTAGACACACAAGGAGAGATGGCAAGTAGGTGAATTTTTCCCTTGCAGTAATAATGGCCTTTGCTAACAATTTCACAAATTACATCTAGGGTTGTATTCTAAGATATTTAAATTGAACATTTCATATTTAAGTTCCGTACTTGACTGGAAGCTACAGGCTTGAGATTTCAAGGACAGCTGAAACATTCATTTGCATAGCTCACTTGCAAAGTTCTTTCAGACACAATTCTGGGGTTTGTAGTTTTACAAGGTGTCACAGCCTTCTCTGCGAAAGTGTGCTGTTGCATCATCAAACTACAAACCCCAGGATGCCAGAAGGAGCTATGCAAAGAAAAGCCAGTTTTGGCCTGAGTTATCTCTGTACTGTAGTGGTTCTGTTTACACAGGCAGGAAAATGTGGGATTAATCCACATTTTCCTGCCTGTGTACAAAGGGCCCTTTATGACATTTTCAGTCTGGGGAGATCCTGAGGCAAAACTATGACAATTGTTCTGGCCAGATTTCTTCAGAGGGAGGTTTGCCTTTGCCTAGGCTTTTGCTAAGGCTGAGAGAACATGTCTTGCCCAAGATTATCCTTCTTTCTCTTGCTTTTTAAACCCTTTTTTAAAAAAAAAGATTAAAAAGATTCTAGATTCTTGCGATTCGTTAATTCCCAGAACCTTCCAGGGATTCGGATTCAGAAAATTCTAGATTCATCCCATCCTTAGTGGAAATAAACAAAAGCTATTTACACAGCAACATTATGATGAAATACAAAAAAGCTAACTCACTATAGCTGTAGTTAAAGCTGGCTCTCCTTCTGTTATGTAGATAGGGCATTCATATCTTAAGAACTGAATTAAGAATTAAGTACAGAGGACCATATTCTATGAATTAAACTAAGTACAGTGGCTAATCTAGAACATAACTCACACTCTCTTCCAGTTGTCAGACGGGTTATGCAGCAGAAGCATGAGCTGAAGGGAGTCTTTTTTGACCTTTTCTGGATCACCCTTTCAGAATAACCAAGTGCAGCTGAACTGAAGGGAGCACAACCAAAGTGTTATTAAGGAGGATGAGCCTTACTGTCTAAATCATTCAAGGTATGATTGATCTTAGGAAAGTAGGCTTTCATGACAGTAAGAAATATTTCAGAGGTGTCAGTACTCCAGGTTAGACCAATAAGTTAAGACCTTCCTTGTGCCTGTCTTCATTTTGTATAACTTCATTTGTAAAATGCATGGCCTACTTGGCAAGCTTTGTAAAACTTTGATTCCTGAGAATTTTAATTACTAATTCCCATGTTGCTTATTGTGTCCTGTCTGGGCAAGTCACTGTTCCTTTGTTTGAGGCCTCTACAAACTCTTGAGTTCAGGCTGAATGGCTGATGTCCTGAATGACTGTTTAGCTAGTCATTTGTTCTCTTCTTCTTTTGTAGTTCTGTTTACCCACTTGTGGACAGAGATCACTATGCAGGATCATTTTTTTGAGCTGAGGCAGCTGCTCTGTTTTCAATTGTGGTCTTTCTGGGTCCTGTGTAACTTTCTAGGATTGGAGATGTAAAGGGCCTAGGAAATTCAGAAGAAACATTTTTCTCTTTTCACCAAAATCATTTCCCCCTAAAAAACTGAACAATTGGATTATGAATTACAGTTGGCTCTCCATATTTGTGGGTTTCAATTTCACAGATTTGATTATTTGTGAATTTCTCCAGCCTCTGCTCCTTGCCCACTTCAGGTGCTTCTTTTTCTGGAAACCTTCTCTCTTGGCAATCCCAATCAGGCTACACGGTCCTTTAAAAACCCACTTCCAGTCGTCTTCCTCCTTCACCAGCCACTGCCTGACTAGCTGAGCACCACAAAACCTCTCCCACTGTCCTCCCATACACAAGGAAGGAAATGGGTGAAAGAGAGGAATTATAGAGCCACTGTGCTGACCCACTTCCTTTCCCTCTTCTTTCTCAGACCTGGTTTAGATCCTAGGTGCATGTTCTTCCCACCGTGACTCAGTCCGCTTCCCACAGACATGCACACACATTTTGATATTTGCAGTTTTTCCACTTTTGCAAGGGTCTTGCACTCTTAAGTCTAGCAGGTGTGGAACTGAGTGACAGCAGAGCTGACAATCAGCCAGTTATTGTATATCTTTCTTCTCTGTCTCCCTCCCCTCCTGGATAGCAGTCTGATAGTAGTCCAGTCTACTATCAGAAACACTCAAACTCCTCCCACTTGAGCCTTTTTGTCTTCCTCCCTCCTTTGCCTGTCTTGGTTTCCTCTCCTCCTGGTGAAGAGTTTCAATATATCAGTGTTTCTGATAGACTGGATGGTTGGATGAGACAGGAGGGAGAGAAAGAGAGAGAAAGGGCAAATGCTGGCTGACTGGGCCTGCATGTTGTTGTTCAGTCCACTTCAGCCTTAAACTGTCAGGAAGAAGCAGAAGGAAAGTCTTCCCTTCCCCTCCAGTGCTTTTCAGGGAAGTATGCATTTATTTCTCCCTTCCTCCCAATTTGAAGAACCTTGATGAGCAATTTAAAATAAATACTTGTTGCTCTTAAGGTTTTAAATGTTAAGTTTTGGAGTTTAAGTTTAAAGGGAATGTCTAGTAAAGAAAAGGTTAAGAACCACTGAGATAAAAGATATGAGTACACTACAGCAGTATATTCAGCTCTTTTTCATTCTACCTCCAGTTTGCTGTATTAACTGTGGATTGTTACAAGCTTTTTTGTCTAAACAATAGAACCTCTGCAGACTGAATTGTAATAATAGCAGAAGTAGCATGTTTTTTTCTAGTAATACTCTCTTCTGAACTTTTTAACTAGCATCTGACTTTATTTCTACCTTCATGGTAGAAGAGTAGCTATTGTCTAATCATAGTATGTTTTCACACTATACTGTTATAGTGATATTATTCCACTTTCATCATCCTATGGAATTCTGGGGTTTGTAGTTTACTGAGGCCAAAGAGCTCTGTGGCTGAGAAATCTAAATGCCGCTCCCTAAACTGCAAACCCCGGGGTTCCATAGGATGTTGAAAGTGGAATAATAGCACTATAAGAGTGTGGTGCAGAAATGGGCCAAGTTGTAGTGAAATCCTGAATTTCTCCACTGTTTCATTTTGGCAGTTTACGGCCATCTTGGAGTGGGAGTAGGGGAAAATATAAAAAAGGAATTAGGATTTCTTGTGACAAAAGAATACGTCTACATTTATGTCTCGTGAAAATGATTGACAAAGAATTTTATGGTTGTATTCAGACGTTGTCATCTGCCAAAGTAGAAAAGGTGGAAGATATCTTTTAGAACAGTGATTCTCACACTGTGGTCCTCCATATCTTTGGTGCTTCAGCTCCCATAATTCCTGAGCATTGCCCACACAAACTGAGGCTTTTGGAAACTGAAGTCCAAAATCTCCAAAAGACTAGAATCTGATGTGTACAACCCCATCTTCAACAGTGGGCCTCCCACTCCAGATCTTGCATTTGCTAATGTGAGGGATTGAGCAAACACATGTTGGAAAGGGTCTGCCATTCTTAGTACCATAGCCATCAAGAGCAGTGATTACTGAGATGTCTACATTGAGATGGCAAACACATTGTACAGTGCTTTGAACCACAGGTGATTTGGTCATTGCAAGAAACCTCACTTCATATTGGTGCCCAAGAAATCCTTCAGTTGGGAAAACACATTGAAGTGAGTCTTTGATAAATGTTGTCTTAAAGTACAATCAATCAGGACTGCACATCTTTGGCAGGGTTTTAAACCTCAATATAAACGCTATATTGCTCATAGTTCAGTTCTGGACTAAAATGTTTAGGCCTGTATTTTTACGTGGAAAGTGAATTGTAAATGAATAGAAGAATTTAATAGCAGAGGATTTCTTCCTTCTGTCAAGGCTATTTCATATTGTAACTTTTCCTTTGTTTCAAGAAAATGTATTTGTGTACACACACATACACACACACACATATCTTTGTATAGTCTAAAATGTAACTCAGGTAAGTTTTTCTCAGTGAGAACAAAATGATGGGTTAACATGTTGAAATATAGATTTTCTCAATTCATGTTCTCATGGCAATATACAAATAATATTTCTATAAAAAAACATGGTCATTATCTCAGTTTAGAAAAACACCTTGTTTGAAGTATGCTGTAAGGTTTTCCTTTTCCTGGCAGTGGAGAGTGTATTTTTCCACAAGGTTTGGATGTAGGGGAAGTCAAAATAACTTCAGATGATTCAATGGAACATCATTTGTACTGAGAGTTACTTGTTTTATGTTGCCAATTTAGCAATCACTTTAAAGACAAGATGGTTTAGGAGACTGAAGCTTTTCTGTAGCTTGATTTTTACTCTTTTCAGTAAAGGTTTGTGTCATTGTTACTTCCCAGTGGCAAAATCAGTATGAAAGTAGAAAATGGAAAGGATTGTTCCCTCTTAGACTCTAGGAACTATAGTATTTAGATAGGTCAAGTTAGACATCATGTTCTATAGAAAATAATCCCTCATGATACGTTCCCTTGAAGATTAAGATTATGGCAAATGGCATTGAAAACTGATTTTTGTGAGGTAAAAATATAGAGGGCAAATGATTAACCTAACCAGTGTCTTCACACAGGTATCCTCAGAAGAGGAGTACTTCCAGGAAGACTGAGTCACTACAGTATGTCTTTTTCAACCAATTTACATTGCCATAGCATCTTTTTTTTTTTACTACAGAAACTCGAGAATTTAAGTTGCATTTTAAATTTTGAGTACTTGATTCATCACATACTTCCCCCCTTTTCTCTCCATAGATAAAGAACATATCCTTTGAAATGGGATTGCATCCATGCCATTGAGTCAAATACAAAAATTAGTGTATCCTGGAGTCAAAGTGCCATGAGAAAATTTGCATATTGCAAGGTGGTCCTTGCCACCTCATTGGTTTGGGTCCTTTTGGATATGTTTTTGTTACTTTACTTCAGTGAATGCAACAAATGTGATGAGAAAAAAGAAAGAGGCCTTCCACCTGGGGATGGTGAGTACTCACTTTCTTGCGTGCAGACTTTTAAACTTCATTTCAGTGGGCAGGGGAAAAGACTGATTTGGTGCTGAATCAAGATGACTTATGGCTCATAAAATAAGTAAAAATATAAATCAACTTGAATGCCACTGAATAGATAGGGAGAATAATTTTTCTCGACCAGAATTATGGGTGGGGTGGGGGTGGGGCTGCTGCTGCTGCGGTATCTGTCTGTCTGTGAGCTTGCTTGCCTTTTCTTTATTTTTGTAAATTTCAGGTCCCTGTCAACCACTGTGTTCTTGTATTTGGGGAAGGAGTCATAGTGGGAGGAAAGTAGTTTCCTCCTTTCCAGCAGCACTGGCTTTGAAATAGGCATTTTGAAGCTAAAGTGTTTTACCAGAGACTACCTTGACCTATCAGCTTACAGTACAGCAAAATTTATTTTATGTGTTTGTTTGTTTAAACTGTATCTGTCCACAAGGATAATAATGTTGTACGAAGAGTCTAGTAATCTCAAATTCCAGTTTCCAGGAGAACTGTAATTGTCAACTGTAGTCAGTATTGGTTGCCATGTAGCAGTAATTTTTCTTAAAAACTCAAGTTTACCATGCTGTATTAGACAAAGGGAACCACTCTAGGGAAAAATTGAAAATGTGTAACCTTGCCCCTGCTCTAAATTGTGTTATGAAAATTGGCAGCTTACACTTAATTCTAATTGCTGCCATTTCCTCTGGAAGCTTAAACCATTAAGTCAGGTGTCCAAGTAATGTCATAATGCATACTGGGTATGATTCTTAACAATCATTAAACTAGCTAGCATTAAGCTTTGTTATTATATATGGAAGTGCAATGAAGACTTGCTGTTCACAGTGTCTAGCATGCTCTTTATGTGAACCAGTTGACTTTAACCCAGCGATGTGGATTTTCCTCAAAATTTTGAATTAGAAAATTTTTCAATGCCATGGATAGGTCATGATCTAATGAAGCATTTTTGTTTTGAATTACATTTACTCAGCAAACCTGTTTAACTTCCCAATAGCTCAGAAGTATTTGAACTAAAACAGAAAAAAATTAGCCAACAATAGAATAATACAATTCTAGTGTTGGGAAAGGGACCACAAGGGCCATCTAGTCTAATCCCTGGCCATGCAGAAATAAAGCACTCCTGAAAGATGGCCTCCAACCCCACATTTAAAGACCTCTAAATAAGGACAGTCCACCACCTACCCACTGAGGCTGCACATTCTACTGTCAAACAGCTCTTACAGTAAAGAAGTTCTTCTTGATGTGAACTCTTTTTTAAAAAATTTTGTTTATCAAACAAATTCAAAGCTATATGTAGAAATTATTATTTTAGAATATTTGTCTTAAAATTATTACAACATCTTATGCTCTCTTCACATCATTTGTTTTCATTTAAGAGGAAAAGACACTGAAAATCATTGACATGCTAATTTTAATATATCAATGAACTAAGCGTGATACCCTCTGGCAGTCTGCTCATTTATTTCCTAGTGAGTTTAACTCTCTTGGTTTTTGCATCTCCCATTTTTATGGCACTATCTGTGAGAGGAGTTGCTTTACTTAATTCAGTTTGAGATTGAGGCAAGTCTATTTGCATCACCTTCTCTCATTAAATAATCCATGGTTTCATCACATTATAGCTTAATTATAAAGTGCTTAATAAAACTATGTTTTAAAAGGATACTAATGTTAGTCCATAGCATTGTTTAGTTTAACATGAAGAACTGTTGGCTCACATAGAACTCCTGATGGAAACTTTACTTACATGATACTGTTCTACCATTTTGTTGCATTAGGGGTCTCTGTTCCAGGAACCCCTACATAAAACAAAAAAAACATGAAGTATTATGTTCCATATAATGTCAGTGGACAGAAAGTGAGCACATTTGTGGCAGTGTGGGCGTATGCCTGCCATGCCCTTTGACTATAATTAGACATGGCATTTTATGTGACCTTGCATTTGTGCACACGGAGGTCATGTAAGAAGAGTAGGGCCCACTGTATAAGGATTCTACCTTTCTATGTCAGTTTCTACCTAGTATTAAATGATTTTGCCACCTTGTTGCATTGTTATCATATTCCAGTCTATGATATTTATGTCTTATTTTCTTCTTTCAGTGGCTTCACTAGAAGCTTGCCTTATACCAGGATTTTATTTTCTGAACCTCACCCAAATCATTTAACAGATCTTATATGTAAACACACTTCCAAAATGTTTAAAGAGGATATTGTTGGTGGAACAATATATTGTTTAAAAATCAATAGAACAATTATATACTCTTGCACAACCTTCATAGGGCTTATCACTTGAAAAATGTTAATTAATATTAATAATTACAGCTTTGGGTCACCCAGACTTCTCTAATATTGTTTTGGCATCTAAGCATTTATACAACACACTTCCAACTTCCCAGATTTAAAAAAAAAGAAAGAAAAGAAAAATGAAATACTGCTTTGCGCCTTTGTTGAATGTGAAGAAAAAGTCTATCATAGTTTTGATTTTAGCTTTTGATTGAGCCTGCACACCTGAAAAGTGAATTTATAACTAGATGTCAGTTTTGATTATTATGTGGTTTAGTGGTTTTATTTTCCTGTTGTATGCCTTCAAGTCCTTTCTGACGTAGGTTCATTTTAGGGTCATCATATCACAGGGTTTTCTGGGGCTGTGTGTGTGACTCACAGAAGGTCACCTAGTGAGTTTTCATGGATGAGTGGGAAATGGAACCTTAGTCTCCAGGATTGCAATGCAACGCTTAAATGACTACACCATGCTGGCTCTCGGTTTTGTTTTGTTTTACCCTCAATAAAAAATTACCCTCTCTCCTCCTATTCCTGCTTCCTAGCGATTATCAGTTACAGTTTTGAAACTGTCAGTATGGGATTAGCATCCATTCATGGTAGCAAAGTTTTATGATAACCACGTACAGGGAAACCTTTAAAATACAAACAGTTCTACTGCTTGTGGGTTTTAAAAAGTTGTCATAGTATTGGTTAGCTGTGCTTGGTGAAAGGGAAGATTTTTCAATTTGACACATAACCTGAGTTGCTTAACTGTTAAAAAAAAATGATGAGCAAAGTGCTAAGACTTCGTTTAAGAGAAAAGGAGGAATATTTAATTACAGAATAGCTGCCTTGAGAGCCTTTACCTTTTATATTTAGAATGTAAGAGTTTGCCAGAATTATTAGTTATAGTTACAACATTTGATTTGCTGTATTTGTACTTTCAAATAACCAGTAAAACTGATTAGAGTGTTGGTGTAAATAAACTAAATTTGCAACGTAAAACCTCAATACTTGCTAAGTGTTGGTGTCTTCCAGACTTTTAACTTTTGGTTCACTGTCTGCTTTCTCATTTATTATATTTGTCTTATGGAAAATAAAACTGAAGCTGAAAACATACATTATTCCTTTGTGGCTAAGACAGTGGCCTAGTTAACTGTGGTTTGAAATCTGAATTGGATCAGTGTTGCCACTCCTAATGTGGAGCTCCCTGCAATGTTATTATAATTTTAATGAAGAACTTATTAGAGTTTTGCATTTGTACAGGTGATTGGTACGAGAAGCCATCAAACTCTCTCAGTAAGAATTGCGTTGCAGTAGTGACATTTCATAGCTACCTAATTCAGATTCCATTGACTTGCAAACACAGTGGCCATGCCACTTTCTTTTTTAAAATATTGTTTTTATCAAAACTAGGTACATGCAACAAAACAAAATGACAAGTACAAAGAATCTAAGCAATTAACATCTAAACATTAAACAGTGTTTAAAATAGGCTTTCCACATGAGGAGGTTACAGTGTAAGATCAATAAGCATCAATGTAAACTTTTTGGGAAACAGAAAGAGACAAAAGGGACAAGTAAGATAAACTATTAACTTATTATACATTTCATTCCATTCTGTTTTTATATTATGCTCCTCAACTGAGATAACAGATGAAGAGTAGCAATGAGATTATTCCCCTCTACCCAGAAGTATCAGCATCAAAAAAAGGTTTCTAAATATAAGCAAAAAAAAATCTATGTACTATCTTCCTTTCTGTTATATACACATATGTTATAAAAACACAAATAACATAATTATCAAATTAGTATCTTTTCCCTCATTACAACAAAACCAGAAATGAATCCAAACACCAATGACTGAAACTCTTATAAATAAGTAGTTAATTGTGAAATCAATTTTGCTTTGTTTATCTGTTTTAGATTGTAAAAACTCCTTAAATTGTTCCCAATCTTTACAAAATTTTCTCTTCGCTTTGCCATCTTAAGTAAGTTTATCCATTTCTGCTACGTCTACAAGTTTATACATCCGTTCTTCAGTGAGAATGATAACTAATCACCAGTGTCTCACAAAAACTGTTCTAGCAGCTGTTACTGTATGCCATGCAAGTCTTCCTAAGATCTAACAAGAAAATTGCTGGTTTCAGGCTAGTTTTTTTTTCTTTAAAATTTGTTTCATCTCAGCTCTGATCTTATGTCAGATTTTTGCCTCTGTTGTAGCCTCACCACATATGAAAGAAAATTCTTATTTCTTTTCCACATTTCCAAGAATGATTATTTGTATGTTTATGTATTTTAGAAGTTATGCGTGTGGAAAGGTACCATCTATACATCATTTTCTTTTAAGTCAAAAGATCTTGTATATACACTGTTATCTTTCTATGTTTTTCCCAATCTTCCGAAGGAATATTATAATCCAAATCTTTTCCCCATTTTATCATACATTCCTTAATTCTTTATTGTTCTAAGTCATATTTCAATAACAATCCATACAAATTGCCAATCAAATGTTTTTCCTCTTTCAGTAGATTATCTTTGAATTCTGTTATCCTCAAATCAATGCTGCCAGCCTTCATATCAAATTCAGTTTTCTCTGTTACTTGTAAATATTGGAACCACTGGATATCAATTCCTTCTCCAGCAACTATTGCCTTCCCTTTATCCTAAAAGGTCTCTATAAGTTGTCCACACTCTGTACCTTCTTAATTATTTTATGGAAAGTGCCTCCACAGGTGAAAGCCAACGTGAGGTCTTAGTATATAACAGCAGTTTATATTTCTCCCCAAGTTTTGTATAGTGTTTTCTGAAGTGGGCATTACACTTTCGCAAGGTGTACAACTTTGAAAAAGGGGAAAGACCACAAATAACTCTCCCCGTGATCCCCCTCCCATTTTTGCTCAGGGAAGGGAATGGGAATGGGAGCTCGTAAGGGGAGAAGGAAGGCTTGCACAAGCCTTTGCCCCATTCCCTTACCTTTTGCCTTGGTGTGCATTCTCAGGGCCAGGGCCAGAGGCAAGGGAATGGGAGGAGGAACTCTGGAGATGAGAAGGAATAAGAAAAGATGAAACATTGGTAGCGGCAACAAAAAATAGTAACTAAAATGTTTGGAAACTATTATGCAGAATTATGTAAGTCTGAGATACCACTAAAGGCAGGCAAACATAACAGTTAACTCGAATTCACAGTAACATCTACTGAAAGGAGTTATTGAAAGATTTTCAAAAAAGAAAAACTCTTGAGATTTGACGACTTCATAGCTGAGTTTTTTAAGATCTTGGAAGTAGAAATTGTCCCATGTAATTTAGAAATGTATGATTGAGGTATTGAGAGATAGAATGATAGAAGCTGGCACTATTGTAGTTATGCTTAAGTCAGGGAAGAAGTGTGCCTCTTCCTTGTGCATTTTAACCACTTAAAATGCAAGTCTGTTACAAAATAAATATTTTCACATGGGATCAGTGTTAAATATTTTATATAATGCCAGGTTTAAGAAGCAGAAAGGCAGCTATACTGTCACTTGATGTGTGCAAAGTTTTTGATTGACATAGATAGAAATGTATGTTTGACTAAGAAAATGATCTTAGTGAAAAGTTTACCACAGTGATTCAAAAGGTATATGAATGTGCATGCACAGTTGTAATGATAATAAACTGGACTTTAACAGTTCAAATTGTGTACAGGTCCAAGTCAGAGTAATTCTTTATCTCCATTTATATATGTCTTACCTATAGAATGCTTTGCAGCTTCTGTTAGAGAGAATATTGCTATTTCTAGAATAAAAATAAGTAATAAAGAACAGAAAATGAATTTGTAAGTAGATGATATGCTTCTTGTCCTTCAAAATTCAATCAGAAACAGAACCTTTTTAACCAAATGCTGGAAATTTTCAGTTGCCATTTGTTGTTGTTGTTGTTGTTGTTGTTGTGTACCTTCAGGTCGTTTCTGACTTGTGGCAACCCTGAGGTCACCCCATCATAGGATTTTCTTGGCAAGATTTGTTCAGGAGAAGGTTGTCTTTGCCTTTCTCTAAGGCTGAGAGAATGTGACCTCCCAGGGTCATCCATTGGGTTTCCATGATCAAGCAGGGTTTCAAGCCCTAGTCTTTAGAGTTATAGTATAGTGCTCAGACCACTATAGCACACGGGTAATACAGGACTAAAAATTAGTTATAAAAGTAAGAGTTATTGCATATGAATTGTCCTCTTGGAAGAAGAAAAAGAAATTAAAAGAATGTCCATCCTAGCCATTTGTTATTTGAGTTTTAAATGTTTAGGAATTTTTGTTAACAAAAATAAAAGTCAGTATATTTATAGAAATTATTAAAATATGAATTCAAGTATATCTTCATTAGGAAAATTGGGATATGCTGCAATGAGCAATGCACAAAACTGCTTATATGCTAACAGTTTTTATTTATGGTTCAAAATATTCCTGTGTATTCAGATGTTTAAAAAATAAATAGAATTCTGGCAGGAAAAAAAAACCTGGAGATGCTTATTACTGGGAGTAATAAATAAGATTTATAAATTCTGAAAATATAAACCAGTCCTTAAGAATGGCTTGGCAATACCAGATCTATTAAAGTGCTATGACAGCTTTCAGATAGTCCAGGTGGCTAAAATTATAACACTGAATAATGCCCCAGTTGGATACAAATAGAAGGACTTGAAGATAATATTGCTGTTGCTTCCTATTTATTTTAAATGGGAGTTCCAAGGAATAAAATGTGCTTTACAATGAATTAAATGTAGTTTGATAAATATGTGAAATTGATAGTCTCTTCTGTGTCTCCATTGTACCCTATTTTTGAGCATTCTGATTTTAATTTTTAAGATAAATATGTGCAATATAAATTATGGAAAGAAAGTATGATTTATAGGTGCTTATAAGAGGGAAACTGATTTCCATATTACAATTAAAATATAAAACTCCTCAGTTAATGCAGTGAACACAAATTCATCTATATAACACAAGGGAACTTGAAATACATCTTATCTGAAATGATTGAGACCAGAAGTGTTCTTTTTTCTTCTCTCTCTCCCTCTGTTTGTTAAATACCTGTATTTTCATATACTTAGATACTGAGATCTTGGAGATGGATTTCCCTCTCCATATCTTCACAAGGAATCTTATTTTCTCTAAGTAAAGACAAAGAAACAGAGGAGAGGGCAGGTCATAAATAATCTTTTTTCTCAGTTTGCTGTCTCTCTCCAGCATTGTATCTTGTTTATTTGCTGCTTGTGTTGTGTATGAGGTGCAAGGCTGGAGAGAGACTGAGGATTTGTGAAGTCGCAGAAATTTACACTTCCCGCCATTTCACAGATCCTTGCGTCTCTCTCTTTCTCCCTCTCCCCTCCCTCCTCTCTGTCTCTCTCTCTCTCTTTCCAGCTTATGTCTCCTGCGTCTCTCTCCAACTTCTCTCTGGGGAGACAGCCAGCAAACTGCTAACACCTTGAGCAGGAGTGCAGCAGCTGCCACTTTGAAAGTAGGAATGGGTAGCTGACAAAAAGTTTCTGGTTTTGGAAAGTTTTGGGTTTCTGCGTAAACTAGGTTCAGCCTGTGTTGGAAAATTATTCTACTGTAGAGGATAGGAAAGTGAGAAGCTTAGTTTCAGCCTTTAACAATAAAGCTGTTATTGATAAGGAATATGGTAAGAGCATAGGAATCAAGCATACCAGAGGAATTATAAGCAAGAATTTGGTCTGTAAGTTAATTTTAACTGTCTCTAAAGAAACAGTATTAAAAGTGATCTGTAGATAGCATGTGCTTCACAAAGTTACATAGAATTAATAGTGAATTATTTGAATATCTGGGAATTATTTGAATACAGTGAATTATTTGAATATGTGTCTATAGGGAAAATAATAGGACAAACAGTAATCAAAAAGTAATCTTTAGTATGTTTTTCATTATTTACTGTGGAAAACAAGGGATTGTCTTATAAATAACTGTTGAGAGTCATTGTAAGTGATGCAGTAGAATAGATGTCCTTGTAGATAGGGTAGGTTCTGAGCCCTGGCTTCTCATCTCACAGATATCTTAACAAAATATGTTCAGTTGCACTTGCAGAAAAATTAGCTAGCCATTTTCACATATCAGGAAAAGAGAGAACAAATTTATGGCAACATGGTCCTCTTTTTAAATGTACATTCAGTCCTCTACATTTACAGATTTGACTTTCATGGATAGCATTATTTGCAAGTTTCTTCAACCCCTGCTCTCTTACCTCAAATGCTTCTTTTCTGGGAGAACCTTCCCTCTCAGCTTTGACCAGATTGTGTAGCCATTTAAAAACCTGCCTCCGCTCGTTCTCCAGTCACTGCCTGGCCAGGTAAGGATGGGTCACAGCCCCATTTCTCAACACCACAGACCCTCTCCCAGTGCTTCTCACATCCAAGGAAGGAGGTAGGCAAGAGAAAAGAAATATAAGACCACCATGCCAAAAAGAAACCCTTGTCTCTCTTTTCCTGACCTGGTTTGGATTCTGGGTGCCCATTCTCCCCACAGCACCGCAGCAGAGAACTCCCTCTTCATGTTCTCCAACAGTGTATTGGCTGTACTGATGGGACACTGGGACACAGACGATAACCTCTCCAGCAGGTGTTTCCAGGTGTATATATTGAGATCCCAAGCCATTTAGAGTTTTGAATGTCACCAGCAACTTGAATTCAAATCAGAAGTGTATTAGTAGCTAGGGTATCTCCTTTAACACTAGTGTTGTGTGGCTATGTAATGGCTGTGTAATGTTCTGGTCAGTAATCCAGCTGCCAAGTTTTGCACTAGTTGTAGCTTTTTGTGTCATCTTCAATAACAGTTGCGTATAGGCAGTGTTGCAGTAGCCTAATCGGGTAGTTTCCAGCATGTAAACTACAGTGGCTGGGTGATCTCTGTTTAGGAAAGGCTATAGCTGCAGACCAGCCAAAGCTGACACCAGCCACTCTGAACCACCAAATCTGCCTGTGTATCCAGAGACAGTAATGGATCTAGGAGTACTCCCATGCTGCCCACTTGCTCTCATGGTGTTTTCTTGAGAAGTTTTATTCAGAAGCGGTTTGCCATTGCCTTCTTCTGAGGCTGAGAGAGTATGACTTCCTCAAGGTCACCCAGTGTGTTTCCATGGCTGAATCCATCCGAATTCACATTGGTCTCCAAGAGTCCTAGTCCAATACTCAAATCATTACACCATGCTGCCTCTGGGTCTCTACTGTATTTCTGTTTAGCTCTGAGCTACATTTTAAATTGTTTTGTTTGCTTTCACTGTTGCTTTTTTCTGTTATCTTCACTTATTTGCTTGTCATAATTAGTATGTCTTTCTTAGAACACTTATTTTAAAACAGAATAATAAAATAAAATAAAATCCATCCAGATCTATGAGCTCTGGGTCTACAGTTTCTTCCAACCACAGAGCATCATGTCCTATGCATAAAATAGTGGCAACATGCACGTGGACACACTGAAGCCATTTAATAATATGGGGCCTGTTCACTTTTTTTGGGATCCGCTGAGGATCCCGGAACCATACCCATGCAGATATGGAGGGTCCACTGTAGCCTGTAAGCATAGTCTGAATGAATTAGATAAGTGTGTTATTTCTGCTAAGTACTTTTTAGCCGTTAAGTGCTGTGACACCTCCAACTCCTATATTGTCTCTTCTTGAATGAGTTTACCTTCAATGCTTACATTATGCAATGTATAATCATACGTCCCCTTGAGTATCAAAGGCAAGATATTTCTTAATACTGGTTGCTGTGAAACACAAGATGAAAGATGCAGTTGGATTCATGCCTCACTGATGGGCTTCACATAGGTGACACATTGTACGCTGTGTGAAGAGAAAGTTAGACTAGATAGGGCTTGGCTCTGATATAGCATGGCTCATCTTATCATGATAAATACAGATTTTTAGTTTCAAATTGTTATAGTAATAGAAGCATTTATATTAGTTCCAGAACTGATACAAAAACCTCATGAAGGCCCAGGAGAGATGGGGAAACCAGTTGTGATTCCTAAAGAGGACCAAGAAAAAATGAAGGAAATGTTTAAAATAAACCAGTTTAATTTAATGGCAAGTGAAATGATAGCACTCAACAGATCTTTACCTGATGTCAGATTGGAAGGGTAAGTGCATTTGCTATTGTTGTAAAGATAGATATTTTAAAGATTAATTCTGTTTAAAATTGCCTTGCATATTTGTTATTGCTGCATATATTGGTGGGTTCTACTTAAGATGTTTTCTGACTTTGTCAGTATATATTGTGGTTTCTGTGTTGTTCTGTGCAAGTAAGATTTCTGTGTCAAATCTATACACTTCCAGTGTAAATGAGCTAAATCCAGTGTTTCAGTGGTAGAATTTCCAGATGCTTCCTATGCAGCTATTTGATTTTAGAGTTCCTTTGCCCTGTAGAATCAGTTCTAGGAACTCATGAGGATGCTGCAGTGAGAGAGCATTGTCCCCTCATAGTTCTGTTGGATTCTGCTGTCCCATTGTCCGACTAGCAGAAATCCACTATTGGGCCCTTTCCATTGACCTTGATAGATGTTGAGAGAGCTGTTTGAAAAACTGTATAGTATCTTCAGTAGGTCAACTCATTATGCGTGAGATCTTGTGAATGCTTGAGATACTTTCCTGAGTTTTCAAGAAAAGCTTACTTTGCATACCTAAAGCAGAGATCCCCAATATGGTGTCCATGGGAATCAATATGCCTTCAGATGCTTTTCTTGGCCTTGTCAGGTTCCCTCTTCAGTCCAATTATTGTTACTTTATTATTTTTTTTAATTGAGGACTGGCATGCTGTGAAATGAAGGGCAATTTCCCGGTGCCTTATTTATTTCCAGGAAGGCCTGTGAGCTCTGAAATACAAATAATGGCTCATTACAGCTCAGTGTTTCATTTTGAAAAATACCCTATTGCCCAGAAAAAATATAAAGGTAATGGAGGTAGTAGTAGCAATAAGGAACACATTAATTGCTTAAGAGGATGGCAGGCTGCAAAGGGGTACATTTTGTCTATATAACTGTTCTGTCTTTCACCTGATCAGTATACATGTTTTGTTTAGTACATAGCCAGTATCCAGTGATAGACTTAAACTTGACTGAAGAGCTGATCTGGGAGTAGGAGACACCCCTGTACTTTCTTTTTGTTGGAAGGCAAGGAAATCCTCCATACCCAGGATTCAAATCAGTGTACTGCAGCGGGAAGGCAAGAAATCTCCAAAAGTTTAGCCATCAAAATACTAGATATGGACTTGTCTTTTTGTTTTGGAATGGTGTGTGTTTCTTCCCCTCCCCCAGGTTTTTGTGCGAGAAATGTATGTTTTTCCTGACCTTTTTTTTTTTTTTTTAAAGTACAATTTTGTGTTTTTGGTACAAGTCTGTGCAATGATTTGGGCAAGCATCACTGGTTTCCCTTTTATGAAATCTGTAAAGTTTTGTTCTTTGTAGGGCAAAATATGTGCCTTAGCATTTGAGGTCCCTTGTGTTTGGTTTGTTGGTTGAGATACTTATCTATGACCCTATTCAGTTTGTAGTTTTGAAATAGGTATTGCTTCCAGGAACCGTTACTTCAGTAGTGTTTTCAAGCACAGAGATCACCTCTGTCTTGTGTCTTGTATCTTGTCTTTGAGTGAGATGCTCTCCCCCCCCCCTAGACTCATTTGCCTTATGAAAACAAAAGGCAGAGGTGAGAAGAAGCCAAGAGAGAAATAAGTAGAGAGAAGAAAAAGTTTCCCTTATTTATCCAACTGAATTAATTGCAATTCTCTAGTCATGTAAGATTTATGGAAATTTTGAAGTCATGGGGAGAAGGAGTAGTAGGAGGTTGCAACTAGTGCATTCAACTTGCATCTAGTGCATTCCTTCTCCCAGCTGTAAAGGTATTGTGGACAGTACCTAGTGTAAACTAATCTCAACTGCAAACTAAAGCAAACTGCATAAAGAGAGAGGCAGATTGTATACTCTTTCTGGAATGCAGGAAGAATGGGACTCCTTTCTAGAGATTATAGAAAAGTCCTGGAAATAAAGCCCTTCTCTAAATAAACATTTTTCTTGCAATTTTTTCAAAGCTTTTACTAGTTTCTCTGTTCATTCCTTGGCACTGCATAACTTGCTCTAATCACAGTAATACATAGTGAGTAAAAAAAGATTCTCCATGTACCGTATATTAATAGGTCACTTAAGATAGGTGATGCACTCAATTATAACAGTAAGGAGTAGTCTCTGCTTCATCTTAGAAAGCAGGTGGAAGATTGGTGAACTACTTCTTTTCCATGCATGCATACTTGCTTGCTGCAAGATAATGATTCTGTCAATAGAAATACATTAGAAATATTACCATTAGGGCTGAAGTACTTCTGCAAATATTGCTAGAACCTTCATTAACATTTTCTGAAACCTAAACTTAAAGTAACCAGTCAAGCAGTTAGTATGGCTCTTGTTACCTAGATCTTAAAGTATGTGTACTGTGGAGATAAAATAAAAACCTATTCTCACATAGTGGCAGAGGACATCGTGTTGGGGGTGGGATTGTCCTTCATGTCCACTCCAATAGATAGGTAGTTTAATCAATCTGGAAATGTTTGGCACTTTCTTGGAATGTTGAGACTAACTATGCATTCTCCAGGCTAGTGCCTGCCCTAGCTCCAGCTAGGCGTCTACCTTTTCCAGTTGTTCTACTAGCTTCCAGTTCTGTCATCTCTTTTCTGTTCCCCAGTTTTTTATTCTTAAATTCTTTATATTCTCCTTTTTAAAAAACAAAATGCAAACTCTTACAAACTCTTCACTTGTTTCATTTTCTTCTTTTTAACCTCCCCTCCATCTCTCTGTTTTAATTATTCCTTTCTTTTCACTGGTCTAGTCAAGACAGAAGGGGAAAACGTAGCTTAGGCATGTTGAGGGATTCTGTGTCACTTCCCTCATCCCAGAACAAAAAGGAGGTTTCATTGGGCTTTCACTACATGTCAGAGGTTGACTCATGGGAAATGTCCTGAAGCACCAGTAATCTTGTGGTTTCCCCAGTTGATTGGATGAATCACAGCCCTGCTTCACAGATCTCACTGGGTCATTTCTCTACACCATCCATACATGAGATGGGTGAGATCAGGGTTCTGAGTTCTTCTCCTGGCCCATCATAGATGGACATGCTATTTAAATGCAAGTCCTAAACCCAGCTGCAGAGTCTAGAGGGGAAGGGCTCTTTACTCCAGGTGTCCTACAGCCCCTCCCCGCAGCAAAAGCTTGGAAGAAGCCGGCCAAGCCGTGCTGCTACAGCCCAGATAGGAAAATGCACATACAAGATGGATCATCCTTTTAAATCTCCTGCTCCATCTTAGGGGCCTGGGCCATTCCTGGCATTGAGAAGGGAAATTTTCACCCATGTCTGTCTGGCCACAGGCACCATTGTGAGTGTGCCTCAAACCACAAGCGAAAGAGTGAGGAAACTGCCATTTTGAAAGAAAAATGGCCACAGGAAGCAGCTTCCCTGGCTTGGTCCAGCTACTCTACACAACTGTAAAAAAACTCAGGTTATCAAAACACAAGCCTTCAACAAAAAGGAAATCACTCCACTTAGGCTATTTTTCAGGAGGTGTGGGAAAAAGATGATGATATTCATATTCTGTCCCTTCCCTTTTTTTTAACTTGTAGGAAGATGAGTTATCAGTGGAGGAGGAAGTGATGGAACCATGAATCAGCATCTGTCAGATTATTCAACACACAGAGGATTTTCCTGTCCTCATAAAAAGGCCTCCAAGGTTCTTACCCTTAACATTATCAAAGCCTTTGTTCACCCAACAGACACAGACCTTCCTCAGGATCTGTGAAGGCATTCAGATAGGCTTCTGAGGCTCCCACCTTTTTCTGGCCACATCATGGATGCAGTTAAGAATGAATGGATCAAACCAGCCTCCTCAAAATCCTTAAGATCCTTTACAAAGACAACGCTACCAAAAAGGGGCATATCTAAGTTACAGGGTCATTAAAAGTCATTCTGGCTTTCCTACAAGAAGGGTTAAACAGAGAACTGAGGCCAACCACCTAAGAGCTCAGTTGTTTGCCATCATGGCAGTTACCAGGGGATTTGAGGTAAAGTCCATGTCCTGCATCCAGCATATCAGACATTTCTTTGGAAGGATCGCTCTCCTTAAATATTTGACTAAGCGCTCTCAAGTCAAAGCAGAACTTGTAAGTTCCACCCTAGTTTATGGATCACTGTTTCTTCTCAAAGGTTTATTTTCTTCTCTGCAGAGTGCAGGATGTGATTCTATCCTTCTCGTATCTCAAACTGGTAAAACTTCTTGGAAAAACAATCAAACAAGGTAAATATCAGGAAAATGATGTAGATTTACTTAAAGAGGACCAGAATATTTAAGATTCCTTCTTCATTTCCTTTCAGACAGTCAGTATGGATTGCAAGCACCCTTCCTCACTGTGTCCCTTTCATAAATGTGTTATTAGTGTTAGATAACCTCTAATCCAGATGTTATCGCAGCCCGTTTTGCCAGGAGAGAAGCTGTGTTCTATGCTGGAGCACTACTGGTGAACATTTTCAGGGCTGCAACCTGGTAGTTAGTTTCAACTGTTATTAGAATTACAGATTAGATGTTCAGTTTTTTGCAAGCTGTGATATTCTGCTTAAACCTCTGCCACCATCCAATGTGAAGACTTCCTCTAATCTCACCAACTGCCACCAAATTCCCTTATCTCCAGCTTGGCCACCAATGTAAGGACCTCCTCCTGTTCCACTATCATGTGCACCAGCTGGAGGAGATCTCCTAGATGCCCCGTCCTTCCCATATGAGATATTATTCATCTACTATCCACACTGGACATCACCACTCTATTAGATTCTGTCATCATCACAGACACTGACTGAATCTAGGCTTTCTAATACATTGCATTTCTGGAGACCAAAAGCGTATAATGCAAAAATACTTATTCGACAGCATTATTCAAGTCCTCTCAGGTATTCCACTAACCACTACTCACTTCTGGTATTCCATTCTCGTATTCCTCTTGACAGAACCTTACCTTATTACCACTAATAAATAAAACACATTTTCCCTTGAACAGTCCATAAAATCACAAAAGCATCCTGTGGTAGGAGAGTGTTATTGCAAATGATAGATCAGTGATGTAGATAGTAAGTGCTAATCACTGGCAGTGCCTCGCACCTCCCATGTTGGCTTGCCTTGAGCATGTCCAACAAATAGGATCTCCTCTGTTACTAAAGAAGAAAGAAACATTGGTATTTACTGTGAGACGTTTCTTCTCTGTATCGAGCTGAGAGAAGACAGAGGCCCTGCTGCTGCTTCTTGTTCTTCTTGCCTTTTTCTGCCTTCCTCTCTGGTGGAAGGTGGGTAGTTTCACCTAGCCCCTCCAGAATCAGGCCCCCTCAGATACTGAGCTATGTGCTGACAAAGTGCCAGCCAAACTTCCATCTGTCTCCTTCCTCTGAAGGGGTAAAAAATGTCTGCTTGATCTGACTTGAGGGGAACCAGCACACTAGGGGAGAAGAAACAACACTATCTCCAGAGAAGACAGAGGCCCCACTGCTGCTTGCTGCAGTTGCCTACTCTTTTTGCCATCTATTGTCTCTTTCCCTATTGGGCATATACCTGTTCTACTTATGCATTCCAGGTCTGGGCCTACTCAGGTACTAAGTCAGGTGGTGATAATTTGCCAGCCACACTTGCTTCTGTTCCCTTCCTCTAAAACAATAGAAGCTGGCTGCTTGATATTGAGGACTTGCTACTAAAGGGGTAACTCCAAAGTGAGGTTGATTGCCCCTTTGGGGCAGCTACTTCAGGGTTGGACAGGTAAGGGAACAGTGCTCTTTTGGGAAGGTTGAGGAGTTCTTTGTTATATTTGTTACATTTGTATTTAACAGTTTGGCCTACTTGAAGATACAGTGTGTCATATAACATATTCAGGAGTAGCTGCATTGGCCATTCAGCAAATACAACAAAATCCACAAAAGACCGATTCTGTTGAAATGCAGTTAAAATTTCATTGCCTTTTTTATTGCATTTTGTCCCTGGTCCCCACATGGCTAAGAAGGGGAGTGGTCTTTGCCTGCATCAAGATCCCTCTAGAACAACTGAACTGCAACAGAAACAAGATCTGATACAAAATGAAGACTTGTGTCTCTATCATTCTTCCTTTTCTTCTCCTATATGCCTTTTTTTGAAACATCTTTTTGCCTGATGAAGAAGCCAATGGAGCTTTGAAAGCTTGCCTGGTGCATTTTCTGCATTTCAGTTGACCAACAAAGATATCACTCTTCTGTGGAGTTTGGATTTTGTTATGTCTTATAGAGAGAGCAGGGGAGAGCAAGTAAGCCATAGATACAGTAATGGTTAGAGGGAGATATGAAGTGGGAAAACAATTGTTATCATGTGAGGGGAAAGCTACAGGGTGCTACTTGCCCCCAAACTGTCTCCCACCTCAAATAGTCTGGGTAGCTTTGGCAGCAGGCCTGTAGGGATGAAAATGACTGCTCAATACTGAGTTGATAAATGGAAAACACAGCCAGGACAGAATAGGAATTCTGTTGAAGGCTTTCAGCTCAGGAAAGGAGATGGCTGAACAGTCTCCCTTCCTGAGCTGACAGAGTTGGCCTCCTCACTGTTGTTAGAATCCTCCCAGCTTGTTGTGCTGGGTGACTTCAGTATTCATCTTCAAACACTGTGACAACAACAGCTCAGATCATGAGTCTGTTCCAAGTAGTAAATGGTGCCACCCATGCTGCAGGACACAGTCTGGATATAGTTTTCTATGATCTGGTCTGATCTGGGTGTGGAAGAATTTTCTGTAGTTCCATTGTTGCGGACGGATCATTACTGGTGAGGTTTAGACTCTCCGGGACTCAGAGGCTCTGCAGAGGTAAGGGACCAATGAAGATGGTTTGCCCTAGAGTCTTATGGATCCAGATGGATTCCTAATGCCCCTTGTTGAATTTCTTGTTGCCATGGAAGATGATCCTGTTGAAGCCCTGCTTTATATGGGCAGAATTTGAAATGCTAGTTTTGATCAATAAAACCCTATATGGCTTGGATCCAGCTTATTTGAAAGACTGCATCTCTCTATACAAGCCTGTTTGTCCCACCACCATCATTGGTATATCTGGTGAGGGCTTAGGAGAGGGCCTTTTCAGTGGCTGTTTCCAGGCTGTGGAATTCTCTTCCAGAAGCATATTGCTCCCCGCCCCCCGTTCATCTTTGTTAACTAAGACCTTATTAGTCTTTCAGCTTTTAACTGTCTGGGGTAGTGGAATAAGTGTGCTAATTATTGTGTAATGGTTTTAATATGTTCTAAATTAATGTTTTAAGTGGCTTGTTTAATTTTTTTAGTTTTTATATAGAAGATGATTTTAGCTGTAGTTTTGAAACATGTTTTTAACATTGTTATATGTAAGCCACTTTGGGTCCCTTGGGAGAAAAGCACGATATAAATTAAACAAACATCCTCATCCTAGCTATGGAAAATCTTCTCTGTAGAGGCCTGCCTGACACACTTCTTGATGTCATTTTGGGATTGGATGAATAACTGGTTTTTTTACATATATTTTTATGTATTCCTCCATTAAATTGGTTTTATCTGGACTTTAATTTTCATGCTGCTTATGTTCTGTAGATTTTAATGTATTTATACTATTTTTCCTTCATTTTAACAGCTGTGAGAACATTGTTTAAGGAAGAATACACCTGTATATGCACACCTCTTCATGTATATGGATGTGCACAAACAGAATGAATATGTTGCTTAAAAACACAGTATGATGTTTTTCCAGCCATTAGCATATACTTACAGTAAAACAGTGGCAGTGGTTCATTTCAAAAGATTTCTTATTCTGTTGCATACTTGTCAAAATTGTATTTATTAAGATGCAATCAAATATTCTTTGTCTTGTTTGTCACACACATGGGTCTCATGCCTCTGTAGAATTGCTGTTGGAACCTTCTAGCTAATAAGGTTTTTGGCAGTAGCTCCACACTCTGTCCTTGCATGCTCCAGCTGCCATTCCCCAGTTCTCTTTTGTTTGCCACACTGGTAGTACAGTAGTGGAACTTCCTGTTTAGCATCTTGGTTTTGTTCTGTTTTTCTGTTGTCTTTCTACTTTTTGTTTCCTGGTAAGTACTGAAGGTTTTTGTTTTGCTTTTTGTACTAAGGCAGAGAAATTTACAATGTCTTATTGGTGCTCTTGTTTTTGAGACAATGGGGGCTTATGGTCTCACAGCTTCTCTTCAAAATGTACCCTTTATGCACCAGGTAGATTTTATTGGACAACAGGCATGCTAAGTGCCTTCATTGTTTGAATGTGTCCCATAGTATTACCATTAGTTAGATCTCCCTTGGCATTACTCCACAAGCAAAATGAAATAGAGTGGTGCACTTACGCTGACTGATCTGGGGATCCACCAGACATTTGGTCCACTTCAGTGACTGGTCCCTCCTGCTGTAAATCTTAAGCTTCTTGCATGTCCTTATCCACAGTTGGCTGTACCACCACAGCACTGGTCAATACCACACTTTTGTATGTGGTACTGGCTACTAATCCAGAATTGGTGCCCTCAACAGTGCATTTACCCATCAGTCATCCACCAAGTCTTCCTCTTAGTGAAGGTTCTCAAGACAAACCACATAAAGAAAAGCCTGAAAAGAAAAAGAAAAAAAGAAAAGAAGCAGTCATCTTTGGAGGTTCCTGGCCTTCAGCATCATCTGTCCTGTTTTCACCTTTGTTCAATCTCTGTGATTCAGAACTTTTTTCAAGACCTTGGAAGGAGATAGAGGACATTCAAGTCATTGGCTCAGTTTCTAAGAAAGAGGTGAAAGAAGAATCTCTACGGGCAGAACCACAACCTGCTTTGTTAGGAGACGGCTATAGCCACCTGTCATCAGCATCCTCAGTTGGTTTGCTAGTCATGCTCTGCTAGGAAGTGAACCTTCCTAGCCCAACTCAGCATTGTTTTAGATTGAGCCACCACTCTTCCTCACTGTATGATGCCAGAGAGGCTTACTGATACTACCACCATCAACGTGGGAAGAATGGCTGGGATCATTATTGTGGTTGTTCACTGAACAATTCACACTCTCATTGTTGATTGCCTTGGGGGTACAGAAACCTCTTTGTGGAATCCAGGTCTCCTCCATGGTATTACAATCGATAGGGGTCCCTCTATTACTATACTTATCATTTTGAGGAAGCGTGTTATGACCACTCTAACAGTCTGTTGAGAGAGTGCAAATGTCAGTACCGCTTCTAGCCCCATGACTGCCATACTGCTCCCAGTCTCCACAGCCATGTCAATTTTCATATTCACAGTTACTGAGTCTACCATCACCAAGAACCCCTCAAAGGAAGGTCTCTTCCTAATCTCCAAGCTTGTCGTTGACCACTGACATCATTCATGCCTCAGATGATTACCATAACTTCATTAGTGACTTCCATACTGGCTTCTGTCCGTCCACCTGCAGGCAATACCACCACCTTCAGTGGCAGCTGCCTTACACCTTCCATCCTCTACTGACCCACTTGTGACAAGCCATTCTCCCATAATGGTGTTGCAATTTCCAGTCTGATAAGGCACCCTATCTTTTTCACACAGCTCTACCTTCGCCATAGCACCACCTTTATGTAAAAAGGCAAGGGTTTTCAAGTTTATTTAGAACCATTGAATAATTGCATGGTAGTGTGTTTTCTGTGTTACTTATCACTGTAGACAACTCAAACTGAGTCAGTAAGCTGTAACATTTATTAAGATAGCAGTAAAAATAAAGTATTATGTTAGAGTTTAGATGCAGTTCAGTGTTCATACATTTCTTCAGGGTACTTTTCAAATAGTATTAACAGTTAACTCCATGCTCAGATCATGTCTTTGGACTTTTAGAAAAAGCACAGTTCTCATACAACAGCACTTTGGCTAAATTCCCAACCACTAAATTCCCACTAAAGTCCCCCTTGAGAACTAAAGCTCCCAAACAGCCACACTGTCTAGGGATTCTAGAGCTCAGTTGGACCAGCCACCTACTGCTTCATTTCAGATATCCTCATTTCTTAGAGGATCCCAGCCCATACTCTGTCATCAAAGACTACAGAGAACACTCAGACCTCCTCATTCACATGACCAGATGTCTCTAGATTACATATAAACCAGATGATCCAGTTTTCCCTGTCTTTCACTAGTGTACCAGTAGCTTTTCCTTTTCTACCATTATCGATGTCATTGGTAAAGTCTTTCTGTGAAAAAACATCATCCCTTCAAACCTCCAAGCATCTAAGAACTTGTATCATGTTTATGAGGAAGGATGTGAGATCTCACTGTGTGATTCTGAAGTGAATTTTGACATAGTTGTTCTTCCTCTGGTAAGAGGACCTCACAGTTACCACCAGAGAAGGAACAGAAAAAACTTGACAGCACAGGAAGGAAGATCTGTAGACTAGCTTCATTAGCTCTCAACTTGCTAATCACCAACCTTTCATAGGAAGGTAGCAATAGCAAAATGTTCTTGTGGGATAAAGTTGCCACTCACTTGGACAATTTCCTCCAAAATAAGAAACTTCTCACAAGGTAGGAGATATTATAAAGGCAGTCTTTCAAGAAGTGGGTAGTGTTTCTAAAAATTCAATCCCCATGGCCGAATATGGCAGCAGAATGTGCTAGCAGGCATTCTTACCCTCCATGGATACAGTTGGCTTTGTTCTACTGTCTTGAGACAAGAAGCCTGCCTCAGGGTAGAAGATATGGCTCAGATTGTCCATTGTGAAGACGGATGAGAAATTAGTTACAGAACACAAGTTAGACAATGATGCCAAGAAGACAGGTGTCACTCCCCATTCGTCTTCAGAGCAGTTTCATTCCTGGTCAAAGCCATCCTTTCAGAGGAATCAGCCCTCTTCCACTTTGGCATCAAAGAATACTTCCTCACATTCATCAAAGAAAACATCATCTTCATCCTTCTCCTGGTCCTAGTACCAGAAATGTAGAAGTTTGGAGTGTGTTTTACTTTGATCCCAAGGCGTTCGGTACTCCAGATCTCTCAAACCCAGTGCATTTTCCACCTTGGTTTGTTACTTGTCTTTCCTTTCTCAGAGAATGGGGAGGCATTGCTACTGTCAGATGGAATCTAGGTAGCACTGCAGAAGAATATTATTTTAAATATTCATAATTTATCACTCTACAACATCCTCATCAGTTCTTTAATAATTTGAGACCCTTCTCTGCAAAGGAGCCATCAACTGAATCTCCTTCTCGGGGGGGGGATTTTATTCCTGATATTTCACAGTCCCCAAAGAAGAAGGTGGATTGACACTGATCTTCTGTTTGAGGGAGATAACTTTTTAATCACAGTGCATTGGTTTTTAATTGTCACACTTACTAATATCTTTCCTGTTCTTTTGGAGGAGATTGACTTGTGCCTGTCAACATTCAGGATGGATATTTTCATATCGCCATCCACCCATACCATTGAAAATTACCTCAATTTGAGATTAAGCAAGATTTCTTTCAGTTCCTGTTGACCATACCCAGGATGTTTATAACGATCATGTCAGAAGTATGGCACAGCTTTGCCAGCAGAGTGTACTAGTCTTCCTGTATATCAAGCTTGACGCTTAGTTTGCAACATGTGGTAAAGTCAGCACTCCTCTTCCTCTTCTGCCTCAACCTGTGTGCGATTTGAACAAGCTTGAGACATTTGCTTCATAGGCATTTGTTTGATTTATTGGAGAGCTTGTACTGTCCTTCCTATAAACAAATCAGCCTGCATGTGCAAGATAAGCAATTGTATTTTGCACCAAGATATTACCACCATTTACTTCATCGTGACTCTGCTGGGCCACCACAGCAATACTGCCTAAAGTCAGGCTCCACATGTGACTGCCACAACTCTGGTTCCTCCAACAAATCTACATGACTGCTCTAATAATTTCAGAGCAGTTCATCCACTGTTACTTGCTGAGTGAGCAAACATGAAGGACCCATATCCTGACTTTAGTGAGAGGAATGCCATTCCTCCCTCATGAACCCACGATCACCATCATATCAGATGCCTCACTGACAGGCTGGGGAGGAAATTACTGAAGCCACAAAATTGTGTCCTCCACAGAGAAGAGTCTTCATATCAACCCCTCACCTTTATTTCAGTTTTCAATATATGCAAAGTGTTCCTACCTCTCCTCTGGGGTCAGGTGGTTCAGATAGAGACCGACAACCGAACTGTAGTGTCATATGTGAACAAGGAGGGACGCACAAAATCCTGCACTTTAGCAACCATATGCTATATCTATGAAACTCGTACCTTCCCCAGAGAAAGAACCTCACACAGTTCATATGGTGAGAGTCCAAAATATCCTAGCAAATCATTTGGGTACCATATATACTCATGTATAAGTCAGTCTCACATATAAGTTGAGGATAGGTTTAGGGGCCAAGATTATGGATTTTGGTATGGATAAGTTGAGGGGCATGTGACAAAGGATGTAAGTTTTTGTATTTTAAAATACTATATTAGCAATATTTATTGCAATATTAAACACACACAGGTGGAGCCTCCCTTTTCAAGGAATTCAGAAGCCTCCAAAAACCAAAAGTTTCTGTGGCCAGCCACCTACTTCTTCCTTCAAGGAAAGGAGGGTAGTCACATGCTCAGCATATACTGAGCTTTTCCTCAAGGAGTCCTTGCTCTAGCACTGTCAGAAACTTAATGGGGGAAGCAGAAGATGGGGAAGTTGAAGAGGACTTGTAGCTGCACCTACACAAGGCCCCTGTAAAAAGCATGCATCTCAGACACTTCCTTGGTGGTCAGCACACTTTCTGCCTTTTTAGCAAAACAGTCCTGGGAAGAGAAGGAAAGTCCAAGCTGAACTGCTGCTTCACTTAGCCACCACTGCCATCAGTCTCTCTCATCAACATCTCACTTTCCAGCCTGCAGAGTCTCTGCACCAAATGTATTGCATCCAGTGACCCCACCCAGCATGAGATCTGCATTGTAAAGTTAGGAATGGTATAAAATGACACCTATACCCCCCTCAAATCCCCACACCTCCTCTGCAAAAAGTGTCTGTGCATACAAGCTCCCAATTGACCTCTTCTCTCTTTCTTAAGAAGAGGAAAAAAACTCTTTTTGCAGTAACGTGGGGAGGAAGAATGGGAGGCTGAATTAATTTGAAGGTGCAGGATTCATTTCTTGCTCTCCAAAAGATTTTCACAATAGTTTGGGGAGACCCTTTGAGCTGCGAGGAAAAGCACCTGGTGCCATTTTATTAGGGCTGACTACATACAAATGCATATACATGTACATAATATATACATATATAAAATGGTGTTGCTGATGTAGCACTACAATTTGTGTCTGGAAAACCCTTGCTGTCACCTTTTAATTGATCCCAACAATTACCTGCAATAAAGCGAGCAAAGAAATCCCCTGCCCTCTAGACGTTACAGGTAATGCAGTCAGGGACATGTCTACTCAGAGTTGAAATCATTGAATTCAGTAGGGCTTACTTCTGTGTAAGGAGTCTGTGTTGGCCATCTTGCAAACCTATGGTATTTCTCCACTCAGAGGCTCACAAACTATCGTGGCATGGAGGATAGATCTCTGTTGCTGTTAGGAAGAATATACAACATTTTACTGGATGCTAGACATTCTATTCATGCCATAAATGGCAGACCTTCATAACCTACACCGGTGACCAGGACTTTGATATACACAATTACTCCTTGTTCTGTGTCTTCTTGTTTGTATTGACACCTGCAGAAGGGTATCCAGTACTCTTCACTCAATCTATATTTGGTGGCGATCTTTCCTTACATTCAATCTGGGAAGGGTTCAGAAGCTCTTGTCTCACTTCCAACCACAAAGTTTTTTTTTAAGGGCTTTCAGAACCTCTGTCCCACATGGCTGATTCCAGCTTCGAGTCTGTTGGTGTTGCTGGCACAGTACATCAAGCCTCCTGTTGAACCCATGACTTCTGTCTCCATAGACTACCTGTCCTATAGCCTTTCTCATGGCCATGATTTCAGCACATCGTGGAGAGCATTTTGTGCTCTGAAAAATACTCCACTCCCCTGAACTGGCACAAAGAAAAGGTGGTCCTGAACTGGCACAAAGAGAAGGCTGGACATTTTTCTCCTGAAATTCGTGTAAAGAGTTCCAGATATCTCAGGATAATATCTGACCAATTTTCTTTCCAAATCCATCCGCTGACTCAAGAGTGTTCTTTTCACTGTCTTGATGTCCACAGAGCTGTGTTCTTTTATGTCTCTCATACCAAAAGTTTACATAAGATACCACATTCATTCCTTTGCCTTGCTGGTCCAAGAAGAGGTCAGCAAACCTCTCCACAGACCCTTACGAGATGAGTTGTGTGTGTCATCACAAGTTCCTATAATCTTGCAAAGTTGCCTTTGGACAGCTGCTATATAGAGCCATTCTACTATGATCTTAGCCACTTCTCAGTCTTTTTGAAGGGTGTTCCTCTGCTGTAACACTGCCGGGCCACAACTTGGGCTTGCCCATCAGTGTTCATACAACAGTATCATTTCAGCATAAAGATGAGACCTGATGCCACCGTTGGTAGAGCCACCCTTGCTTCCATCTTCAATTGATGCACCTCCTGCCTCCTCAGGTGAGTGAATTTGCTGATCTGTTCCCATGCGTTTGATGCACAGAGACCATGAAGAAGGATAGGTTGCTTATCTGTAACAGATGTTCTTTGAGTGGTTTTCTGTGCATTCACACAACTTTTTCTCCTTCCGTCATCAACACACCTGGTATTGCCTTTCATTGCTACTACTGTACCAGATGATGTGGAACTGGAGAAATGTCTGTTAAAGCGTGTGTGTTAAGGTGAGAGGATGGAGGTACCATCAAAAATCTTGCTAGCTAGAAGGTTCCAAAGAGTGGCTACACAGGCACAAGATCCGTCTGCAGATGTCTGGTCAAAAAACATCAGTGAGAGGTAAGTAAGTAATCTGGCTGTGTAGAATACATTTGTTTATTGCTGTTGTTCATTTGTATGTTTTCAGGTGTAAGACAAAAGTGTATCCAGATAACCTTCCTACAACAAGTGTAGTCATTGTCTTCCACAATGAAGCTTGGAGTACTCTCTTACGAACTGTTCACAGTGTCATAAACCGGTCACCCAGGCACATGCTGGAAGAAATTATTTTAGTTGATGATGCTAGTGAAAGAGGTGAGAGATTCCATCAGGTGCCATTTGTGCATGCTGCTCAAGTACAGCCTTCCATAGTTGTAACTGTATTGCTGCTTAATACATAGGCTTGTTTGTTATGTAGATATACTTTCTTCATAAAAGAAACATGTGTGCTACTGTTCAAAAAATTTACTTGTGACTTGTATACTAGAAGGAAGAATTGGTATTTATGAATCAGTGACTGCGAGGATATTCTTTACATATATTTCAGGCTTTATTACATTAAGTTGCATTCTTGTGAGGTTGTACCACAAGGCAATTTGAGGTCCTAGTGTAACTTCCTTGTAATATATTAGAATATATTATCCAACTTTTCTCCATTGGCAAAAAGCTTGCTTATACAACTATATGTCTTTATTTCTTTAATGTAGTGAATCCTTGATTCTACTAATTAGAAACTGTGGTTGAATACTTTATGTATTTCATATGTTGAGACAGAGATTAGTCTGTGTGTATTAAACTAAAGCATATTCCTGAAGCAAGTGCTCATATATACATGAAATTAATAGTAATCACATTGTGCCTATTGAATCCCTAAATTACTTTTTGATTTGGATTTCTAATTCTTTTAATAAGTAAAGTGCACCCACAATCTCTGCTACCTTTGTAATTGCACTGAACATGCTTCTTAAGGAAAGTTTTTTGCATCCATGTAAAATTAAGGGTTGTTTTATTCAAGTAGTGTTTGATCAAGAGCTATTATGAGAAGCCTACTTTTTAAAAAAGTGTTAAAAAGCACAGAAATGACAAGTAATTTTAAAGAATTTACACTGAGACTAAGTTAACAAACTAGAAGAATCACAAATGTCGAACAAGTTTGAGAGTATGAGTTACACTGATACCAAATATCAAAAAGCCTCACCACATTCATAAGTAACTGGGCTCCAAGGATGATTTCAGAAGTTCATATTGAGATCCCAAGATATAATCTAATGTGGCATCATTTTATTCTGGGCAGCTATAAAGAGAGCAAGAGCTGTTTCCGCTCCTCATGTGGACTGCAGCATCACCTCTTGGTGCAGCCAGAACTAGCAGCACATCACTTACAGTTACAAGATTCAGTCAAGAATTGACTAGGTTTAAAGGCTGTTCCAGATTTATAGGAGGCAACGGGATCCCAGCTGCTATGTTTTGGGGGTGATCTAGGTTTGTTTTTGGATCTGGGGGCTTCAGGAGGCTTAAAAGATGATCTGCACTTTCCCCAATCTTGTTTTAAAAATTCTAATGAATTGCTTTCGTATAGGTTGACCACATATATTATTTGCATGAAAAAATATCCAAGTTTGTGATACAAAATAAGTTATTTTTAAAAATTAAGAGAACATAACTTCCTCTAAACATAATTGATGGAATGATTTTTACTCAAAATGGTGGAAGAATGTAGTTCTTACTCCTTTTGAAAAAATTTGCCTCAATCAAGGAAGCATCAGATTCACTAAAAAGTACAGACTGCAGTTAGCCCTCTATATTCATGGGTTTAACATTCATGGATTTTATTATTTGCAAGTTTCTCCAACTCGTCCGCCCCCACCTTAAGCACCTTTTTTTCTGGGAGAGTGTTTCCTCTCAGCAGCTCTGATCAGGCTGTACAACCCTTTAAAAAACTTGCCTCTGATCCTCCTCCTCCTCCTCCTCCAGCAGCCACTGCCTGGCCAGCTGAGGACGGTTTGCACCCTGATTTCTCAGCACCACAAACCCTCCCGTGGTGTCCCCACACCCAAGAAAGGAGATGGGCATAAGAGAGAAAGTAGGGCCACTCACCTCTTTTCCCTCTCCTTTCCCTGTCCTGCTTTGGACACTTTCCCTGTCCTGCTTTGGACCATCCCTTGGCTCTCTTCCTACAGACACTTTTGTGGGAGTCCTGAACCCCTAACTAGCAAATGTGGAGGACCAAGTGTAGATTGATGTTAAAACTTGTAATCTAGAGGTGAAGTCCAAGTGTTAGTTGCAACTAAAGTAAGGCCATTAAATCAGTGGGAACTTGGTACATCAACACTTAGACCATTTCCGCACTAGACTGTTATAGCGCTGTGATTCTACTTTCAACATCCTATGGAACCCTGAGGTTTGCCCCTCCCGAAACTGCAAACCCCAGGATTCCATAGGACGTTGAAAGTGAAATCATAGCGCTATAACAGTCTAGTATGGAAATGGCCATACATAAGTTCAGTTGATTCACTGAGTCAATCCTTGGTGGGACTAAGGGTTAGATTAGGCCAAGAGAAGTCTTTTTTCTTTTAAAGACTAGAAAATAATATACTAAATGTTCAACATAAAATTAAGCTACTTCATTTGAAATTCAAATGCTTATGTGACAGTCTAGTCAGAGTTAAGCACTTTTAAGGCCTGTTAAGAGATATCTAAACTTAATCCTCTTGTTAATATTAATAGGTCCAAGATTAATAGGTCCAAGACAAAAACAGTGTCAAGCATTGCCTTCTTTTCACTGATAGTAACAGCTGCAACTCTATAATGACAATTTAGAGAGTATTTTAGCAGTGGCATGTACTACAAAGTGATTTCAGTACATGTGTCAACAAATTGATCTTAGGATGTTTGACTGGAATCTTATACACATTACCTGAAATTATGTTTTCTGAACACAGTTGGATTTAATACCTCTATGTAAAAATGCAAGATTACTCTGTATATAGCTGTGTTACACTATTCTTGAAGCTTTTTAAAAGAAGCTCTTCTGTAGTATGTGGTGTGGAAAACAAACTGAAACATACATAAATGGAAAAAGTTCTAGCACAAACATAGTTGACCAAAATTTTGCAAGGCTTTCGAAACCTAGTTATAAAAGAACACTTGAATTGTATGAAAAGTTACCTATGAAACAAATAGATTGTGGTTGTTTGGAGTATCGCTGCCTCTGGCTTCTTCAGCTGAGATTTCCTTTGGAGAGAAACCAGCGTAAGATTTCATTTATTGAGTGTTACATTAGTGATGCATTTAAGCTACCATTTGTTAACCTGTATTTTTCAGACTTCTTGAAGAGACTCTTGGAGAACTATGTGAAAAAGTTACCAGTACCAGTTCATGTGATTCGAATGGAACAGCGTTCTGGACTAATCAGAGCCAGATTGAAAGGAGCTGCTGCTTCTAAGGGACAAGTCATTACCTTTTTAGATGCTCATTGTGAATGCACAGTAGGATGGCTTGAGCCTTTGTTAGCACGCATAAAAGCTGACAGGTGGTTATTTTATAAAACATGTACATATATAAAACATGTATAAAAACATATAAATACTTCAGCTAAACTGTTTTTGTAAAGTACAGTTGGAATCCTTGGAAATGATGGATGAACTATGTAAATCATTAACCTTTAGGGAATTTATAGTAGAGAAGTGCTTACAAAATGGTTAATTGAAGATGAGCTGGACAGCATTACTGTTTTCACGTATGTTAGGCTAGTGTAAACTATACTTATGATTGGGAAGTTTCAGCCATCCTGCTATACCCTATTAATGTAGTAATGAGTTGCATTTGTTTCCCAGCATTTGTCTGGAGAGCAAGGAGATCTTTTACCAAATCAAATAATCTGTTTAACTCAATATTATCTATACTGACTGGCAGTGACTTTGAATTGCTTCAGAGAAGAGCCTTTCCTAAGTCTACCTGAAAATGTAAGGGATTAAAGCAGAGAGTATTTGAATACAAAGGATGTGCCCTGTTACTCAGTTATGCCCTGTCTCTTCGTCTGAATACAAATACCTTGTTTAGTGAAGTGACATTTTATTATTATTTTGAATTATAATGCTACATTTTGCTACTATTGTATGTTTTCAAGGGAAACATGCAGTGTGGTAAATTAAGAATCTCTGTAAGTTGATGAATCAGTGAAATCTATACTAAACCGTATTGCCATCAGCAGCATTGTTAACTGCAGTAGAGTATGCTACATGTGATTTGTGAAGAATTATTTCAAAGACTTGATGTTGTTTAATTTAAAGACAGTTAGAAAAATTGATGATCTGGTATGCTCTCTGTAAGTTTCCAACAAGAGCTCTTCTTTTAATGGTTCAGCTGATAATGGTGAGCATGATCCAACTAGAGTTAAACATCATTGGCAACATTAAGGTCCATTGGAGTAGCTGAAACTAATTGGACTTTCTGCTGAAATAAAATGCTTAGCATTGACTTGACCATGCCTTTGTAATGTGCTAATTTCTTTTGCTGAACTATAGCCACCACATGGTATTTGTTGGTAGTACTTACTCTCATATATGCAAACCCACTGTTTCACGGGACTTGCTCACTAGAAAATGTGCATAGGATTGTAATATGGGTAAGGTGTTCTAGTGTAATAGTCATAACTGAATGTAAAAATGGTTGCCTTTTATTATACAATGCAATAGCTTGTTATCTGTTTGCTATAACAATGTGTGCCATTTCTTTCTGTAGGAGAACAGTGGTTTGTCCTATCATTGATGTCATCAGTGATGATACCTTTGAATATATGGCAGGTTCTGATATGACATATGGTGGATTCAACTGGAAGTTGAATTTCCGATGGTATCCCGTCCCTCAAAGAGAAATGGATCGAAGGAAAGGTGACAGAACCCTTCCAGTCAGGTGTGAAAATCAGTTATCATGAGTTCAATATGTGTATCACTCTTTAGCATCTATTAAAATACTAATAATATTCAGGTTGGTTTAGGTGATAGTAATTTTAAAGTAAATTTCTGTATTAGAAGGAACCATGAAGTTGGAAGGTATTGTGAGAAATAAATAATTAGAAGCTATTAGATAAATAGGCGATGTAGTAAATCAAGATATATTTTTGAAAGCTGAAACCAGAAAATCCTTCATGCCGTGCTAAGTACTTGCAAGCATGAACGGAAGTCTCTTGTATAAATGGTCAGTGTTAAGTTACTTATTCTTGAGTGTATTTCCTAGTCAGTCACATAACTGATATCTCCACAGTGTGAAAAGGGGAAGTTCATTTTAAGTTAAGCTGCAGGAAAACATCCCTTTTTAAACAGATTCTGGCCCTGTGCAGAAAGCAAGATTATTTAGAGAAAAGCTAGTGATTACTATATCTAACACTCCTCAGGAATGTGTAAATTAAGCAATTTTTTTCTTTTTACCAAAAAGAATCACCAAATGAGTACTGGGCACACTCATTGTCTTCTAAGAGTCAATGAGTGTTGGAAGGGAAGAAGTGGGGGAACTGACCTGTCCAAGCCTCTGCCACCTTATTGTATCCTAAAGCTTGGGATGTAGGATGAGTGTACAGTAGGTCCTCCATATCTGTGAGGAATATGTTCCCAGACTTACTGTGGATGTCATAAAATGCTGATAATATGAAATACTATATTTTCATCCCCAGGCCAGGGAAGTTGGTGAGGGAGGAAGACAGCTCCACCACTTAGGCCGTCCTGTTTGCCTTCCTTCCTTCCTGATGGGGCTTTGCAGGCAGCCCCTCCCTACATGCCGAATCTCTTAGGAGGCCTGGTTGCTCAGAACTGTGTGTCTCCCTTGGCCCAGGTGGAAGTCTCCATCTCATTCTTTGGCCAAGAGAGGCATGTAGCTTCACGCAGCCATGTGTCCTGTGCCTCCCTTGGTTGAGAAAGGAGTGTCTTTCTCCTTTCTAAACCAGGAGAGCACATGGTCCTACCCCACCCCTGCACCTCACTTGGCCAGGGAGGGAGGGAAGCTGCTTGTTGGCTGAGTGAGATGTGGGGGTCTTGACTGTGCCTTGCCGTGTGCCTCTCTTGGCTGGGGATGAAGGGAGACGCCTTCTTTAGTCAAGAGATGATGAAGAGCCCAGCTGCGCAAAGCAAGAAATCCAGGCAGCGGCATCCGTGGCCCTGGAGCGGATTGCATGTAAGTGAAGTTGTGGATACCAGGGACCTACTTTACACTGTAGATTAAAACAGCAACAGCAACTATAATTCATTATTAGAATTACATTATTTACAATTAACTGATTTGGAGAAATTAGAATAAGAAGAGAAGAAATAAAACAAAACACATACTACATATGCAGAAGGTAAAATCAAAATAAATTCAAAATACTGAACATTCTGAAAGATAAGTGAATGGAATCTGAGAATAGTAAGATAACAACAGTATTTTAAAAATTTGTGGTTTGTTCAGTAATAAGATGTATTCTTCAGTGCATACACACACACATGAAGAAAAGTCAAGCATCTTAAAATTAAGGTAACTGAAATGTGAGGAACTGAATGTATTGTGAGGAGATTACAACAAGAACAAATTGCAGTTGCTTCCATTCTCAGATTAGCACAGTGTCAGATTAACATCCAGATAGTTTGCTTGCAGTAATAAATGCAGACAATAAAAGTTTTGTTTTGGTTTTTGATGTTATAAGACTTCTATATTTTATTTTACTTAAAAGTATTTATGACCTGCCCTTCAGCTGAACATGCTTCCAAGGCAGTTTACAAATCTTTAATTTGACAGTTCCTTGCTCTCGCATTTACAATCTACCGGTAAATAAGATACAGTCATAACGAAGAGGCAATGGTATGGGAGAGCGGGATTAAGTAAAGCAGATGCTGACTGTTCTCTGCCTCGGAGGCCAGAGCAGTGGCAGTTAGAATATGGAGGGAGGGCTTCTCACCAGCTGCTGAGGCAAGGCACAGTAGAGCTGTGCTTGGCTGCTTTTTTGTCCTTCAGAGGCCACAGCAGTGGCAATTAATAAAAATAATAAATTTTTATTTGTTACCCACCTCTCTCCAAAGCTCCCCAATTGAAATATGGAGGAAGGGCCTTGCATAGCTAGAGAAATTCTAACATCTGTATTTATCACTCCATGTCTGGCTAAAGAGGTTTGTACTATAATCCCTATAATAGAGGAACTAAAAAGCTTCCAAAAAGACTTTTGCTTTTTAAAATGCTAAGAAATAAACGTTTGGCAAGGAGGTTCAAGGAGCAAGTACAGACGTTCCAAGGATCTTCATTGGTTATTGTAGTACAAGTCAGTGCTCCTTTTGGATTCTGACCCTCAGTTGTTAAAAATATGTGAAAATGCATATGAACTAAAGAACTGCGCAACTGGTGCAAGGGATTTTAAAATTTAAAAAGTGGAACTTTCCACCCAAGTACAGTAGCATGAGGTGAAAAAGCCACAACACATGCCCCAGTCCTTGAGCAGGCCTAAAGCTGTGGGTGCTTTGAATCCTTTCCAGAATAGTTGGAACGTTGAGGGAAAATGCAGAAACGCTCAGCAGTGTGATTCTTTGCTGAGTCAGGCATCTTACTAGTTTTTAGCATAACTGATTTCCCTTCCAATAAATTCTTTTCTTCCTAAAAACTGAGATACTCATTTTGTAGATACAGACTAAGATCCCAAAATGTCATTGGGCCTTTTGGTTTTAAAAAGTTGGCATCTATGTTATATTGCATATTGGTGATTGTTGTGGTGTGATACTGTTTGGAAAGAAATCCACAGAACAAATAAAAGGTGTTTATTGTCTTTACAAAAAAAAAAACCTGATGCAAGATCTAAGAGAGTATCTGAACATTGTCTAGAGCTGGACTGAATACAGTGTAGCTTAATGTATTATGTACAATGAAGTGAAGAATCAGGTCTCTAAGTGGTTTGAGAAATCCCACAGGAACAGTCAGAGTCCCAAATACTCCCCCTTCTCATTTTTTCTCATTTCACTGAGGATCAAAAGAGATTTTTGTTTTTCTCATGACAGAGATGAGCAACATCCTGATGGGAGCTAAAGTGTATCAGCATTGTGTATCTCTTTGTACTCATTTCCTGGACAGCTTTAGAAATGAAAGATGCAGGGGTTTTTTGTTGGCTCTTATTAGTTCCTAACAGAAATACCCAGGTTTACTTAGGTTAGAAAGTTTGTACACCCTTCTGATGCTCTTTCTTTCCCCTTACCACTAACCCAAGTTGCCTTCACCATACCTCCTTACCCTTAGGTGCTGTTTTTGTGGAAGCTAAGCATGTTTTATAATTATCCTCCCAGAAGCCTTGGTCTTCACATACCCTGATGATTATTATCATTATCCCTTACTCACCTGTAACTTTTAAATTTTTGAGGAGTTAGGGAGCCCTACAAAGGGAAGCAGGAGTTATATGTAGTATGATATTTCCCCTACTGTACCTTTGTCAACATGGGGCTACCTGGAGGTCCTCAGGAGAAAAGAATAGCTGAGCCTTTTCTGTATAGCCCTCCTTGCTGGAGTAGAAAGTCTGCCACATAGTGACTGAATGTGGTATTGCAAGCTACAGAGAGCTTTAAATCAGAGCTTTCCAAACTTTTCATGTTGGCGACGCACTTTTTAGACAGGCATCATTTTGTGACACAGTAATTCAGTAAGTAATTCATCAAGTGGAGGCAACCCCTCCACCTGAGCATGGCCCACCACTGCCGCCCTCGCCAGGGTCTTCCTTAGCCCGGAGTGGGGGTGGCAGCGGGAGAGGTAGCCCCTCCACCTGGACCTGGACTGCCACCACTGCCCTCACCAGTGTCTTCCTGAGCCCAAAGTGGCAGAGGCAGCCCCTTTACCCAGGCCTGGTCCACCACGGTGGAGGGAGAGGTAGCCCCTCCACCCATGACATTCGTGCGACACACCTACACGTTGCAGCCAACACACTAATGTGTCTTGACACACAGTTTGGAAAACTTCTGCTTTAAAGGATCGTTAATCCATTTAGTTAGTAATAATTGCTGATAGATACCTGTAGAAATTCTGTCATATGCGTTGCAAATTTTAGATGTCTAAACTTCATACTTTTGACAAAGTGTGAGACAGAATTCTGTATTAATACAGCTTCTTTTTAAAACATTGTTTTAAAACGAGTAAAATATCAACTTAAAGAATTATTTAATTTATGCTACCACAGGAATAGCATTCACCTGAGACCAATTCCTATAGAGAGCCTGTTCCTCTATACTGGCACTCACTGCACTCCAGCGCCGTTGCGTTGTGGGAGATGCACATACCATGGAACAGTGCCTGCATAGGATTGTTAGGCCAATGGAAATCACTTCGTACACCGGCATTGTATCTGGGGTGGGCAAAATTGAGCTCTGAGTATACAGAAAGTTGAAAATTATTGCTGGCATCCTGTTAGTGAATTAACATTGTGTCTGTTTTGTTGTTGTTTTGCCACTGTAGAGATTGGTATTGCCTTCCTCTGTCCATAGTGACCAAAGTCCCAGTTCTCTAGACCTAATTTATTTCCACACTAGATTGTTATAGTGCTATTATTCCACTTTCAACATGCTATGGAATCCTGGGGTTTGCAGTTTAGGGAGGGGACTGAGACGGTCTAGTGTGGAAATGGCCCTACTGTAGAGCTGCTGAATGGCCAGTCATACCTGAAGGAGAGTTGAGGAATCATAAACTTTTGGCTATATCCTCATAGCCAGTTGCAAAATGATTATCCCAGCTGCTGAGATTTCCAGAGGACCCAGCGGATGATGTAATCACTTGGTGTCTGGCTACATGGATATAACCAGACACTTGTTTGGTCCCCTGTTCTCTTTCAGGCATGGCCAGCCAGTGGGGAAAGGGGGCTTTGGCAGTTCTGGATAGATCCAGAGAGGTAAAGGCAGCTACTTGCAGGCAGAAATACTACACTACACTGAGCCATGCAGGATTGCATCCTGTCTGTGTAATCATTAGAGCCACCATATGAGATCAGCTACCCAAATAGCTTCTTGCCTAACTGCATTTAATGATTATCTGTTTAAGTGCAATCCAAAGCTGGAACCTCCTGATATACAACTCTAGCTAACGCACTATACTTTTTTTTGAAAAACAAACAAAACACTATATTTCCTTTACTCATTACTCTGGAATTGCAGAATAATAGATATTGGTGACACACAAACTAGCAGTTTTCTAACTTCTTTTCCATTATTCTTTATATTAGTAACTCTCTCAAAGTTTAAATCTATATGGTTTAGTGTCAACTAGCTGCATTTACCTGAAGGGATTCTTTTTTTAAAAAGCTGGTGTTGTGAATCCTATTTGACTTGAGTTGAATTGCCTGTATTGAAAGAATTAAATTCATACTGACATAGCTACTTTGTAGGTAAGCTGCAGCTTTAGAGTGAATCAAGTAGAACTAGCAACAGAATATTACAGCATATTTTTTCCTATACAGCAAGTCTGTAGGCTCCCCCTTGCGTGTTGATTGTTTTTCAGTCTACTTTTTGTTGGTGTGATCTCTATTGACACCTCGAAGCCACCTGCATTCAGTGTCAAGAAGGAGGGGCAATAAAGTGGAATTCAAACTTTTTACCTTATTACAGGACACCTACAATGGCAGGCGGCCTTTTTTCTATAGACAGAGACTATTTTCAAGAAATTGGGACATATGATGCTGGAATGGATATATGGGGAGGAGAGAACCTTGAGATTTCATTCAGGGTAAGTCAGCTTTCTTTCAATTCATTTATTATATTTTACCATAGATTGAAAAGATACAGCAGTAGTACAGGCATCAGTCCTGGGAGTATCAACATCATACTAGAGGACAAATGAAAAAGTGTGTAAATATTTAGTAGGATCCCTCAGTGATTCATTGTTCTTTAAAAATTTGTTCTGGGAAATTAATGTAAGTCACATGCTTCACGAATCTGAATAAAAACTTCTAACTTCTGGTGATATCCCTGTGTTAAATTTAGATATAAATTTACTGCTTCTTTGAAAGGTTTTGATGATCACAAATTGCACAGTATATATATTGTAAATTATATTCCTTTGTGCCTAACCCCAGATGCTTTTCACATAATACTGGTCGGTAGTCCATCTTCCTTCTTACATGCAACATGCTTGCCTTAGTAAAATGTGTGAAGAATAGGACATTCAGAGGGAGTTTGAATGAAGAGCCGTATCCACAGCCAAATGTGTGAAGTACGTTATACGTAGAAATTAATGTATATACTTCTGATGCAAGCTTTTTACTCTTGCAGCTTTAGTTTGCACATTCATCAGGATCAGTGCTAACAGTTTTTAATGATATACTTTTTAAATGGTGGCTTTTTGTCATTTTCAGATTTGGCAGTGTGGTGGAACTTTGGAAATTGTGACTTGTTCACATGTTGGACATGTTTTTCGAAAAGCCACTCCTTATACTTTCCCAGGAGGCACAGGACAGATTATTAATAAAAATAATAGACGACTTGCTGAGGTTTGGATGGATGAGTTCAAGAATTTCTTCTACATAATTTCGCCAGGTGAGCAGTTTGACTCATATGATTTCTAATGCGGTGAACATATGTGGCTGATACGTACAGCCTACTGGACTACTCCGTCAGGTCTTCTAGTGGCAGGTCTCTAACAATGTTTTCCTCTAACTTTTCTGCATGAGGCCCCCTTAACTTGAGATGCCATTAAGTTGAACTGGGACCTTCTGTATGCAGATAATTATGTTATTACATTATAATCCTGCATTCCCTCCCTCCCTCTCCTCCTCTCTGTGTATGTCAAACGGGCAGGTAAAACATGTATTAGAAGGACATATGTGGACTTTCTGAATGTTTAAACTTCCCTTTCATTTAAAGGTCACAGCCAGTAATTGAGACTAGGTCATTGGTTTGGTAGATGACGATATAATTTAGATTTAGTTGCTTTAGGGTTGCCAAAAGGAGTGGCCAGAAGTATGCTTCAGCTTTGTGAAAACAGTATTTTTCACTGTTACAGTACTATCCCCTACAACCTATTTAAAAAGTGAATTGGAGAATCCCAAGATTTGCAGTTCAGTTTCAGGTGAGGGGCAGAAAAGGGCAGTTTATAGAACGTTGAGAGCTGCAATCAGCAGCCTTGGGAGCCATATACAGTTGCAGGAGTACACTTTGCTCACCCTTGATTTGGTTCCATATAGGTGCAATTTAACAATCTGGCTGATTGTTTGATGGGGAATTGTTGCATTATTAACATTTTTCATTTATATTTATAGCTTATGTAACTTCACTGTTTCATTGCAAACAGTGTAGTAAATACATCCAAGTATTATCACCATGGAAAATAGAGCTGGTGTAAAATTTCTTTAGGTTTGAGTTAAGAACAGAGTTGAAAATTTTTAGAATGGTTCAGCATATGCATTAAAGTTTTCATTTCCCCACTTAGATATATTTAAGTGATTTGAGGACATCCCTAGGAAAACATGAAATGACTTACTCAAATGCCAGTTCTCTGGCTGTCTTCCACATCCTAGTAATCCTGGTTCCAGATGTTGCTGGACCTGTTCCTCAGCAACCTACTGGTGCTGAGTTCTGTTATGGGATCAAGAATAATAAAAAATCATTTTCAGTGTTAATTATACTCTCTCCTTGAAAGTTTATCAGATGGCAGCAAGCCAGTCTAGCTAACGTCATGCTAAGATAGTTTCACAGCAAACATCATGTCATGATGAGTGTCCATGTACACTACTTGAAAATGACTAACAAATGAGAGAGGACATCCACCCATACCCCTGGTATAGGTAAAATCAATGATATATACATAGAATACATCCTTTAATGTCCTAGAAGAATAGAATTATAATAATAATTTAACTGTGCTGGTATTGACTATCCAGTTCTTGAGAAGATTTAAAATAATATAAGATGACATCAGCCTGAAGTCCACCTAAGTTACCAGTGGTGTGGTGTGGGTCTTTTTTTAAACAGAATTTGTTTTTCCTGAGAGAAACTAATTGGCAGTGGCATGTGCATTCGTTACAGCATGTGCAAAATTTCAAGCATTCCTTGCACTTAAATATTCCAAAATATCTTCTCTAAGAATCTCTTATGTGTTGTAAGGACAGATTGTATGGCTTTCTTTTCACATGTATTATGTACAATGTTGTGAACTTTCTTTTCAAATGTGAACAAAAGCTTCTAAATCCACTTTATTTTCAGAAAGACCTGACATGAATGAGAAGTTATTTCAGAATGGTTCTGTCAGTGTATCCAAACTGAGTTTTTGGGGGAATAGTGGAAAAGGATAAGACAGTATTAGTTTAAATATACATATGCATGCCATGGTTCTCAAAAAATGATAGTCTTAATAGTAAGTTCTGTACTTTATTGATCCTTTTTTCTTAAGCTAACAAAATGTTTGAATCATAACAAACAGTCGACACTGAACATGGAGAAGAGTTCTTAAACTGTGTTCTTGGTTGTCTAAGCAAGACAAGTATGTGCATGTACAGCTCCTCCTGTTTTTCATGTTGTCAGATGTGTTCATGATGCAGTAGAGTACCTGGATTTGAAATTCCCCAAATAGTATGTGAAATACCCATTCCTCTCATTATATTTACAAAGAGGGAAGTAGTTGAGAGGTTGTGTTGTTTTAATGGATTGTCTACAATATTATACGTAATTGTTCATTTATTCTATGTTTATACTGCCTTTCTGCCATCACTACCAAGCTGGTATACAAAAAACAAACAGTAAAAACACCAAGAATCTTACATTGTTTCTAAGGCCTGTCTAGCCTATGCTTCAAATACTCCTTTGGGGGGAAAAGTTTTTGAATTTCACAGCTTTCAGTACCGTTCAGAGCTCTGTTGGTAGGTGGCTCCCATGACTTGTATTTGGCTAGTCAACCTATTTAGGATGGTTTAGGATTGCCATTAATGGAGTAGGTACATAGACAGGAATTCAGAATTATCACTGGAGGACCGCTAAGTGATATCACAAACAAGGCATGTTTCTGACTAGCTTTATCTTCCTTCCCAGCTACAACTGTTCTTGGGCTGGGATGAACAAGTGTCTATAGACCACAGTATGATAACTTGGATTATTTAAATGCTCTGAGGTGTCTCTTCAAGATAGAGATTGTAGATAGTGCAGAATCTAAGGTATTAGTACTAATATACAAAGTTGTAAATGGCTGAGAAACCAAGTACTGCCTTCTTAGTGGTATCAGCAATGAATCTCTGTTCTAATGAAGGTCTGGTTGTCATCTCACAGTGGTTATTAAGGTGATAAGTATAATCATATTTTTTGTGTGCAACCATTAGACGATGAGCAAGTGCCACATTTTATATTATATTTTATTGTTTAATCTATATGGAATTATGATTCTGAGTGTTTTGTTTTAAACAGGCTTATACAAGTTAATCATACTTTGTGAAGAAAAGCAAGATGTAAACAGAGAAGAATAGAATGCAACTTTACTTGGTGGGACATAAATGTCCTATCAGTATTTTCTTAATATCTCTCAAGTAATTTGCAAGCTTCCATATGTATGCTGCATTCAACTGCAATGCACAGTTGAATGCAGAGGGAAGTATTTTAATCTTATCTGACACTGTGCTGCACTATTTCACAAACACATTGGTGCTGATCCCAATGCCTGTATTGTTTCAGATTCCCAGTGCTGTAACACCTTTGAGCAGAGTTCACAAACTGCACCAAGTCTATCCAGTCTACTTATGATATTCTTGGAACTTTTGGACTGCGTTCATCTTAAATAAGATTGTTATTGTTAGCTCTGTAAAGCAGTTTCCATTGAAAGAGCTCTATAAGTGAGAAAGCTGATAGTGTCAGATACAGATATTCTTAAACAAGCCTTATCTACTTTTAAGACTTGATAGTAAAATACCCAGTGAAAGCTACAGTGCATAATGGCTTTGCTTCAGAGCCTGCTTTCAGAGGTATGCGTAAAGATGGCTACTCTATTTTTGTACAAAAAATTATTTGACAGTGTGTTCCCGTTATGTTAAGGTCTTGTATCTAACAGTCATATTCACTTCTCTACAGGTGTTACAAAAGTAGATTATGGAGATATATCTTCCCGACTTGGACTGAGACAAAAACTACAGTGCAAACCTTTTTCCTGGTACCTAGAGAATGTTTATCCTGATTCCCAAATACCACGTCATTATTTCTCTCTGGGAGAGGTAAGGATTTTAATACTACACATTTTTGAGAATTCACAAGTCTTTAATGTGTTTCAAGCTGGCATACAAGTAAATATATCACACAAAAAATCTGTGCTTTTTCGTGCAATGGGATTAAGGCCGATTTATTTCCACATTCTTTAATTCTGATGTTTAAGACTATACACTCTTTATTCATATCAGATTTAAGTCAAGTCTTCAAAGGAATTTGTTCTTTATCTGCTGAACTGCCGGTTTCATGGTGCCAATGATGCCAGTGATATGCATTGTTCTTTTATAGCATTCCACTTCCTTTGTTTAGCGAATTTCCATACTGTTCACAGAGTCATTAACCTATAATGGGTATATAAATGTATGAACTAATTGGTATGAAGCAATGAAAAAACAAATCAGCATAAAAGCACACTGCATGCTCAGTCCCAAATCCCTAATGGGATAAAAATGTTGTTATTTCTCTCTACAGTGAGACCAAGAAAGAGTGCAGGGGTCCTTTTCAGGGAGTGTTTACTGTAGCTTCATAGCCACAATCAAGAAGACTTCCTGTACAAGCTAATCTCATTTGGTTGTTGTTCAGAAGTTGCTGGAGGATATCACTTTCTTGAGAATGTTGTATTCCCTTAAGTCAGTTTCCTTCAGAACAGTTGAGACTGTAGTCCTAAGCAAACCACCATGGTGGGAATCACACGACATCATTAAGGGGCTTCATGAGCGCAGTGTTGAATCAAATCAGGAGTCACACAAGCACATAATCAGGATGACAGCCTCCCCCACTCTGCACCAGATTTCTTGGCAGAGGGTTACCTTCAGCAACTTGGCAGACAGTGAATCCAGGTGAACCTTTCCCATAAGGAAATGCACCCAGTCAGAGGAAAGGTAAAGATCAGTTTCCTATTGATCCTTAAAGATAAAAAGATGGTAGTTATTTTTTTATACTGAAGCTTGCAAAGTTATTTAGGCTGTTGTTTATTTTACAAAATGGTGCAGACTACTGCTTCAAATCACAGAATTCTGCAAACGAACATTGATATGTAGCAGGACCCACAACAGCACCATGTGTAATCCAGGGCTTGGTTGTGGCCTTTCTCAGTGTCCTTTTGACTGTCTTCCAGCTCAAAAAGCTTCCAGGCTGTTCTTCACTTACGTCCAAATAGTGCTTTGGAGCTGCTAAGTATATCCTCATTGTAAACCACCTGGCTCCTCACAGTGGCACCTTTGACTGATTTTGACTGTTTCTTCCCTTTGTACCTTTAGAGACTGTTTTAGAGATTACACTCATGCTTAGATTGGGCTGACATCAGACTTTTGAGTACTGTACTTCCTGTTATCACTGAAGGCTATAACATCACGTTCAGTACTTTTTCCTCTGTTGGGGTGTTCATTCCAGAACCCTCTCCCAGTCAAAAAAATCAGGTTCTGTTGAACAGAGTGAAACCACCAGCTGCAGGGTAGGCTGATGGGTTTTATTCTCACTGTTTTGCTGTAGAAAGGAGATGACTTACACAAGTCTTTATGTGTGTTCAAGTCACCTTCCAGCTTACAGTAATCCCATGAATTTCAAAGGGATTTCTTAGGAAAGGAAAACTTAAGAGGTGGTTCACATCTGATATTCAGAGTATGCCACCAACACGCTGTAGTGGCTTGAGCATTGCTATGACCCTGGAAACTGAGGTTCAGTTCCCCACTTGGCCCTGGAAAGTCACTCTCTCAGGCCCAGAAAACCCCATGATAGGTTCACCTTAGGGTCACCGTAAGTCAGAAATGACTTGAAGCAACACAACAACAAATGCATGTCACCCCTGAATATCAGACGTTGAAATGATGAACTCATGAATGTTGATATTCAGGGTGTGAACAGGTAGCCCCTAGCACCAGCTTCTGAATCTGCCTGTCTAAGAAAGACCAAAGCCAGGGATTAGGGGGTTGGGTGCATTATGCCTGTTGAGGCAGGCATTGTTCCTCACCCCTATCTCTTTAGAGTGAGGGATTGAGTGTTCTTCATCATTTGTCAGCTTATCTGACACACATGCATTATGTAACACAGTGGTTTCTGCTTTAGAAACCCAGTGTTTACATTTTCCAGGACTTAAATTTCACAAACTAGAACACAAATCAGCATGCAGCCTGTATCAGCTCATGGCAATCAGTGCAGTTAAGAAGCTACTTGTATTTTTGTTCCCACTGGTCTGGGGAAGCAGAACAGCCCCATCCCATGAGATTCAAGATTGTTATTAACCTTCACACACGCTTCAGATGGAGATTCCATTCTGAAGTAAGGAGTGCCCTCTGTGATATTTTAAGAACAAAAATTCATTGTAAAAAAAAAAAAAAATCTTGCCAGAACCTCCTTGGAGGTTAGTGTTTGTGATATTTCAGATCTTGAACAGGCGGACAGAAGTCTCCAGCACATACTTCTTGAACACATCCATAGTTCTTGAGCACAATCCTTTACCTTTAGTGGGTTTGCTAGCAGCAGCTGTTGAACATAACCTCGCCAAAGTTAGCTATACTGATGGTGATGTTAATATTATACTCAATTTTGACATTCTGCTTTTCCTGCCATGAACTGAAAATGGCATATCTCTCCTCCCCTCTGTATTCTCACAACAACCCCATGGGGTAGGTCTGACTGAGGGCAAGGGACTAGCTCAAAGTCATCTTGTGAGTTCTTCTTGACTGACTAACAACCAATAGGAGGAGGCATAGACCTATCCAACTAATCTCCTGGAACATTGCTGGATGGAGGAATAAAATGACTGATGCAGACTTTATTCACTATCTTCAGAAGTTTGACATAATCTGTCTCCAAGAAACATGGCTTATGGAGGGAAACTCTCTCAGCTTGCAAGGTTTCCGCTCATGGGAGCTGCCTGCTCAGAAACCATCTATTTTAGGCCGTGGTAGCGGAGGTCTGGCTATCTTGATCTCCTCGTCTATAGAGATGGGTGAAATTGTAGCCCTGGATTTAGAGAGAAATTTCTGCCAGGCCATAATTATAAAAGGGTGCAGACCTGACCCCTTGCTGTGTATAAATGTGTATCTTCCCCTAAGAACATCTAAAGCTGCACAAGATATGTGGATAAATCTTGTGAGTGCACTAGATAGGATATTCACTGTCTGCCCCAACCACCTGGCCTGTATGTGGATATTTTAATGCCAGAATGGGGAGTGATTATCCTACTATGGGGAAAGTATTAGGATTTGACTTGGAGGCTATTATAAAAGCACCTAGATACTCACAAGATAAGATAATTAATAAAAATGGACAGGCTCTTATTTTACTAGTTTGCAAATTTCATCTCACCTGCCTAAACGGCACCAATCTAGACAGCTCTAAAGGATTCCTCACATATATATCTGATAAAGGTTCAAGTGTGGTGGATTATATTCTAGGGTCAGATTCTATTATGCCCTATATTCAATCTTTTACAATTGAGAATAGAGCTGAAAGTGACCATCTCCCTCTTGGACTGTCCTTAAATTTGCAAGAGGGTCATTTTGGAGTCCTGACAGATCTTAAAATGATCGGTCATCTGGAGGGTGAAAAACAACCCAAATGGTCACACACAGTTGATGCAAATATTAGGCAGATGTTGGCCTCAGAGAAACTCCAAGGACTACGTTTACAAGCCCTCGAGAAGTCTCATGTCATCAGGGAAGTTTACCAGGATATAATTGCTACCCTTCAGCCATGCGTTGTTGCTCCATTTAAAAGAACCTCCATTGTGGGTCCCCAGAACTGGTATGACAAAGAATGTAAGGCCATGAAATGGGCATTGTGTAAATTGATAAAGAAGGTGAAACATAATGGTACTACTGAAACCATGTTGAACCTAAAACAAAAACGGAAAGAATATAAGGTTATGCTCAAGGAAAAAAGAGGGCTTATATTGACAGCAATTGGAAAGCCTTGGGCCTAGCCCTCATGGAAGGTAATGACACCAAATTTTGGGGCTTATTGCAGAGAGGTCTTAATAGGAAAAGCGGTTGGTCTGCTTCCTCAATTCCACCAGAGGTTTGGGTTAATCACTTTAAAAACATCTTTGGAAGAAACTCAGTTATATATCATATAGAAATTCATACTCCCAATAAATTCCCTGAGTGACCCCCTGTTACCCCTGCTGAAATTAAAAAATTGATTTCCAACCTGCAAAGTGCGAAGGCCCCTGGAGAAGATATGATTCCACCTGAGGTGTTCACCATTGACCCAGATTGGTGGTCTCCCATCCTTGCAAATCTATTTACACACATTAACTCCACAGGCAATATTCCTACAGGGTGGAAATCAAGTATTGTAGTGCCTATTTTTAAGAAAGGGGACACAACAAATCCCTCTAACTACAGACCTATCAGTCTTCTTGATGTAGCCTCCAAACTATGTACCTGGTATCTCTCAAATAAACTTTTAGATTGGGATGATAAATACTCTGTTATCCATGAAGAACAAGCAGGCTTTAGGAGAGGAAAGAGCACCTTGGACCAGGCTTTCACTCTGCACCATCTCATACACTAGTATTTTGGGGGTTCAAATATTTTTATCTATGCAGCCTTTATAGATTTTTCCTTAGCATTTGACTTGATAGATAGGCAGCGCCTTTGGTATAAACTGGATAAAACAAGTATTGATAAAAGATTGTTATGGCTTATTCAACTATTGCATCAAGATAATTATCTACAGGTGAAAACAGGTTTGAATGGCCTGCTTTCCCAACCTGTTAATATATCCCAGGGTGTAAGACAGGGGTGCATCCTGGCACCTTTTCTATTCAATTTTTATATCAACAATTTGGTTCCAGAAATGTCTGATTCTTCATTCTTTCCTCCGGCTATCGGCAACTATAAGATCTCAATTTTTTTATATGCTGATAACCTAATCCTATTATCACAAAATAAAATAGGCCTTAAAAGGATGCTAGTTAAATTTGGAAAGTGGTGCCAAGAAGAAAAAATGCTAGTTAATTACTCTAAAACCAAAATCGTGGTTTTTGGGAAGAACCCCAGTAAGAGTACATGGTCCTTGGATGGCTATCCACTAGAACAATCATTTAAGTACCTAGGGCTTTATTTTGATACAAAGCTTACATGGAGGCAACACCTGGAAATTACTAAACTTATGGGTGCTCGATCTATTGGGTCATTGAAAAAGTTTTTTTATTCAAGAAGAGGGCAACTAATAAAACCTGCAATAAAGGTTTTTACAGCTAAAATCATCCCTCAAATGCTGTATGGAGCTGAAATATGGGGAGAAAATGCTAAAGTTGTGCTCGAAAGGATACAAAATCAATTTATGAGACAAATTTTGGGTCTTCCACCTGGGGTGCCGGCAGCACATCTGAGGGCAGAACTTGGCATTCCTTCATTAGCAGCCAGGATAAATTTGGCCTTTTTAAGGTTCTGGCGCAGGTTAAATGAGCTTGAGGATAGCTCTATTAGTAAACGCTGCTGGTTGGAGGAGTTAAGGGTTGGAGGTTGGGCAAAACAGTGTCATAACAAACTAACGAGTTACCAGCTTAATGAAGAGACCTATTTAAAACTTAGTAATAGGGTTCTTAAAAGTTGGATTTTCAACTATGATGCAAATCAAGACAGAGCGGAGATAGTTGGGGCACGGTTTTCTATTTGGTATCCTCACATTCAGACCAACCATGCAATGCCACAATATTTTGAAGACTTGACCTTTGTGCAGCTTCGAAGGGCATTTACAGAGTTAAGGTTTCAGCAGATGCCCTCTGCATATTTGGAAGGGAGATATCAATGTATCCCAATTGCAGAGAGGAAATGTGGGTTTGGCTGTAACCAAATAGAGGACATAATTCATTATCTGTTATACTGCCCACTTTATTCTGAACCTCGTCAAAGATTTGTGATACCATTGATCCAACCCTCCTGGGACAGTTCCCCTCAAAGTATTGTGGTGGAGTTCCTTGCGGACAAACAAGCAAGGGTTACCTACTCAGTTGCCCAGTTTGCAGTTGCTGCTAGGGAAATACGTACCTCTTTCTGTCAGAAGCAAAGTGACTTCAATAAATAATTTTAATATTGTGATTTTATAGTTTATTTACGTATTTGCTGTTTTATTATTTTAAACTCCAGTTTGTAAGTATTCTGTAACTTCTGTACTATTTTTTTTAACTGTTGTAAAAGTTGTGATGGCCATTGGCTATACAATAATAAAGTGTGTCTGTCTGTCTGAGTTCTTCTTGACTCACGCAAATGGGTTGTCTGGGCTTGCATAGATTGACTTTCAGAACATTCTAGAGCTCTAGGCCTAGCTTTTTGGTGGGAACCCTGCTTCCTTCCCCAAGACTATATAAGGCCTCTGGTGCCACTGCCACTTGTTCTTTTCCTTTCCGCCGTGTCAGCGTGCTTTCAGAGCCTTCATAGAGTTCAGTACTTTCGTTTTCTCAGTTCGTTCAACTTTGACTATGGTACTTCACTTCGCTTCTGGATTTGCCCTCAATTTATGGCATCAACAGCCTTCTGTAAGCACTGTTGAACTTGCAACGTGAAGATTCCCAATTGTGACGGTCACTTGAGGTGCCTGGTCTGTCTAGACAAGGGGGCATAACATCTCAGCCTGTGCCCACTGTCAGGCCTTCACCCTGTAGACAAGACGGAATTGGGAGACGAGACTTCAGTACCTCCTGTACAAGAAGGCCCTACAGCCCTTGGCCTCGCCTTTGACATCTAAGGGAACTTTGCAGTCTGACTCAACTTCGTAGAAACCATTGTTGAAGAGGTCACTAAAATGCTCGATGGAGACTGCCTCCACGAAGAAATTAATGACTAAATCATTGAAAGAGAAGCATTGAGACCGGCGAGCTTCGATTCTCCTGGCTAAAGACCAGGCCTCAGCACCAACTAGGCCTCCGACTTCGACCTCTGAGCTGGCACCTCTTACATGAGGCTGCTCAATAGAGAAGGAGCTTGCAAGAGCAAAATGAAATAAAAAGTTGAAGGATTCCAGCTCAGGAGAATTGACCACCATTCAACATTATTCAGTGGTAACGATTGCTGTTCCGTCCCCTCCACCATCTGTGGTCTTGACTGAGCAAGAGCTACTGTTAGATGCAACCTGCCTTGACTACCCAAGGCACTCTTCACTGAGGTCTGCCTCTCCTGCTATTTTGGAGGGAGAAATTCTTGAAGCCATAATGGTTCGACAGGAGGTCCCTCTCCAGGTTACCACTGTGGAGGTCACCTTGGAATAACTAACCTCTCTGAACATTCGGCCTTCACAACCACCTAGGTCTCAGAAAGAACCGGTTCAGCTTGCACCTACTTCTCAACCTCCTCATTCACATGGCACGAGATTGAGATCATGTCAATCATGATCTCAATCCAGATACCTCTCGAGATCTGACATTGAGATTCTCGCCATCGAGACCATTGACATACCAGATCTCGTTCATGATCCCATTCACAATCATTGAGCAACTCCTATCAGTCACATAGATCAAGATATACCCACTGAAGAACCTGCTATTATTACCCTTGGGTTCTTCAGTATCATATTTGTCAGAAGAACATTATATTCCTCACCACAGGTGGAAAAGGTTGCACAACCTCAGTTCATTCCCATTTGGAGTCAAGGTGCTCTCTGTCACCCAAGTGCAGGCAGTCCAGCCATCATTCTAAGGCCGTGACTGATCAACCACCAGCATCAAGTTTGAGAACCACGACAGAGGTACAATCTGATATTCCTTGAACTTGTTCACCTGAGGCTACCTCTTGGCACTCCTCTTCAACATCCTCTTCTAAGTCGAGTGAATTGTCTGCCCATAGTGCTGAGAAGCCACCTGACCGTTCGGTTTCACAAGGGGAACCAGTTTCCTCTTCCGATGATGTTCAGGCCTTCTCGGATTTGGTTGCTTGCATGTCCAGAAATCTCAACTTCACCACCAAGGTGTCGAGGGAATCCATTGATGACTCATCTACCATCAACCTCAAGAACAGGCTCCATCCATTTCGGCTATTCCACTTCTCCCTTATCTCCTGCATGTCTTCAAGAAGGCTTGGGCTTCTCCATCTTCAGCACCAGCCACTACTAAAAGACTGGACTCCCTGTATAAGATAATTGACACTAAGGAGGAATGGCTTCAAAGTCATCTGAAGCCTAGTTCCGTGATAGTCAATGCCGCCCAATCCAAAACCTTGCAGGGCCTTCAGATCAGACAAAGAGGGGAAGACGCTCGATTCCATTGGAAGAAAAAAAATTACTCTGATGCTGCACTCATATTTAAGATCTCCAACTACGCCGAATGGATGACAGCATATGACCGGTTCTTGAGGGACAAGATAAGGGTCTTTGTTGGGAAGTTATCTGACAACCAGAGGAGAGTGACCGAGGTTTTTTTTCAAAAGGCTAGGCGTCTGACTAATTAACAGATTACAACAACTAGACTCATTGTTGACTGCATGTTGAAAGCTTTTGCTTCTGCTGTGGCACTTCATTGGTATTCTTGGCTGCGCTCATCTGGTCTTTCGCGGTCCTCCCAATCCATGGTCAAGGACTTACCCTTTGATTCTGCTGGGCTGTTCAATACTTCCATGGATAAGAAGCTGGAACATACAAGTAAAATGCGATCCAGTGTAAAGAAATGTGGAATGCAACTTCAGCAATCTGTATACAAGTACAAATACTGTTGATACTGTTCTACTCCTCAACAACAATACAGTACCTGTACATCACAACGTTCTTCTAAGGCTTCTTCCTCCCATCAGCAGTCACAGAGGCTGCCCATGCGACAGCCCAAGACCCAATTCAAAAAAGAAATTGCATTCATCCAAATGGCAAGTTTGACTTCTTCAAGGACGATTCTGCGACCTTGCTTGATGCAGCTACAAGATCATCTCCATTTCATCTAGACAATATTGTTGACACTGCATCTGTCAACATCGACATCAACACCAACATGACCTCAACATCAATGTTGACGTCGACAACCATGCCCTTGATGTCAAAGAGAATACCATCATCAGGTCCTTTCTTTGGCTCGAAGCTGGAACATCATCTGAGTGCTTGGGCCTCGATCACAGTGGACTTGTGAGTGCACGACATTGTGGCAAACGGTTACACGATTGAGTTTGCCAAACTTCTGCTGGGCTGGGTGCGTGTGACTTGGCTATGGAGTCTCCTCTGCGAGGAAATATGCATCCTTCTCGACAAAGGTGCAATAGAGCGAATTCCATTCCAAGCTCTACATAACAGTTTCACCACCCGTTACTTTCTGGTATCCAAAACAGATGGAGGTGTCTGAACCATTCTGGATCTTTGAAGCATCAATTGCTACATTTGACTGCGTCGTTTCCGGATGTTCACTCTGAAGTCTGTTCTCCCATTGCTACAGAAAGGACATTGGTTTGTGACTCTCAATTTGAAAGATGTGCATTTCCATGTGGTGATTTGTCCAGATCAGAAACATTTCCTTGCCTTTGCCTTTGGGAAATGTGCGTACCAGTTTCATGTTCTTCCCTTTGGCCTCAACACGGCCTCCCGAGTCTTCACCAAATGCATGGTGGTTGTAGCAGCGGTCCTTCAGTGTTATGGAATTGTCCTCTTCTCCTACATCAACAACTGGCTGATGGTTGCCTGATCCTGTCGTCGACTTTGGAATGTTGATATCGCCTTGTGTCTCCTTTGAGACCTGAGTCTAACATCAGCTTTGACAAATCTCATCTCTGACCTGCTCAGAGGTTTCAGTTCATTGGAATGGTTCTAGATTCCACCTGTCAGAAGGCCTTACTGCCAGTGGACAGGGTGCTTCACATTTGAAGGACAGTGACATCACTGCAGAAGAGCCGCAGGGCTACCGCCTGGTCAATCCAGGTGCTTCTAGGCTTGATGGCCTCGACAACAGCAGTGGTTCCCTTTGCCAAGCTCTATATTAGACTGCTTCAACATTGGTTCCTGAATTCGTTTGACCTCTTCATCAACAGCCCTAGATGTCAACTCGATACCAAGATGAATCTTTCGAGCCTTATGGTGGAAGGAAACTTGACATCTACTGACAGGTTCACTGTTCCATCAACCTGCCCCTTTGTTGTCGGTAACTACAGATGCTTCACTTGAAGGCTGGGGAGCCCATACTCGACACCTCTCAGTCAGGGGCACTTGGTTGAGGATAGAGAAGCTGTTCACATAAATGTCTTGGAGCTTCTAGCAGTCATCAAAGCCCTTCAAGCTTTTGAAGATGTCTTGACAGGTCACACCATCCAGATCCTCACAGACAATACCACCGCTGCATATTACATCAACAAGCAGGGTAGTACGAAATTGAGGACTCTCTTGGATCTGACGCTTCGACCGTGGTTTGCCCCATTGTTGCTAATGTCAGGGCGCCAATATCTAAGACTGCCACACAAACTGAACCTTTTGACTTTGAACGATGGCAGGATTTATCACCCAGACATTGACAGTCTCAGACTAACAGCATGGAATCTGCTTTGCTAGCTTCCTTGCCATCTTCCATCTGACATGTGATCAATGCTGCTATAAATGATTGATGACTCAATCATACAATTACAAATATAGAAAATTCTTGGACTTTCTTTGACGTTGAGGTTTTGACATTGATTCCTTTGATACCATCCACCTCCTCAAGTTCCTCTTTTCTTTTCTGACATCGGCCTTTTTCTGGCTTTGATCTGATGCTACCTGGCAGGAATCATGGCTTCAGCAAAAGGGAAGATCTTCATGTTTCTCAGATCCTCTGGTTGGCAGGTACCTACAAGGATATAAGCCTCTCCACTCTCCCATCTACCCACCGACACCAGGCTGGAACCTACCTCTTGTTTTATCCCAGTTATTCAAGCGTCCCTTCAAACCCTTGGCTGACTGTGATGTCAGACTGCTTTCCTGAAGGACTGCGTTTCTCATTGCCACAACATCAGCCAGGAGAGCCTCTGAGCTTTGTGCTCTTTGAGTGGATTGTCCCTACCTGCATTTTCATCAAGATCAAGTGATTCTGTGGCCCAACATATCCTTCCTACCTAAGGTTGTATTGGCCTTTCATCTCAACCAGGACATTGTTCTCCCTGTCTTTTTTTCAAGCCCTTACTTTGGACTTGGAATGAACTTTGCACGCCATGGAGTTTCCCGTCAGGATATTTGTAGAGCTGCTACTTGGTCACAGCCCACCACTTTTATATCTCATTACAGAGTTAACCAAAGTTTTTCTAATGAGACAAAATTTTCTGTGGTTCAGTGAATTCATGTAACTGATTAATAAATGATCAGTTTGACTTTGTGCAGTGAACTACTATGTTCTTTGCACCCCTGCCTAGCTTGTGTTCTTGAGTTGCTTTGTTAGATTTATACTGGGTTCTGTTTTAATGTGCATGACATTCCTTCCTCCTGATGCACAGTGTGCTAGTTTGTGTGAGTCACAGAGTCTACGAAGAGGAAGGACAGGTTCCTTACCTGCAACTGGAGTTCTTCGGGTGGTCATCTGTGTGCTCTCACAACCCTACCCTTTCTTCCAGCTTCATGTCATGTCATGTCCATTGTTCCAAGGATGCCGCGACAGTCCAAAAAACAAGTGGTAGTGGCGCCAGAGGCTTTATAATAGCCTCAGGGGAAAGGAGTGGGGTTCCCACCAAAAAGCTAGGCCTAGAGCTCTAGAATGTTCAAGACTCCTCTGCGCAGGCACAGACAACCCATTTGTGTGAGTGCACAGATGACCACTCGAAGAACTCCAGTTACGGGTAAGCAAACTGTCCTTTCATGTCTCAGAATGCATTTGAAACTGAACTCCTAATCCCAGTTTACCACTTCATCCAGTACACAACACTGTCACTGTTGCGTTTAGGTCTGATTTCTATAAAACCCTGAAGACACTAGGGCAGTGGTGTTTGAGAGACTCTCTGCTTGCATACAGATCTCTGCAATTTTTTAGGTACTCTTCAGAGGCCTGACTGTATTGCCTCCATCTCGAGCAAGGTGGCAAACTACCAAAGAGAACACCAATAGCTGCAGTCCCCCTAGAAATTACCTTCTGTTGTCTGCCTAGTACCAGTAATGCTAAAGTTAGAAGCCAGCTGGACCATTTTGTCTTCCTATCTGTCCAGTGATTATTTACTTATTTGTGACTTGTAGGGCTTTAATGATTTAAGGAAGTTCTGCAGCTATCATATTCATTTACTTTATTGTTAGTGGTTTTGCAGGGTAGCTTTGTAATTTTAAATTGGAAAACAGAATAGAAATGATAATTTGTGACCAAGCTGTGCAAATTGGGGACCCTATCCCTGATGTTGGTATTAAATGACAATAAAAATGATGGCCATGGATGTTGACCCACCTAAAGAAATGAATAAGCCCAGCCATGCAGTTGAGCTTCTGTTTTGTTCAGTTGTTCAGTTCTGTTTTGTTCGGTTTCTGATACCTACCTTACATAAGCTGATAGATAGATAATTAATTTGCCTGATATAAGTTTTCAGGCGTGTTTGAATGGTCCATTTGCGTGTTTCTTTCTCTCTAGATTTTACATTATTGCCTTGCTCCTATGTTGCTGCTGTACTTTTCAGGGACATGGAAAAAGCACGAATCTGAGAATTGTCCCTGATCCTATCTTAAGGGTAAGGATGGGCAGGATGACTGAGGCCATTTCCACCCTAGACTGTTAACAGTGCTATAATTTCAATTTTCAGCATCCTGAGGAATCCTGGGGTTTGCAGTTGGGGGGGCGGTATTTAGAATTCCCAGACAGAAAGCTCTTTGGCCTCAGTAAACTACATATCCCAGAATTCCACTGGATGTTGAAAGTGGAATAATAGTGTAGTGCAGATATGGCCTGAATGAGCTGTTAGTGCTGCTGATGTTTTCCTTCCTTACAATTTTTCAGTGTATCTGCCTACATGCATTAAATAGAACATGCTGATTTTATGAATTTTTACTTATTTTTTATTGTTTTCAGATAAGAAATGTGGAAACAAATCAATGTCTAGATAACATGGCAAGAAAAGAAAATGAAAAAGTTGGAATATTTAACTGTCATGGAATGGGTGGTAATCAGGTAAAAAGATAAAGTCTTTAAAACTTTTGTGTTAAGATTTTTGAACTATAAAAAACTTCATTTTCACAAGGACTGGGTGAGCAAGACCCTCACAAAAGTAGAAAATTGTGAATAAGATTTTCAAAGCCCAGCCACTTCCTAGATGTTGAAGCTGATTTTCCAAGCAGCAGCGGCCAGATCCTCTTTCCCTTCTCCTCCTGGCCTTCCCCCATTGTTTCAGCAGTCCCACCTCGTACCTTCTTTTGACATCTTCACACACACACACACCTCATGCAGCATTTACCAGCCACGCAACTCAATCTGAGTTTGAAAGCAACAGCTACCACCATTGGCCAGATTCTCTACCCTTTCTCCTCCTGGCATTCCCCCTGTCTCCCATCATTTCAGCAACCTGAACTTGTACTTTCTTTTGACACCTACATGCCTCATCCAGAATTTGAGAGCCTCTGTCCGTTCCAGCAAACTCAGTCCCATTTTAGTTTTCCTAAAAGTGAGTGGAGGATTGAGGTGGCAATGGCTGCTGCTTTCAGAATCAGATTAAATTGGGTGGCTAGTAAATGCTGGAAAACTGAATCAACCCATCTCAGTACACACATCTTTTCTGTTGTGAAGTTAATTCCCACCTGCCATTCCTATTCATGTATAGCTTATAAAGCATCTGAGCCATGCTGTATTGCTAAGGAAATACTTCTGTGAATTGTCCTATGCTTGTCTGTTGCTAGTACCGGTAGCTGACAGTGAGAGATTACACACTTTAAAATCCTTGTACCACATCAACAAAAAGGAGATTTCTGTATAGCACCACAGTAGAACTGAGTGATGTGAGAGTTCCAGTTTCTCATTTTGGATTTAGAACTTTAACATCTTCAATGAAAAATATTCATTTACTGTAGCATTGAGACTTTTGCCCCAAGCATGCTGTAGTGGATTTTGCTTTGGAATCTGAGATACTTTGGGGATAAAGATACAAGTGGGTGATCTGGTGTTACAGTGGAAAAGAAACAAGAAGTGTAAGAGGTTAGATGTCCTCTTCCAGCACTCTTTTTTTTTTGCTTCAAAGCGTATTTTCCCAACACATCTTTGGAGTACAAAAGATGTGTGAGCTATTGTTCATGAGCTCCTTTGTCTAACTTTATATTCTGCATAAGGCCCTACAAGTACCTCTTAGAAGGAAGGGAGGGGCTAACCTATGAATTTACTGAAATACAAATAAGTAAATAAGCCGGTCACTCACAAAATCAATTCTTTCCCCAAATCCACATTGTCAAGTTGTTCTGGTTCTTGGTGCCACTTAAAAATGTGTGCCACAAATAAAAAGCAAAATCTACTTTAAAATTTTTCGCTGCTGGCACTAGCATCATTCACAGTGGTGCTGTGGAATGAAACTATGAAGACCACACACCAAAGTCATTAGCTATTGTTCTGCCTTTGTACTATAGCAGCAGAAGCTCTGTAATGCCCGTTGTTTAAACCCATCCTGCCAGCTACTGATTTAAGGAAGAAACAAGCCTGGGTGAACTTACAGTTCCTCTAGTGCTATGCTGAGGAACATACTATATAAAGCTTAGGTATTTAGAGAGGGAATGGAGTACTTGTGCCACATGGATCATCTGTGCCAACCTCAGACACTCTATACCTTCTGCTTTTTGTTTGGCATTAGAAGACTGAAGGAGTGTATAGATTTGTAGAGGGATAAACTTTAAGCAAACACAATATGTGTCATTGTGCAACAGCATTGCTGACTCCACTGATGCTCTAGATGAAGGGCCTGTGATGTCAAGAGGCATCAAGTATATGGTATACCTGTCAAAGAGTGGGAGGAAAAAGGGCAATTGTGCTCATTTTCTGCATTTTTCACTTGTTACGTTTATCTCAACTTTGTGAGATCCGTTTGAAATTTGACACTGTTGTAGAACTCATTGAATTAGTCAAGGAAGTCACGTTTCAAATTAAGAAGTATCATTTTTATAAACAGTACAATTTTGAGGGTTGAAATGACAGAACCTAATTTGTGTGTAGCTTTAACTAAAAGGTTAGTTAGGTTTAGTGTTATCCCATAGAACAGGGGTAAGCAACATGCAGGTTGTATGTGGACTCTGCCTGGCTTTGTGGTCCTTGGAGTCCCCAGAATCATCACCACAAAACCAGCAGTGGACATTTTATAGTCACTTCCAGTTAGGGGCAGTCAGTACCAAACAGAGAGGAGGGAAAGAGAATACTAATACTGGCTTACCTTACATAAAATTGTGGAATGTGTTGCTCAGTTAGGGCAACAAGTGCTATTATGTTCAGTATTTCTCCCAGCCTTTCTATCATCTCTGAAAGTAATTACACAATAAAATATAGGAGAAGGGTTTGTCTTGCATATTGTGTCTACTAAGTTGTATCCTTATGCTGAGAAGAACATAGTTACAATTTTTATGTTTGTGTTTTATAACTAATTCTATTAAATTACAAATGTTGCAATGTACAGATTGTTGCATTGGGAATGCAGTCCCCCAGGGTCTCTTAGAGGGCTAGGGTTGTCCTCTAGCCTTCCACAGTGGCCATCCTGCTTTACACACTTATGTGTTCCCTGCCACTAAGCTGTGTAATCCATATATATTACCAGAAGTGATCTGGGAAAAACAGAAGCCTTAGTAAAAAGAACATTCTTCAATATCTCTTCCCACATTGGAATATTAGCCATTTTAGGAAACCTCTTTATGTGCACAATATAGACGATCAGTCGACAGACTTTCTTTCAAATGTGTATTTTAAGTGTTTAGTGTCCATATTGTCATGAAATGGTGTGTAGTGCTGCAATAATTGAATATTGTTTTCTGTCAAGGTTTTCTCATATACAGCCAACAAAGAAATTCGAACAGATGATTTGTGCTTAGATGTCTCTAAACTAAATGGTCCTGTCACAATGCTTAAGTGCCACCACTTAAAAGGCAATCAGCTTTGGGAATATGATCCAGTGGTAAGTCTGTTCATGACTGAAATCCAAGAAGTTAGAGAGTTCTGTATACATAGCTGATTTTTGATACAAAAATTTTGATATATATGTGGGGAGGTTGCTGATTACCAGTGGGAGACAGAATAATTATGATCTAAGATATATAACCATCATTTTGTATTTATGTTCAAATTAAAGTTCTTTCTTAATATCAAGTGTTAGTGTTGGAAAAGAGCTAGTCTTAGGCGGCACTTTTTCTCATATTTCATGACTTGCAAAGGACTCAAGCATTTATCAATTAGATCTGTATCCCATCAAATTGGGGCTTGATTTCTTATCTGACTCCCCATTCCATGTGTATGTATATGTAATCAGCCACTATAACTGATGCACCTTGTTTTGTGTTTTGTTCTTGGTTGTAATCTAAGAACAGAATAGTGTTAGTGTGTTTTGGGGTGAATTCTCAAGATGAGTTCAAGCCACTCTTACTAACTGTCACAAGTGTAATAGAGAGAAATTAATCTAAAACAAGTGCTATGAAAATTACGTACTTCCCTAAGGGTGTTTGATATCTCTGAAATTTAATGAAACTCTGAGGACTAGTGGTATAAAATATTCAGAACTTGGGAAATTGATTTTGAAAAGTAATTAGTTGCAGCTGTAATGCCAGGCCACACTACCCATCGTAGTTATTTGCCATTGTACTTCAAAAAATTGTATGCATTATGTAAGGCACATAATGAACTTGAATCATGTCAAATTCCTTCTTCACTATTTAGTGAGGTTATATCCACTGAGCTACAAATGTAACTTCTTATGTTACAGTTATAGCATAAAAGAAGTTGTGTTACAGCTCTAATGTAACGTGGCTGTACTTGCTTTATTGAAAAGGAGAATTACTTAATGAGCCATTTGTTTTTTGAAAGCAGTTACTTTTGTGTTCTGGAAATTCAGAACAGCTAGGTATAGTTTCAGCTTATATGGAATCTCCACAAAGAAGGAACACAGCATATGTGCATCACTTTGCTTTCCTAACAAATATTGTTTAGTAACTGTAGATGACTAAGCACTTTAAGAACTTGATAGATTTTTCTTGTCTTTGTTTTGTAGAAAAAAGGAACCTATGTGCTTCCTCAGCATACATCAGTAGTTCACATAATTGCATATCAAATCACTCCCACATTTAAACTGAACATTCAGTTTCAATTAAACTTATCCCGATTGGTATTGCTGCCTGGGCTTTACCAGCATAGTGTGGCTGTTTCAGTAGTTCACCTACAGGAATTCACAGCTCAAAAGCTGTGGAATTTTCTTTTGACACAGAAGGCAGTGCACTCTAGTGGTAGTATGCTTATTTCTCTAGAGTTGGAGTTGTCAGCAATATGCCTTTTGAAAATAAAAATTTTAAATTATATTTAAAAAAAAATAATGCTAAAAAGGCATCCACTGACAGAAGACTGTCCCACTGCATATCCAGAAAGAGTTGGTTCACCTCTCCACTCTGCTCCTGGATGCCCTCAGTATCTTCCCAGATGGAAGAGGGTAAAAGACACTCTAGATCAGAGCTTCAGGTGGCAGGGGTTGCAAGAGGAAATAATAAATTACTACTTCTTGGGTCCTCTGGCAAACGTCCCTCTGTTATCAGATGTGTATCATAAGATTGTGGACACTGAAATTTGTGCCAAGGTCACGAAGAAATGCTATCCTGAAATGTGCATATGTGGCATCCTCCTTTTTGTAATACATATAGAAATGAACAATTTGCATGTGTATTGAATTCAGATATTATTCACATTCTTTAATCAACAAATATATATTCAGATGTTTTCACACTGTAAATACTTTTTCTAACACTATAGATATTACATCTCTTAAAAAATATCTATGATATTTAAAAAAAATCTTTAAGCAACAGGTTTCTCAAATAATTTGGTTGATCCAGTGAGATTTGAACCAGGATCTCTCAAGTTTAAAGCCATTCTTTGACTTCATATCTTTAAAACAGATGCCCCTCTACACGACTTTTAAACTTGAAGAGTTCAAATACAGCTTGCAGCATGAGACTGCTGGTCAAAGAAAAATGCTTTAAAAATCCTGGGCACCTAGCACACTTGATGAGCCATTAGAATATTTAAAATATTTCCTAGAATGCAAGGAGTTCCCAGTTCCCTGTATTCCTTAAAGCGGGATTTAAACTGTAGGCTAGGAGTTGCATGTAACCCTAGGCAACTCTGTGTATGACCCCTGAAGCTAAAAACTGCCGTTCACTTACATAGATATGTACATCAGCAGTCCCTATATCTCAGTGGGTTGTAAGGGGAAGTTTCAAATTGCCTATCCCTGCAGGCTGAGGTAGGTGTGTGTCTGTGTGTGTGTGTACACACATATGCCTATTTGTGTGGCCCCAGCAGCACACAAGCCAGCTCTCATTGTAACTGTGTGACTAGAATGGCTGTATGTCACCTGGACATAGGAAACTATCTCTGCCTAACAATGCTTACAAAGGAAGCTTACAGACTAATGTGGCTGATCTCTTTCACTTCAGTTGTGATGTTGTGAACCATATATGTCTTTTCTTCTTTTCATCAGAGATAAAAGTCAAGTGTTTCCATTTCTTAGGTTAAATGCGAAGGTGTGTATTGTTCAACAGTCAATGGCTGTGCTGTATTTAAAATAAGTTCATTATTATAATTTGCTCATTTTCATTGTACTTTGGATAACTTCTCCATTTCCTTAAAAATGTTTCTTTTTTTCTTCTTTCCTTCCTTTCCTCTTTCCCCTTGGACAAAGAAATTAACCCTGTTGCATGTGAACAGTAATCAGTGCCTGGATAAAGCCACTGAAGAGGACAGCCAGGTACCCAGCATCAAAGACTGCAATGGCAGCCGCTCTCAGCAGTGGCTTCTTCGTAATGTCACCCTTCCAGAAATATTCTGAAAGGTTTCTAAGAGGAGAATTGACTGGACTACCTCAGCAAGTACATCAGCTACATTGTTATGTAGCAAGCAAAGGCTGCAAGATTTCATAGGGGTTTTTTGCCCCCCCAGAACAGACTCTTCTGAATTTTCAAGAGCTGTCAGCCAGCCATTCTGATGTTAATGTCTGTGGAACTAACTATATGAGTACTTGTGAACCTGTACACACTGATGTTTACAAGATATTTCTTCAAAGAATCATTTTATAGAACACTCAATCAGTGAAAACATCATCAAGGATACATGCTCCCAAGACAGTGGCACAATCTAGTTTGCTTTTACATCACTTGCTCAAAGGGTGCTGTCATAAAGATTCCTAAGATTTTTGGTAAGGTTCAGTGGTAAGAATGATACCAAGCACAGATGAAAATATAAATGGAGCAGATTCAGTGTCATGAGAGAAAGAATCAGTGAAGCAAGAAATGTGTAAAACAGGGTTGAGAGGCAAGAGATCAGAACTATAAGAAGTACAATTTGTAGTACTAAATATCAAATTTATATGTAGAATTTTTTTACCTCAGTGAAAAAAGCCCAAGTGAGACAACTACTCTCTGTACAGTTGTGTGGTAGTTATTAATATAGTTTTCCCTCCTCTAAACATTCTTAATTTTGAGGGGGCAAAACCAAATTTGAACATAAATAAAATTGGCTCTCTGAATGTATGTTCAACCTAAAAAAACCCACCTATTTTGGTTTGTGGGCTGTTTGAACTGTTACTACATCTTTTCAATTATCTGAAAATGAGGCTTCTACATCCTTTGTGTTTTGCTATCTCAGTTGAACTTGAATCAGCCAGTTTTTGACCTTCCATCACCGTCTTTAAAATTTGTTAGTGCATTTTAAATTTGTTAACTTCACTGATTATGCTTAACAGCCAAGTCTCTTACTACTGTACTGCAGATTTTGTTTCACAGCAATAAATCTTTAATTCTTTGATTTCATTCATCAGAGCCTGCAGATATGACTTATTCAGGTAACAAGTAATTTTCATCTGAATGTTTCTTAGAAGCATTTTCCATTCCATACTTGAAATTCATATTTGGATTTTTGAATTGTAATGTTGGTCACTTTTTTTTCTAATAAAAGATAAGGAAAATAGTTATACTGGCCTCTTCAGAAAACAAACTAACCAACCTTGATATAGCCAAAGACCTTATCATTCTATACCTTGTTAGTCTTGCACTTTGAACTAAATAACTTTATTTAACTGAAGTGGCAGCGTATAGAAGAAAAATCATCACAGTTTCTGTCTCAAGAAATGAGCTACTTTTTTTTCCAAAAGAAAGAAAAACTTGATTAGCAAACAAAATAATTTTTGTATAAATAATGTAATCATTTTTATATGCAGCAAATTAATATATATCTAGAGAAGGAATATGCAGTTCTGTCTCCTTCCAGTTGGCTAGATTTGATCAGCTGTTGCCCTGTAAACCCACTTATGTCTACTATTTGTAGAACAGTTCTACAGCTATGCTTTTCCGCATAAAATGGTGAACCTGTGTCACTAAGATGACATTGTTACTCTTTACAGACATATGAGCAGTGTGCTGCATGCAGCTTCACTGCTAAGGATTGTATATAAATCTGAATTGTATGTGCTGATAATGATCTCCTTAGTTAAGTGGTAGCTCTTTTGAACTGTACATTAGCAAAACTCAAAATTAAGGAAGCCTTGATTATTGCTACGAAGTTTTTCTTTGAGTTTTTGATGAGTTTTTTAAATTCAAATTCATATCTACGGTGTGCCTTTCAGATGGGAAACTTTAAATTTGATATATCATAAAAAATATAAATTACAGAATGATTTTAGCAGTAATTACATGTGTACTAAATTGTTTATGTAGTGTTTTCTAAAAAAATACAAGCAAGAAAGGGTAAGAAGGAGTAAACCATGAGATAATCTGCCAGTACTTCTAGCTCAGTTGTTATGTTTGTATCCGTCTCCCCTTAACAAATAAGCACATTACATTAAATTGGAAGATAGAAGTTTGCCAAAACCCTCACACTGATATTCTCAGCCAGTTCTCTCACATATAATCAAACATTATCACCAGTGCCAAGTATACCTTCTTTTATATCCATTTCCTGTGTGTTTGCTATCAAATCTAAGTACAAGGGACCATAATTCCTATTTATCTGTATAGTTATAATCCTAATGTTGCAAAAGTAACCACTTTAATTAAGTTGAGGAAGCTAATAAAACAACAAAAGTTAAACTGAGTGAACTCAGAATAAATCAAACACTCCTGCATGGTAAGGTGCCTTCGTTATCATTTAATTTTAATCATGTTTACATTCAAGGTTTTTATATCTTCTAATCTTTTTTTAAAAGTTTATTTAAAAAATACTATGCATACAGCAACCAGCTAAGCTGTTTTCTAATGTAATTTGTTTTTTAAAAATACACATGTAAACAAACAAAATTTAATATCTGAGAAGGGTTACCAATCATAATAACCTAAAATAGTTGCTACTCCAAAATAGAGGAGACCTATTGAATAAATAGGATGTACATATGTCTTGAATTACTGTTCAACAGGTCAGAGCTTTCCAAATTGTGTGTCATGACACGTTAGTGTTTCACTTGCAGTATGTAGATGTGTCAAGTGAACATAACGGGTGGAGGGGCTGCCTCTCCCGCTGCTGCCACCCCAAGCTGAGGGAGACGGAGGTGAGGGCAGCAGCACACCAGGCTCGGGTGGAGGGGCTGCCTCTCATGCTGCTGTCACTGCCCCAAGCAGAGGAAGACCCCAGCAAGGGCAGCAGTGGGCTGGGCTTGGGTGGAGGGGCTGCCTCCACTTATTGAATTACTTACTGAATTACTGTGTGGCGAAATGGTATTTCTAAAAAGCGTGTCACCAACATGAAAAGTTTGGAAAGTTCTGCAACAGGTGATTCAATTGAGCAAACAATACAGATGGTGCAAAACAGGTTATAGGATACATATTCTCGTCTCTTGGATTCCATTAATATCCAGATCCATTTTGCACCAGTTGAACCTTCCAAACCCATTTTTAAAAGTTACTCAGTTAAGGGAAATTGCCGTACTTAAGCCTGGCTATAACTAGGACATGAGTAGAGATAGGTCTGGCCGATCTAATTAGAGATGCACCTCACAAACCAATCTAAGCTGCAAAAAGTTATTTCAGGCCACCTGCCCCTGGTGAAGAAGAATAGCAAGGGGAATCTTGAAGCTGCAAAATTGATCTTTTAGATGTAGTGGAACCATTTCTAGCATTGGTCACATCATCCACAGAATCCAGTTTCCCAGTCCATGATATTTGTTTATTCTTCATTGATCCAGTTTGTTCATCCAGAGACATGTTCAGATACTTGTTCCAGACTGCCACAGCTTCCTTGCAATTTAAAGATAGGAAAGAAAAGCGAAGATGCTGCTGAGTCCCTTTTTTGAACTTCTTTTTTCTGAAATAGATTCTAGACATGTTACAGCTAAAGTACAGAGAAGTTTAAAACAATAAAAAAGAAAGAATACCCCCAAATATATGTCCCTCAACAAATTTATAGGAGTAATCAGTTGGCTGTTACTTTAAAAGCAGCCAGTCCAGTCACATCAAAATGCCTGAGAGAACAGGAATATTTCAAGCTAGGGTTCAAAAAATTGTAATAATGTGGGCAAAACTACCTCTGTAGGAGACATTCCATACATGCAGGACCAAACTGAAAAAGCCCTTTCCCTTTTCAGTACTTAGTCTTATCCAGAGGAGAGTCTTTGGTTATCTCGGTACAGACTAAATTATGACCTGGTGTTATTTTTTTTATTGAGTAATTAACTAATTGCAATCTAACATTGATATACATACAAAAATAGTATTCCAATGATTAATACAAAACAACCAGTGCTCAACCCACAACCAACAAATTTATTTTCCTGAATAATAAATATATTACTGCATTTACCCTACCCTCCATCCCACCTACCTGGTGTTATTTCTGACATTCTGGTCTTCTGATAAATTTGGCTGTTGCATTCTGCATAGCAGTATTGTATAAGCATTAGCACTGTATCTGTCACAAGGGCTTTTTCCAATTTATGAAGGTTTCTAGACAGTGTATTTTCTACTATTTTCAGTCTCTCTGAACTTGTCAGAGCAATCAAAGGAAAGTCAGTTTAGCTATAGTTGGGTACATGTCTCCTGTAATACCCTGCCAAGCAAAGAAGAAAATGAATCTGTTTTCTTGATCTGTGAACAGGCAAATTATGAGTGGTTTGCACTTTAACTTCCATGGGAATGATCATATTACAACCAACTTTATGGCCAAGATAAGTCATTCAGCTTAGTGAAACTAACATATTTTTGCCTGATGGCCAGCACAGCACCAATGATGTTATCAGAAGATTGGTTCTTGTGGATTTTTCGGGCTTTGAGACCGTGTTCTGGTTGTATTTTCTCCTGACGTTTCGCCTGCAACTGTGGCTGGCATCTTCAGAGGAATGGTGAATTGGAAGTGGAGTGGAGAATATATATGCCAGTCTCCTCCTCCAGAGGGGAGGGAGCAATTAGCATAATAGTCCTATTGTGTGTATTGGATACTTGTTCCTGGAGGGAGACTTCCTGAGCCCAGGTGGGGCTCGTTAGGGCTTGTTAGTATCTTTTGTGTTTTGATTTTGGTGTTTCTCAATACTGGCAGCCAAATTTTGTTGACCTTCCGAGTCTCCTCTTTCCTGTTAAAATTATCCAAGTGTTTGTGGATTTCAATGGCCTCTCTGTGTAGCCTGATCTAGTAGTTGTTAGAATGGTCCAGAATTTCTGTGCTTTCAAATAACATTCAGTGTCCAGGTTGGTTTATAGTGTGTTTGCTCCCTGCCCTCTGGAGGAGGAGACTGGCATATATATTCTCCACTCCACTTCTAATTCACCATTCCTCTGAAGATGCCAGCCACAGATGCAGGCAAAACGTCAGGAGAAAATACAACCAGGTCTCAAAGCCCGAAAAACCCACAAGAACCAATGGATTCTGGCCATGAAAGCCTTCGACTCTACATATCAGAAGATTGTTTGAAGGTAGTTTAGAGTTTCTTTCCAGGAGTTTGAGCATATCACAGTATCATCTAAGACGCTCAATAGAGAATCCACTACCTTCTAGAAGATAGCTGAGACATTATATAGGCTTACAGGTAGAGTGTTAAATTTGAGTAGATACATGTGAGCAACGAAATCTGTCTGATGCTTGTTCCCATCTCCAAGAGGAAATTTTCATTAACCCTTTGTTGAATACATTAGTACTGCATCTGAAGAAGTGGGTTGATATCCACAAAAGCTCATGTGAAAATAAAAATCAGTATTAAAGGTGCTGTCACATTTCTTTTTCCCCTCCCTCGCCCTTCCTCTTTTTTATTTTCATGTCTTATGTTGATCATAATTCACAAGATCATACTAAATTTCATCATCATCATCACCACCACATAAGTTTGAGAGTGGTATAGAGCTGACATATAAAGCACCTGTTAAAGAGATGTGACATCTGAGCAAAGACAATTCAGGACTTGAGCTGTAGTCTAGCTGAAGTATCCCCTAGGGTCATAGCAGGCCATCAGAAAGCAAAGTCCCTGAATATGAGTGCATATTGTTTTTCTCACATGTGATCTGCCCTTTGGCTCTCAAGAAAACACACTGGGTTTTCCCAGTGTATTTAATGAGGCATATTAAGCTTAATCACAAAACATTTGCTGAATCTAAACTTTTCACATCATACTTTGGTTTTATCTTGATACAATATTTGCATACTGTCAATTCCCATTAGTGGATTCTTTGTATCTTCCCCTTTTGCAAATTTCCAGTGGTCACCCTAGAAGACTTCATTTTCATACTTTGATCTAATGCATCTCTATTGTATTTGTTATTTGTTGATATAACTTTACAGTGGCCAGATGCCTGTGATCGTCTGCTCCCAAACTCACCTCTTTGATTCTCCTTAACTGCTTCCTTTGCATTCCATGGTCATCCACACTTACTGCTTAGGTACTCCCCAGCCCATACATGATAGATTACTATTTGATTGCTATACTTTAAAACAAAACAATTAACTCTTCTCTCTATTTTAATGGCCTAACTAAATGCTCACTTACAATAAGCTAAGTTAAAAGTAAGAGGATAACCTATAACAATAATTTTCTTACAGCAATGTTTTATGAATTATCATGGATGTGTAACACTGTCAAGTATGTCATGAAGCATAGCTGACATGCAGTTTTCCTGCAGTCTTTTGTGGAAGAGACCTAAAAACATCTTCTGCTGAATGCTTTAAAGAAATATTTGTTGTTGTTGGAAAAGGATGTTGACCTGGGCTCTGTTTCCTGACCCTTTAGTAGACTTCACAAGGCTACACATATATAGCATATCTGCAGGCTCAGGAGACAAGACATTTTTCAAACAGTTTCTATACTTAAAAGAAATGAGAGCAGAGGATGATTTTTCACACAAATATGTGATTATAAAAGACATCAGTACTTCTATCGCTCTCTTTAATAGTTCTGGAAAATCTGCTTGTAAGTGAGCCAGACATTTAGAAGGCACTGTTCCTTGAACTGAAATTGCAGAGCACCCTCGGGGGATATTTCTATAAACTGGTCTTCTGCTGCTGCTGTGAGTCCCTCTAGTTCATACACATTAACTGAAAACAAATCTCTAATGCAGTATCAGGAACAGGAAAATATTCATTAAAATGATGCTGCAAAAATTTCAAACATGCAATAAGTGATGTGTCCTCTTCAGACAACTCTTCATCAATGGAACCAATAAATTTTTGAGGTTTGGTAATGTCTCATAATTTTGGTTCAATAGGTGGTGATGTCACAATTCCAACTTCTCCATCATTGCTTTGATCTTATCTTCAACATGGAAAACTGTAACTTTCTCTCCTGGAAGATTTAAGTTGAGCATTTTTTAAAATTAATTTTATTGTGGTTATATCGTATAAAACAACATTTCTCATTGTACATGTTACCGAACTATTACCGCTATCTTCCACTCCTCTCTGGATTTCAATACTGTTATTTCATTGACATATCAACATTATGCATTGCATTACATTTGTTAACATACAAGATAGATCCTGCTCTTTGACCCTACTTTACATGTACCATGATATTCCACTGGCTTTTACTTCTAACTACACATGCTACCATGAATTAAGAATTGTTACCTGTCAACACCCAACCCATTTCCAGAACAATTTGCCATTCTTTGTTTATGTCATCATCTGATTTTCCTTTTAATCTCTGAGAGACTATATCTGCATTCTGATTTTCAATAAAAGTTGCCCACCATTGCTCTATTGTAGGTATCTGCTCAGTTTTCCATAGCCTTGCATATTCAATACGGGCTGTCGTAATCATATACAGCATTATTTGCCAATATTTCTTTGCAACAGTTCCATCTAACACACGTGTCATATTTAATAAGTACAGTTCAGGTTTCTTATCAATTTGAACCCTCAATATTTTACATACCATATTGTGTATATCATTCCAATATTTTTTAGCCTTAGGACATGACCACCACATATGAAATAGCGTCCCAACATTCTCCTGACACTTCCAACACTGACCTGTTCCCGTATTATATGTCTTCTTTAATTTTTCTGATGTCATGTACCATCTATTAAAAAACTTATAATAGTTTTCTTTTAGGTTCTGAGTTGCAGTAAATTTTTGTGTCCGTTGCCAGCTTTGTTCCCAGTGCTCTAATTGAATTGGATTGAGCTCACAATATCATTGCTGATTTGACTGTCTCATCTTCTCTTTCTTGATTTAAAATCTCCTGGTATATCTGTGATAATAAATGGGGCGGGTTTTCCCACAGTAGCTTCAGCATTCTTCCTTGCTCTTTTTGTTCTATTCCATAAGTTTTTACATCCATCTGGAATCTCTCAGTTAACTGTCTGTAAGGGAACCAGTTTAACTTTATTCCTTCTGATTCCAGTTTTTCTCTTGATTTCATCTTAAAAAGATTCAGATTTGTCTTTTCTAATATGTCGTCATAACACAGCCACTTATCTGAATCTGACCATCTTCCAAAGAAGGCTTCTTGAGGGGAGACCCATGTACGTAGTTGCCTAATGTTCTTATTCTTGTAGTCAGTCCATATTTTAAGTAGTGATTTTCTTACAAAATGATGAACAAAGTCTTTGTCAACCGCAGCTTTCCCATAGAACATATAGGCATGCCAACCCATCCTTAAATCAGCTCCCTCTAATGTCAACATTCTCGTATTTTGAATATTCATCCAGTCTTTTATCCAAGTAAATGCAGCTGCCTTGAAATATATCTGTAAATCCAGTAGACCCAACCCTCCTCTTCTTATTGAGTCTGTCATGATATTCCATTTTATTCTTGGTTTAAGTTGAGCATATTTAAATAAGTGAAGATGATTCTATGATTGTAAGATACCTGACAGATAATGCTTTTTTACTAACCAGAAAAAATCCATCAAATGATCGCTGAAGGGAAATTGCTGCTGCATGAGGAATAATCTTGTCTATCAATTCCCCAAAATTAGGCAAAACTTTACCTCATGATAGCCAAAAACCTTCACAGTGTAGCAAAAGCTGGTTGTATTTTCTGTCCATATTTTTACAAAGCTACTCAAAAAGTTTTGAATTCAGTGATCTGCTCTTTTATAAAATTGACAATTTTGACTGATTCATTTAAATCTGTTTTAGTTTTTCTGGTATCTACTTAGTAACTAGAGCATCCCTGTGTATGTAGCATTCATACCAAGTCACTGATGGTATGATTTCCTTAATCAGTGCTACAAGTCCAGTAAGCATTCCAGACATTGCTTGTGCCCCCACCTAATTCCAAAGCATTTCAGCCAGTCCATGTCATAGGATGTTATAACCTCTTTTAAGCTGCAAAATACCCCTTCAACTTTACAGTGATCCCTCCACATTTGCAAGGGTTTGGGGTGCAGAACCCTTGTGAAAGTGGGAAAAAAAACTGTGAGTAACTCCCCCCTGCAATCCCTCTCTCCTTCCCTTGCCTCTGGCCCTGGTGCTCCCGGATCGGGAGGAGGAAAAAAATATAAGGTAAAGCCCTTACCAGGTCTTTCCCCTCAGATAAGAAGACCAGAGCGCTGTGTTCTGTCATTCTTACTACTTCCAGTTGCCATCTTGAGAAAACCTGCAAATGTGGAAGGAGGACTGTAGTGTGTACCAATGAGGAGATGAACAGTAAGCCTTTGAAAATACTTCTCTCATGCATGTAACATAGCACAATAAGGCTGTTTTGTTATGTCTGTGTTTTTGTCCAGTTGCAAAGAAAAATAGAGAGATGAGCAAATTCTTTATAATAATTGTTTCTTAATACTGGCTGACAAACCATTGATTTGTTCCTTGTGTCCTTTGACAAAAGTATTAAGGTACGTACATACATACATATGTTTATTTTGGTCAACGACCAGCATAACAAACAAGGAAACAAAAGGAGCAAAATAGAATGATAAAAAACCTAATGAGATCATTAAGAAAAATAAATAAATTTAAAAAGAACATTAAATACAAAATATTTAAATATTGAATATGAACTATTTGAATTACAATGGTTTGATAAAAAAGCAACAGAGTATGATAGTTTCTTTGATACTAGGATAACATTCTATGCTGACAAGCTATAGCTGCCACACCAAAGCTAACTACCTTGGCTATAATTTCAGGGAACTGGTCTGCCAAAAGGTAATGCAGAACTCATCAGATCTCCCTAGTACACTTTGTAAAATTGGATTAATGGAGCGGCATTGAAGATCATGGTAAAAAGAACAATACAACACAACCTGTCCCACAATTTCTCCTTTCCCTGCCCCACAAGGACATAAACGATCACAATACGGTGCATTATCTTCCCTTCAAAAAGCCTGGGTAAATGCTTTACTATATTTTGGGATAGTTAAATTGATCAGATAATCAGCAGGATGAAGGACCTGCCCTCTGTCTTTAAAAGCTGGGTAAATAGAAGCTGCACTTATGTAATTTTGCAACTCAGTATCCCAATATATTATTATTATATGTTGTATTCCAATATATTATATCCCAATTATATTATATCCCAATATATTATCCCAGTATATTATTGCTGAGATATAATTTATTTTGCTTTCATATAACCCGTACCCAGAATGGCATTTTGTGTGAATCCTAGCCTTAACACTTTCTCTTCAACTTTTTCCACCTTGACTGAAAATGATCACTAAAGGTCAGAAGGGCCAGGCCTTTAGGCATGAATAACATTTTTAACTCAAAATTTAACTTGTAAGTCCATACTCTGATATGCAATAGCAAGATCTATATCTAGCCGTATGAGTACATTTGGCACACAGCTTGGGAGGCAAAGAATGGTTCTCAAAAATTTTGTTTGAACAGATTCTAAAGCCACAACATTGCTAAACACATACACTTGTGCTCCATATCGCATTTGTGGTAAGATCTTAGTGTTGAACACCTGAGCTGCTGAGGGTACATGCTGGTCTCCCTTAGCATAAAAGAATGAAATTAGTGAGTTATAACTGTTGTACATTTGCTATGGCATAAGACACTTGAGCTCTCCAAGAACTGATAGATTGAAAAATTATTCCCAAGTACTTATACTTTGCCAGTGGTGTTTATGTCATTTGCAAGTAAAAACTAAAACTTTAGATTTGTCATAATTGACTAGCAGTTGTTCAGTGCTGCAGTATGCATCTAGTGCTCTTAGTAGCCGTCTCAAACCTACACATGACAATGAGAGAAGTACTGCATCATCTGCATAGAGTAGAATGGATGGTATTAAGCTAAGGTCCTTGGCAGCTTTCTCATTGATCAATGCAGAAACCATGATTTCTGCAGCAGGTATATAAGTTCTTCAGACATTGTGTGCAGACACTGATGTAGCAACAAAGGCTGCTTCTAGTTATATGCATGGTAGCATAAGAAATGTTACATTTCTCCTCATAGCATGGAGAAGTAGCAAGTACTAAGTACTTTTTTTTCCTATCAAACAGTTATTTTCATAACTTTTGAATGGTTTGAGATATTGCAATGAAACTTCCTACAAATGATTTCTGTCACTTGCAAAAGACTCCAGCTCTTTGAGATCAATGTGTGACTGCCTGTCTGTCCATCTTTTTTCCTTTTTTTTCTAAACTGTGAAACCTTTTAACATTTCTTCAAGCCTTTGTGGATACTATGTGAGGATATTGCAGCCCATGGGAATCTGCAGATCACAGAAATTACTGCTCTAGAGTTCAAGCTGCATTACAAGTTGTCCCTGTTCTGATAATGTTGTACATGGACCACCAGCAAAAAAGCAATAGAAGAAACTTGATGCCACTGAGGCCAACGTAATGGATCTGAGAGACCCACCTAAGTTGTGAACCTCCTCCTGCAGAGGAAGTACAATTCTGTCTAGAACAGTTTGAATGGCTCCTACCCAATAACACGTTCATCAAACTTGTCTGGATTGAGACAAGTTCATTGGCATTTTTCCAGTCTGTGGCTGTGGCCAGGCACTGATTGAGCATATCCACTACCTCATCTACTGAAGACGAAAATGAGAAATAGTAATGTGTCATAAGTATACTAATGATAATGTACTCCAAAATGTATAATGAGCTCACTTTGTGTTTTTTTATGAACATGTTCAATGGTTTGGGAGCCTGAGTCCTGCTAAATATCAAACTGGAGAGTTCACAACGCCGAGCACTATTCTCTTAGACCATTTTCTGAGGCTGATCAACTAGAAGTGGAACTACTCCAAGGCCATGCTTCCTCTCAAATCAGTATCTTCAAAAGAATGCCATAATAAATGGTATCACAAAGAATGCCATAATAAATGGTATCAAAATCCATGAAGAGATAAAGAACAACAGGGTCACACTCTCCCTGCCAGTTTCTTTTCGTCCTAGATCACTGGTTCTAGATTTGGCTTCTTAAGTCCTCACAACTGCCTCCTTAGGAGGCAAAATTTCACTTCCAAAAAGCATCAGATAATTAAAATCCCCCATTATCTCTCTTTTTTCTGAATATGTGGTCATCTGTTTAAGGAAGGCCTCATCTAAGCCTTCAGTCTGATTTGGGGGTCTGTAATAGAACCCCAAAATGACATCCTTGTTTTTTCTTGTTCCCTTAATATTTACCTAGATGCTCTCAACCTGGCTTTCAGAATTTAAGTCAAGGATCTCTTCACAGGTGTAAACATCCTTGACATATAATGCTACTCCTCCTTCTTTCCTGTATAGTCTATTTCTCTGAAATAGATTGTACCCCTCTATTACTACATTCCAATCATGACTCTTACCCCACCAGGTTTCAGTGATGCCTGTTATATCTGCTTTGCTGTGTTAAGAGATCAAGTTCATCTTGTTTATTTCCCATGCTCTGTGCATTAGTGTAGAGCAGTGGTTCTCAACCTTCCTAATGCCGTGACCCTTTAATACAGTTCCTCGTGTTGTGGTGACCCCCAACCATAAAATTATTTATTTATTATTTACAATGCCTCCCCCCCCCCCCGGCAAAGGCCGCCTTGCCAGCCAGGAACGGGGGGAGGGCAGGGAGGGAAAGAGGAGCCATGCGTCTCCCCTGGGAAAAAACTCCGAGAACCCCCCCGGGTTCTGCTTCTGCTTCGCTCTCGTTTCCGCTGGGGGGGCAGTGTGGGAAAAGTTTCCAGAGTGTCGACCCTGGCTGGGGGGAGGAATTCCAACGCCTTTGTCTTTTGCGCCGGGTGCAACTCGCCCCCCTGGAAAAGAGCCACCTTGTGGCCCCCCGGCTCTTCCACAGCGCCCCTCTCCGTGGCGAGTGGGGCAGGGCCCATGGCGAGGAGGGGCCTGCCCCCCGTGCTGCTGCCGCCCCCCGAAGCTGGCCCGTCAGATGGGAGGTTCTCCCGGTAGCGGAGAAGGGGAGCGATTTCAGTTCCTTCTGAACAGGGAGCAGGAGGACATGAGTGCATGGCTCGCGCTTGCGCACCACCACAGAGGAGGGAATGGAGCCTAAAACCATCGGAAATATGTATTTTCTGATGGCCTTAGGCGACCCCTTTGAAAGGGTCGTTTGACCCCCGAAGGGGTCACGACCCACAGGTTGAGAACCGCTGGTGTAGAGACATCTAAGACCATGGGTCATTCCCCCAGATGCTTATTTAAGGTTTTTCTCCTACAGTTGAGCTCCTGTGCTACTTGCTCAGTTCTCTCAATAACATTTGGATTATCATCTCTACCACTTGATGAACTCCTGGCTTCAAGAATACCATCACGCAACTCAGTTTAAAGCCCTGCTGATCAGATTTGTGAGCCTCTTAGCAAAAACATTGCTGCCAACTGCTGTTGGGTGCAACTCATCTCTTGCCTGTAGTCCATCTTCATGAAAGTGCAGACTGTGATCCAAGAAGCCAAATCATTCCCAGCAGCACTATCTGCAGAGCCAATTGTTCACCTACCCTATTATCCTCTCCCTTCCTGAGCCATGTCCTTTAACTGGGAGGATAGATGAAATGACAACCTTTGTGTTAAGTTCCTTCAGCTTCCTACCCAGAGCCTTGTAATCCCTTGTAATATGCTGCAGGCTATGCCTTGCCATGCCATTGGTTCCCACATGGACCAAAAGGAAGGGGTAACGGTCAGTGGGCTTCATCAGTCTTGTCAGTCTCTCTGTGTCATCACTGATTTTTGCCCCATGGCAAACCTCTTGCACACCTCTTGAGTCATCTTGTCAGGCTTACAAACCACTGCTTCTGTTCCCCTCTGCAGGGAGTCCCCTACCACCACCACCTGTCTCTTCTTTTTCCCTTTTCTTTTTTTCTTTCTTTCTTTCTTTCTTTCTTTCTTTCTTTTTCTTTCTTTCTTTCTTTCTTTTTTTTTTTTTGAAATAATTTTATTAAAAATGTAAAGTCAAAGGCTTTCACGACCAGAATCCATAGGTTGTTGTGGGTTTTCTGGGCTTTGAGGCCGTGTTCTATTCGTATTTTCTCCTGATGTTTTGCCTGCATCTGTGGCTGGCATCTTCAGAGGATCTGAATTTTATTAAAGTTTTACTCATATAAAATAACAGGATATATACCACTATTGTGGATATATTCTCTTCCCCCTCCACTTCCATGTTGTTCTTCCCCAGTTAAATCTTCCACTTTTTATAAAGACAAAAAAAATCGCTATTCCATTTTCTAATAAGTTTATATTTTTAACCATTCCACTACCCCTTTCCATTCCTTTTCAAAGTTCTGGAGTTGTTTTTCAAAGAGTTTGCTAATTTTTCAGTCTCTACCATATCCAGTACCTTTAATTTCCATTCTACTAAATTGATTTCTTTCTTTTCTTTCCAGTGTTGAGCATATTTTAGTCTCGCTGCCATAATCAAATACAATAGTATCTTCTGGTGTCTTCTAACCTCCCTATTTTGACCTATCATATTTAATAAGTGAAATTCTGGTTTCATTTCAAAGGTCACATTACAAATTCTTTGAATTTCATCATGTATCCCCTTCCAAAATTTCCTTGCCATCTGACAAGTCCACCAGATATGAAAGAAAGAGCCCACCTTTTCATCACATTTCCGACATTTCACATCCCCATTTTTAGTTATCTTTTGTAGTCTTTCTGGCGTCGTATACCATCTATGTAACATCTTATAAAATTTTTCTCTTAAATTCTCTTAAATTTGGCATAAATTTTATGTCTACTTTTCACACACTTTCCCAGTCTTCCAATTTAATTGGATGCTGCACATTTTGAGCCCATCTAACCATCATGTCACCACTTGTCTCTTTTTAGGATTGGCGGGGGCCATTCCATGTGCTGAATTTTCCAAGGACACTTGCACATTCTCTGAGGACTCACAAGGCTGCTCTTGTTGTTGTTCCTCATCATCTTGGATAAGAGAAAGAGCTTTAATCGATTCTGTAGCTCCAAGCTCACCAAATGATTTTTGATCCTTCTACTTCTATGTGTCATGTTCCTCCAAGTGTCAGTTTCCTGTGTTTGGGAACTGACCTCTTGGTCAGAGACATCACCTGTATATTCCTCTATCAGGACGGTCTGCTCTGCTCTATCCAAGAAAACCTCATGGTCCCTAATGTGTTGAAGAGTAGATACACGGTCCTCAAGTTGCTGGACCTCCTACTCCAAGAGGGCCACCAACTTGCCCTTGCTGCAGGTATAGCTACCCACCTCCTCCACCACGAACACATACAGTAACTCCATATTAAATCTATTGATGTATATTTGTTACTTTGATTTTAACAATTTTATTGTTATGCGGATTTCAGTGATGTTTGTTGGCCATATTGAACACATTTTTTTTAATGAAAAGATGATAAAAGTTAATTACACCCCCCAGGCTACATGTAGTACGAACGTTGATTTCAGGAGTGGATAATCTTTTTGGAGCAAGGATCAGATTGCCACCCAGGAAACTGATCAGTGGGCATGGCCAACACCCAAAAAGGACAAGATCAACCCCAAGTGTGTTGGGACACCCCACTCATACAATATTCATGCTATCCACACCATACTAATGTTGCTTAATGTGTTTAATTTATTGTTGGAAGCCACCTTGGGTCCCACTCTGGGAGAAAGGCAGCATGCAAATCCTTCTATTAGCAACATTAGTTCAGAGAAATTTGTCAGAGAGGGAAAAAAGTGAAAGAGAAAAATGAGGTGATAGATACTCTGACAGAGGAACACAGACAATTGATGGCAGAGAGAGAAGAAGGGGAGGACCCTGTCCACTGCCAGCATGTGCCCACTGACAAGTGGCACCTGAGAGAATGTTGCCCTTAATAGAATGCTGCAATATAGCAAAAAGAAGAAGAAGAGGTCAAGTAGACCTACCATTCTGCAGATGAAACCATAAGAGTCACCAGTATATGGTATGGTTTAACCGTGTATAAAGAGATCTGAAATTCAGCACTTAAGATGTGATCAAATTTCACATGCAAGGTGAAATTTCCCTGCTTTATTCTTGTTAGAATATGTACTTTGTGAAACACTATAGTTATCTTATGCAACACCTCAGTCACCTGAGTATTTCCATCTTTTTGAAACAAGCAAAATTGCAGAGGCTTTCAGCATCTTTGTTCCCATATTCCTTTGGATTCCCATATTCTTTTGGGATCAGTCTGTCATGTCATGAATGAACTCCTACAAGGAATACCACAGTAATTAAACTCAACCATGAGAACCAACTTACTGGATCAGGTTATATGGACAACAAAATATGCATGTTTGCCATTTCTGTAACTGCTGTCATCCACCACCTTTGTTTGAAATGGAGAGATAGTGTAAACAAAGCTACATTTGATTCAGCCCTTTCAATTGTTTAGGTTTCAGAGGAATATTGTCCCGGGACATGGCAGCTGTATGCTATATGTTGTAACTTTACTTTCCCATATATCTCCTTTTTGAGCACATATTTCTGAGTTTTGACTATTATTTTTACATTTCCATTGTTTCTGATTATTGATTAAATAGTTAAAAAACACTTCTCAATCTATAGACTGTTGCATTAATATAGTGTATTAACTATACTATAGGGCCATGTAAATGTAACCTAAAAAGCTTTGACTGTTACAAAAATAGAGCTTTGCCACTGAAGCCATCAAAGGATGAACAAACATTATTAGATGTGATTGGTCTTCCATATTTAAAGCTAGAATAGCTAGATGCTATGAAATGGGATACTAGGACCTCACTGTCTTCTTTAGCATTAAACACCCATTACAGTAATCTGTAGTTGACTCCATTATACATAACTCAATTATTGTAAACAAAGCAAGCGCAACCAAAATGTAGTTTAATCAATATACTAGAGAATAGCTAATTGTCATTTTTAATTAACTTCACATAAATAACAGGAGGATCATTCTTTTACTATGCAGTTTGAAGTGTCTAGAGTTAATATAAAGCAGACTGTGGCTGTGTGGCATGATTCTGTTTTCTAATTTTGAGATGGCACTCTTCCTCAAAACAGATTGACATTTGAAACTGGTTGGATGAACTAATGGGGAAAATGTTGCCTCAGTGTTAGGTGTGGTGCAGCATTGGTTTGGATGCTGAGGAAAATCCTTGGTTCAAATGAACATTTGGTTGTAAAGTGCACTCTGGGTGGCCTTCATCCAATTATTAAGCCTCAGCTACTTCACAGGATACTTGTGAAGTTAAAATGCTGCTTTGAGTTGCTTGGATGAAGTGCTGAATACATTCTTACTGTATTCAGTAAATATATGCAACCCATTTTTGTAGTTTCTATTATCCTTTCCTGTGGGTGGCATCTATCATGCTGGACCTCAGGTGAAAGGGCAAGTTTCATTATAGACATGGTAATTTTCACTTTGTTCTAAAATATACTGATGCTTAGTTGCTTTCAGAATTTAAACAGTCATGGTGTGCAAAGTTGACATTTGTGATAGAAATAATTGACCCCATTTAACAAGGGCTGAGTCAACCCTGGTCTGTATTTGGATGGGAGGTAGCCAATGAATACCAGGTGCCGTAGGCTATATTTCATAGGAAGGAACTGGCAAACCACCTGTGACTATTTCTTGCCTAAGAAAACCCATAAAACTCATAAGTCAACAGCTGACATGAAGGAACACACACATATTCACACACCATAGGGACACTGTTGAGAATCAAGCCACTCCCACACTTTATAAACTTTTGTCTCTACAGCTTTATTGGTAACTTTTCCCAGTCCCATAAGTGTTATATCTGTGGCAGCCCTTGGGCTTTTCAATCTACTCCCAAATCCAAAATGCCAATTTTGTCCAGTACATAGGTTTAGATTTACATAAAAAGGTACAAAGCAATATATGACATAATTATGAAATTAGTGTAATTCAGTGATTTTAAAAAACTGATAGTTTAATACCAAAGAATAGTATATCTCATATTGCTTCATGTTCCTTGAAGGGAGTGATCTCTTAACAGATGTTGCCCAGTATCAAGAATGAGGCTATAACATATTACAATTTTTTTTTACAAGTTACCCTCCATGCACCCACACTTTGCCTGGATATTTATGGTTCAAATCCAGATGGGGTTGATGGAGTGCCTATAACAGCAAAGAGGCCACACTTTGTTCTGGCTCTGTATTGCTTTAGGAAGCATTTCTGTCTTCCTGTATTACCAGAGAAATCTTCCTTCGTTCACATGAAGAATTCTCATTGGTTTCGTGCCTGTTTCTTGCTTACATCAGTAGTTGGTTGGGTATGTTCAACACTGGGAGATTAGAGGCTCTTCTGATACAGTATGGATAAAGTTGGTACTGCTGTTAGTAACAATAAACCAGAATCAAGAGTCAAAGGAATATACCTTTGTGACTTACAGTTTTAGCTCCTGATGAGGTCTTGAGGCTGTGCAGTCCCAGTGCTTTGGGAGAGTGATGCTGAAGTAGTATTTTGTGGGGTTGTTTCAGGGCCTTTCTGCACTATGCTGTTATAGTGATGATATTACCCTTTCGACATCCTATGGAATCCTGGGGTTTGCAGTTGAGGGAGGGGCATTTAGAATTCTCAGCCAGACACTTCTTTGGCCTCAGTAAACTGCAAACCCCAGAATTCCACAGGATGTTGAAAGTGGAAGAATAGCACTATAACAGTGCGGGGTGGAAATGGCCAAAATCTATTTTAGCTTGAAGTTTCTTACACTCTGCTACTTGCACTTGTTGCACTTGCACTTGCATTGTTCTTCTTTTAATTTATCAGTTGCTGAATTTTAGTTCATTTTGTCCCTTGTTGTAAGTGATCATGGAATAAAACAAATGCTATTTTATGAATAAAATGTGAATAACGAACACTGTAAAGAGGATATAGGTGACAGTGGCATCATACTAAAATCGAGGCGGCTTTTCTGACTCTTTCAAATTTTATTTTTCTAGCACTTCAAAGCAGCCCACTAGAACTCCTAGTAGTCTCCTGTCAAGGCATTTAATAAGTCTAAGCATTTAATAAGTTCACTTTGCCTGCATAAAAGCATCAGTCCATCCCAGAAATACACTCCAGATGTTACAAACTTCCTTCCAATTATTCCTCTCATTAGGGATTGAAAGCTCTGAACTAATTTCTTGTCATCGAAAGGAAAGTCAATGAAACAGCTATTCTTTACAGAAAATACAAAGCGATAATCCATCTGTGATCAGCTATGTGGCCAAGGAGGCCTGCGTGCACACGATGTCTGTTAGATTGAAATCTTGGCAAAATAGCCATTTTGCTAAGTCAGAAGGTACCCTGCATTTTTAGACATTACTTGGAGCACTCTAGGATGATGAGTTTGGGTTGGGAACACAGCCTAGTGCTAATGTAGAGACAAAGCTGGCTTGAACTTTCTGGAAGGCAAATACTCTGAAAAGCATTTTGTGTACTAAACAGAGTAGATCAGATCAGCGTTGAGTGGATAAAATATTACAAAGAAGAAAAGGACACAGATAAATAAAACAACTTGAGAAGAGCAAACCTGATATACACAGAAAGACATTGTTCTGCTGTTGAATTGGTCTATTCAGAGTTTGCAGCAGCTGAGAAAATATAGGCTGACAACTCAGGTTTGTCTACTTTTCTGTTTACAAAGCTCTGGGAAACAAAGTAACAGTGCTAGTATTTGGGTTCTACTCTGTTTCAAATAATCTGTCTCTGTTCAATAAATTGTGTTCATAAGATTATAGTTTTTAATAAAACCAATACAGATGTAGAATCCAAACAATTCTACACCAAGTTACGCATGCCTGATGTGAGAGTCTGTCTTTGGAATCATGCAAGATCATGCCAAAAAGGCAAGATGGTTTAGAAGCAGCTCCTAACAAAATCATGGGAGCCTCTTGTTCAAAAAGAAGTAAGTTACAGATGCATTTAGGCATTTTTGTTGTGCATGGAAGATCCTGGTAGTCAGGTGGGAGTAAGCCACACAAAATTACATGGAATGTTCCCTAGCAGCATGCTGAAATATGAGCACTCATGTGGTCGTCTCTAGTCTCACTGAGGAGCTGCAATCCCAACAGAGGTTTGGCAGTAATCTCAGTCAGTGGTTTGGGGAAAGGAGAACAGGAAATAATAAATGGGAAAGTGGATGTGAATCCTTCCTTGCACTCTTTCCTCCTGAAAGAAATGAATGTTCTCATATAGATGGGATTTTGAAACCTGCAAAAATGTTTTTGCAGCACTTGGCATGTATAACTGGGTCAGAACATATAGTGACATTTTGGCAAAATGTTTACAATTCAGCAGCCTTTAGACTTTCTGGAGTAGGGGTGGATTTATGACCATATATAGATCCTGATGAATAATCTGCTATTCACTCTTAGAATGGCACATACAAGCCACTGCACCAATACAATTCACAAATGTTAATATAGCAAACATTGTAGGCACATGTAATAGGTGAAGCTTAGACCTGAAACAAAAGTGCTCTGTCCTGTGTGTGAAAATAATCTGCAGTCTTGCCAAGAGATGGATATTCAATGCTCTTGTTTCAACTATTTTTATATATAAAGCCACATTTGTATTCACAGAACCAAAAGTTCAAACTAAAATAAACTGGCATTGAAATGATGAGAGTTCTTATGAAGATATGGGGGTGTATGTCTTGAAGGAAGGCTACGATAAAAGCTGGGACCAATCATCACTAAGTAGGGCAGGTTAGCACCATCCCCAAATAAAACTCCACCACAAATGCTAAAGGAAGGGTAAATATCCACATCATAGCAGAATAGGAGTCTACTAGGATGGCCATTCTAGAATCTAGCCCTGGGAAAACCCAGGATAAAGATAGGTCTTCCAAAATGTTCAAATATTGGACCAATTGGTTCTAACCATCTCTATACACAGCAGATTCATCAGGAGAAAACCCAGGAACAGGAGCTCCCAGCACCCCATCCTCACTCCACTTCCCCTAATCCATTTTATTAATGAAGTCAAGGCACAGTGGGAATCACTTTGGTGAAGGAGAATTACTGCAGCTGCATGCTCTGGACATCATAACTCCACATAAAACTTTGCTGGTGAAGTTACTGGGTGGTTTTTGTCGTTAAATTTATGTTCATGTACTACTTTGTTGCTTTTATTGCTTTAATTAATCCAGAAGTTGCTCCTTATCTATGGTTTCACTTTTTGGGGTTTCCGTTACTTGTGGAAAACTACAGTCCAAAAGTATTAAATGGAAAATTCCAGAAATAAGCAATTCTCAGGTTTCAAATTGTGTGCCATTCTGAGTAGCATGATGAAATCTTGTGCGTACTGCTCCATTCTGCCCAAGACGTGAATCATCCCTTTGTCCTGGGTATCAACACTGTGTTGTTTATGCCACCCACCCATTACTTATTTAGTAGCCATCATAGTTATCAGATCAACTGTTGCAGTATTGCAGTGCTTGTATTCAAGAAACCTTTATTTTACTGAATAATGCCCCCAAAGCACAAGAACTTTATCATAGATATGTGTGTATAGGTAGAAAAAACAATTTATATTAGAATCATAGAAATGTAGAGTTGGAAGAGACCACACGGGTCATCCAGTCCAACCCCCCTGCCATGCAGGAACACCCTCAAAGCACTCCCGACAGATGGCCATCTAGCCTCTGCTTAAAAACCTCCAAGGAAGGAGACTCGACTACACTCCAAGGCAGCACATTCCACTGCCGGACAGCCCTGACTGTCGGGAAGTTCTTCCTGAGGTTCAGGTGGAATCTCCTTTCCTGCAGCTTGAATCCATTGCTCCTTGTCCTGATCTCTGGAGCAGCAGAAAACAATATTGTGTTCAGTATTATCTGCAGTTTCACTGGGGGTCTTGCAATATATCCCCCATGAATAAAGGGAGTCTATTGTACATCACTTTTGCATTTCTAATAACACATGATATTTTTTAAAAAAATCTTATTAAGAAATACATGGGTGATGCCTTATGCCAGCAATGCTAGGAAGCTACTTTGGGGAAAGTGCAGTGGCCCAGGGTCAGCTTTCTTTCTTTCCCATTCTGATGATAGGTGTAAAACGTCTGATAGGAAGGATGGCTCTCTAGGGAGAAGCAGATAGGATTGGCTTAGTACTGGCTGCCACTGTGTAGGGTTTGCTGTGGTTTCAGGGCCTGTAAGGACCACATGGCTGTGCTGAGTGGGGCTTTCAGTGACATTGGTGGGTTTTAATCTGTTGTACTCATTTATGTGATCAATATAGCTTTACAACCTTATTCAGCCTTTATGCAGGGTGGAGGCATGTGGCAGCTTCCAAGTCAGTGGGGTCAGGGGGACCTGAACTTTAAAGGAGCTATTCAAAGTCCCAGATCCTATCCTCTTTAGAGATTCATGATTCTATTGACATGGAAGCCACCGGCAGCCATTGAGGGGAGATCAAAACAATTGTTACCCTGATTTCTGGGGTCCCTTGGGGGGCACCTCAGTGTGCTCCACGTGATGGGGAATGGAAACTAGCCAGAGCATGAGCTAGAGCAATGCAAGAGGCAGGGTAACCTAGCGGGGTCTTTTTACCCAGTCTTTACAGGGTCAGGCCAAGCCAAAAACCAAACAAAAATGTCCAATAAATGATTTTATTGAATGAAAATCTCACACAGCAACACAATCACTCACACACACATCCAAGAGCTATTAAGAAGCAAAATAGAGGAAATGGGATGGGGGGTATTGAAGGGTTGTAGTTGGGGTAATACTGCACCTTTTCCTGAAGTCCTGGGTCCAGGAAGGCAGCAGAGAAGTGGGGCTCAGCACAGAGAGGGCTGAGGGGATCACTCAACAGATGGAGAAACAGTCTGCTGGGATGACTGGGAGTGATCCAAAGAACCACTCAAAAACTGGGACTATTTGTAGGGGAAAAAGTACCTGGAGGACTAATCCTTTCCCAGGGAGAACAATGGGTGTTGGAGCACTAATGAAGCTCCATCATGGTAATTTCCTTTGCGTGATGAGATTACAAGGTGTTGCCAAAGTCTCAGGATCTTCAGCTGTGTTAGTTTGTGGTGTGACTTCATGTAAATGGTCCTCACCTGATAGAATATTTGCTCAACTTGGGGCAGACATGCTAATCCCCTCAAGTCAGCATCTTGGGGCTGAGGACCCTTTGTTTATTGTGGGTTTACACATCTTGAGGTTTCCTGGGGCTATGTGACTGGGGATTTTACTGGCCTGACCTGGTTTTTCTATCCTTTGACCATTGCTGCCTATATGCCCATCCAGGTGACCTCTCAGGCACATTGAATCATGTTTTAATATTAAAATTGTAGACCCCGGGCTAGGGTTTTTCCAGTGGAGTAACACAGTCTGACCTGTTCTGTGTGATTGTGTCTACTAATGGGTAAATTTGGTCTTTTAAGGATTTATAAACAGAAGGAATTTTAAATGAAGTTGTGTTGTCTCATTCTGTCTTTCATTTGTGGGGAAATGAGGTTTGGGAGAGTACTCTGATTTTTCTTTTAAAGAAGAATATGCCCTCTGTATTTTCTTGAACTGTGTACTTTACTTTAAAGAATCCCTCTAAAAGTTCCACTCAGTTACAGAAAGAAATATTTTGTGTGGAATTCCATGCCTGGTTCACTCACTTAATGCAGTATCCATGTGATGGTGACCATTTTCATACTGTATTTTCCTTTTATGCCTTTCTTCAACTTCAGACACTCTGGCTTTTTTAAGAATGAAAGATTACTATAGCCTTGAGATAGCTTGATCACTGCTGTTCTGTCTTTTTAAAAGTATTGGAGTCTTAGGACACATTAGGGGAGAAATTATCACGGCTCAGAACACATTGTAACACATTGTGACATGTAATGGGAGCCATTATATAACTACTTTTATATTTTTCATTAGTGTTTTTCAATCTATTTTTAATGATAGAGAGGTATAGTAGAAGAAATGTATTTTCAAAAAGTTTTAAAACTTCTTGATCACTGGCAGGAACCATGTTGCTAAAATGCATGTGTCTGGAGAGATTTTATAAAATCATTGGCCCTTTCCGCACTGGGCTATTAAAATGGCACAGGGCGACCTCTGACGGAGGTCTTCTGCACCGTGGAGTGGACTGGGTTGGACTACTTTTCGTAGTTCCGCACCTCAGTCCGCTCCGGAGCGACCGGAACTGGTTGCGCAGTGTGCTTTTTAAAAGCCTCTTTTAAGAGGTTTTTCAAATGCACGGAGCATGCAACCCCGTGTCACTCCGTCGCCACGCTCCGGTGCAGATTTGCAGGCGCGCACTAGTGCGTGCCTGCAGATCTGCCGGGGGCGGGCTTTAGGCTGGCGAGCTTCTCCAGTTTGTGGAGAGCCTCCACCAACCGGAAGTCCCCATTTTGGATGCCGGAGCAGTGCGGAGCGACGAGCTTGCACTGCTCCTTGTCCCGACGGACTCGATCCGACGGAGAAGAAATCCGGTGAGTCCCATTTCTGCCCGATTCACGCCCCATGTGTGGAAAGGGCCATAGTTTAAAATAGTATTTGTATATCATTTTATTAGCTCTGTATCACAATAATGCAAACATTAATAACACTTAAGAAACAAGCTCCTCTTAAAACAGGATCAGTCAAAAGCGTTTCCTCAAATAGTCGTTCCAGAAACTCTCCAGCTGAAATGCTAAGTCTAAATGCCACTTCAAAAGATTAAGAGGTCAAAGCTACATATACTTCAGTTATTTCTCCCATTCAGCTTCAAAGTTATAACAACCACCACTTATTTTCTAGCAACTAAAGAAAAACACTTATAACTGTTTGAATCTTGTTGCAAAACTAATGTATAATATTGTAACTAACATCCCTAATAAAATGTTGCAGAAGACAGATAGCAATTGAACCAGTTACAGATCCAGTCTTTCTTCTCAAAAGTGTTTGCAATGGAAATATTCATTTTCAAACTACTCATCTTTGCTGCCCTCTGATGTTCTCAAAAAGAATTATATTGACCAGAAAAAAAAGAAGAAGAAGAAGAAGAAGAAGAAGAAGAAGAAGAAGAAGAAGAAGAAGAAGAAAAGAAGAGCTTGCAACTGTTCTTCCATGAACCTTTGCCCTTAAACTCCATTTTTAAAGGATGTGCAAGGTAAGCCAAGCATCA